>BTPG01000006.1:194715490-195315490 GCA_036245525.1 Semisulcospira habei
TAGTGTGTAGCAAGGACAAGAATGAAAACAGGTCTGCGCACCTATTCTTTTATCCTTGGAAAATAAAGTTTCATTTCATTTCATTTCATTTCTCTCTCTCTCTCTCTCTCTCTCTCTCTCTCTCTCTTCATTTTAGTTGTCAAATGTGTTTCATAACTTTTAAGGGTTCACATTAACTGTCCCTTCGTTTATATTTCCTAGCACGCATCTAGGTGACCAGTTTCATGAGAGGTGTTGACCCTCAGTGTTGAATTTGTTGACCCTGTTGTTTCAGGAGCGTGCACGCACTTACCTAAAGAGCATGATGAGTGCCGTCTCATACCCGTGATTACTGACACCGCGTTTGTTCGAGGACGTCTTTAGCAGGACAATTGAAAGTGTACTTTGTGTTCGATAATATCTGACCGTCGGTTTAAGCAATATCGAGATCCTGCATAACCCGACACAAGCAGTCCTCGGACAGGCTTATGGAAGTTTTTTGGTTTTGTTTGGTGCGTGTGTGAGAACTCAGAGGTCTTGTTAACTTCCTATGACTAGTTCTGCGTAATGGTCTTAAGGTAAGTTGAGCAATTCATCACGATTCGCGATAACCCACTCGCCGGAACCGTTCGATGAAGCTCAGGCCACAAAAGACATCCCAGTAACTTGAGTAAACAAAGGCTTTCGGGCCGACGTCGGCCGCTGTGAGCCCGCGCCCGACGCCGTCCCTAGGGTCTTTTGCGCACTGGGATGAATCGTAACGTACGCTACAGAGTGGTCAAGTCATTGTTCTGTTGGGGTATGTGCCTCCTTCACCTAATCCCTCATTTCTGCAAGAAGCATAGACGCCCTTGCAGCTGCAGGGCTCGTGAGAATCTACGACTCTCGATGTCACCACCTCTCCCTACAACTGTTCACACTTTCATTAATTTCTCAGAGCTTATCGTGAAAGTTTACCTGTGGGGTGTTATGTAGTACCTATTCTGATAAAAGCGCGGGGCGGGCCATCAGACTCCCCTAGTCCGTGAATGTGGCCTTGGATTAAGGCCGCGTCAGCCCTAGTCAGCTCAGTCAACACATCCACCCGTTCTGGAAGATCCAGGGTTTTTGCTGATCACTGAGATCCGTTGTAAACAGGTAGGCTAATGATTTACTCGATTGGGAGGGGCACATTGGTCCAGAGGTATGCACCATGTATACCATCTTCAGCTAAATTGGTAATTTGCTAAATAAACTGAGCCAAGATGTACTACTGCGTGATTCAGGTTCAGATTCAGACAACTTTATTATCCAAACAAATTGTGTAAAGATACCAATAGAAGGTAAAGAAAGAAACAATACGTGCGGATGACCGACTGGCTATCCTTGAGTTTGCCGATTCAGCGCCAGTGAGCGCTTACCACAGGACATGCAAATGTACTTCTTTGCATTCGTACATTTATTAAAGTACTTCTTATCATTCTATTGTTTGATCGCACAATGATTTACCTCTCACTGACCGACTGACCCCATAGTCACGTACTGTCGTTTCAGCTTGTACATTAACCTTTTGGCTGTCGGTAGCACGTTTTGTTGAGATGATTCCTGTAGGAATCATCTCAACAAAACGCGCTACCGACAGTAAAAGGGTTAACGAAATACACTGAAAGACATATATCTTGCATCGCCAGTTCCGGGTGCCACAAGTCACGCTGTTTTGCAAACGATGTCCTGTGATGTGCACGGTGATGCAAGAACTTGCGGTGGGCAGTCTTTCTCCCTACAGCTCTTGTCATTACCCTCATTAAACAACGTCTATTAGCTGCTGTGTTGCATTCCTATTACCCGTAGCACCCCGCCAAGAAAATGTTGTGTCATTGAAGGCGTCCTCGAACGGACTATGTAACAGTTGCGAAAGAGATGGATCGACTAAGCCTGACAGTTTGTAGATTAAGTATCTCTTCGGGCGCAAAACGTATCTGACATTTAACGTGCATTTTGTTATGATCGATCTGCGTCCGTTGTGCTGTATTGTGTCAAGGCCGAACGGGACGAACTAGGCTTAGGTGTTGACACAAACGCTGTGCAGCACCTGGCCTCAGTTGCGCGAGTGAGCTTAACTCCTACGCAAGTCACTAAGCAAGGTGCTCCGCTATAGCGGAGCACCTTGCTTAGTGACTAGCGCAGGGTTTAAGCTCAGTCAAGCAACTGGGCCCTGGATCTGTTGATCATAGCCTCTGTTATCTTTTCTTTGTGTTGTCTTCACCAGATTTAGTGAGATTAAAAGCTCAATCCCTGCGTTTTCTCTCTGCTTTTTTTTTCAGCCTTCGGGGCCTTAACATTCTGTATTCCAGCAACTTGACCTGGAGCAAAGGACATTAGAGGCCTGGGAAGGGGGTGATTCACTAACAGAAACAGGTAGGCCTGTGTGTTGATAATCACACCTGTGTGATGTAGTCATGCTAAAGTAGGTGCACGTACACTGTAAATGGTTAACTGGTTGTTTTGATTGTTCCGACTAAAGAAGGTTGTTGACATGTCGATTTCAGCAATTTGTCTTGGCTTGCAAAAAGGTCGATTTATTATTATGTTAGAAGAGACAATGTGTTTCAACCATTTGAGAAAACAAATCAATGATTCCTTCGCATTTAAACATTCTAACCGCTGTGCCTGTTTATCTTAAAAAGGAATATTGTTCAAAAGCTCTTGACCTTTTGTTCTTGCGTCGGAAGCCTTCATGTGGCGGGGCTGTGTCAAGCGGCCAGCTTTTTTTAAAAAATAAATATCAGATGATATTGGTGTCGGGTGGGAAGTGTGAGAGTGATGTATTTAGATATGTACCCACTCCATAAAGTTTTCCCTTCTTTGACACATGTATTGATATATTATATAACAAGCAAATTAATATTCATGAACTTGCGTGATATACTCTCCTTCCCAAAATCCTGTGCAGGCCCCAAATATCAATCTTGACACTTGCATTTGTCAAAACGGAAACACGAAATATGCTCATACTGCAACATTAACGAGTTCCGTGTATGCAGTAGTGATGAAAATCCTTTTAGTGAACGTACGCTCGACATTTCTTTTTTCATACACACGCATAAACGGATAGCAGACGCGAGCAAATGTGCAAAACAAATTCGCTGCACGAGTGAAATTGACAAGACGCTCGCAAACGATAGCGTAACGAGAAAACGGCAAAATAAAACAAACCTGCTGGTATTTTCCGGCATTATCAGTGATATAATTACGAGTAATAAGTTATTTTTTTATAGTCAGACAAAATCTCAGTCGATAGTCCGAAACGCAGTCATCTGCCAAACACATGTTGTGTCTGAACACCGCAATCAGCCGCAAACTGAAGGACGCGAGGCAAAGTCTTTTGTTTTGGACTGTGTGCATAAATTATACTGTGCCAAATCTTGCTTGATAAAGTGCCGATAACCGACAGATGTGATTACTTGACCTAATCAAAATGTCCTCGTCTAACGACTCTGACATTTTGATTTGGGTCTCGTAATCACGCGGTCGGTTAACGGCAATATCAGTATCAAGCCGCGGCAAAATGTGGCTCAATATAATATAATATTGACTCTCTGGCGTGTCTGCAAATTGCAGTACACCAGGCTGGTTTCGGTGGTGTTCACGATAACTCTATTGATGAATTTCAATTCGTCACTAGCGTTATGGTGAATTTCACTTAATCACAAGAGTTATGGTGAATTTCCGTTCATCACTAAAGTTATGGTGAATGCCCACAAAAATGCTCATTAGCTAGCGATAGTCATACACGAAATACACGTAAGACTGCTTTGAACCGTGCAGATTTACTGTCATTGCTGTTGTCGTCAACTGATGCATATGTCCACTAATTAGCTTTATTTTGACGGGAAAAATCGGAAACATAGTAATTACAACAGACTTTCGGTAACAACGCACGGTAAAGTCACACCAAGCGGGACTATTTTGTGCACTGAGTTCCTGAACTATACTAGCTACTTTTGCGGCATATTTTTACACCCACGAGGTGGGTTTGGAACAAGCGGCAAATACTGGCCCCACCAACATCACAAAAATTAACCCTTTGGCTGTCGGTAACGATTTTTGTCGCGATGATTCCTTCAGAAATCATCACGACAAAAACCGCTGCCGACAGCCAAAGGGTTAAAGGGGAAGGACGCAGACCCCACAGTCTCGGACAGCTTCCTCTGCCACTTGATAGTAGAGAGTTTGGCTGCAAACATTAAAGTTATATACCCCAGGATCAAGCATCTCAACACAGTCAGAAAACTGTCTGCAACAGATACTGCTGACAGCCGGTATGTGTATGGGTCCTTTGTGTCATTACTATCTTAGAGCTTTATGATGTAAGTACAATGCCAAATGTCGAAATTCATTGTTTGAATGTGTATCAGTTGTTTTTATACCGAGTCGCGGATTTATCGTCTGCATCGGCCTTGTTTTGAATTAACTCATTCTACCCCAGACACACCACAGCAAGATAAGGATCGACCATGATAGTTCAAGGGCGATGCCAGAATAGCTTGGCGCCCATAGGCGCCAAGCTATTCTGGCATCACCCTTGAACTATCATGGTCGATCTGTGTCCTGCAGTGCAAAGCAGTCTTCAGAGGACAGCGGCAACATTTGGGGATTTCGGTCTTGGGGTAGAATGAGTTAATATGCATATTTATGAGGCTACGTCACAAGGCAAAACCTGGCCGACTATCAGTGTATCGCACTACTGCATGTCACAAGGTCATCGGTGTGGTGTCAGTGTACACGTGTGCTGATGTTCTCAGGCATCCCTTTGACGTAGTTTTTCCACGAAAAAGTGGAATAAATCTTCCATACTCGCTATGCTGTCAAAATCATAATGCGGTTTCCGCTCGACCTGCTAGTATTTACTAGTAACGATCGTGCGTACGGTAGTGCACCGAGGGCGTGACCTTTGGTCCTTTCGTACCCCTCGGAAACACGCACCGTCTTTCCATCATTAACTCATTCAGCCCTGACGCACTACAGCAGGAGATGGGTCGACCATAATAATTCAAGAGTAGTGCCAGATTAGCTTGGCGCCTGTCGGCGCAAAGCTAATCGGGCACTGCCCTTGAATTATCATGGTCGATCCATCTCCTGCAACAGGTGCATAGTCAGATCAAAATTTGGGAAATACGTGCGTCGGGCTGAATGAGTTAAAATAGAACATTGGTATTTGTACCCACTTTCTGCACTGCAGTCAATTTCACATCTCACACATCGAAGTCTACTTAACTGAAAGCATAATCGGAAACGACAAAGGCACCGTCGCAGCAGAAACACTAGGCCTACCTCTCTGAATCGAGTGAATGAGATCCGGCACAGACAACAACATGTTACGACCAGCGATGTGCAACGGCTTTGACACACACCGTAGTTTTCAGATCTCTGCAGCATAAAATGTGATAGCTCTATATATGATAAACAGGTTTCTTGCGAAAGCAGTAAGAGATAAATTCTACTTAAAATCATGAATTTTGAAAATCACTAGCGCGGAACTATAAAAAGATCGACAAAGACCGTAGATTACTTACTGATTCAGCAGGAAAGCGTCAAATTCCGCCGAGTGGGCGGTCAAGCCAAGCTCTTGCTTTACGCGTTGTCACATATGTCCATATTCCTTTGTCCGATGTCAATTCTACTTAGGGGTGTCTTGTCTCTCATTCTCTTTATTCTCTTCAATTCCGAGTCTGTCATTGTCGGTGCGAGTCGATGATACTGTCTTTTTTTCTTCGCTGGTTCGTCCACCGTCTTGTTTCTGATTGATTATAAGTATGCAGGTGACTTAAGGTCGTATACTGAGAATAGTTATGACATCAGCTACCATCGCCTATAGAAGCAATTTTGCTACGTGTCTCGTCAGAAAATTCCGGTGGGCCTCTTTCCGTTTTGAACGGACGAAAGAATGCATTTGGTGGGACAATAGGATAGTCACTGTCTAAGTGGGTATGTATACTGAAGCCCAGTAAAAGCTTTTTGCGAACTGAAGCTTTAAAAAAGGTCGGGCGTGCCCCTTTAAGCGACGAAGGTCGCTGGCGGACCTTAAGTAAACCCGCGGCAGTAGTACGCAAGTAGTCCAAGCTTACATCACACATTGGAATGACGCAGCCTTCTCTCTTGCACGGTCCACTGTGTCCTGTTAATCGTGAACTTGGCGTGTGTCTGCATTTTGATTGTTTAAGTCATGCTCAGCAATTAGGCTTTGACGGGAAACGGCTTTCCTGTTTTGTTTAAGCTGCCTTTTCACGCTTACTCATGAATTGAACAGCACAAGCGACTTTTCACTGGACATAACAGGCGGGCGCAAGATAAAAATGACGTCACGTCTAGCCACTCTAGCCTTGCTGTTGAACGTCGTTTTGGCGCGAAGCGCCGTGTGTGTGTGTGTGTGTGTGTGTGTGTGTGTGTGTGTGTGTGTGTGTGTGTGTGTGTGTGTGTGTGTGTGTGTGTGTACGTATTTAAACACGAGAATCTCTTCTATTTCTGTACGCACAAGCTTGAAACTTGGCGGAATACTGTATTCAAGTGGTGGCTAAGAGAGCCTCCGAGCATATTGTAATTGGATGACTCATTGAAGAAATAAAAAACCGTTTATAGAAAGTCGGTTGACCCAGATTAGAGTCTGCAAGTTTGATTATATGCTCTTGAAATTTTGGATATGGCTAATTTGTAGAAAGACAGTGGATGAGTTCGTTAGTCAGCTTTTTACCTCTTCAACTTTTTCGGAACGGTTCAATGCGGAAAAAATGTCAAAAGTAAGACTCCTCAGTGATTTCATCAGAAGAATCAAACAGTGACGGTGACGTAACAGCTCCAAACGCGTCAGTGTTTTATACACTGTTCCTAATTGACGCAAAACACCAGCACGTGAGTGTTCTACATGTGCATGAGTTCTCCTTCATTTAGGAAGACAGTCTCTTTGTATGATATTTTCGAACATATTGTGGAAAAGGTGGCATATGCATGCAAACTCATACAGAAGAAGCTCTGTGGGCATGGGCCATTCCACCTTGTTTTCATCCCTACGTCACACGACCAGTCGCTTTAGCGCAAACCGTACCTTGTGACCGTGATACAAAAACCCTTGTAGCAACAAATGGTGTACTTCTTGTAGCTCTCTTTGTGACGCATCTTAGATGCGAGTTTTGTTCTAGAAAAGATCACCAAAACGTTCTAAAGTAAAAAGTTACTTAATGTTGTTCGAAACAACAAGCACACTCAGTACTGGAGACGGCAACGTCATAATATTTTTTAATTACGTCATAAGTCTATTATGTATAAATGCATATTCCTTTGAATTCATTCATTAAGTCAGGTCTGGCGTGATCCAGGTTGGAAGATGTCTTCTTGATTTCTTTTACGAAAATAGTGGAGGAATTAAAACAAATACGTTATTGGTAGCAGGGGCTTGCTGCCCGGATCCTTGTAGGCCTTCGGGAGGTCAAAGGAACCATTGTACCCCTCAGGCCTTCGGGGTACAATGGTACCTTTGACCTCCCTTAGACATACAAGAGTCCGTGTAGGAAAACCCTGCTTATATTATTCTTTAAAATGGCTCGCTGTGGCTACGCCAGCCAACATAACGTATAACCCGTGTGTCTGCCGTCTGTGTTTGTACGTGCCATTCTGCCGTTTTTATTTGTATGTGCCATTGTCGTACAGATCAGGCAAACGGTGGGTGGGGGTGGGGGCGAGAGAGAGAGAAAGAGAGAGAGAGAGAGAGAGAGAGAGAGAGAGAGAGAGAGAGAGAGAGAGAGAGAGAGAGAGAGAGATTAAAGGGAGATATTGAATGAGTTCGTAATTCAGCGTTGTACCTCTTCACCTTTTTCAATAATAATTAATTCATTTTTGTAAGTTTTGGAGCCACTATTTACTCCCATCAGTCAACCCTGGAAGAGGCTGTGTGGAACAAAACAGTCAGCTCTGCGTGCCTTTCGAATGAGCGACGTAAAACATCAAATTCGTCACAGTGTACACGGCGTCGTTAGACCAGCGATGCCATGACGTGAAGCTTATAGTGACGTCATTTTGCTGCTCGTGCTATTCTTGTTCAGAATTCCTGTCGCTTTATCAGCCTACAGCGCATACTAATGGAGGGAAGCGCCGTGTGTCCGTATTTATTTGTGTGCGCCGGCGTGTGTGTTGATCAGAGGTTGGCTTAGAGAGGAGGGAAATGGATCAGCATAATAAGCCTAAAAAATATGATCAACTCTGCCGAATGACCTTGTACCAGTTGCAGGAGATGGCTCGACCATGATAATTCAAGGGCAGTGCCAGATTAGCTTGGCTGTCATCCTGCTATAATACATAGGCGCTAAATACGTTAACTTTCGCAACATTCTGGTCTTCTATATTTCTTTGTCGAAAACTACCTTATTATAACGTCTAACTCGTCAACACATATGGATCGATGCTTACAACAAATCTCCGTACGTCAGGCCTAGATCTGCGAAAACTGAGGAATTGCCATGTGCTAGTGGCGGATCCTATGAGTGGCTATGGGAAGGAATTTGACATCACGATCAGGCACTGTCGGATGCCGTATGGGTACAGAATTAAAACATGCTGTATTCTCATCAGACGTGGGACAGACTTTCACCCTTCCCGCCGTGAGATGGCCTTAGTCGCCTGCTCGGCGTTAAACCCAAGTAACTATCATCAGGCAGGAGGCATCTGACAGATCCCAGCAGTCAGTGAAAATGCCCGTCACACGACACATGTAGACCTCCCCAGGCCGTGGCAGAGCCTGTGGATGACCCTCACCCACTCTGCAGCGGACGATCTGCAAACCAGAAGCAGGACAATACTGAACTTGTTTCCACGAAAACAGTGCATTAAAAGCCCGGACAAACACGCGAAACGTGTAACTTAACCCCACTGTCGCATTTTCCAAGGTGTCACAACTATGTACCAGTTGCAAGAGATGGCTCGACCATGATAATTCAAGGGTAGTGCCAGATTAGCTTGGCGCCATCGGCGCCAAGCTAATCTGGCACTACCCTTGAATTATCATGGTCGAGCCATCTCCTGCTGTAGTGCGTCGGGGCTGGATGGGTTAAACCCAATGTTTTCATGGCAACACGTGCAAGTTTGACCTATTTGTGATTTCCGAGCCAAGACTATTTCCGTCCCTCGGTGCCACAGCGTGCAGTGCTAGCATGTGATCACGCATAGATATGCGGATCAGACATCGGCCATCTGACGCTGACGTAATGCATTGCCTTGACAGCATTTTTGAGGCGATAGGTGGCGGTGTATGGCATCTGGGTGGGGTGGGCGGATATCAGTTGATCGGCCACGAATGTCTCTCGTGCATGTCACCTGCATAATTCAGGTGAAACTGCAACAGGTCAAAAGTAGGGTCACTTGGGGCACTTTACCTCGTAAACTAGTGCGCTCTAGTTTGCCTGGGAAACAAACATGGAAACAACCTTTGGAATAAGATTGTCGTCATGCCAAAGCTTGCATCCTTCCCTGTTGGTTTTAATAGTCACAGTAAACTGCTTTGTCATTCAGTGGCCACCCGGCAGAGCGTGTTTCCCTTTTTCAGTAGAGGTTGGCCCTGAACTGTCAAAATCAGTACGTCAAACATTGGGCGCACTGATCCACAATGGGATCCGTAAT
This sequence comes from Semisulcospira habei, assembly GCA_036245525.1. NCBI lineage: Eukaryota > Metazoa > Mollusca > Gastropoda > Semisulcospiridae > Semisulcospira > Semisulcospira habei. The sequence goes on from BTPG01000006.1 coordinate 194,725,115, forward strand.
CAACTTTTCTTATTTTTACTAGATATTTTGCGTGTAGCCGAGAATGCACGCCGCTTGCTTGGCATCCGCAGTTTGAGGCAGACCTACAGTTATCCGGAATTAACAGTACAGTTGCTTCAAGGCCGCATGCCCCTGTGGTCGAGGGGATCCAATGAAACGTTCCCTGTAGTCCTTCGTTATTTCTCCTTGGGGGCGCAGCCTACTACCTTGCCTTACCACACATTGGCCAGTTGCATGAGTTGAGCTGAAATCTTGCACAAGCCACTAAGCAAGGTGCTCCGCGATAGCGGAGCACCTTGATTAGTGGCTTGTGCTGGATTTAAGTCAAGTCATGCAGCTTGACCCAGCAGTTTAACCTACTGTCTTTGCCCTGCTTCTCATCAAGAACTTATATTGCCGGCGGGTTTGGGCACTCTTCTTTTGACACAGCTGTGTCGACTGAAATTGTCCTTTCTGTGCGTGTTGTTTTCTTTCTTGGTATTTCTTTGCTCTGGATTTCATGACTCTCAGTCCATTTGCCGTTTCTTTCTCCGTTGGGTACTACTCTTCTCATTTGGCCTGGATTTGATCAGCACAGATAATGCATCCTAGGTAAGGGATAAACTCTTGAGAGTGATTCCCTTTTTGTGAAAAGAAAGATTTTCATAGTTAACCCATTTAGCTCCAACACACTACTGCAGGAGTTGGATTGACCATGATAATTCAAGGGTAGCGCCAGATTAGCTTGGCGCCTGATGGCGCCTAATCTGGCACAACCCTTGAATTATCATGGTCGATACATTTCTTGCAACGGGTACAAGGCTGATAGGTCACACCTACAAAATGTAGCTTTGGGGCCTAATGGGTTAATATAAGAAAAACCAAGGCAAGCAACGCGTTTTCTCCGTGACTGACAAGTGTAGACTCTATCAACATTGTAGGCTCTATCAACAATGTAGGCTCTATCAGCAGTCCAACCGACTAACCTCATGACGTGAAACAGGGACGATAGGTCAGTGGGAGAAATAGGTTAAACCATGGGTGGTGATGAAAATACCATTATAGAAAAAAACACGCTTTGAAAGGTCAATTACGATACAGCTGTGTCGAAACTGTCCTTTCTGTGCGTGTTGTTTTCTTTCTTGGTATTTCTTTGCTCTGGATTTCATGACCGCTGTGAGATGGTCCTAGTCGCCTAATAACTGACTGCCTAGCTGGATTTCAGGGGTGTGGTGATTTACGAGCCGATACTTGCTGTTGACGCAGTTTCTCGGCAGAGCCTCGGAGCCAGAACTTGTGCTTAAAAGCAGAAACATGTATCGCCACCCATGGTTTGACTTGCTCTGTTTTCACGGCCACCCTTTCCCTCACCTGATTTCGGGTGCTATCATAAGTGTTACGCATGGTGCCTGTGTCCTTGAGCTGGGTGCCGACACTGTCCTGCTATCTATTTCCCTCTCAGTCCATCTGCCGTCTGCCACAGAGACACAGACTCGCACGAGACTCTGCAGCACACGGGCATATGATAATCTAACCCTCTTTTTGAAAGAGATCTGCCCCAGCTGTACCTCAAAATAAGGGTGTTGTTTTTAGGTAAGTGTAAGTACACTCTTCCCGGAGTTCCGCCCTTGTGAGGCTGTTGCTCTACAAGCTGTTGTTCGCCTTCTGCAAGCACAGGCATTCTATGGCGAATGGTTCGTGATGCTTAACCCATTTAGCCCCAAGACCGCATTTTCCAAATTGTGGAGGTGTCACCTAGCGATTATGTACCAGTTGCTTGACATGGATCGACCATGATAATTCGCGGGTAGTGCCAGATTAGCTTGGCGCCTGATGGCGCCAAGCTAATCTGGCACTACCCGCGAATTATCATGGTCGATCCGTTTCCTGCTGTAGTGCGTCAGGGCTAAATGGGTTCAAAGGTTTGGCTGTTTTGAAAGCGACCTGCACAGTCCACGGCGGGCTGTGCTAACTTTCGTCAATACAGAGGGTTCTAAATCAATGTTGTCTGGCCTCAACTAAGACTTTCTAACCTTCTTTTCATAATGAGGTTTTCCACCGACCCCTTGTGCTCAGCAGGGGAACCCTCCTAAGCTGAAAAGAGCAATAAAGCGATCTGCTTCGTGGCGGACTTGACTTGCAATAATTCACTGATACAACATATTTTTAATGTTGTCTTGACTAGACTAAACCAAGACTTCTTTTTATCGTTTTTGTCTCAGTGTATTTGAATATTCACACGTAACAGGTTTTATGCTACCCCGTGTGCGCATGTACATGTACAACCGAGAAGAAGAGAAGTCTTTCATGTTACGACATTCAGGGGTTCATCCTGATACATCCATTTGCTTGAAATAAATTTGACTGTAATAGACTGAAGCGCCAAGTTATTAGGCTGGCACCACCCATGAACTAAAAAGCTTTATCTATCTCCTAATCCGTAATGTAGCCTTCACAGGACACTAAGCAAATTTGTTAAAAATCAGCGTCATGGTGTACTGGGTTAATAAGTTAAGTTAGTCTTTTTGCCCAGCATTATTGTAAGACATAGAACTTTTTTTTTTTAAATTGCCAAGAATTACTCATTTATTGCCTGGAGCAGATCTCTTTAAAGTCTATTATTTTACGACATTCAAATTTCAGCAAAAATTAATTTAGTATTGTACGACACCAAGAACATTATGAAAGGTGTACATGTATTGTGGACCTATCACTGCCGTGAAAAAGTGAACGTTATCCGTCTGCAAGAGACATAGAGCCTTATGAGCCCCCGCAACTGCGGGGGCTTATGAGGATATATGTCTCTTGCTGAGACCAATGATCCTTGGAAGACTGCGGCTTTCGTTCGTTGAATGAACACAGATTTCAGGACCAAAATATGCGTCCAGTGGCATCACCCGGAGACGGTCGCTTTAAACGAATCTACTTCAAAATCCAACGTACAACTGCGAAGTATGTAAAATGCAAGGAAACAAAAAAAAAAAAAAAAAAAAAAAAAAAAAAAAAAAAAACCAAAAACGCGCGTCGGAGAAACAAACGTGTTTCTTCGTCGGGTATTTGCTCAGTTCCTGTTCTGACGCCTGTGGCTGCAGCTGTCACTCACCTACTCCAGTTTGAACCATACGTAACAGCGGTGAGGAGGGGATGGATTGGGGGGGGGGGGGGTTGGAAGGGCGTCTGGAGTGCCTAACGACACAAAACTTTGCGAGTGAAATGTTTGTCTGGAAGATAACCTGACCACATAGCAGACAAAACGTGGCCACGCAAAATACAAAATGTTAAAAGAAAAAAAAAATAACACCAGAACTTCTTATCTCATTTTGATTTTTACACAGTACAGTTTTATTTGAACAGGAGGGAGGAGGGGGGGGGGGGAGGAATCTGAAATTCGGTGAGTTCCTTTTTAGGTATCCTTGTTTATCCACTCTTATCTTTTTCTTTTTCGTCGCCGTCTGCAGCCTGGCAAAGACTTCGTTAAAGTCTAACAGTCTGCATGTGTGGGCATGCAGCTTTGTTGTTTTTAACAACCTTATTTGAGAACAACAAAATAACGATTTTTTAAATTTTAAAAAATTAACATCTTTTGCATAAAAAAATCTTGCTTCCATGACTTCTAATTGTATTTGCCGACCTTTTGTGTCAGTAGCGATTTTGGTCGAAATTCCCGCAAGAATCATCTCGACTAAATTCGCTACCGACACCCACCCAAAGGGTTAACTCAGACAAAGCACCCGCATCAATAGCTACAAAAGTGACGTATAGTGTTGCGGCAACGCTATACGACACCCTCGCATCTATTGACGCGGGGCGTCTTGGGTGACTTAACTCATTCTACCCCAGACACACCACAGCAAGATAAGGATCGACCGTGACAGTTCAAGGGTGATGCCAGAATAGCTTGGCGCCTATGGGCGCCAAGCTATTCTGGCATCACCCTTGAACTATCATGGTCGATCTGTGTCCGGCACTGCAATACAGTCTTCAGAGGACAACGGCAAATAGTTTAGGGCTTCAGTGTTGGGGTAGAATGAGTTAATCGTAGCACTGTTAGTTGGCGAGTGAACAACGTTAACCGTTAAGGGCTTAACGTCTTTTGTCCCCCACTACGAAGGTGATTTCAAATTCTGGACACTGAAAAGAGATCGGAACAAATTTTGACCCAACGGGACATCGAACCCGCCACCTTACTATTGAGATTGCGATAGTGAGCGAGTGTAGTGTAACTGCACAGCCGGCTTAACAGCGTTCAGTGCGGGCCAGCTGACGCGGACTCTGCTTCTTCAGTTGACTTCTTTAATTATACCAAAACGCCTTGGCTGTCTCAGGAACATAGATTCAAAGTGGTGTCAGCAAGAGGCATAGATCCTCATGAGTCCCGCAATTACGGCTGCTCATGAGGATCTATACCTCCTGCGGTTGGGTGGTGTCAAAATTATTATTCTATACTGACGAGCAAAAGAAATGCGTCATTTTGGGGATCATTGGAAACACGTTAGTATTTGCGGTGATTCCAAAACTGTCGCATTTCCTTTGCTCGTCAGTATAGAATATGCATGTGTACTTAGGGCTGAACGTCGTAAGGTCCGAAACAGAACAGTACACACAAATGTAAGGACAGTCCGCACAGCGGCTTTGGACGGTTGAGGGTTCGATTTTGTCGGTGCAGCGAAAAATTATTTCAACTCTTTTCGGTGCCCCTGTCATTAACTAATTCACTGCCGAGAAATACAAATCCAACTGCAAAATCCGAATCCAGTGCAAGAGACATAGATCCTCGTGAGCCCCCGCAGTCGCGGGGGCTCATGAGGATCTATGCCTCTTGCTGAGACCACTTTGTATCTATGTTCCTTGGACAACTGGGACTCATTGGTGTTGAATGAACAAAGCTTTCAGACTCAGTCTGCGTCCCCTGGCAGTGAAGTCGCTTTGGTATAAAAAGCTAAAAGTAAATACATTTCCTACCGATAGTAACCTCTTGGGTGTCGGTAGCGGTTTTAGTCGCGGTGATTCCTGCAGGAATCATCGCGACTAAAACCGCTACGGACACCCAAAGGGTTAATGATCAGTACGTGCGTGCGCTGCACGTGAAAAAACTTGAATATATGGCGCCAGCTGGTCTAGTAAAGCAAACACTGAATCAATCTTTTAAGGCCCCGCCACACGTGCCGGTTGTGCCCCGATTTTGAAGCCGATTCCGATCCGATTGCGATCGGATGACGTCGATTATCCGATCCGGTCCCAATCGGCTGGGAATCGGGTGCCTAAAACCTGCTCTATTTTCCCGATCCGATTCGGCCCCGGTTGTAAGCTTCAACCAGTCAGAGCGCGTCTCGCAAAGCACGTCGTTTCACAGTTTGCAAATGGCGGAACACGCCTGTTGTGATCAGTACCACCGCCGTTGCTGATGTTTCGCACGCCTCTTCCCGAATATCATGCAAAACTGCTGATAATGCAAGCACATCAGTCATCACTGTCAAAACTAGCAGCCATTTTGCAGAACAGGTACGACTTTGATCTTCGGTTCAAACCGGTCGGCTAAACAAGTCGGGAAATGTGTGGCAGTGCACACGTTTTTTAGTCCGGCCCGATCACCTACCGATTCGAAAACTGATCGGGAATCGGCCTCAAAACCGGGCATGTGTAGCGGGGCCTTTAGACGTGATAGGGACGCTGCACCTTCATGCTGATTTATCGACCTTTATATGCTGATTTATCGACCTTTATTTTACCAAAGAGAGTAGTAGAAAATATTTACAAATACAAAATATGTACAGGGAAATGATATATGAAAGGGCATTAACCGCAAACAAATAACTTAGTATCATCTTTTAGATGTAGCAGACCACTTAGCAACAAACATCCTATACTAAGGACTAAAAGCAGCAGGGACAGTAGGGAGAATCACGTTTAAAAGAAAAATACAGGTGAATGGACCAAGGGTAGACAAAAACACAAGCTCCAGAAGAAGAACTGAAAAAAAAACCGAGGAAAACCCACCCTATGGGGCTGACCACGGTGACCTTGGAAACGAAAAAGTAGTTAACCCCACCCAAGTCCCCGGAACAGACCCGGGTGGGAGAAGAAGACGCTATAAGGCGTGCTTTAAAGCAGCTAATTGAGGTAACTTTTTTTTTTTTTTTTTTTTTTTGGGGGGGGGGGGGGAGGAAACATTTGCAGGATAGCCTTTTTAAGTCCCTTCTATTTATAGAAGGGATTTTTTAGGACGGGACGCGGTGGGGCGAATTTAATAGCATGTCCATGATGTCAAAGGCGGGCAGGCCTAAATCTCTCACAATTGAAATAACAAGATAAAAATTACGTCATGTCTAGTTACGCTAACTTCGCTGCTGAACGTACATTTGGCGCGAAGCGCCGTATGTGCGTATGTATGTATGTGTGTGCGTATGTATGTAAACAAGAGAATTTCCGATATTTCTGTACACAAAAGCTTGAAACTTGGCGAAATACTTTTTTAAAGGGGTCGCTAAGAGTGCCTCTGAGTATATTGTAATTGAATGTCTTATATAAGACATAAGCAACCGTTTATAGGAAGTCGGTTGACCCAGATTAGAGTCCGTAATTTTTGTTATATGTACTTGAAATTTTGGATATAGTTAATTTGGATAAAGACATTGGATGAGTTCGTTAGCCAGCTTTTTATCCTTTCAATTTCTTGAGTAATTTTTCAGAAAAGAAAACCTTGACTTCTAGAGAAAGTCAGACAGTGTCGGTGACGTAAAAGAGGCAACTCCGTCACCACGCAGACATTGACGTAATACTCTAAATATGACGTATCTAGCGCGCGCCGAAGACTCTCTCTCACAGACATGCGCGCATCTCCAAGAGGCATAGATCCTCATGCGCCCGGAGAGCGCATGAGGATCTATGTCTCTTGGAGATGTTTGGAGCGCGCGCATGCATGCATGCACTAACACACACACACACACACACACACACACACACACACACACACACACACATACACACACATTTCGTCGCGCTTTCAGAAGAGCATGCAGATGACCCGATGTAGCTAGTTGGAGAAAGACATTGGATGAGTTCCTTAGGCAACTTTCAACTTCTTCAGCAAAAATTAATTGATTTTCAGAAAAAAAATTAAAACAAACAAAAAAAAAACCTTGACATCTGGAGAAAGTCAGACAGTCCCGGTGACGTAAAAGAAACAACTCCGTCACCACACAGACATACTCTAAATATGGCGTAATTCTCTCTCTCTCTCTCTCTCTCTCTCTCTCTCTCTCTCTCTCTCTCTCTCTCTCTCTCTCTCTCTCTCTCTCTCTCTCTCTCTCTCTCTCTCTCTCTCTCGCTCGCGGTCTCTGGAACTACACCACCTTTAGTTACTGCCAGTGACATTCAGCGTATAATCGACAAGCAGACACAGGTGATTGACGAGAAACTGGGGTCTCTTCGTGCTGACCTTTGTGATGTGCTGACCTCTATACAGGCGATTGGCACCGACATTGCTGACTTGAAGCAACGCGCTCGCAGCCTGGAGGACACCTGCAAGGAACTGACTGAGAAGCAGGAGGAGGTTTCCGAGTCTGTAGAAGACTTGCAGGAGGACATGGAAGATCTGCGGAAACGCTACGAGGAAGAACTAGACAAGCTAGAGGCGTTCTCACGTAGGGACAATCTGCGACTCTTTGGAATCGTGGAAACGCCAGGCGAGACCTTCGATTCCTGTGCCACCAAAGTACTGGAATGTCTGCAGGGCACAGTGCCAAATAAAACCTGGACTGAGGACGATTTGGTACGCGCACACCGGGTGGGGAACAAACCGGACTTTGCATCTGTAGCAGCCAACCGTGCCAGAGCCAACAACAAGCCTCGCCCCATGATCGTGAAGTTCGCGAGATGGAGGGACAAGATGGACGTCCTGACCAAGGGTCGTGCTGCACTCAAGCAAAAGGGGGTTAATGTTGCTGGTGACTTAACCAACCGGCAACATGAACAGATCAGACTGCACCGGGAGAAAGGAATGCGGGCGTACTACAAGGGAAACAAGCTGGTCGTCGCTGGACCCCTAGTTCAACGGAACCACGACACCGACAACTTCGGCCGCCGTCATGCGACAGACAACAGCGTCGACAGAAGACCGGACAACCGTATCCAAGGACTCGGTGCCGCCGCAGCTACTGGTCAGCAGGTCAACGCAACACCGGCACGTGCGCCACACTTGGTGTCCCCGTTACAGCCTTCACCTAAACCAGCGAAACGGCGCCGGCCACACAGTTCCCCTACAATTGAGGTCGGGGACGAATCCAGTGACCCGTGATATGTCGGCCAAGCCGCGTCTCCCACCTCAATTGCACGGGATGTGTCACCGATGCGCGCGTGTGTTGTAGAGCAGCCAGTAGATAATGTGTTGCATACACTTACCTTTCTGTCATGGAATGTTGATGGACTGTGGAGCAAGCTATCTGACCCAGACTTTCTACAATATGTAAGTAATTATGACATTGTGTGTTTGTTTGAAACATTTTTAGACAATGCTTTCGTCCCGCCTGACTGCTGGTCTGATTTCACGTGTTTTTCCTTACCTGCAGTCAAACTGTCACGTCAAGGAAGAAGCTCGGGAGGTGTTGTTGTGTTAGTAAAAAATGTGTATGCCAAGTTTGTTTTCCAAGTGAACATGACATGCGCTCAAAGTGTCTTTCTCAAACTTGACAGATCATTGTTTGGTACTGAATGCGATGTGCTTTTGGTCGCGTGCTATGTTCCGCCCAAGGATTCACCATTTTATAGACAATTACCGTACGACTGCCTGTTGGAAGAATTAGAACAGTGTCTTGCTAGTGCCCTCGAGCAATTTGGAGACATTCATTTCCTAATGTGTGGTGATTTTAATGGTAGAACTGGGGATTTGCAGCCTAATCCATATTTGTTTCAGCTTGATCCTGATGAAACACTACTAACTAATACCGCTCTATTTGAACCTTCACGATTTACTGAAGATATGACTGTAAATACATTTGGAAGAAAACTATTAGATTTGTGTGCATGTTTTGAACTGATGATTCTGAATGGGTTCTGTAGCCCTGATCTGTCAAAGCACCTGACATTTATTTCTCCCACTGGTTGTAGTATTAATGATTATTTTGTTGCATCTCCTGACTTTATTTGTTTGTGTGACAAACTTGAAGTTGGCGAGAGGATAGAGTCTGTACACATGCCACTGGTCCTTACTGTGTCTTGTGTACGTGTATCACCCCTCAACGATGTTTCTGATGATGATACGCAGTGTTTTTCATTTGATAAGATTATCTGGGAACCTGCTAAGGCCCAAACGCTCAGCGACAGTTTAACTACTCCTGCATTCCAGGATGCTCTAGTAGCTGCTACTGCTGAGATCGATGATGATATTAATAGTGCATTAGACATTTTCACATGTGCTATCAAAGACGCTGCTAGTTGCATGACAAAACAATTTCATTCCTCCACAGGCAATACACACAAAACAAACACCGCTAGTCACCCCTGGTTTGACCAGGAATGCAGAAATGCAAAAATGCGAACGCGTAAAGCCTTACGTACATACACAAAAAATAAAACCATGGAAAATAAAGCATCGTTTGTTAATGAGAGAAAACAATACAAGAGATTACTTAGAGCTAAAGAAGTTAATTTTAAGAGGGAAGCTGTTGACAAAATTCTTGAGTATAGACATAACTCTCAGGCATTTTGGAAGGAAATAAAGAAGTGGAAAAGAAAACGTCGTTTAAGAAACAATATAACAAAGAAGCAGTGGTTTGATCACTTCTCTAGCATTCTAAATGAAAACATAGCACAGCAAGAGAATAATGATGATGTATATTTTTCAGAAGACTCTGAGTCTGGTGAAGCCTTATTTCATGACCTAGATATCAACATAGAAGAAGCAGAAGTTATTGCTGCTATAAAACATGCCAAAGCAGGAAAGGCCCCCGGGCCTGATGGAATTATAAATGAAGTTCTTAAAGTCTCCAACCCAGCTATCATCTCCTTTCTCACTAAGTATTTTAATGCTCTATTCAACAAAGGGTTGTTCCCCAGCGAATGGTCTAAAGCTATTATTTTCCCACTCCACAAGAAAGGAGATGTAAATAATCCAGATAATTATCGTGGTATTGCTCTCATTAGCTGTGTTAGTAAACTGTATACCTACATTTTGAACAGAAGGTTAACAGATTGGGCTGAGGAACATAATATTCTGTCTGAAACACAAGCCGGGTTTAGGAAATCCTACTCTACTGTGGACCATATATTTACACTTTATGCTATTGTTCAAAAACAACTTCTACAAAATAAGAAAGTTTATGTGGCTTTTGTTGACTTCCGCAAAGCTTTCGATACTGTTAAAAGAGGTGTGCTTTGGAATATTTTATTGAAGGCTGGAGTGCGCGGCAAAATGCTTTCTGCTATGAAGGCAATGTATGACTCGGTGAAATTTTGTGTTAGAGACAGCCTGAATTGTACAGCGTTTTTTGAGTGTTTCCAAGGTTTAAAACAAGGATGTTTAGCATCGCCGACATTGTTCTCCTTTTTGATTAACGAGCTTGCTGTGTACATTATTGAAAATGGTAAACATGGTTTCCAACTAAAAGCCGATGCAGCAGAACTGTTTTTGTTGATGTTTGCAGATGACATTGCTTTGTTTTCATCAACCCCCAATGGCCTTCAGACTCAGCTGAACAATTTATACAAAGAAGCATCTAAGCTTGGTTTGTCTGTTAACCTAGACAAGACAAAAATAATTGTGTTTCGAAATGGTGGGTATTTGTCAAAATATGAAAAATGGATTTACGGGGGAACGAGGGTAGAAGTTGTCAATATGTATAAGTACCTTGGGTTAAACTTTACCACACGTTTGAGTTTAAACACATCCGTTGATGACTTAGTGACTAAGGCAAAAAAACGTGTAATCGATATTTTCTGTATGTTGAAGAAAATTAACTGCGCTAGTCCTGATGTTTTTTTCAAGCTGTTTGATGCGCAGGTTGTCCCAATTTTGTTGTATGCCTCAGAAATTTGGGGTATAAACGAGTGTGCCGAAATTGAAAGAGTCCATACATTTGCATGTAAACGTTTTCTTAATGTCAACTTCCGCACACCGAACCTGATGGTTTATGGTGAACTTGGTCGATATCCCCTGTCAGTATTAACGTCAGTAAGATGTGTTTCCTACTGGCTTCGACTCTGCGCTTTACCTGTTACTAGATTTGCAAATATGGCTTATCATATGCTTAAGGATTTAGACGATAAAGGGAAAGAAACATGGGTGTCAAAGATAAAGAATTTGCTTTTCCGAAATGGGTTTGGTCATGTATGGATTTCACAAGGTGTTGGAAACAGGAATGCTTTTATAAACAAGTTTAAACAAAGGATGGTTGATTGTGCCAAACAAAACTGGTCATCAAAGCTTTCTGAGAGTGAACGTTTTACTGTGTATCGTAGTTTTAAACATACACTTGTCCAAGAAAATTATTTTGAACTGGTTAAGCCAACCTATGTCAAAAATCTATACATTAAATTTAGACTTGGCATAACCGAATTGCAAAGTAACAAACAAAGATATAGTACTCCCAATGCTGTAACGAAAGTGTGTCCATTGTGTGCCAAGGCTGTGGAAGATGAAGTTCACTTTATGTTTTATTGTCCATTCTATGATGAACTGCGAGCCAAATACCTATGTAAGTTTGACCTTGTGGAACTCAGAAAGAAAGAATTGTGTATCCTAGACACTACCAACCCGCAGTCTATTGCCGATTTAGCAAGATTTGTATGTCATGCTTTTAAACTCCGTAGCAGCATGCTTGTATGATTCCACGTGCAAACTGTGGTTCTTACTCCGACCTGGTCTGTGTAGTACACGGCTGTGGCCTGGATATGGATACCGCATTTTACATGTAGGTCAAAAGTGGCTATTATGTGCTGGCGTAGATCGAATGGAAATGTGTGTGTGTGTGTGTGTGTGTGTGTGTGTGTGTGTGTGTGTGTGTGTGTGTGTGTGTGTGTGTGTGTGTGTGTGTGTGTGTGTTGATATAAACATCGCCTTATGGCCTTTATATACACCTGAATTATAAATTATGTAATGTCTCACTCCATTGTATGGACAATTTGTCTGAACAATAAACTGTCTGAGTCTGAGTCTGAGTCTCTCTCGCTCGCTCGCTCGCTCGCTCGCAACCCCACCCGGGTCTGCCCTGGGGGACTTGGGTGGGGCTAACTACGTTTTAGTTCCGGGGTCACCCTGGTCAGCCCCACAGGGTGGGTTTTCTCCTCTTTTCTGGGGCATGTGTTTCTGTCTACCCTTGGTCCATTCACCTGTATTTGCCTTTTTAAAACTCTCCCTACTGTCTGCGCTGCCTGTAGCTCTTGATATTGGATGTGTGTTGCTAAATGGTCTTAGGTTTATTTAGGCCCCATGTCGTAGGTTTATTTATTTATTGGACCGACATACATTCAATGTTCTGTTTAATTTTTTTCACAAGCAGTGCAGGCACGTCCTAAGAAAGTCTTGTTGCTGTCGGGACGTTAAGCAATGTACAATCAATCAATCTCTCGCTCTCTCTCTCTCTCTCTCTCTCTCTCTCTCTCTCTCTCTCTCTCTCTCTCTCTTTCTCTCTCACACACACACACACACACACACACACACACACACACACACACACACACACACACACACACACACACACACATGCGTGCATCTCCAAGAGGCATAGATCCTCATGTGCCCGAAGGCACATGAACGTCTATGCCTCTTGAGGATGTTTGGAGCGCGCGCATGGACGCACGCACACGCACACTCATAAAGTCAATCTGATCTCACACAAATTATAGCAAGACTGAAATTGTACCGGGAAACTCTAGTTTTGTTACCATTTTCGCAAATCTTGAAGCGATAGCGAAACTCATATCACGTCCAATACAAAATTACGTTAAAAAAAACAAACATGACAAATGTTTAACAAACCAATGACGCGTATGCACTGCGCGCGCCCTTTATAGAGTTGACTATGATGCATTGGTACATCTGCGAGCCTTTTTAAAGGAGATATTTCAACATCAGAATCAAGTCAAAGACAAAAGGTAGAGACCCTTGAGAGCGAAGACATCTCGTATAGAAGGGAAATTTGTGGGTTATGGTTCACCCCATCTTGTTTATATCTGGGAAGCAGTCAATAATTATCGCAGCAATTTATAGCTGATTAACTAGTTCACTGCCAAGAAAAATTGGACAGCACCCAGCTGCAAGAGGCATAGGCAATTGCGGGGGCTCATGAGGATATATGCCTCTTGCTGAAACTAATTATATTCTTTCTTCTTTTGTTTGTTTCTTTGACGGCTGTTTCTTTTTTGTCGTTGAATTAACGAAGTTTTGAAGAAACACGATGATGAGGCAGAGAAGGGGTTAACATGTATGTTGACTGCGAGTCAAGAAATTGAAATTCCCAGCAGTCGTGGAGAGCATTGTACGCTGGCACTATCGTTCTCTCTCACTGTCAAGTTCCTCATCGTCCGATGTCCCTGGAGACCAGCTGAGGAGCACAGTGCTGAACACTCGGGCGTGCTGGATGTCAGTAGCGTAGATGAGTCCACAGCTACGCACGTCAGTTGAAACCGCGACAGCATTTATCACTTATATCTGCCGCTGAAATTGTATGCATACTTGAAAAGTATCCTATGTACCGAAGTTGGATCCATTGACAGCTAGTCACACAACTGCAAGAGGCATAGAGCCTCATGAGCCCCCGCTATCGCGGGGGCTCATGAGGTTTTATGCCTCTTGCTTGCCTGATTGCTTGCTCCAAAAATCATAGGCAGAGATCTTCCTTGCCTGGACTCACTGTACCAGCAGCGTCTCTTACGTAGAGGAAGTCTTATCTCCAGTGATTCCATCCACCCTGGCAATGAGCTTTTCCAACTTTTACCATCAGGGCGTAGGTACAGGTCCATCAGTACCAGGACCAGCAGATTGGCGCAACAGGTTTTTTCCCTCTGGCTGTTCGCGCTTTCTCTGATCAGCTGGACTGATTGGAGAGAGCGCGAGCGGCGAGTGAGAACTTGACGGAATGTGTACAGTCAGCTTATAACTGAATCAGTGAGGCGTGCCCGTTCGCCGTGTTTAATACCAGTATTGGCTTAGTATTTCGCATGAAAATCATATTTTAGAGTTTAATCTGTGTGTGTGGTGTGTGTGTGTGTGTGTGTGTGTGTGTGTGTGTGTGTGTGTGTGTGTGTGCCGTGTGTGTGTGTGTGTGTGTGTGTGTGTGTGTGTGACACAGTATTATTTCATTTCAGTCTTAGTAACTGACATCAAGACAAATTCCAATGTTTTTATTGTTTTTGTTTTTTTACATGGAAACATATGGCAATAAACTATATTATCTTATGAAGGTCACAAAGTAAAGTAGGTAAAAGCACTGTCAGGGGAGAGAAGCGTGCATGATCGACCAGCGATTAGAGATACACTGTGGCCAAAGCACAAAAAAAGAGATAGGAAAGAGGGGGTGCGCTAGATTTAAATTTCCATGCACTATGTGATGCGCCCCCCTTCGGAGGGGTGGGAGGGGGGCTTCCATATGATGCGCCTCCCTTCGGAGGGGTGGGGGGGGCTTCCATATGCATTGCCTTAGTCACTTTCTTAGCGCACCCCCTCTTTCCTATCTCTTTTATTTATTTATTTATTTTTTGGTGCTTTGGCCACAGTGGATCGCTGGTCGATCATGCACGCTTCTCTCCCCTGACAGTGCTTTTACCTACTTTACTTTGTGACCTTCCTGGGATATTAGCACTGGCAGTCTCCCCTTTTCTTTTCTTTATATTATCTTATCTTATTTTGCATCCGTGTTCGTTGGGCAGCTGAAATTTGTATGCTTTGCATTACCTTTTTTTGTCGCGTTTTTAAAGTGCATGACTAGGAAGTAGTTTAGTTTCAAACATGAACAGTTTAGAATGACACTGGCACTTGTGCGGCCATTCAGTATTAAAGTTCAGCCTCGGATGAAATATGAATAGCACGCTTGGTAACTAGGCTACATGTCATTTTGAAGGATAACATTTACTTTTGAAAAGTAAGCCATAGTTTGGTGTCAGACAAGCGTAAAGTAATAATAACAAAAGATTGCATGGTTTCCTATTGGTCCTTTAACTCATTCTACCCCAGACACACCACAGCAAGATATGGATCGACCATGATAGTTCAAGGGTGATGCCAGAATAGCTTGGCGCCTATGGGCGCCAAGCTATTCTGGCATCACCCTTGAACTATCATGGTCGATCTGTGTCCTGCACTGCAATGCAGTCTTCAGAGGACAACGGCAAAATTTGGGGATTTCGGTGTTGGGGTAGAATGAGTTAAACATTCGAGAACCTTAAAAACCTTTGTTCACTTTGTGACTGAGCTTACTCATGTTATGCCTTTGGAAATTTTAATCGACTGATTATCATTGTGCCGGTACCGTATAGGCGAATGAGTGGTACACGTTTTGTCTGAGTGACTGTTGCAACAGGTGCTTCTTCAGCAATCAGTCAATGCTTTCATTCCAGAATATTCTGACTGTTGCAACAGGCGCTTCTTCAGCAATCAGTCAATGCTTTCATTCCAGAATATTCTGACTGTTGCAACAGGTGCTTCTTCAGCAATCAGTCAATGCTTTCATTCCAGAATATTCTGACTGTTGCAACAGGTGCTTCTTCAGCAATCAGTCAATGCTTTCATTCCAGAATATTCTGACTGTTGCAACAGGTGCTTCTTCAGCAATCAGTCAATGCTTTCATTCCAGAATATTCTGACTGTTGCAACAGGTGCTTCTTCAGCAATCAGTCAATGCTTTCATTCCAGAATATTCTGACTGTTGCAACAGGTGCTTCTTCAGCAATCAGTCAATGCTTTCATTCCAGAATATTCTGACTGTTGCAACAGGTGCTTCTTCAGCAATCAGTCAATGCTTTCATTCCAGAATATTCTCAATGAGATCACGAACTGCGGTGTGTCTGGAGGGTGTGTGCTTGGGCGTGGGCGGGGGTGGAGGGGGGGATACGGTGATCTTCCTGGACATGGTGTGGTCACAATAATTATTCTCTGGCCACACCACCTCTCGGTCCCGTCTGTCTACGTTAATCCCGCTTTGGCTGTCTGTAGCGGCTTTTGTGGCGACGATTCCTGCAGAAATCACCATCGACAAAAACCGCTACCAACAGCCCAAAATTAAAGTAGTACACAGATTAACCCTTTCATTGTCCAAAAAACTGAAGAAAACACAACTGCAAAGACATAGATCCTCATGAGCCTCCGCCATTGCGAAGGCTCATGAGGATCTATGCCTCTGGCCGACACCACTTTGAATCCATGTTCCGTGGACGGCTGGGGGCTCGGGGGCGTTGGATGAACAAAGATTCATTTCAGAAACATGATCTGCATTCACTGGTACTGAAGGGGTTAAAGTAAAATCAGGCAAATGGGCAATACCTCCTCCAGCCCAACCACCAAGAGGCTAAGTATCGGCCCTAATACTAGCGCAGATAATAAGCAAAAGTTTTGAGTTTCGACTGAATTGTAGACTTGTTTGTTTGTCTATTTTAAAAAAGGGTCCGGTATTTAATAAATAATATTAATGAATTGTATTGTAACTGTCATTTCAAAGCGTGTTTCCTTCTCCGTTGGGTTCTTCTCTGCATTTTACAGGAATGGCAGTCACCTTCTTGGTCGGGGTTTGTTGGGTTGTTGTTGGGGTTTTTTTCCCAGACAATGAAACTTGGTCTTTTTGTATAGTAATACGAAATGATTGTTTGCTGGCTTAGATTATTATTACACTAATAACACATTACAAAATAGAGAAATTTCCCAGACGAAACAAGCTAGAAGCTTATGGAACAATCTGGTAATTTTAAATTTGATAACTGTGCAATGGTGGTGGATTGAAGAGAGTCAGTTAGTGCTTAGGCACTTAAATATTAATTCAAATATTAATTCTAATATTAATATAATTGTTATAAATACATACCATTAATTCAGAAAGAAGAAAAAAATGGATGGCGACGCACTTTAACAAGAATGATATTATAGTGTTTGTTTGCATTGCCCCCATTGTTTTGAGCCATACCTCTTTTGTAAACCGATTCTCCTACGCCACTGGAGACTTAATGGCGACTTTTGATATTTTCTGAATACACATTTTATTGCTAAAAAAAACTATTAAATTTGCCAGCCGATACCCAAATATCACCCCCTTCACTGTCATATGACGCATTTGTGGATACTCAAAGACCAAAAGCCATGGCCGTCCGCCAAATAACATGGGCACAAATTGGTCTAAGCAAGAGACATTGATCCTCACGAGCCCCCGCGACTGCGGGGGCTCGTGAGGATCTATGTCTCTTGCGTTCACTTTCTGTCGGCAGTAAAGAGATTATAATATATAAAATATCGCTTTTTTCATGACTATCAGTGACCGATATGTAACTGGTAACCCCGGTTTTGAATAGCTCTTTATTGTCTCTGAGTAGCTGATACCGCGCCTCTTCAGTGTCAGTGTCGCTATTGGTCCACGTTGCAAGACGGAGTCACGTTTATGTGAGAGTGAAAGAAGGTAGGGCAGAGATGAAGGGTACAGGGGATGCGGCATGTGAACATTCTTCACCCCCACCCCACTGGGCAACGGAGTGACTATACAGTATATGAGCTTGAATGACAGTGTAGCACCTTGCCACAGTAACCCAGCCGTTCCGCTTGGCGGTCAGTAAAAAAAAAGCCGGTCTCTACGCATGCTGGTCGCCAATTGTAGTGTAGCGCCTTTTAAATCAGGCCGGTAACCGTACCTCGTGTTTGTAGGTATATATCTACGCAATTTCCTCACGGCACTGAAACTGATATCCATTAAACTTGCTCCAAAAAGGCTTTCGCCGGTGACTTCGATAAGCGCCGCCATTGCCCATGGGCCATAAAATATGAGCCGATCAGCCACGCACAAAAAGCCATTGCCCTCTACAGAGTCCGACCTTCCACAGCAGGGTTCGTCTGTCGGCCGATCCGCGCGTCTGCTTTGACCTTCAGTACAGGCAGCCACGGGCACAGGGCGCAAACCCTCCTCGGGCCGATCAGCGTTAGCCCAGCAGTATTGAGACCCGGCCAGCTGCGGCCGACATATGCCGAAGGATCTTCTGCGTCATTCTGAGCCAATCTGAGAGGGCTTTGGGGGGGGGGGGAGGCTGCTGCGCAGGGGGTGGGGGCGGGGGGTGGATGGGGGCGGGGGGGGGGGGGGCGGTCGTTAACGATGCCACAACATCAACAAACATTATATCTACCTTTTCTTCTAAGTTCTTCTTCATCGTTCCCGGATATCTACCTTTTAACAAGGTCGGATGTGCAACACACTTTCTGAGCTCCCTGCCACGCTTGTTCTAGATACACTGACGTGCAAAAGAAATGCGACATTTTTGGAATCGTAGCGCTTCCGATGATTTCAAAAATGTCGCATTTCTTGTGTTTCCGATGATTCCCAAAATGTCCCATTTCTTTTGCTTGTGAGTGTATGTCAAATACTTCGCTCGTACCGTATTACTCCGCTCCTACCAAACTTTCGATATCGATTTCACAAAATGGTCCTACCCTGGCATCGTGTTACATTCGGAGTTCATTGTTCTGTATAATCTCTCTACGTCTCTTCATTCCATGGACCGGTTTGCTTGAAATGCTGTCCTCTCCCTCCCCGCTGGGAGTTTTCAGTTCGACCGTTATCTGATTCATCAGTTGTGACGCGGGTGGTTGCGGCGTCACTGCCCTATACCTGCATGCCGTGTTCGACCAAATTGTTTGACGTCACGCTGATGCGGCACGACAAGAACAGTCCACATATCAGCCCCTTTGATCGATATTCACTAGAGATGATTCTTGTTATGTTTGCGCTTAATTCATTATTGTTTATTATTTAGTCCACACCCGACAAGAGATTCCTTCGTCTCTCACGCCCTTAATCCTTTGGCTGTCGGTAGCGTTTTTTGTCGAGGTGATTCCTGCAAGGATCACCTCGACAAAAAGCACTACCGAAAGCCAAAGGTTTATCTAACCCTTTTAGCCCCACGGGTGCATTTCCAAAAGTTTGGAAGTGTTACTTAACGATTATGTACCAGTTGCAGGAGGTGGATTGACCATGATAATTCAAGGGTAGTGCCAGATTAGCTTGGCGCCTGAAGGGTGGGGCGTGGGGGGAGAGGGCGGCGGAGGGGGGGGGGAGGAGGAGGGCGGGGGGAGGGCGGGGGTGGGCAGTAGTCGAGTTGGTAAAAAAAAAAGTTTCAGGTCAGTGCCCGCTACGTCATGGTGACGTCATGACCAAACACGTGGACACGTCTGGTCGCGAGATCTCGGCCAGCGGCCGGAATGCATAGAGCCTCGTGGCCACTGAGGCTGCAATGTGCACAGTACATTCACATCATCCCCTGCCACTGTAGCGGTTCATGAGGCTCTATGCCGCCTCTTTACCGAAGCCGGGCATGGTTGATCGATGGACTAAAGAAGTGGACCCAGGGTACGCACCCGGGTTAAATTGCTTGAGTGAGCTCAGTCCTGCGCAGGACTGAACTCACTCATGCCACTCCGTGACCCCCGGACCCAAGGTATTTCCTTGTAAACTTGGTCAAAGCCAGTCCGTACACCCTTACGTGATCATTGCCTGCTTTCAATGTCCCGACTTGCCTTCAAAGTTCTACCCACCAGTCGCTTTCAAATGGAGCTGTTGTGTCAGTGGCAGTTTCCCCGTTATAGGGCTCGGGAAGTTCCCCGCGTTGACTAGCAGCGTCGGCGCGTCAGCCGCCATCTTAAGGGGATAGAATGAGTTTAGATAGTAGCGAAGTAGAGTTTCAACACGTTTTTCTTCATGTTTCTTTCTCTTTAGAAACAAACAAAAACAGATTCTGGTTAGCGGTTTCCTACGGTGATGGCAAGACTTGCTGTTATTGCCTATAGCACGTCAGGACTTTCTTGACAGCGACAGTGACAGCGATTCCCCTATAAGGGCCTAATCGCGAACCCTCTCAAGATGGCCGCCACGACTAGCATGATGACGTCAACTCCCCGAGCCCTATTTGGCAGTTGAAAAGCCATTAGATCTATTTTTTGAGAAAAATGAGATTTTTACTGTTTAACAATGAAATGTCGCTTTGTTCCTGAAGACTGAAATGGACATACTGACTTGTGTCAAGTAGCGGCAGATAAGTTCTTTACTCATTCAAGAGTGACGAGCTGCCGCGTATCCATATGCGGCACGTCTTGAATGAGTTAACTAGTCTGCGTTGTGTGTTGATGCGGTACGGCGTACAATGGTCCCTTAATGCTGTACATGTCCCCTAACGCGGCCCTATGTCTGGATACGCGCGTTGCGAATCAGGCTTTATTGTGAGCCATCAGAGCACATGTTGTCTCTCTCTCCCCACTCGTGGTCCAGCCAGCTCCCACAACTTGGCGCCAGACGGTCAAGTCAACAAAGCTAATTATTTTGAGGTCACATTACATAGTCAAATTTGGCCAGTTGAGGCAGTGCAAGGACCGGTGTTTTTAAAAATAATTTTTGCCTTGTTTGAAAATTTGTAGTAGGGCTGAACTCATGTTGAAATTTGCTGGAAATTTCTGGTTAGATGAGAGGAGACATGTTTGGTGCTTTGATTCATGCCATCCTGAGCTTATTCAGTAGAGAATTGTGGACCTATGTTGAGTTGGCGTTGACGTAGTGATTTGAGGGGCACGCTGATTTCAGCTGTGCTTGGGTGTGGGGTTGGTAAGGAATCAGGTTCATAGCCAAGAAATGAGACTGTCAATGTGCTGTTTTTATTGTTATTTTGTGCATGGCAAATGTGCAGCTGGTGGGCGGTAGTGTTTTTTAGGGGATTGAAATATTAGGGGATGCCTGGGACTGACTATGACTAAGAGACTGGACAGTACGGAAACGCGACTGTGTACCGTGGCCTGTCATGCGCGGTACCCGTCGGCCGCCATGTATCTGACGTTGTTGGTGTGAGAGCAAACGCGCCGTACTGGCGACACAGGGCTAACGTTAGCACGTGGTTAGTGGGTGTGGGAGCCAGGAAAAAACGCGAGGTATCTGTCGCCATTTAACTCCTTCACTGTCAAGAAAATCAGTGTCCACAAATCCCAGCTGCAAGAGGCATAGAACCTCAGTCACGCGCCTACGTCTCATGCTGCTCCTAATAATTATGATCTGTTGTGTATCTGTGTTGCTTACATGGCTAGAGTGATGTGGCCGGCGTTAGATTGACGACTGATCA
Source organism: Semisulcospira habei (assembly GCA_036245525.1). Taxonomy (NCBI): domain Eukaryota; kingdom Metazoa; phylum Mollusca; class Gastropoda; family Semisulcospiridae; genus Semisulcospira; species Semisulcospira habei. The sequence goes on from BTPG01000006.1 coordinate 194,746,373, forward strand.
GTTTCGAAAGATCGACTTACGGTCACTGAAACATGAGGCGGAAGTGGTTGACCTTTTGACTCCCAAAACTAAATGACTTTAATTCTACAGAATGGAAGCCATTTAGTTTTAGGAGTCAAAGGGTTAAACATTAAGCTCTAGGGTCACAATACTGAAAACTGAAAGTTGCCCTCTGTAAACTAAATTACGGTTCAAGATCCTGGCACCTCCCTTGAACTATCATGGTCGATCCATATCATGTCGGTGCTGAATGGGTTAAATTCTTACCTGCCGGCCTCTAGTGAAATGATGTCTCTGTAACCATGGCCAGTTCCGTGTCGCATACCTTAGCCTAACAAATATGAATGAAGGCCATCAAAAAGGCATAGATCCGCATGAGCCCCTGTCTGTGCAAGGGTCCATTAGGCTCTATGTCTTTTGCGTTTGGATGTTTTTCGTTGTGCTCCTTAGTAAGAGAAGAACACAGATATAATTAAACCCGCTTCCGGTTTAACATCCCTGTCTGCAATGTTAACCCCCTTGTGCATGAAGCCACTGTCAACAGTACAGGTCGGTTAACCCCTTTATTGCCAAGAAAGACTGAAACCGGATCCTAAGGCAAGAGACATAGATGTTCATGGGTCCCCGCAGTTGCGGGGGGTCTATGTCTCTTGCTGACACCACCTTGAATCCATGCTCCGGGGACGGCTGGGGCTGTTTAATGAATTGGCGCTTAATTAACGCCGGAAGATGCAAGAAGACACACAATCTTCGTCAACTGTGAAGAGGCTAAATGTTCCAATCCGTATTAACATTTGAACGCAAGGATTCCGCCGTATGGGCCTATGAGAATCTGTGCCCTTTGGAGGTTGTTTAGAGAGCGGAAAATTTTATGTAATTCTATGTACCGGGATTTTCAATTGCCCTCAGCAAGTCATCAATCTTGACGTATGACGCCGGTCGCTTCCCGGATCGTCAGCGGTTTCATACTGGCTTGACTCATACTGCCATATTACCATGCTGGCGAGCCGATGATGATTTGTCATTTCTGAAAACAAGCCTCATTTATTTTACTACATTGACGTCAGTTAACCCTTTGTGCGTGTAGCTACAGGCATTGTTTAATAGTACAGGTGGATGCATGCACAAGATGGTTAAATTTGTTTATCCCAAGTGCGATATGTTTGACTGAAAAGGCTGCAGGCTTGAAATCAAACTACAGTACATGTACCTGATCGGTGCAAAGGTCCTGATAAGGTCCCACTGTTTTAGGAACGACTGAAAGGTTGGATTTAAGTGTATTCACATTGTAAAGAACACATACGCCACATTCGGTGTGTGTGTGTGTGTGTGTGTGTGTGTGTGTGTGTGTGTGTGTGTGTGTGTGTGTGTGTGTGTGTGTGTGTGTGTGTGTGTGTGTGTGTGTGTGTGTGTATTCGCGGCGTGCGCGCACGTCGGTAAATAGTTTTCTGCTGTCACTGCTGTCAAATTTGCGCCTTAACTTTGCTTTAGGGCGCACGGTACGTTGCCGGGATGACAGTGTCAACACACTTTTACGCAACAAGCAAATTAGGTTCAGTTTTCTCCTTTTGAGAATTTAACGATTTGTAATGCATGCTGGATTTTTATCACTGAATACTCAATCACCTTGACAGTGGCACTTTGCATATTTACATACGATAATTTCGTACTTACGCTATTTCGTCCCAAACCCAATTTGATTGACTGACGCTTAATTTGATTTTCTGAAGGCTTAAAAAATGATTTGATTTTTAGCTTACCACTCGTTTTGATCTCACATATCTAATTTCACGTATTATTCATTTATTCAAAGCCTGATTCCTGAGGTCTCGCACTGGTCTGATACAGGTCGGCGTAAGTACACCGCGCCATAGTACTATACCACCGTATCGATATAGCGCGCACATGTGGACTTCCACGCGGATGCCCGGTGAGCAAAAGGTCCTGGGCAGACGTCTGCCGTAGCTGGGCCGCGCATCGTCGTGCACGGGCTAGCTAAGGCTGACGTCGGCCCGAGGACCTTTTGCATACCAAAATCAGTAGCTTGTTCAAGTCAGCACCACAATATTGCAGTCGGACTCTATGGCTCCCGCGATATATTGAGGGTGACCCGTATTTCCTTCCACGGACGCTGTTGATATAAAGTGCAGAAGTTCTTCTTGAATCTGTGAGGACAAAACCGTTCCAAGAAGCGTTGCCTATAAACATATGACAGCCTGAAGTGGACCCCCAGGTTAAATGACAGTGGCCGGGCCGCCGAAAACAGCACCTTGTTCAACCCTGTGCTTGGCTGTCGGAGCGGTTTTTGTCGCGATGATTCTTGCAGGAGTCATCGCGCCAAAAACCGCTACCGACAGCCAAAGAGTTAATGTCAGCTCTTCCCGCTTCTAAAAGTCGCAGCATTTTTGCTTGCTCTGGTTGTTCTTATTTTAACCCTGGGAGCAGTTATTTATCGTGTTCCATGTCCATTCGGTACGCAGTTCCGGGATTTGAGTACATGCGGACGAGATCTTAGTGTAGAATTCCATTGCGATTGTTGGTTGAAGTCCGAAAAGGTACTCCACTGGGCATTTTGATGATTATGGGTCATCCCAGAGATTTTAAACTACTTTTAAACTCATTCAGCTCGGACACACCACAGCAAGACATGGATCGAACATGATTAGTTCGAGGGTGTTGCCAAAACAGCTTGGCGCCCATAGGCGCCAAGCTATTCTGGCACCACCCTTGAACTATCATGTTCGATCTGTCTGTGGAACTGTCAGTAATACAGTCCTTCAGAGGGCAACTTTAAAATTGGGGGATTTCGGTCCTCGGGCAGAATGTGTTAAATATAATGCATGCTGGGGCGGGTGTTGTACCAAACAGACTCAGAGGGCACGTGTTTTCAAAACACTTTCAGTCGGAAAACTCGGGCATTCAGCTTCACTACATCCTGCATCATTCCGTCCAGTGCTGGTGACATCACTGATTTCATCACCTTTATAAAGTTGCGTTTATTTCTAATCCCGAACGAAAATGAAATTTAGCTCATTAGAAAAAGTTAGCAGCACTAATCATAAAAATCAAAAAAATCATGGGCTCAGTGGTCGGATTCGCCGCCCATAATTCATTAGTCCCCGTAGCAAGAGAATGAAACAAGACGTTGGTTTTGCCTAGGGTTTTTCATAAAAGACATGCCGCGCGCACGGCGTTTATCCCAGAATGTTTGTTTGGTACAATGATAGCGCATGTGCAGTCGTAACTCCGAATGGTTGTATGAGTACTTGTTTGTTACCGCGCAGAGACGTAACTCATTCGAGACGAAGTGCATCCGGATACGCGGTTTTAGCCGCGTATCCGGATACACTTCGTCTCAAATAAGTTAAATATATCTGACAAATGTGAGCTGTTTTCTAAAGTGTGCTTTTGTTCAGCTTAGTACATCATGGTTCCAACTCATACTTACAAACCGCGGTGAACAGATCAACCACTATAGCGCGTGTGTGCGTGTGCGTGTGCGTGTGTGTGTGTGTGTGTGTGTGTGTGAGAGAGAGAGAGAGAGAGAGAGAGAGAGAGAGAGAGAGCGGAGAGAGAGAGAGAGAGGGAGAGAGAGAGAAGCTTAGACAGTTCAGCATAATATTGCCTGTCTTATGTTTGTTAACTCTTAAAATACATGCATGCAAACATTTAGCCAAACTAGTGTTACAAAACTAAGATAATAAAAAAAGTGGTTTACTGTTATATGTTTACACCTAGTGTACTTTTGTGTAGTGCCAAGGCGCATTTATAATGTGTGGATGTTAGTGTGGTTTCAGTGGTATATCCGTGTTTACTTGATGAGGCGTCTGTCACGCTATGTTCTTGGTTATATGTTGTATGAATACATCACGGATCTATTTTAAATAAGGCGATATATGGATTTAAGTTGTAGTGGAATAGAATTCCATGCTGAAACGCCTGAAAACATCAAACTGAATTATATATGTCGATTGTAGTATGGCAGTGGCGGATCCAGGGGGGGGCAGTTGCCCCTCTCCCCCGTCAGCACTGACACCCCCCCCCCCCCGCCCAATTTTTTATGGTTATTTGTAGAAGTTGTGTTTTACTATTCGATGGTTCTTCTTTTCTTGTACGGTGCATTTCACAATTATTTAATGGGATCGGTGCCTAGTCTTCTTTTTCTTCTTCCAATTTACTGTCCCACTGGCACGGCCGAGGTGTGTTCACGGGCCTATAAAATATCCTCACTTGGCACTCCTGACCTGCACCTGTCACAGTACTTCACCCAGACATAAAGTGCCATGTGCCCCGCTCTCACAGGGGCTCATGTAAATCAGTGCCTTTTGCTGTACGATGTGACAATCCTCATTGCATCCTCAGACTGAGGCAGCCATCTGCAATAAGCCGCTTACTGCTGGTCAACCCAGCGGTGGGAAAGTGTCCAGTCATTGCTGAACTGGGGCCGAACTCAGTCTCTCCGCCATGTATAGAGTTTCATATGCCCGTTCAGTCACAGGGGCTCATGAAAATCATTACCTCTTTCTGTGCGATACGGATGGTATTGCATCCTCATACGTTGCAATCATCTAGGTTTAAGTCTACGACTGTGGACACGCCAACTGTGATCAGAAAGCGATATATCAACTGCTATGTGAGTGTCTCCCCGGGGTGAGCAGCCGACTGGCCCGGGTGTCAAAGGTGATTGCTAATCCCCTAATCCCGTCACACATCACTCTCTAAGCACAGTGGGTCTCCAGTCTCCCACAGATTGCGTAGCTTTGTCTTTTGAGGTAGTGCCCCGGCGTGGACATGCACCAGTGCCCATCAGAGTAGCAACCTGGTCATTGATGCACAGGGGAGGGGTGAAATGTCTTGATTTTGATCACTAACGAACACTGACGTAATCGTCAGCCAGTGTGAGAGGTATACATCATGAGTGATCATGATTATTTATTTGATCCGAACCTGTGTTCCTCATAATGAGGTTTGTGGGTATATATAGCAGTATCACAATTTTCACAAATGGCTGTGTTGTTCCTCAGACGGAGGAGTAATTGGTAGTGTAGAGTTGTCAAACACAAGGTGATTGCTCCTGCAGAAACTCCAGGTAGAATATTCTTTTAAATAAGAAAATTAACTCCATATAAGAATCAGAAGTGCCCGATTAGTCTTGTTTTGTTAGGGAGGTGGGGTGGAGGCGGGGAGGAGGAGAAGTGCATGTAGATATCATCAACTCTTCCTTTTAAAAAAAGTGCCAAAAGCGGTGCTGTGTCCCGAGATGAAAAGAAGAAACGTTTTAACAAATAAATATCGTAACCTCTGAAAAGTATGTCTAAAAAAATTAAAACAAAAAAAAACACGCTTAGAGAGAACGGTTACAACACTATATTACAATTTTAAAGAAAATCCCCAAAAGGAAAGCACCAAGAAAGAAAAATTTCAACACAACTTATTTGTAATTGTTCCTTTTTAGCGCGTTTCTGCCTTTGTTATGAATTTATGCTCGCCTGATAGTCACTGTTTTGGTCTGAATTTCTTTTGTATGACACAGTTTGGAAAACAGGAGGGGGGGGGGGAGGAAGGGGCGGCACGTCTCGAATGAGTTAAAATGAAATATTAAACACAAGATATGTATGAGACATATTGAATAAGGACAATTTATTGAATTTTCGTTGCTTTTTTTAGTGTTTGCCGGTTGAACATTTCGATTTTATCATCTGTGTATGTGGGATCTTGAAGGATTAATTTTATAGCACTTCGACATGATGAGCTGTCCTTTTCATGTTCTTTTTTTTAACTAAGAAGTTTTTCCTCCAATATTTTCTCCAAAAATATTTAGGGGAGGGGGGGGGGAGGGGAAAGGCAGGGGATACTATGCCCCCCCCCCCACCCCGTCCCCCACCCCACCCCGCCCCTACCCCCCTACATTTTCATTGGGACCTACATTTTCATTGGTGCCGCTCCCACCCCACCCCCACCCCCACCCCCTATTCTGGTTCTTTCGACACTACAAAAATTAATGTTCTGATTTTTTTTAAAGTTGTGTGAACAATAATGCTGGGAAAAGGTTTATCTTAACTTATGAAGTCTGAAAGTTGTACAGTGAAAGACTTTTCTGCTCCTCTTCTCCTTGAACGCCGTAGGAGAGTTCCACCGACTCGAGCTGGATCCAAAGTCCGCCCTGGAGAAGTTCTCTGTAAGTACTTTAAAGTACTATGACCTCTCTATTTAGTCGGGGTCAACGTCTGTATACAATACCGACCGGCTCATCAGTCGGTCCCTGCCTCCTGCCATCTGTAACGCACGATCTCGGTCGACAAGAAGTGCGGATTCTCATGAGCCTCTGCGGCTACAAGAGGCATAGATTTTCATGAGTTCCCGCAACGCAGGGGCTCATGAGAATCTATGCCTCTTGCCGGCCGAAATTGTCCTCGGCTACGCATCAGGAAGGCCATCGTCTGGGTTTAGGCGCAAGGTCAGAGGTCTGTGACAGTGTGCCCGTTCGGATTTCTACGACATAGTCTTGTTTATCAGAAACTCAAGCCGTCGCAGTAGTGTAGACAAAGCGTGCTTTACGTGTTTACCTGGATAGTATCACATTTCCAACCTCGCTTCCAGTTCAACCCATAGACATCTGGTTCGGCAACCAGATCTGTAACATGAGGAGACCAGCTTTTGTCTCCCTTCCCTCTCAAGCTCCCCCACTGTTTAATTAGTTTAAAATGCGTTTTCAGGAGATCATGAGGCTTTAATTCTCATAATCGTTATCATCTTCGTTGTTATTATTGTCATCATCACCATCTCTCTCATTATGATCGACCCTAACCCATTCTACCCCAGACACACCACAGCAAGGTAAGGATCGACCATGATAGTTCAAGGGTGATGCCAGAATAGCTTGGCGCCTATGGGCGCCAAGCTATTCTGGCATCACCCTTGAACTATCATGGTCGATCTGTGTCTTGCACTGCAATGCAGTCCTCAGAGGACAACGGCAACATTTAAGGATTTCGGTGTTGGGGTAGAATGAATTGACTCGAGTTAAACTATTGTTTTGGAGCAGTCCCTGGCCTGTTTTGTTGCCGGTCTTGCCAAGGAAGTCGTGTGTGAGCAGCCGCTAAAGAGTAATACAACAACACTGAACAACGTCAACAATAGTGTGTTGACAGTCTGGGAAAGGCGGGGACAAACTCTCTAACAACAAAAAACAACAAATAGACGCATCCTAATTGCCTACTTCAGATGAAGTAGCATGCTATGAGTCCATTTACTTAACCCTTTAGCTGTCGGTAGCGTGTTGGGTCGAGGTGATTCCTGTCGGACCCGCCAACACTGACGCTGCCCACTACAGAGGGTTAGCGCCAACAATGGCTCAGACTCGTATGTTGCGCGCTTTGCAGAAGTTAGACTGACCTCAATGCATGATCAGCTTTCAAGGCGTCCGCCTCAAGCAGGCAGCACCTCTGATCTGTCAGCGTCGATCCATCTCTGGCTGTTGACGCTGGAGCTGGCAGTTATCAGAAAAATGAAGACGGCGCCCGACTGCAGACTCTCCGTACTTTTGGTCGAGGATCTGTACTTGTTTCAGTGCAAAGGCGCCTCAGATGTGCTTAGTCTTTCTGTTGGTGGGTAGATACCCCGAATAGGAGACGTATACACTGCTGGTGTTCTTTTCACAATCCGCTTAAAATGACCTCTGCACTTGCTGGAGACAATAACTTTTTTCTGTTTAACTTTTTTTTTTTTTTTTTTTTTTTTTTTTTGGTATAGTATGACCTTGTCGTTTGCCTAATATTTCAACCCCGGTCTGCGCTTTTTTTTTCTCCAACCGAGCATCCTGCTCAGTGTTTAGTTTACCAGCGGCACGTCTGCAGTGTTCAGCGCCTTTTGGTCGGAAAGTAACGCCGCAAGCCGTTTAACCCATTAAGCCCTGACGCACTACAGCAAGAGATGGGTCGACCATGATAATTCAAGGGTAGGGCCAGATTAGCTTGGCGCCTGTCGGCGCCAAGCTAATCTGGCGCTGCCCTTGAATTATCATGGTCGATCCATCTCTTGCAAGTTGTGCATAGTCATTAGATGACACCTTCAAAATTTGAGAAATACGGCCGTCGGGCTGAATGAGTTAACGTAAATCCAGATCAAAAAGAAAGTGAGTTCCGAGCGTGTAAAATGCAGAGACATCCCAACAAAAAAAGAAGCACGCTTAGAAAAGACAATTACAAGCACAGTTTATTAACTCATTCTAGACGAACTCCATCCGGATACGTGGCATAAGCCGTACGCGGCATAAGCCGCGTATCCGGATGCCGTTCCGTCTCGAATAAGTTCATATTTCACGCGAACAAGTACACATTGTTCTACTTGCTCCTTACCATTTCTTTTCTGTCAGGCGCAAAGACAAGATAAGTAGCAAATGGTCTGCCTGTACGTCTATTTCAAAAAGATGTATTTAGATGTATACAAACAAAACCCAAACATAAATTGTGTTGTAACTGGCCTTCTAAGCGTGTTGCTTGGGATGCTCTCTGCGTGTAATTATAATGAATGAATCATTGAATGGCGATAACCGAACAATTGCTGACTCACAGTACTTACACACACGGACTTAAGGACAAATGTTGATGACGCAACAGGTGGTGGCCTTGAACTCACCGACAGCAGCAGTATAAGCAGCCGGGTAGTTGGGATTGGTCTTCAGACTGCAAGGACCCGGCTCCTTATATTTAACCCCATCACTGCCAATGAACGCACGTTGCGCTTTTGAAATCATTGTAAATTCAACGTCAAATATCCCCAGACCATCACTGCCAATGGACGCACGTTGCGCTTTTGAAATCATTGTAAATTCAACGTCAAATATCCCCAGACCATCACTGCCAATGGGGGGACGCACGTTACGCTTTTGAAATCATTGTAAATTCAACGTCAAATATCCCCAGCCGACAGAGAAAAAGAATACAAAGTGGTTTCAGCAAGAGGCATAGATCCTCATGAGCCTCCGCAACTGCATACGGATTTCTCGGCAGTAAAAGGGTTAAAAGCTTAAGTAAGCTTAAGTAACGCTTCACCACCAATGAATAGCATGACACCGATCAATAATTTGTCGTGGAGATTTTCCGGGCTAATCCACAACATTTAACACATTGAGCACCAAGGTCGACAGTTGTCACCGGGGTGTAAACCAGTTCAGGAGGTGGATCGCCCATGATCGTTCAGAGGCGCCAGTCTGCCCTGCCACTGCCCTTGGACTATCGTAGACGACCTATATCATGTTGCATCCTGAGTGGGTTGGCTTTTCTTATTTCCCAAAAGTTGTAAAATGTCAAGCGTGTAAACTGCAAAGAAACGGTCCCAACGAAAACAGAAAAGACTGTTACAATACATTGTCATACATTTGTTTTGTATAACCTTTTCTTAGCGTGTTTCGTTTCTTCGCTCGGGATTTTCTTTGCATCCTGAGTAAGTCGTTGCTGACATGAATGAATATCACCCAAGTGCAAGAGGTACAGATCCTCATGAGCCCCCGCAACTGCGGGGGCTCATGAGGATCTGTACCTCTTGACGATACCCCTTTGTTCCTTGGACGGCTGCGAATCTTTGGCTTTCAAATAACAAAGATTTCAGAAACATGATATGCGCCCACTGGCAGCAATGGGCTCGGGGAAAACATCGAGAAGCAAACATTATATCTGGTGTAGTGTGTCGATCAGGGCCAGACTGCAATCAGTGGTTAACAGCTATCATGGTCATTCAATCTCCGCCGAGCAGGTAGTGCTCAAATACAAGTAGGTACAGTCGCGAATATGACCCGGGAAAGTGATATTAGGGATAAGTTCCATCCCCTCGCTACGTCAGTACCATTGTTTGAATCCAGTACGATAGAGGTGTCGGGTTGTTTCTGAGCCAAGTTTCTAGAGCACGTGATTGGTTTACTTACAAGTTATTATTACATATATACACTGTAATATTACATATATACACCGATACAGTGAACCAATCACGTGGTCTGAAACATAAACCATCCGGCCGCAGAACGGCGAAGGTGATTGTAAAGACGAGTATCGGAAAGCGGGCTGGTGTTCGCTTTTGACGATCAGGTTTCCGTCTCCTACTGCCCCAGTCAGCCATGACGTCACCAGAGTCTACAAGTGCATGCTTCGAGCGGAACAGCACGATCAGTTGGAGGCACAGCCGGGCCAGCAAGTCACATAGATTCTCATGCGCCCCTGTGTTCGCAGGGGCACATGAGATTCTATATCACTTGCAGACGGGACTAAGAAGTGCTAGGGCTTGCTATTGATGTAAAATTAAGAAAAGTAGGCCTATGTGGCCAGCTCTTTCACCTTTTGTGCCAAATGCCTAGTTTTGGCTTTGATTTCGATTTTCTGATCACATTATTACAGGCTGGCATGTTACGCCGAAGCCAAAAAAGCCCCCCCCCCCCCCCAAACCCCTTTTGAAAATATTAACAAATAAAGAAATGATCCATACAACAACAACAACAAAAAGCAACAATAGAAACAAACAAGAACGGCTAAGCCCTCCTGCATGACGGAAACACAGTTCCCAGATATCAAATAAACGTGTTAAAGTATTTTGAAATCATTACAGAAGTTGGTCATGTTACCTAAAAAGTCGTACGTTCTGACATTATTGACACCCTCCCCCCCCCCCCAACCATCCCCCCCTATCCTCCCCCTGCGCCCCCCCCCCCCTGCGCCCTTCCCCCCATCGCCCCCCCCCCCCTCAAAAAAACAAAAACACTTACAATACAATCTCCTGTTGTAGGGCGTTGGGGTTAAATGGGTTAAATGTTTACCACAGATCCTAAAGGCGACAGACGGACGACGGGTGACCCATTACATAGTCACGTTTGCTATCGCACGTGAGCCAAAAAACATCACGTGAAATTTGGTTTCATTTGATTTGATTATAGTATATCATTTCATATCATTTGACTTTATTTGATTTCATGTCATTTGAATTTTCATCAATCTGGTTGAATTTGGCTCCCTTCGTTTCCTCGAAGACTAAAAGTGCCACATATATACAATGTACACGTTCAGCTTAGGCGACGAATTGCACTCCTCCCCCCTCCCCCCCCCCCCCCCCCCCACCACGGTCGATCCATCTTCATCTTTGTCGTACGGTGATGCCGGAGGAAAAAAACTCGTCGCTCAGATAGGAGCTTAGAAATATTAAACTTAGTGCTATTAAGGCGATTGTAAAATACTGTCCCATAATGTGGCTGTGGCAGCGACAGAGGTATATAGCAGGACATAGGGTCAAGCTGGCAGAGCGTGACCGGAACCCGAAGATGATACCCGTCAGTGCAACTGGCCACCCGATAGGCCTACTGTGTGACGCTGGTGGGAATAACAGTTACAGTCTGATTCAGCCAGATCATCTTCAGCCTCGTAGCCGGGAGCGAATGCCGGCTATTCCCCTCCGCGTGCGAAAACACTGGTGTAAATCGGGGTCAGAAATTGGCTCGGTGGAAAGTAAACATGTGTGGGCGCGCGGCACAGATCCTCATGAGCTTAAACAGAAGTAGGGTGAACTGCCGATAACCCGTAGTCGACGACTCAAAGTGACAGTCTGACAACCTCTATGTAATGTCGAAAATGTTCGCAAAATTACTCGGTCTAGGAGAGGCATAGATCCTCATGAACGCGCGCATTTGCGCGGGTTCATGAGGATCTATGCCACTCGTAGATAGGACAGATTTTCTGTTGGACTTAATGTCCGTCAGAGACGCGAGTGGTTTGATACTGTTAAAGAGTGAGCCAGCTTCTGAGCCTCACGGTTCGGAAATTAAAATGTGATGTCATTGAGCGCAAACGGCGCATGGTTTGAATATCGGGTTAAATTGGCCCGTTTTGTTTGCATACATCGCCCCGTGCAGAATCCGGCAGACGCAGCGGGGGGGGGGGGGGGGGGGGGGGAGGGGGGTTGTGAGGGGGGGACGACCAAAGGAAGCGAGCGGAGAGAATGAGAAAATAAAAACTGTCCGCATTCGCCAAGACGCGTGAGCTTTCGGAGGACTCGTACACAGGCAATAACGGATGTCCGTTACACAGCTAGCGGGGAGATCACACACACAGGCCAGTGTTTGCTCAGTCAGATCTACAGACCAACGTTCACCGTAATGTGCGAATGTATACATCCGTGATTTCAACTCTGCAAATTGACTTAGGTGAAGAGGCAATAAAGAAGCATGCGCCTTTTCATAAAAAACACATCGTGAATCACGGAAGTGCACTGATTTTCTGTTACTGACTTTGATCAGTAACACTGTGAATGAAAGGCTCACGAGCTGTTGATTTTTTCTTCGGGGATAAAAAGGCACATTGTCACCGGGCAGCGAGCTGCGTTTACTGGGACGGCGGGACTGATCGGCAGCAAGGTATTGTAACACGTAAATTAACGATCCATTCATTTTAGAGTACATATATGATACATTGATAAACACTGCTCTAGTCAAGATGGCAATGGTCACGTCTGTAAGGCCACGAGCCATCGCTGATTGCGTCCGCAAATCAAGACTGCTATACCTCTAGCAGACGACACATTTTGACTTTCGGTGCTTTATATAACCGCTTCTCTGCCATTGGACACAAGATAGTATTCCTGAAATCTTTAGTAATTTAAAGCCAAGGCAAAGAGCTCCATCCGTCCAAGGAACATGGCGGACACAAAGTGCTTTTTAGCAGAAGACATAATCCTCATGAGCCCCCGCAATTGCTGGGGGTTCATGAGGATTATGCCTCCTGCTATAAAGCACTTTGTCCATGTTCCTTGGACGGGTGGAGCTCTTTGGCTTTGAATTCCGCAATTGCTGGGGGTTCATGAGGATTATGCCTCCTGCCATAAAGCACTTTGTCCATGTTCCTTGGACGGGTGGAGCTCTTTGGCTTTGAATTCCGCAATTGCTGGGGGTTCATGAGGATTATGCCTCCTGCTATAAAGCACTTTGTCCATGTTCCTTGGACGGGTGGAGCTCTTTGGCTTTGAATTCCGCAATTGCTGGGGGTTCATGAGGATTATGCCTCCTGCTATAAAGCACTTTGTCCATGTTCCTTGGACGGGTGGAGCTCTTTGGCTTTGAATTCCGCAATTGCGGGGGGTTCATGAGGATTATGCCTCCTGCTATAAAGCACTTTGTCCATGTTCCTTGGACGGGTGGAGCTCTTTGGCTTTGAATTCCGCAATTGCGGGGGTTCATGAGGATTATGCCTCCTGCTATAAAGCACTTTGTCCATGTTCCTTGGACGGGTGGAGCTCTTTGGCTTTGAATTCCGCAATTGCGGGGGGTTCATGAGGATTATGCCTCCTGCTATAAAGCACTTTGTCCATGTTCCTTGGACGGGTGGAGCTCTTTGGCTTTGAATTCCGCAATTGCGGGGGGTTCATGAGGATTATGCCTCCTGCTATAAAGCACTTTGTCCATGTTCCTTGGACGGGTGGAGCTCTTTGGCTTTGAATTCCGCAATTGCGGGGGTTCATGAGGATTATGCCTCCTGCTATAAAGCACTTTGTCCATGTTCCTTGGACGGGTGGAGCTCTTTGGCTTTGAATTCCGCAATTGCGGGGGCTCATGAGGATTATGCCTCCTGCTATAAAGCACTTTGTCCATGTTCCTTGGACGGGTGGAGCTCTTTGGCTTTGAATTCCGCAATTGCGGGGGTTCATGAGGATTATGCCTCCTGCTATAAAGCACTTTGTCCATGTTCCTTGGACGGGTGGAGCTCTTTGGCTTTGAATTCCGCAATTGCTGGGGCTCCTGAGGATCTATACCTCTAGCAGTTTGATGGTGTTCCGTTAAAAGTTTCAGATTTTGTTATGCGCGCGACTATTTTGACATCGTAACCCCTTGCCCGCCACTAGACGCATAATATTATTATGTTCAGTTCTGAAATCTGTTGTTCCTTCTATCTATCTATCTATCTCCCGTAGTCTTGCCGGGGCACCACTGATGACTTGGCAACCAGCTCCCTCCATTCCTCTCTGTTCTCTGCCATTCTTAGCGTATCGCGCAGCTTCAGTCCTGTCCACTCTGAGATATTGTCCTCCCATAGTCTTTTCCTCTGTCTTCCTCTCCTTCGTCCTCCTTGCACAGTGCCTTGCAGGATTGTTTTGACAAGCCTTGCTGAACGCGTGACATGCCCATACCACTTGTTCCTTCACAAAGACCAAACAGACACAACTGTCCGAGGGACACGGATACAAATTGCTCTCATCAAGAGGCATAGAACCTCATGAGCGGCCGCAGTCGCGGGGGCCCGCGAGGATCTGTGTCGCTTGCAGTAGGATCGTGTTCACTTTTCTTGGCAGTGAAAGGGTTAACACAGAGGGGCTTATTGTACCACATGAGGTCAGGCCTGTGATCACAACAAGGCAGCAAGCTGTGAAGACCGGAGGCCGGCGGCTGCGCATTGCAGGTGGTAGTGTCCAATAGTTACACACTAGCCCCACTAGTTACCGTTAACCCACTTAGCCCCAGGGCCCTGCAGCAGGAGATGAATTGATCGTGATAATTCAACGGTAGTGTCAGATGAGCTTGGCGCCTTCGGGCGCCAAGCTCATTTGGCACTACCCTTGAATTATCATGACCAATCCATCTCATACAACTGGTACATAGTCGTTAGACAGTGCGACCAAAAGTTTGGAAATGCGGCAGTGGGGTTCAGAGGGTTAATTACAGGTGTAATCAAGAGATGCACGAGGCGATAAGGAGCTGCCCTATCTCCCGGCCGCCAGTCACCGGTTATCAAGATATTCAGCCCGAGCTGATCACCAGCCCGTACCGCACACACGAACCCCGTGATAAACTTGTAACAATAAACTAAATAAGTGGCGGTGCATGTCGGTGACAGTGAATGACCGGGGCGGCTGGACTCGGCGAGTACTTGAGGCAAAGCGACGCAAGTTGGTGTGACTGTGTGTAATACATCCAGTGTTCCTGTTTGTGATGATAAGTACTCGGTTGTGACTGAATCGATCGTTTTAGTGTGGCTGCATCAGTCAGTCGAGTTAATGCATCCGTCATGATGCACATTATTTACCGGCTTTAGTGTTACAACACTGCGGTGCAGTTTGCTTGGGTACATCTCCACCCGAGTGTTAATCTATAGCCGCGGCAGTGCGGCGTGTTCGGAAGCCGCGGTGCCGCCCCCCCCCCCCCCCCCCCTCCGTCCCACTACCGTCACCACCCCTTCCCCGTCGCCCTGTGACGCGCTGCCTGCACCAGCATGGCCAGGGGGGACAGGGAGCCGTCACAGGAGGGTCACTTAGCGACGTGAACACCTCGTGCCGTGCGCCCCTCCCACTCACAACATACACCTGTATACTCTGTCCACGCCATGCGGCAATCGCTACTGATCGCCCGTCATCATAACCCGAGAACAGCAAAACCGCTGAATAACTTACCTCAGAGAAAAACCAGCAACTACAATAATTAGCTGTTGATGTAACCAGCTGGCCGTTGCTCCGTTGTATAAAACTTGAACACAACCTGTGGGCTAGAGGCTGCATCCCAGCGCTACTCAGTGACATATTGAGACTTGGATTTAATTACTCAACGCTCGTCTGCTCCGAACAAGGTTTGTGTACATTTTACACTTTTGCTTTATCAGCCCAAAATGTCAGGAGATGTACTACAGTTCAGGAGATAGACCGACCAAGACAGTTAACCCTTTCCATCCTGATACGCTATGGCTTGAGTATGATAAATTTCACTATTATAGTTCAAGGGTGGTTCCAGAATAGCTTGGCGCCGAGAGGCGCCAAGCTATTCTGGCACCACCCTTGAACTAACGTGGTTGCTCTATGTCCTACTGTGTAATTGAGCCTAAATGTAATAATACACAAAAATCTGAAGAGAAAAAAAAACTACAGTGCGGGCAATTACAACTAGGTCGATGCACGTCGACCAAGTTACTTTGTATGTGCTATTTTCTCTGTCCATCTTTATTCATCTCTGGCTAAGGTCAAGCGATGTTAGTACTCGGTATCAAGTGTGCTAATACCGAGTGTGTGATAGCGTTAGATAAGACGATTAGATGAACCAGTTAAACAGTCTCCGGGGACAGATAGATATACGTCACCGTGATTCTGCGGTTCGTTTCATTACACTGCAGCGCCGGAGCT
This sequence comes from Semisulcospira habei, assembly GCA_036245525.1. Lineage (NCBI taxonomy): Eukaryota > Metazoa > Mollusca > Gastropoda > Semisulcospiridae > Semisulcospira > Semisulcospira habei. The sequence goes on from BTPG01000006.1 coordinate 194,762,507, forward strand.
GACGGATAAGCGAAGTTTTAGCTATTCGGTGTCTGATGATTTCAAGTCATACCATCCGAGCGTATTTATTTATTTATTTATTTATTTATTTACTATTTTTCATGTTCAAACAGAACATGCGTTCCTTATCACCGAATGCGCCGTGTATGTAAATATATAGTGATTGGGTTGCTTTCGCTGTGTGTGCATTCATCGTCTTGTCAACATGGTTGACGCATATGTTATGAGAGTTCGAAATTCAAGCCACAATTTTACCTCTGCCTTATCCAAACATACCAGGTTAGCAGACGCCGACCGTGATAGTGTACAGGTAGTGCCGGTAAAACAGCGTGGCGCCTGGAGGCACCACCGTTGAGCTGTTCTGGTCGAACCGTCTCCGGGTGTGGTGTGCCAGAACCAAAAGTGAAAAAAAAAAAAGAAAAAAGTGAAATCCAACTACAAGAAACAGATGACCATGAGCCCCAGTAGGTGCAGGGGCTCATGAGGATCGGTGTCTCTTGCTGACACCACTTTGCCTCGCTACTCCTTGGACGCGTGGGGTTCTCTGGCTTTGAACTGAATTAACAAAATTTCATATACACGATCTGCTGCAGTGCGCAGGACCGCCGGCGCTGAAAGCTTAAAGGCCCGCTTTCATAAGTACATTTTTGAGGAGGGCTTAACAAAGCCGTACCACGCATGTTTATGACTCTGCCGATTTCCAAATATACCGGTACTTCATTTTCTTCCTGGATTACGTGTGCACGGCCTGAGTATCCGGGAGACTCAACAAATCCCGATGTCTGAGGATGTAAAATTAGGGCATTTAGACTTCTTGCGGATGTAAAGTGTCCGGAAAGTGTCCGGCTGTAAGGGGCCGTGTACACTAACCGGAGTTTTCACTTTCATTTGTCGCCTATCATACTTGTACGTCTCCACTTCTCCCCAAGAGCCCATGACAAATTAGTGATCAGTTCTGCGATAAGAAGGCTTCAGCGTCGTTTGCTGCTAGTTTTGGCGTTCTGTTTGAGTTCAGTGGGGTGCACACACATCAAACACCTCGCACTTCGTGATTAATCCATTGATTAATTGGCTGACTGACAGTTCAGTCGCTCGCTCGCTCATTTGTTTTGTCGTTACAGCGTTTTTCGGGACTACTGACCACCGCGCTGATTTCACTCGAGATTTCTGCTCCGACTAAACAGTCACATGAAAGTTTAAAAGGCACAAAACAAACAACAACAACAAACGCCTCGGGAGGGGGGGTGGGCGGTGGGTGAGTGTAGGCGTGGCCAAATCTGTTAGGGCAAAGCAAGGCCAGAAGCCGAGACAACCCAAGTTAATTATAATATAGCATTAGTTTAATGTTATGTTCTATGCCTTGTGAAGTGTCTAAAGCTCTTTGGAAGTTTAGTGCTGTATTAAGTTATTATTATTATTAGGCTATATTATATTATATCAAAGCTCCTTTTTTCGTACGAATGATGAAATCTCACTGTGATCCAGAACAAACACCAACTAGGAAGTATCGTTCGGCAATTCAATCACATCTTCAACTTTTTGAGAGTTGTTGTTTTTACGGAAGTGGGGGGGGGGGGGGGGGACATGTTGATTCACCTTAGCACCGTCTGACTTACCGCTTCCCCCGCTCAAACCCCCCCCCCCCCTTCCCCCGCCCCCCACCTCCCCACTAGCTGTGCCGGTTGTTAACGGGTGGTGCCAAAACAACTCAGCACCTCTGAACAATTTTTCAGTTTAACGGCGTTTTACCTCCTTGACTGCCAGTGGACGCGGAGTTCAGTTCGCGTCTGAAACCGCTGCACAGTGATCGACATTCGCGTGAAGAACACAAATGAAATGGGACCAAACGTGGACACAATGAACACACGACTAACAAGAGACACAAATCCTCATGAGCCCCCGCGACTGCGGTAAGTTAGTGGGACTGCGGGGGCTTATGAGGATTTATGCCTCTTGCAGATGTGGATTTCGCCTTGTCATATGTCCCGCCAGGCAAGGAGTTGATGTTCTCAGTTCAGAAATAGCAACCCTTTGGCTGTCGGTAGCGGGTTCGGTCGAGGCGATTTATACAGGAATCACGTCGACTAAACGCGCTACCGACAGCCAAGAGGTTAGTCGGACTATCGTGTTATAAAAACCGTTAAGACCAATGCCGGACTTCTTGCCGGTGCCATGCAGGAAAACTCGAAGGGAGACAATAATAATGCTTTTTTTTTTTTTTGCCCCGCATTTTCTCCCTTGAGTCAGTTTTTACTGACTATCGACTCTATCTTCACAAACATAATTTAATAATAAAATAATAATAATAAGATAAAAATAAAAATATCAAATCCGTATGAATACAAATTCGTTGAATTATGTTTGTCGTTGAACCGTTTTGTCGGTCTCTGGGGTCACGGTGTCATTGTAATCTGGCGGCTCGGCCACTACCCTTCGACATCGACAGGTCACAGTGTTCGCGCTCATTCTACCCCAGACACACCACAGCAAGATATGGATCGACCAAGATAGTTCAAGGGTGATGCCAGAATAGCTTGGCGCCTGTCATGGTCGATCGGCTGCGTCCTGCACTGCAATGCAGTCTTCAGAGGAACGGCCGCAACATTTGGGGATTTCGGTGATGGGGTAGAATGGTTAACGGGCAATTCTCGGTATGGTAAGCACTTGTTTTGAAGGCAACTAAAGGAAAGTAGCGGTATTTCTATTTTGTATTGTCAACGGACGTATGTCCATAGACACTGAATACCGGTTAGAAAACAGATGAATACTGATCGAGGAGGCCATGATATCGAAAATAGATAAAGAACGCCTATTCACATCATGTCGATGTCGCGATGTAATTTGAGTTGGACTGACACCCAAATGCACATGTCCCCCCCCCCCCCATCCCCACCCACTAACTCCCCACCCCCCTCCGTCTTCCCCCACCGGACAGATCAGCCCGTTTTGACGGAGGCACTACCACTGGTACCGCACATGTAAGAAAATACCGATTGTCCACTTGAGCGCGAAGACTGCGAGACATCATCCTAGCTTGCAGTAAACAAAAAGTATTATAACCAATGAACACACACCGGTTTTTGTTACGAAGCTCAGACTGCACATTTTGTTGTTTTCTAGTCATCAAATTATGACATTGACATTGGTCCTGCCGTACCTGCAAGAGGCACAGACTATAATTCCCATGACCCCTACTGAGCTGAGCATCTGTGCCTTTTCTGGCAAGACTAAGTCTCGGACGACGGGGCCGGTCATTCAGGGGACTAACTTGAGTGAGTGCCTGATAAAATCTTGCAGCACCCCGCAGGCTGATAACGCTGGGCGATGAATTTAACCTGTTCAGTGCCTGCTGACGCAGGCTGTGTTTCTGCAACCTTTGTTAATTGAATACACACACACACACACAAAACAACAACAAAAACTAGCTGTCCCAGGAACATGGACTCTGTGGTGTCAGCAAGAGGCACAGATCCTCATAAGCCCCAGCAACTGCGGGGGCTCATGAGGATCAATACCTCTTGCAGTTGGCTAGTGTTCAAATTTTCTGGGCACTGAACGGGTTAACCGCAGCTGTCTCAAGGAGCGACCTGGAGTCAGCACGGACCAGCTACCGGACACATGGTATGGTGTAGAATGAACCCTTTGCGAGTTGGTAGCGGTTTTTGTCGCGATGATTCATACATGAATCATCGCGACAAAAACCGCTACCGACTCGCAAAGGGTTAAGATTCATGGGAGATTGAGCGAGCGTACGTTTACGGTTCAGGCTCATCAGACACGGCTGTGCATGAACCGTGTCTCCGTGATGAGTGTGGCTTGGGATCAAGAAAGACTGTGTATAACATTTAACAGATGGGTTGACCGTAAAGTTAAGACCACTGAAGGACTGTGCCACAGCTTTAAAATCAGGAGGAAGAGAGAGGACAGTAGGGCATGGATCGATCATGACAGTTCATGGGTAGTTCATGATTAGCTACGTGCATGGGTACTGAGATGCAGAGCTAATCAGTCGCCTAATCTTGACGTATCACCGATATAACTTATCACTATCGATCCACTCTGACACAAAGCCAATCAGGCACATGTCTTGAAGTGTCCTACTCGATCGGCATAGTAGTTCAGTAAATGACGCCTTCAAAATGGGGTACGTACGCTGGTTGTTTACCTTGATTCGCTGTGGCTGATCAGCAACAACCAGTGTGTGGGAAACGATGACTTGATTCAGTGCTGGGATTCACTGAAAATGTTTGCGATTAAATGTTTGCGATGACCGCAAATCAGTACACCGACTTTCGTAACGATACTGAGACTCGGCGTCAGGGCGGGTAGAGGGGATCCGGGCCAGGGCAGCCGCAATACCCTGCCAGCCACCCCACCCCTTAACCAATTTAGCCCCGAGTCCTTAAAGCAGGAGATGGGTTGACTATGATAATTCAAAGGTGAAAGTGAAACATGTTACTTTTGTTGTTGGTGCAGGTGAAACGTTGCCCTTCGCTGATGGCGTACTGGCACTGAGAACGACAAGAACTGTAGGCCCCTACCTGTTAACCCCGTCACTGTCAGTGGACGCAGATTGTCGCTGATGCGTACTGGCACTGAGAACGACAAGAACTGTAGGCCCCTACCTGTTAACCCCGTCACTGTCAGTGGACGCAGATTGTCGCTGATGGCGTACTGGCACTGAGAACGACAAGAACTGTAGGCCCCTACCTGTTAACCCCGTCACTGTCAGTGGACGCAGATTGTCGCTGATGGCGTACTGGCACTGAGAACGACAAGAACTGTAGGCCCCTACCTGTTAACCCCGTCACTGTCAGTGGACGCAGATTGTCGCTGATGCGTACTGGCACTGAGAACGACAAGAACTGTAGGCCCCTACCTGTTAACCCCGTCACTGTCAGTGGACGCAGATTGTGTTTTACAAAATCATTGTAAATTCAGCGTCAAATCCCAGCCGTCACAGGAACGTCTCTGTGGTTTCAGCAAGAGGCATAGATCCTCATAAGCCCCCGCAACTGCCGGGGCTAACGAGGATTATACCTCTTGCATTTGGGTGACCGGTGTTTTTATTTTTTCTCGGCAGTGAATGGGTTAAAGCCATATTCGTGTTGAAAACAATAGAAAAGTGTAACAGGAAGACATGTGAGATTTTGTTGACATTCCAGTCATCTTGCTCAAGGGTAAGTAGCGCATGGTCATCATGGTCAGCAGCTGAGGGCAGGCTTTCCTGATGCTCTTCAGTGTAACATACTGACCCATCCATATTCCAATGATCGAAAAGTAAGTAGTCACAGACGCCTCAACGCCGCGGATATTCCATGATATTCGGGGCGTATCAGACAGAGGATTTCAAATTTCCAATGTATTCATACGCCACCGCCCCAATATGAACTTTCTGCCGGTTGTGTGCGACGAACGCACTAAACTAGGGACTTGCATCAAACTGACGTAGAAAGTTGCGAGCACACGCGAAACCGGCGTAAATCTATAATAGAGTGATATGTTTATGGTTTGTTTAGTGAAGTGTGCACGCGCTGTTAGAACGTCCTCTGACGTCAACAACGATGACAACGTTTACTTGTTCACGTCATAATAGTTTTGTTTGCAGCGCTCTCCGTGAACCACCTTAAAGTTCTTTGATTCTGTTTATAAAAAGGCAGTCTTCTCAGCAGTACCCGATGAATGCTCTGAGAGTGCTCTCATTGGTGCTGTGGCGTGAACCACTATCCTTGACTGGCTGCTTGATCTGCATTATCGTTAACCCTTTTACCCCGGATCCCTGCAGCAGGAGATGGCTTGACCATGACAATTCAAGGGCACTACCCGTGAATTATCATGGTCAAGCCATCTCCTGCAACTGGTACATAGTCGTTAGGCAACACCTCCAAAATTTGAGAAATGGGACCTTGGGGCTAAAAGGGTTAAAGACACTGTCCAGGGGTCAGTTGCATGAGTTGAGTGAGCTTCAGTAGTACTGCGTGCTGGTGCTCACTGACGCACCTGCCCCCAGTGATTTTCAGCGGTGCGAATCTTCTTAAGCTTTTGCCGGTGGTACAACGCGCAACATGAGGTGGAGTGGCCTTGACGTCAATTTATGTCGATCGCTGGTGGAACAATGGAGAAGCCACAATCAAACGTGAACTGGCTCGCTTTCAGGCCTTTGGATGTTTCATGTAGACACGACCTGACGTATAGTTGACCTGGTATGCACGACCTGGAAGGGAGGGGTGTGTACCCAGTGGTTAGATATGACACAGGTTATCAGTCTCAGGAACGTCACTAGTTCAGTAATCTGACAAGTAGCGTAGGAAGCCAGCAGGTCCAATCTCCAGGTATGGTGGTTCCCGGCTATGCTTGAGCCTCATCTCCTACTGAGAGAAAACCCGTATATTGTATACAAGCCCCTTTTTATCCATTGATCACTAGCCCAATGCGCAGAAGGCCATCGAGCCGACGTCCGTCGTCGGCCCGATGGCCTTTTGCGCATTAGAAAGCCGTTCAGTTCCCAGTCATGGGACTTGGTATATATTGCAGAACAGTTGCAGTTGAGGTGATAGTTCAACTATGAAAGTTGAAGGGTAGTATCAGAGTAGCTTGATTCATGAACTCAGATAGTGCGTCCTGAGGCCAATAAAGCTGTTCCTGACACTAACTTCCTGATGCATCTGCTTTTTGTGTGTGTCACGGATGCGTGATGGACTGCTTCACATTTTTGTCAGCGTTGTTTGCTTTGAGGCAGCTTTCACGATGATCCACAGTGCGGCGACTCTACCTCTGCGTGTTTGCCAACTGTCTAACTGAATTACTGAAGCGATGTGTGCATTGAATACTAATTATATAGGAACACAATGCAGACATGTGGTTACTCAATTGATGTAATGTTTGTCATTGTTTTAACAACGGTCCACGAGTCAAAAATATTCTAAGATCGGGGCGTTGTCCTGTGAAGATTTATTTCAGCGGCTCAGGAGACAGATCGACCATCATAGTTTCGTGGTGCCAGAAGAAATTGGCGCACACAGGAGTCAATGCATCTTGGCATCATCTTTGCAATACGTGTATCTATATGTCCTCTCAGTGTATCAGCGCTGAGAAGATTAACCCATTAACTCATTCGAGACGTGCCCCCTCCGGAGCCGCGTATCCGAAGGCGGCACATCTCGAATGAGTTAAGCCTCAAGGACGAATTTCCCAAATGTTGGAGGAGTCACCTGCAGGTGATGGATCGATCGTGATAATTCAAGGGTAGAGCCGGATTAGCTCGGCGCCTTCAGGCGCCGAGCTAATCCGGCTCTACCCTTGAAGGCGCCGAGCTAATCCGGCTCTACCCTTGAATTATCGTGGTCGACCCATCTCAAAATGCTTCGGGGCGACACGGGTTAAACGCGTCTATCGAATCGTCACGTTTTCGGTCAAGGCGTAAACTGGGGGGGGGGGGGGGGGGGGGGGGGGTGGGGGGGGACATGTGTCGTGCAGTGACTGCTTCATAACCTTTCTCACGTCAACGTAGTGGTTTTATTCAGGATTCAGGATTTTATTTAACTCATTCTACCCCAGACACACCACAGCACGATAAGGATCGACCATGATAGTTCAAGGGTGTTGCCAGAATAGCTTGGCGCCTATGGGCGCCAAGCTATTCTGGCATCACCCTTGAACTATTATGGTCGATTTGTGTCCTGCACCGCAATGCAGTCTTAAGAGGACAACGGCAAAATTTGGGGATTTCGGTGTTGGGGTAGAATGAGTTAACGTCACATTGATGATATTAGGGGAAAAAAACAACAACCAAACACACAACTTGTTAATATCAAAGAATATCAATAATTAACATCCAAGCCCACACACAAATTACTTGTTATAATAGCCCGGTTAACTCACCGGACCATGAATTATGATATTAACTATTGAAATTGCAATATTTCTATGTAAGATGTCATACGTATTTTCTGCTAATTTTTTAACTGTTGTTATTTTGTGTCAACAGATTCATTGTAATAGGACATTCACAGATTATATGTTTAACAAAGCACTCGCATTTGATGTCTTTTGAAAATTTTGTTATCTAGGAATTTAGTCTTAACTGACTTGTATATCGACGAAGCTGTTTTTCTTGAACAAGGTGAAACATGATAAGTATATTTCATATCATCTTTATGAGAGAAAAAAACATTGTTTAGCACAGAGTACATTTCAAGTAGAGATAATTGCATATTAATACAAACTGCTGAGTTTTCTCTATTTATAGCACCCTTTGTTTTTGCTTGTCTGTCACAAATTTCATTCCAATAAATTCCGCAGTGTGAGGGTATCCAAAGAAAATATATCCCTATTCATCTGGACATAATACAGTTTATATGTTTTATTTCATATACTAAGTCTTTTCTTGTGTTATAACCCCATCTTTTTAGTAGACTATATAGGACAGATTTAGAATCGACACACATCAAAATGTTAAATATATCATAAGGTATAAGTTGAATATAATTTAGTTTAGTAGTGGTTTTATCACTTGCTGTTCAGTTCACTGTAGGCGAGATATGTTTGTGTACCAGTTTAATTAAATGTAACTTATCCTACACGTGCGGCGGCGGCGATGCTGTTTGCTGGAGCGGCCACTATGTGCCGATGCAACATGCTAAAATGTGCGCCAGCTAGACCCAGCGCCGGGCAAAAGCCAGCGTGAGAGCCGGGAGTTGACTGACGCTTGCACGATCAGATGGCCAGGTCATTAACGCTTGGTAACTTATTAACTCGGACTGACCAGATCGATAGGGGGTCATTTTGTTGTGATACGTCGGTGTCAGTGAAATCTCTCGCGCTGCCCAATAATGAACTGCGGACTACTTTTGCTTGACAGCAACGTGTTTGGTGTGAGTGTGGCCGGCGTGGTGGTGGAGATGGGATATCATCCACCGTGGATAATCGGGGATACAGTAACACTACGCCGCATACCGCTTCGAGGTTTCCTATATACGTTTAACGTTCACTGCCGATAAAAATTGAACACCACCCAAATGCAAGAGGTATAGATCCTCATGAGCCTCCGCAGTTGCGGGGGCTCATGAGGATCTATACCTCTTGCCGACACCACTTTGAATCCATGTTCCTGGGGCATCTACGGGTCTTGAATGATCGAAGACTGCATAAACACACGGTGTGCGTCAGCTAAAAATCAGCCTTTGACTGGCAACAGAAGTGGACACAGATTATCACAAAGGCAGTATTTGTTGTGTTGCGTTGCAGAGCGCCCCTGTGCAATGCGGAGTTCAGTATTTGTTGTGTAGTTGTGTTGCAGAGCGCCCCTGTGCGATGCGGAGTTCAGTATTTGTTGTGTTGCGTTGTAGAGCGCTCCTGTGCGATGCGGAGTTCAGTATTTGTTGTGTTGTGTTGCAGAGCGCCCCTGTGCGATGCGGAGTTCAGTATTTGTTGAGTGTTGCGTTGCAGAGCGCCCCTGTGCAATGCGGAGTTCAGTATTTGTTGTGTTGGGTTGCAGAGCGCCCCTGTGCAATGCGGAGTTCAGTATTTGTTGTGTTGTGTTGCCGTGAGAGCGCCCCTGTGCAATGCGGAGTTCAGTATTTGTTGTGTTGTGTTGCAGAGCGCCCCTGTGCGATGCGGAGTTCAAGTCGCACGCCGGCGATGGCAGAGGTGGGGGTGAAGGTGAAGAGGAAGTGCGGGCGGCCCCGCAACCCCATACCCCGACACAAGCGGGTCTCGCACATCAACGCCGAGCACAGGAGGAGAGGGAAAATACAGGTGAGACACCCGGAATACACTGCCGCCATTCAACCTCCACTCACCCCCCAAACAAACAAGTAAACGAACACTTGAAACACAACGAAACAACAACAAACAAACAATTTTCAAACTTTTTATAAACGCAGCACACGGCTACGGCCAGAAACTCAGTGCGGCCCCCATCTCCGGCCACTGATAAGCCGGTGCCGGACATGCTAGAATTGCCCGGCCGGCATTGCTGATCCTGGCTCACTCAGTGAAGTCTTTGCCGGCCTGGCGAGTTTAGCGTAAAGAGAGTAACACGCCAAACTTACACCATATCCACCTGAACTGTGTCTGACGACGGTACGCCACTGAAACAGACCCCGGGTCGTGGATGTGGGCGACAGTCAACTTGGCGTGTCAGTTACGCGGGGCAGTTTTAGACCCCAGTCCACACGGAAGGCCGTATCACTGACGCACGGTACCCGGCCTTCATGGCCGGACAACCGAACGCTCAACTGTAAAGACCGCACTGAGAGGCAGCCACTGTCAAACCTTGCATGTACCCAGTAAGCAAAGGACCCTCGGTCCGACGTCGGCCGCACTGTGGGCTCCCGCACATTTGTGCACTGCAGCCGACGTCGGTCTGAGGACCTTTACGCGGATCAGTTGACTGAAATGGCATATCCACGTGTCAGTGCTGGCTTGTGGATACTATTACAGCCAGGAAGCGCAGGTCTAAACTGAACTCAAAGACCAGCACACGTCCCATAATCGTTGGACATGTTATTATGTCACGGAATAGATCCTCATGAGCCTCCGCAACTGCGTCCGCGGCTTCAGTCCTAATCAGTTCAAAGGTAGTGCCTGATTAGCTTGGCGCCTCAAGTCAGTCGCCAAGCCGCTAAAAGTCTGTCACTACCTTTGAATTATACTCGGCTACAACAAGTTGCGGGGGCCAATGATCTATGCCTCTTGCTGGAACCTTGCCGGCCATTTTGTATCCATGTTCATATGACGGTTTTAATACTGACTGAATTTTCAATGGTCCGGTGTCAAACACGCCATCTGCGGTGCACTTGCGGTCAGTCGAGGGGTTAGCTGCATCCGTCAGTCGCTGCCTCAGTGTTTGGGCAGCTGCCGGCCTGCAATTTGGGACAAGACTAGCCGGAAAGCGGATAAGCATGGATGCTACCGTGTGCTACACGTGCCCTGAGCCGCGGATAGGCGACGAGATGATTTATTGTACTTGCAAGCAATAAACCAAACCAGCGCCAGTGCTTGCGATCTATTATATGTTTATATTATATGTTTAATGCTTAGGATCTGTGATCGTTAGTCAGTAATCAGTGCACAGTTCTCTCCCTTATCCTGCTGGCCTCGCCTTTCTGCTACTTATTTGGTACGTTGTCCGCGACTGTACAACCGAGTGTTTGGAGGGCATTACTGAACAGGTTCTGAGATCAGCGTGTCAGTCGCCGCGTGATTCGCGACCGACCGTATCACGCGCCAGATAACCCCTGTAACTGCTGATTCACTCGTGAGCATGGCAGTCGTACGCCGGATTTAGCTATATTACTGTTTTAGTCCGGCGGATCTGCTACAAATGACAAGATAATGGTCGATTAGGATAGTTCCAGGGTGTGCCAGCCCAATCAGCAACATTCATGGTTGACGCCAATGTCCCGGCGCAGTCTGTGCTTGACTCAACTTAAAAGATACGCCGCCTGGTTACTAAGCAGTAGGATGACATGCACTTTATTGGTGGTGATGGCGGCACAGCGACATTAACCGATTTAGCCCCGACACACTAGAGCGGCTCGAGGTGGATCGACCATGATAATTCAAGGGCAGTGCCAGATTAGCCTCTTGGCGCTTCAAGGCGCCAAGCTAATCTGGCACTACCCTTGAATTATCATGGTCGATCCATCTTCTGCAACTCCAAAATTTGGGAAATGCCGCCGTGGGGTTAAACGAGTTAAGTTGACATCGATAGCAAAGACAGCGGTGGAGAAACAATTTTGTTTTTCTTTCCAATACTGACGCAGTGCAATATCCCCTGCCCATGAGCGCGGAACAGACAGGTGCGATTCTGGCTGTACACACCGTGAACACTGACACGCGTTTCCCCTGTTGGCCCTGTCATCTGTGGCAGTGAAATGGTGGAAGATGTGGTAGCGTTAACTCCTTCACTGGCAACGGACGCATATCGTCTTTTTTAAATCAACGCCACAGAAACTTGGATACTAAGTCAGTGGTTTCAGCAAAAAGCATAGATCTGCATGACCCCCCTCGCGGGGGCTCATGAGGATCTACGCTTATTGCAGTTGGTTGGTGTTCAATTTTTTTTTTTTTTTTTTTTTGGGGGGGGGACGGGGGGCAATAAAAGAGTTAACCCTTTTAGCCCCGAATCCCTACAGCAGATGGCCTGACCATGATAATTCAAGGGTAGTGCCAGACTAGCTTGGCGCCCTCAGGCGCCAAGCTAATCTGGCGCTACCCTTGAAATATGGTCAAGCCGTCTCCTGCAACTGGTACATAGTTGTTAGGCAACACCTTCAGAATTTTAGAAATGGGACCTTGGGGCTAAAATTAATGATAAAGACTTTGAAAGCGCGACTGTCGGCCCCGGCGGGTGGTTAATAACGATTATAACCAGGTCGGATTTCCATGCAGGTCAAATGTATTAAAGCTACTTCCACTGGTTATTGGAGATCAGTTCATTCAAACCTGCTATCCGCTTACACGAATGTTGGTAGTGATTTGATGGGGGGGGGGGGGGGGGGGGGGGGGCCTCACGGCTCTCAGTGTTTGGAAAGCTTAGGGCGCAAATCAAATACCATCACACAACTGTTGTCAACCTGGCGATCCACGCCGCCGCCGGGCACGATGATAACCTTGGGGCAAAACAAAAGTTGAGGTATTACATAAGCTGGGTGTCACCCAGTGCCCTTGTCCCTGTGGACAGGGTTATGTAGGCCACCACAGACCGCGTCAGCACGTCAGCTGGAAAGAAAAAAAAATTAAAACTAAATTAAAACACTTTAGAAAGATAAGACCTCATCGAGAATCGAACCAGCGACCTTCCCACTTTAAAAAAAAAAATAAAATAAAATAAAATAAAACAAAATTTTTACAAAAATGTTACAAAAAATGACCAGGCAGTGACAGTGCGCAGAACGTGGGTTAACATGTACATGTATTTCACAAAGGTACAATACATCCACAGACTGTGGTCTTTGGAATCATTTGCTGTAAAGGTGCTTGTCGCAATGAAAGAACCATAGCTAGCACTGACTCATTGGAGACGTGTCGCCTCCGGATACGCTGCTTAAGCGGCCGCGTATCCGGAGGCGGCACATCTCCAATGAGTTAAGACCGTGTCTTTCGGGTGCCTTTTCTCCACCGCAGTGCGTATGATCTGGAAAGACAGTGTAGAGAATGAGGCGCCCTCTCAAGGTCATCTGTTGCCCGCACTGTCTGTCCTTGCCAGACCTCAAAGTTCGGAGACACTGACCTGTTTGACAGTCACCGACTAAACCCTGGAAGCCTTCCTCGTTCTGAAGATGCATGCTGCGAGACGTGAGCGAGAGGCGTGATAAGCCGTGTCGCCCGTCTGTGGCCGGCGCCCATGAGAATCGACACCTCTAGCAGGCGGAAGAGGGTTGGTCGCGGGCAGGTAACTCAGTCAGGACCTCCTCCCGTCCCAAATTCCTACGCAAGCATGGACCGCGTTTGAGAAATGCCTACTGCCTTCAACTTCAAAATGATAGATCTTGTTTGCAGTCAAAGATTTTAACCCGATAATGGGTAATGCGAGTCAGCGAGTCCTACACCTACCCGAGCCAAGACGGGCATAGATTCTCATGAGCCCCCTCTACAAGGGCTTATGAGAAGCCCTGCCACTGGGAGCTGTTGCAGGTGAATGTTCTGACAGGAACTGCTTGCGAGTTCTGTGTTACTATGTCAGTCTGTCCACGTGTAGGGAGCTGCCGAGATAAGCAGTAGAAAAACAAATACTCACAGATAATATTTTGACCGAAAGGGCATTTAACAAGGTTTCGCTGGCTGCCTCACTCTTCTGGTCTGAGGTCGTTCATAAAGTGCATGCACTGACAAGAACCTAATTCATGTCAACGGGAAAAGAGTTGATGTTAGACACAACTGTCAGATGTCACAACTGTCTGTTTCCACAGATTAGGTTCGTAGGTAGTTTTAACTCCTTTGGGTGTCGGTAGCAGTTTTGGTTGAGGTGATTCCTATGTGAATCACCTCGACCAAAATTGCTACCGACACCCAAATGGTTAACCTGACAAATTACAAGATATGGACAGACCATAATGTTCCAAAGGTTGTGCCAGAATAGCCAGCTGTAACTAGGTGTCAAACTATTAAGGCGCCACCTATTTATGAGACGCCCACTTACAGATGTTGGAATGTCTAAAGGCTCGATGTGTCCACTTACTAGAGACATGCCCTACATGTGCCAAATAGCTGTGTATCCGTAGACCGCGCATCTCGATTGTGTTAAACAGTGTTTCATTGCAAACCACAGAGAACAAAATAATAACCTATAAAGCCTTGACACACTACGACAGGATGTGGATTGCCCATGACAGTTCAAGGGTGGTGTCAGAATAGCTTGGCACCTGTAGGTGCCAAGCTATTCTGATACCACCCTTGAATTATCATGGTCAATCTGTCTCCAGAAATGTAATGTAGACTGTAAATAACTATTTTTAAAAAATTACATCCTCAGGATGTAATGGATTAACAGTCAAATTCAGTCCATAATTTTTTCCATTCATTGCCTGGCACTTGATGTCCAGATGTAATCTGACGGTGTAGTGTTGTATACCGTTACTTATCTATGATGTTGTTTGTGTCCTGCCCCATTTTACATCTGTGCTTCTTGATTGGATGAGGTTATTTGGTGTTGAATTGCGGACACTTTCCAAGACATGTTTTGTGTCCACTGGCAGCGAAGGTGTTAAGGTGGCAAGCCAATAAAAACAAAGTACACTTAAAGCCAAATTATGTTTGTGACAGACACTGCACAAGGAGATTAGCATAAAACAAAATGTCCTTCAAAACCTGCCTTATCAACTCCTCTGAATAGATTTGTGATATATACAAACACTTTAAAGCTCTTTATACATGCAGCCAAAGGTACTGTACATAGAGGGTTAACCCACACACACATACACACGCAAGAACGCACACACATCACTACTGTATGACCATAAAATGGAAGCTAAAACTTAACCCTTTGGCTGTTGGTAGTACTTTTTGTTGAGGTGATTCCTGCAGGAATCACCTCAAACAGCGCTACCAACTGCCAAAGGGCTATTTGAGAGGAGGAGGATGGAGGCCTAGCATAGCCTTTGGAAAAAAAAGGTTATCTTGTTATCGTGAATGACACTGTTTTTTAACAAGTATAAGTGGGATTAGATTTGCACACCAAACAGTTCATGGGGTAAGGTCCATGTGAGAAAGAGTTCCCAATACACACAAGGCTGTCGGGCTGAAGTAGTCCACTTCAACCCGATGGCCTTTGCATGCTGCATTCCACCTTATCTATGTGTGTCACTGTTTGGGTGACACCTGCATCCATCCATGAGAGAATCTGACTTGGGTACAAGATGTATTATCCATCATTACAAGTCATGTTATAGTCAGTCCTTAAATAAAGCATGCATCTAAATATTGGCACGATGCAATAAGAGGAAGGGCCAGATTCTTTCAAAAGAAGATAACCATTTTAGATAGAACCAAAAAAACAAACAAAAAAAAACACCCATTGCCATACTGTATAGATCGTTGGCTTTGCCAGGCTTTTTTTTTTTTTTTTTTTTTTTTGCAAGAGAAGCCATGTGACTGGATGTAATAATAGCATTGCAGCGTAAACAAAGAGATAAAGTAATAGATGACCTAATTAGGGGACTTTCAAATATTACAAGTAGCTATGATGTCATTCTGAAAGTGATGTATGAGTTATTTGCCAAACTCCTTGTTGCTGATAACCACTTTATACTTCAATGTTATAAATATGTGACACACATTTGCCACAAAATCATTATGAATTACACTGAATTAGTGTGACCTCTGACTTCCCAAAGGACTTTGCCGTAACGGTGTAAAGGATGACCCCATTTACTCCACCCCATCCACACTCTTAACCCCTTTACTGCCAGGGTGCAGAAAACACCACCTAATTGCACCAGGTATAGACTCTCATGTGCCTTGGCAGTCACGCTGGCTCATGTGTACTGATGCTTCAACTGTTTTTCGCCCAACATTTTGGAAGCGTCACTATGTATCAGTTGCAGGAGATGGGTCGACCATGATAATTCAAGGACAGTGCCAGATTAACTTGGCGCCTGATGGCGCCAAGCTAATCTGGCACTGTCCTTGAATTATCATGGTTGACCCACCTCCTATTAACCTTTCTCACACCAACAGGTTACCTGGCAGAAATATTTAATTCCTTTGAGTACCATACATCCTAGTTTCTAATACCTATATTTCGGCAATTTCCCTACGGGAGTGTAATACATTCTCATGAACCCAGGCGACTGCAGGGGTGCATCTTGTGCCATCCCAGTTAGAACATGTAGAAACAATGCATTCAACTATCACGGGGAGAAGCTTTGGCATTAGTCGGTTGATTTCTTTCACAGATGTAATAGAGGAACATGTATGTTATTCTGGTACAATGTTTGACATCCCACAGGCTTATGTGTAACAAACCCTTGCTACCAATGACTAATATTATGACGCTCTTCATGCATTGGTTTTCCAGATTACCACAATGACAACAAAAGATTTTCTTCGGGTATTAGCATGAAAGATTATTGAAAACATCACAATTTTTTTTTTAAATCTTTTTCAGAATGGATTCCAAACGCTTAAAAATATGGTGCCAAAGTATGAATCATCCGGGCGTGACAGCAAGGCTGATATTCTCTTTAAAGGTAAGTGGTCCTTCAAACATAATAAATGCTGATTTTGGTATATGGTAGTATATCACAGCAGCATTAAGTCAGACTGGGTGTTATTTGTAACCATGCTACTGTAGTGCTGAATCTACATAGACGTGAAGAAAAACACAATTTAAAAAAAAAATAGGGCACTTTCTACCTCTGTGATCTGGACTTTTGAGCATGGTTACTCATATTCATGTTCAGAAAGGTCTTTCCACAATTAAATATCCTTGCACCAAGGTTAAACTTTGTGGATTGAACAGTCTCCAAGAAAACACCAACGTTAAAGTTCATGACAACATATGGCCCAGTAACAACGTCCTCACTTTCCCTATTGCCTCTCAGCCTGAAACAAGGATAAACAGGCCATGTGTTTGTTTTTCTGAAGTACATCAACGCATTCTGCCTCAGGACTGAAATCCCCAAATTTTGAAGTTGCCCTATGATGGACTGTATTACAATTCTAGAGACAGATCGAGCATGACAGTTCAACGGTGGTGCCAGAATAGCTTGGCGCCTATGGACGCCAAGATATTCTGGCACAACCATTGAACTGTCATGCTCGATCCATGTCTTGCTGTGGTGTGTCAGGGCTGAATGAGTTAATCTGCATTTTGGTTGTTTGACAGTCACCTATTGGTCTGGACTTTTTTTTTTAACCCTTTGACTGTCAGTAGCTGTTTTGGTGATGATTCTTGAGGAATCATCAGGATAAGGACGGCTGCTGACAGCCTTAACTCATTCAGCCTGACCGCCGCATTTCCCACATTGTGGAGGTGTCATCTAATGACTATGCACCAATTGCAGATGTATCGACCATGATAATTCAAGGGTAGTGCCAGATTAGCTTGGCGCTGACAGGCTAATCTGGCACTTCCCTTGAATTATCATGGTCGACCCATCTCCTGCTAATGGTAATGCGTCAGGGCTGAATGGGTTAAGGTTAAATGTGCCTATCTACAGTGTGTCAATAGACCAAGGATTTTTTTATGGGATTTGCTACTGGCACTTTGTGACGTTTATCAGATATGGCTAAACAAGCGTGGTGCCAGTATGGGGTGTAGTAGTAAGCAAACAGGTGCGGTTGTACGCGGAACTCAGGGTCAGGACCATGGTGTTTGCATTGACCCCTGCACCAAGTGTAATAGCCTTAGGAATCTCTATGGTATGAGCAGGCACTTCAGCAACGCCACAAGCACAAGCTATCTCACAACCCTCGTGCCACAACAGTGCTAAATGCCTATACTGCTAGTCCAGTGCAAACCTAGAGTGATGCACTGGTAACCTTTTGGCTGTTGGTAGCTATTTTTGTCAAATCACCTTGATGAAAAGCTCTACCAACAGCCTTTGTGTGTTGGTGGCAGTTTTTAGTGCAATGATTCGTGTAGGAATCATCATGAAAAAAAACGCTACCGACACGCAAAGGGTTAAACTTAATGCACAAAGTCCCAAGTTGATTAGGAACTATACCTATGAACTGTATTGTTTTGGAAGTTCCAAAGTTATTTAACTCATTCTACCCCAGACACACCACAGCAAGATAAGGATCGACCATGATAGTTCAAGGGTGATGCCAGAATAGCTTGGCGCCTATGGGCGCCAAGCTATTCTGGCATCACCCTTAAACTATCATGGTCGATCTGTGTCCTGCACTGCAATGCAGTCTTCAGAGGACAACGGCAAAATTTTGGGATTTCGGTGTTGGGGTAGAATGAGTTAATCAATCCCTGGTCGCGAATGTTTAATCCTTTTCCTTCAGGAATCGCCTCAACAAAAACGACTACATTCAAAACTATCCCAGCAGAAGCCTGTTCATGTACTTCTCTATCCTTCTTTTCTCAGTCCATGTGAGCAGGTTACTGCTCCTTGTGCACAATGGGGGTACTCTCCCGTGTTGGAAAGAAGAAGAGTGCGCAGAAAAGTCCATGTGAGCAGGTTACTGCTCCTTGTGCACAATGGGGGTATTCTCCCGTGTTGGAAAGAAGAAGAGTGCGCGGAAAAGTCCACGTGAGCAAGTTACTGCTCCTTGTGCACAATGGGGGTACTCTCCCGTGTTGGAAAGAAGAAGAGTGCGCGGAAAAGTCCATGTGAACAGGTTACTGCTCCTTGTGCACAATGGGGGTACTCTCCCATGTTGCAAAGAAGAAGAGTGCGCGGAAAAGTCCATGTGAGCAGGTTACTGCTCCTTGTGCACAATGGGGGTACTCTCCCATGTTGGAAAGATTAGAAGAGCGGAAGTCTTTCTTTGTATTACATTTAAACTTTATTATTAACTCATTCTACCCCAGACACACCACAGGAAGATAAGGATCGACCATGATAGTTCAAGGGTGATACCAGAATAGCTTGGCGCCTATGGGCGCCAAGCTATTCTGGCATCACCCTTGAACTATCATGGTTGATCCGTGTCCTGCACTGCAATGCAGTCTTCAAGGGACAACGGCAAAATTTAAGGATTTCGGTGATGGGGTAGAATGAGTTAAACAAAAGTTAAATCAGTTATTTTATGCAGCACTATTGTACGACACACCAAGAACAGTTATAATAAGGTATTTTAACTCTTTGCATGTCGGTAGCAGTTTTAGTCGCTATGATTCCTGTAGGAATCTGCAACTAAAACTGCTACCGATGCACAAAGGGTTAACCTCTTCTTGCCTTGGAGCAGATCGCTTTATAGAACAGCGGTTACTGACATCGCACAGATTTCGAACTTCTCCATAGTGAAGAAACAACAGTCAGTGAGTGCAGTCAACTTTTGGCCTGGAGTCGTCTGTCAGCATTTTGGCCTTGGGTCGCCTCTCAGCATTTTGGCCTTGGGTCGCCTGTCAGCATTTTGGCCTTGGGTCGCTTGTCAGTATTTTGGCTTCGGGTCGCCTGTCAGTATTTTGGTGTGCACTTTGCAATCACTTTTGATGGATGATCAGCCAATACATCATGAGTGTGCTGGTATGTCACTTCAACCTTTCACCTGTAGGCGATTGGGCCCAAAATCATATACCCAGCCACACTTGATCATTTGTGTGTGCTACACTGTGAGTTTTGCTTTTTGGCCATAGAACAAATAGTCAAAATCAAACACCATCACACACTTGATGGATGATATCTCAAAAACTGTCTCTGCTTTGGGTTGTGTGATTCAGACCTTTTGGTCACAGGCCTTAACTCTTCGACTTCCTGCAGGAATCATCGCGACAAAAGTCGCTACCAACAGCCAAAGGGTTAAGGTGTGAAATCACAGACCAGCATACACTTGATCACTGATGTCTAAGTGACAGTCTCTTGCTTGTGTTTGTGCAGCTGTCGATCACAGTCGGAAACTACAGAAAGAGTGTCGAGAGCAGGAACGCCAACTGAAAGAGCTGCGGGCACAACGTAAAGCGCTGAATGCAGATATTGAGTAAGTACAAGTACATTAACACTAAACAGTCCTTATGCCAGACCGGCCGGCACTTCTGCAAGAGGGACAATAAGCGTTTTTGATTTTGATTGATTGATTGATTTTGAGATGAAGGGGCACCTGATAATTTATGTACTTTTTTTAAGAGCATGTTTTAAGGGCACATGCACTGCACTTTAACCCATTTAGCCCCAAGTCCCTACAACAGGAGATTGATTGACCATGATAATTCCAGGGTAGTACCAGATTAGCTTGGCACCTGAAGATGCCAAGCTAATCTGGCACTACCCTGGAATTATGGTCAGTCCAGCTCCTGCAACTGTCATAGCAACACCTCCAAAATTTGAGAAAAGGGACCTTGTGGCTAAAAGGGTTAATGATTTCACAGACTGCAGATCACTTGCCTTTAAAACAGTTCCTCAGTCAACAAGATTCATCTGAAAGTGGTATAGACCCTTATCAGCCCCAGTTACATACACCTCTACAGCTGCAGGAATCTACCCCAGTAGCAAAATGTCTTAGGGGCCCACAATGGCCGTAGTGGGCCTGCATGCGGCCGTCATGGGCCTGAGGACCTTTGCTTATTGCTGAGGTAAAAAGAAGCTCCATTACTTTGCATCTCTTTCTCCTCAGCTAGAGGAAGCCGTTGGTGTTCAAAGCTGGTGACTAAACCTATTAACTTTAGTGTTTGCAGACACTTGTCTCAACTGTTTGCATTACAGTCCGCTAAAGAGACTTATTTATGTGGCAGCAGCCAGCTGTTTTCAGAGGACGCCCACACCCTGTGCAGGTTAAGGTGAACCTCCCATATCACACGCCTGAATCCAGTAGCATAACCCATCACTTAACTCATTCGAGACACACCGCAGAGGGATATGCAGCTGTTTGCTGTGTATCCATATGCAGTGTGTCTTGAACATGTTAACAATGGTGAAAACCAACTCAAAAACACTAGCAACCATTTGGACTGTCACAACAAAATCAGCAAAATCATTGCCTCGTCCAAACAACATGACATGTCAGATGTTGGAAATCCCTCCCATAATCATTTGACTGTCGGTAACGCTTTTTGTTTCCTGCAGAAATCATCACGACAAAAAGCACTGCCGATGGCCAGAGGGTTAAGCTTGAACACACTTATCACTAAGGCACAAATTCCCAGTTCCAGAGTTGTCCTCTGGACATTCAACCACCTTGACAGTTCAAGAGTGGCACCAGAATAGAATGGCATCATGCTATTCTGGCACTACAAAATCATGGTCTATCCATCGCCTCGTGTGGCATATGAAGGCTGACATGGATAAACAGCTGACTGAAGGCACCGTATTCTGCAAGTCTTTAACCCCTTCCATGCCAGAAGATGGAGATTATGTTTCAGAATTATTTTGTTAATTCAACGCCTAGGAGCCCAGAGGAACAATAATGGATACGGGGGCTCATGAGGATCTATGCCTCTTGCAGTTGGATCATGTTCAGCAGTGGAGGGGTTAAAAGACTCCTATTTAAGGGTCAGCATATATGACCATACAGTGAAAATGGAAATAATAGTGCATAGCTGGTGAACCTGCTAAGTGGGTTGTAATGTAACACTAAACTTTGGCCAAGAGCAGTTCAACAAGGAATGATGGATTGACAGCAGCAAACAAGTACTTAAGATGTGAAGCACTGTAAGGGATCAGATCTATTCATGTATTTATGTGCACTGAATTATCTCCATTAATTTTGTGGACTAGGGGGTATAATCTGTGTACACATCTCGCACCAATAATCTCCCCTAAGCTGTTGACTAAGGGACAAAATCTGTGTACACATTTGATCTCTCTCAATTTTGCAGACTAAAGGGGCAAAATCTGTGTAGATGTCTAGTGATGAATGACCTTCCTCAAGTAGGGGACAAAGGAATTTGATCTGTGTAATTGAAATGACATACACCACCCCTCCATGGAGTTAATTTATAAAGATTTAACTTTTGTGGATTTAATGTCTTTGGCTACTTATTGTCAAATGAAAGTCACCAAAAAAAGGGTCTGCACAAGTTTCAAAGCTGCCTTTTTGAATGTGAATGCACAACTAATTTTTATGTGTATCCACAGACGTCACCAGACCAGCCTGCCCGAAGGTCAGCTGTTTGAGGAACAACCTTTGACCCCAGCCCAGCGTCTGGATGAGCTCATCAACAGTCGAGCCAGCGACAACTGGTGCTACTGGATAGTATCCTTACCACACACTTTGTAATAAAAATCCCATCTTTTGCCAAAGTGTTTGCCTCATACACTCACAACAACAGGAGACAGCTCGTGTGCTTGGAAACTCAAATATGCTACTCACAAAAAGTTAACCTCTTCTATGCCAAGAAGAATGGAACATGACCCAACTGCAAGATCCTCATGAGCCCCCGCAGATGCTTTCTCTGTTGGTCTCAATGAAACATGCACTGTGGGTGTACGAGTGTCCCTGCATGCTTTGTGCTTAGCAAACGATAGAGGTTATGGTTTCTAGCCCCATGGTCCCATTTCTGAAATTTTGGAGGCGTTGCCAATGACTATGTACCTGTTGCAGGGGATAGATTGACCATGATAATTCAAGGATAGCGTCAAATTATCTTGGCACCGGAAGGCGCCAAGCTAATCTGACACACTACCATTGAATTATCATGGTCAGTCCATCTCCTGCTGCAGGGTCCCAGGGCTAAATGGGTTAACCTGCTCAGTGCCGAGAAAATCTGAGCATCACCCAACTGCAAGAGGTATAGATCCTCATGAGCCCCCCCAGTTGCAGGAGCTGAGGATCTTTGCCTCTTGCGGACGCCACTTTGAATCCATGTTCCTGGGACAGCTAGGGTTTTCTGGTGTTGAATTAACAAACACTGCAGAAACACCTTCTGTGTCGGTTAGCACTCAACAGGTTAAGGCACAGAGTTGACACAGAAAGTTCAAGGGTCAAGCCAAAGTAGGTTGATCTGTATTTTGTAGTCTGTCAGCCCTGACCTGTACTACTGACCCACACACTGTGTAGGATTATTCGATTTTCCTTAACCTTTTTCTAGTTTGGTTTCTTCATGAAGCCATTACACACCACTTTTCAAGAGACAGTCAGCTGCGAGACGACAGAGACATTTGTCACCAGCGTACTGGAATGGGCCAAACAGAACATGTCTACTGCCAGTCTACGCTCAGGTGAGGGACTCCACTAACATTCCGTCTAGCCACAGCAAGCACAGATTGTCACGAGCCATAGGGCTGAGGATCCACACAGCTAGAATTTAACCCTTTGCCTGTCAGTAGCGACTGATCAAGGTGGTCGAGATAAAAATCATCTGGACCAAAGTCACTACTGATAGCCAAGGGCTTAGTCATCAGCTGGTACACTGTCCACACAAGGTATGGATTCTCAGGAGCCCCTGCAGCCTCTCTTGAGAATTAACCTATTTAACCACATGGCCAAATTTTTTAGGGCGACTAAACCATTATGCATCAGTAGTGCGTCGGGGCTACATGGGTGAATGTCTTGTAAAGACTGCCTCCAGAGGACTGCTGCTTATAGCCTCCCTTGGTTCTGTTTAACCCCATCAGCCCTGATGCACAAGAAAGAGATATGAATCTACCAAGATAGTTCAAGCGTGATGCCAGAATAGATTTTTCTGGCCCTTGAATTACCACGATCTAACTATCTCCTAAACCATAACATTGTCTGTAGTGGGCAACTTTCAATTTGGGGAATTGTGACACTAGGGTTCAGTGGGTTAAAAATATTGTTAAATTTAGTCTAGATTGTGCTATTTTCATTTTCCTGTGTTATTGTCCCCAGTGGCGTTAGAGTCTCTGCGGACCATCAGCACCAAGACATCCATCATGACCAAGCCTGAAATGCTGCAGTCCGAGGCTCACCAGCAGTGTGCCCCCAACATGCGCCCCATCACCAACACCCCCTCCTGCTCCCTGCACCTCTCCCTCCCACACACCATCAAGCAAGAGCGGTCAGAACCCTTATTACACGACATCACAGTCAGGAAATCTCGCTCAAGACAGGGCCGCCCTCAGTTGAACCTGGACGAGGAGTTGAAGATAGTGAAAGACATCAAACCTGAGTCAATAGAACAACAGTGCTCCATGGCCGCAGACTTTTGCTTGCGCGGCGGTTTTGAAACCCCATCCAATTATGAGTCAGCGTCCCCCGTAGATCTGTCCCCACCAGGCTCCAGTCAGTACGACTCGGCCTCAGTGTTCAGTGACATACAGGACTGGGACTGTTCGTCCGTGGATCAAGGTTATGACACGCCCTCTGTGGACTCACCAGGCTACATGCAGCACGTCAGTCCCTCCCCCCTGACGGACCAGTACCCTTCCCCCTCCCCTGACCTGCTGGAGGTCACGTACCGCAGCGGCACCAACACCTCCCCCAGCTTCCCCCTGCCCTGTCCTGTCAGCCTGCCCCCGGTGCCAGGCGGTGAGGACCAGCAGGGCGGACTGGACGAGACAGACTTCCTGCAGCACATGGATTTGGACCCTGCGGACTGCAGTTTGCTGCTGGACCCGGCCGACCGACACCTGCTCTTCACTCAGTCTGAGCGACATCTGCTGGACACGGCAGCCGACCTGGATCAGCCGTTTGACTTTTCTGTGCTAGACTATGACACTGGTGATATATCCATCGCCCTGCCCTGCTACACCAGCCTCTGACAGACAGAAGTCACTTTTCACCTCAGTGACTGTGAAAAACAACAAACTCCATCAGTCATCTATACTGAATCCCTAAAGTACTTGTGACTGTTTTCACACAGAGTTAACCCCTGCTCTGCTAAAAATGATGTCTCTAGGACTATCACTGACTCACTGCTTATCAGCCTACCTGCCTGAGGCACACAGATATGAGTGAGACCAGCAAGAGGCATAGATCCTCATGAGCCCTGTGTTTGTTGGGGCTCATCATTGTTTCTTGCATTTCTCTTGTCTGCAGTGCATTGGCAGTGAAGGGGTTATCATCAGTTTAACCCTTGGCTGGTCACGCTTTTGGTTGAGAGGATTCCTGCCGGAATCTGCTTGACAAAAAGCATGACCAACAGCCAAAGGGTTAAACAACTTAATTTATCAGTATGAGCAGGCCTAAGCCAGTTCTAGCACAGCTCATGTCTCATTGCTAAAATGGCAACTGGAAAATGACAAAGAACAATGACGTGATGGCACATTTTCTTGAAGCAAAAAACAGACAGCAGAAGATACATGTTAACCCTTTTCATCCTGATACACTACTGCTCGAGATAAATTTGACTATAATAGTTCAAAGATGGTGCCAAAATAGCTTGGCACCTGAGGCACCAAGCTATTCTGGCACCACCCTTAAACTAAAATGGCCGATCCATCTCCTAATTTGTAATGTAGTCTTGATAGAGCAATAAGCAAATGTTTAAAAATCAGCCTCAGAATGTAATGGGTTAACTACTTATTCACTGAGAAGTCACTGTGGGAAGAACAGAAATCCCTTTGACTTCCAGGATCAAATGCTGGAGACAGATTGACTGTGATAGCTCCGGAATAGTGACATGTTCACGCACAAGGCTAATGAAACACACCCTCCGAGTTGTCCCAACTGATACATCCCTTGCTATTTGTAAGCAGGCAATCGCAGTGCCACCATTACGCTTGGGAAGTGAAAATTTGTAAAAGATGAGAAGTTGTGATGCTTGTCTGGGTGCCAGCGTCTGAACTTGCGGACTGTGTATTCTGTGGCAAGAAACGTCCAGATTGCAAACATCATGACAAATATAGGCAGCAGTACATTGCTCTAAAAGTTAGTTGTTGAAATGAGCAACACAAATGACTGTCAAGCCATGAGAAAGAGAACAAGGATAGCAATGTATATCTATGCATTCCTATGAAATAAAACGTATATCTATGCATTCCTATAACTAGTACATGTATGAGAGAGAAATATATATGCATTCCTTATGAGAGTCAGAATCATTATGTATGCTTATGTGACTTTACGTGAGACAGATGATGTATGCCTATGATTGTGAGTGTGTATCAGGACTAACTACTATAAGCATGCAGGAATCAATGTGACAAGTCACTACTGGCAGCCAAAGGGTTAACTTTCAAAGGTGTTACGTCAGCTTTATTGGTCTTCAAGCTAATGTTGTCATGCTATGGCTTTAATGCTGATAAAGCAAACGCACCAATACCAGCAGAAAAGATATGGATGTTTCCATACAACACAAATCTTCTTCTTCTTCTTCTCGAACGCCGTCACACTTGGAGTTTTGCTCTCAAAATGAAATTGGTGGTCTTCTGTAGCGCCTACACAGACCCGTACAGTTTCTCTTGTAGAGTGGCGGGTTTCTGCCATATCTCCTCCCTCAGCACAACATAAATGAAAATGTGTGTACATGTACAGCACTTCATTCCACTGGCATGACCCAGTACCAGTACGATGACTGGAGATGCTTCGCATGATATTTGCTGCATAATGCACCGCATCATACTCAGAAGTATTTTAGATGGCACTATGTATTGTTTCTTGTCGGTACTGATCCGTGTATGTTGCAAAAGTCTGGTCAAAAAGCTGCGTCTGTTGTTTTCAGGTGCAATTCAGACCATTTCACAAAACCATTTAGTCCAAATATCTCCATAGGTTTCTTCCCAAATATTCTAACCCTTTGACTCTCAGAACTAAATGACTGCCATTCCATGGAATGGCAGTCATTTAGTTCTGGCAGTCCAAGGGTTAAAGGTAGTGTGCCAGGGATTTACCCATCCTAACACTGTTGTAAACCTGCTTACAGCACACAATGCTGATATTTTCAGCTTGTGTCTCTGGCAAGCCATCTTATCATTACCCTGTGTCCATTAAAAAAAAAAAAAAAAACGAACAAGGAATAAAGAAAAAAAATCAGCTTTGCAGTGGATACCAATTGAAATTACAGTTTGGCACCAAAGCATCATTCTGCGATGTTTTTGTTACGTTAGCTAGACATGCAAACTGATTGCTAGCTCAGAGTTGGGGACCTTTCGTACTGCTGATAAAAACCTTTAGACAGGCAATCCGTGACTTGAAACATCCTAGAGAAAGTGTCTTTAATGCATGTACAGTACATTATTCTACAAAACAGTGCTTCATACACCAACCTTTCAAAGGCCTTCCTCAGCTATTTTACTGTTAAAGGTATTCTTTAAGCCATTTCATCCTGATACACTATTGCTTGAAATAAATTTGACTATGATAGTTCAAGAATAGTGCCAGAATCGCTTGGCAGCTGAGGCGAAAAGCTATTCTGGCACCACCCTTGAATTATCATGGTCGATCCATCTCTTAATCTGTAATGTAGCCTTCATAGGGCAATAAGCATTTTTTTTTTAAATCAGCCTCAGGATGTAATGGGTTAACAACTTTATTGTTAAGGCCGTCCTTAATGACTGGGTATGTTTTCAGCACTGCTTGAAAATTATACCTTTGGCTGCTATTATATATGAATACATTTATTTGTACTGAAAAGATTTAATGACAGTCTAAAATCAACAAAGAAAGAGAACACGTTTAGAAAGGATAAGTACAACACAGTTTATCAACCCATGTAACCCAACACCCTACAGCAGGAGATGGATTGACCATAATTCAAGGGCAGTGCCAGATTAGCTTGGTGCCATCAGGCACCAAGTTAATCTCCCACTATCCTTGAATTATCATTGTCATCTCATCTCCTGCAACTGGTATATAGTCATTAGATGGCAACTCAAATGGGTTAAATTTTCCAAATAGATGTACAGAGAAAAATACAATGGACTACTTTGGGCGAAAAGTGCAAATGAAGAGATCGGTGACTTCTCACCTAAAAAAGATTTTAAAATTGCAAAAAAGTAATGAAAATTAACCCTTTGCAGTAGCGGTTTTTGTTGCAACGATTCATGTAGGATGAAACTGTGGTGTACATGTCTTTCTAACCTATTCCTTGACTTGTTGGATATATACCTGCATTTTACACTTTCAGCTGTCACCTTTTCATATCAATTTGATCTCATTACTAGTAACAGCACTGTCCAAAGGTGATCTTTTGCAATGAACATAAAATGTTACATAAAAAGACGGTACAAATATATACAGTAAAGAATACATTTCTGTACGTATGAACAGCTGTACCACTGAGTTACAAAACAGACTTTTTTTGCGACTAACACATAGTACATGAGTAGAAAAGTGAAGTGGAAATGACGAGGGCGGCTGGGCTGAGTGAGAAAGAGAGTTAAGTGTGATTTATCTGTAAGTTTGAACCTTACAGCTGTCAGTCTTTAGGTCCAAAAGTACAAACCGATGCACATTTCTTTGTCATTATTTATGAAATTCAAGAATATGCAGTCTGATCGCATGTGTATAGTCTTTAGGAACTCTTCTCCCATGAGTTGTGTGCAGGCGCGCGTGCATGTGTTTGGGAAAATAGTTCAAACGTGCCAGTATTTTCTCTTTTTGTTGCTGATCTAGTACATGTATCCAAAAATGGACTTAACCCATTTCACCCAAAAAGCACATTTCCCAAAATTTTTGGAAGTGCCACCTAATAACTATGAACCAGCTGCAGAAAATGGATCAACTATGATAATTCAAGGGTAGTGCCAGATTAGCTTGGCGCCTGTTGGCGTCAAGCTAACCTGGCTCTACCCTTGAATTATCATGGTCAATCCATCTCCTGCTGGATCACAGCACTCAAACTTATCCCTACATTGCCGTCCCTGTGCTCTTGTTTAATCTTTCCCGCTTAAACTTTTTCCCCTCGACAATATGTAATAATGGCTGTGATATGATTTAACTCAGCAGATCGACTCAAAATCCCTTTAGAATTACCTACAGCCCATCTTACTTGTTATAGTTCTTTATATGTTCTCTTAACCATTTCTTAGACAGGATATACAATTTTATAAATACATATGAATTTAGTTAATCTGTTTTCGTTGCGGCTCACTTGGTGGTTTTTGTTGTCAGAATATGCTTGTTATGCGATAGATTTATCTTATTTTACTTACTTAAATGTGTGTATATATTTAGTAGAATGACTGCTATACATGTGTGTGGTTTGGTATTTTAAAGTCTGCTTGATTGTGATGTATGTTTTATGTGTTGATCTTAACATGGACGCCAAAAATTCCTAATGTTTATGCATATTATGGCAATAAAGTTTATCTTATCTGTAGAACGGCAGGGCTAAATGGGTCAGTTATCTTGGTGACTAGCTTATCAAGCACTACTGTTAAACTGTCATGACTTATCCATCTCCCATGCTGTGCACATAGTGCTTAGGAAAAATCCAGTACAGAAAGTGAAGAGGAGTGTATTTGTGTGAGAAGGCCAGCACACTACATGCACTGTGTAGTAGTCCATTGATTATCTGTACAGTAAGAAGCATGTTAACTAGAAATCAGTTCTTGTTTTTATGCCTGTGGCTGCTAGTAGCAGTTTTTTTCATGATGACTCCTGCAGACAGCCAAAGGGTTAATTTTGCTTATGTGTCATTCAAGAAGTCTGTGATGTGCAGTAATATGTGGGCCCGCATTTGGGCTTTGTGAAAACTGCTCAACAGACTTGTTATATGTACTTTTCTTGTGTACCGTAAGAATCCAAATGGCATCTGATAAACAAGTGAACGGACAGGAAGCGAGTGGCGGGCTGGGGGAAATGAGGTGCATGAATATTTGGAAGGGGAGGATTAGCTTCAAGCAGTGAGAAAAGAGTCTACACCTACAGTCTTATTTGTATATGTACAGGTACCTACTTGGAGACAAATGCATTATGCCCACATAACCCACACACAACCATGCACTGCGGATTGAGGGAAGTAACTAGCGTGTTTGTTAACTTGGCGTACATTCTTAAAAAAAAAAAATAAACAACTCTAGGTCACGCACATGAACAAAAAATCCCCCAAACTGCTTTGATGTTATCACTGCACTGTTGCTGATCTCATGTCTTGCAACCACAAAATGTTTGATGGTGAAGCATCTTGTGTTTTCTCTATGCCATAACCCCTTCACTGTCAGGACACAAACACTGCCAAACAGCAAGAAAGATAGGGTTTTTATGAGCCCATGCACATGCAGGTGCTCATGAGGACCCATGCTTCTTACTGGTCCCATTTACCCTTGGCTGTCCCCATTTACCCTTGGCTGTCGGTAGTGATTTTTGTCGTGAGGAATCATCGCGACAAATTGCTACCAACAGCTGAAGGGTTCATATCCATGCATGTTCACCAAGGTTACTAGCTGTTGGGCAATGAATCAGTCTGTGATTGCTTCAGTAATGTAACTCATGACCACTGGCAGTGAAGGGGTTAGCACTCACTCTTGTTTCAATAATAACAGCTGAAGATTGTCAATGTGTTTATTCAGATACCATAACCAGAGAAGGTGGTTCCCTTCAATAAAAATATTAACTATACATGTCTGTAGCTGACCTTGTATGTGACTCCATCACCTGATGCATGTTGGTAACGGTTTCAGTTGCGATGATTCCTGAAGGAATCATCGTGACAAAAAACTCAAAGCGTTAATGTACTACTAACTGTTGTTGACATGACATTACACACCCACACACATATAAACTCACTGTACTTTCAAATATACAAAAAACATGATATATTTGAAACTTAAACCGTCTCCAAACCCCAAACTGGAATGTTGTTGCTTGCAAAAACTTCAACACAAGTCACACTGCACATACTATAGCCTTCATTAAATACATATATGGCTTTCATTAAAACTGTGATAGCCGCATCCAAGGGGTTACTCTGTCACTTCTCTCATGCAGTGGAATGAGTAATAATCAGGTTTACTTCTTCACATGTTCATCCTTCAGACGCTACCTGCAGATGGACAGACCTTCACTGGTAGGCAGGACGGGTGCCTAGGAAGGTGGCAAGCTAAAGTAAAACTACTCCTGAACAAACCATGAACTAGTAGATAACAAACCACACAAATAACCACACACCACATGGCTAATCGCAGCCACTTTCAATTTCAGACTGACCATAGTAGTTTGCACATGCATTACCCCGAGATGTAAAATAATCCACACATGCATTCCGCCCGAGATGTAAAATAATCCACACATGCAAAACAGCTCTTACACTTACTACATCTCCATCACACTTTAACCATTTTAGCACCAAGGTCCCATTTCTCAAATTTTGGAGGTGTTGCCTAATGACTATGTACCAGTTGAACGGGCCAAGCCTATCTGGCACTACCCTTGAATTTTGATCAATCCATCTCCTGCTGCAGGGTCCCGGGGCTAAAAGGGTTAAACATCTCTATCAGTAACATACGTCATTTCTGTAAATTGCCCGAAATGTTTTCGCTTACAAAGAAAGACTGGAATGAATATCAGGTTGGCCAAGACGATTTTCCAGTTTGAGACATGATAAAAAGCAGGATTTCTGGGACCTGCCCAGAAACGTGTTGACTAAAAGATCCAAAATGTAAGATAACTGAATGATAAAGAAGCAGCAAAATAAACCATGCAAAATGCAAGGCAAATGGTAACAGGTACCAGTACCTCAAATGACTCGTTTTTTTCATCTAATCCCCCCACAGTCTGAGACAAAATTCATGTTGAGAGACAAGCTGTCATGACTGAACGGCAACACACCTGTTGACTGTAGCAGTCCATGTGAAACAGGCTACATAGTGAAGTGATCGAGGCTGTATAGAGAGACTGTTATGATGGAGTTGCGGCAATCTTCTTGACCACAGCAGCAAGAGTGTCAATATCACTTTCAGAGGTGTGGATGTGAAGTGAAACCCTCACGTATAAACGTCCTTGTAATGCCTTCACTGGAATCTGAAAAACACAACAGCCCCCAACATACTGCATGAAATCTCCCCACAGCTGTAACATTTCATAGAATATCAAAATAAATGGGACCAGATTTCAGATTAACTCATTTAAGCCCAAGGCTTTTAGAGGTGTTGCCCAACGACTGTGCACCAGGAGATAGATCGACCATGATAATTCAAGGATAGTGCCAGATTATCTGGCACTACCCTTGAATGATAACGGTTGAGCCATCTTAAGGTGTAGTGCGTCGGGGCTAAATGGGCTAAACATGACAAAACTCGCAATCTAACTTTGAATGCATGGTAATATTCAACAGCATCGCATTAACCACGTGCCATCAAAACTTACCAGCAAGTTCGAAGGTGGATTCCAACTCCTCTCGGGCCAACGACGGCCGCAGTAGGCCCAAGCACAGCCATGCACGGGCCCACCGAGGCCGTTGTGGGCCAAAAAGCCTTTGCCCACTGGGAGTGAACTATTTTTTCTGTCTCCATTGGTCATTTCCTTGCATATTACATGTGTAGCTACCATCAGAATACTCTTGCTCACCTCAACGTTGTATTGAAAGAAGAGGATGTTCTGAATCTGTTCGGCCACATCATAGTCCACAGGCTGGTCACTCACGCTCAGTCCCTCTGGTAACTCCACCAAAAGCATGCTGCCTGAATATACACCAACATTGTATTGCAATGAGAAAAGCACACACAGAGAGAGCCCTGCAGCGCATCACGTCCTGCTTCGCAGACGCTGCCCAGCTCTTTGGACTCGAGGTCAGTCTGAAAAAGACAGAGGTCCTCCATCAGCCGGCACCCAAGACAGTGTATCGCCCTCCTCACATCACCATCGGCGAGTCTGAACTAAAGTCAGTGCACCAGTTTACTTACCTTGGCTGCATTATCACGTCGGACGCCAAGCTGGACAAGGAGCTTGACAGCAGGCTGGCAAAAGCGAACAGCGCTTTCGGGCGACTTTTCAAGCGGGTGTGGCACAATCAACAGCTGAAAACAGGCACCAAGATCAGCGTGTACAGAGCTGTGGTCCTCACCACCCTGCTGTATGGTTCCGAGTCCTGGGCCCTCTACCGCAGCCAACTACGACTCCTCGAACGCTTCCACCAGCGCTGCCTGCGTACCATCCTGGGCATTCACTGGAGTGACTATGTCACCAATGTCGAGGTCCTTGAACAGGCTAAAACCGTGAGCATCGAGGCTTTGCTGCTGCGGACACAGCTCCGCTGGGCGGGGCATGTCTCCAGGATGGAGGATCATCGCCTACCAAAGATCACCCTGTTCGGCGAGCTTGCTACTGGACACCGTGACAGAGGGGCACCAAAGAAGAGATACAAAGACTGTCTCAAGAAGTCACTTAGTGCCTGCCAAATCGACCACCACCAGTGGTCTTCGCTTGCTGTGGACCGTGACACCTGGCGCTCCACTATTTACAAGGCAGCTGTCTCCTTTGAGGACTCTCGCAGAGCTAGCCTTAAGGACAAGCGGCTCAGGAGAAAGAACAGAGATGCCGCAACTCAGAACTCTGGCCATACCTTCCCCTGCAGCCACTGCGGTCGAACCTGCCTGTCCCGGATTGGCCTCCGCAGCCACGAACAAGCCTGCAGACGTCGTGGGCAACTCCTATAAAATCTTCGTTCGCGAAGTCCAGCCAAGAGAATGAGAAAAACGCAAATGAACAAGGCACAGATCATAATAAGCCCCTGCAGTTACAGGGTAATGAGGAAATATTCTAGGAGCTCATTAACATCTATTCCTCTTGCTGGCCTCATTAACCCTTTGACTATCCATAGCGCTTTCAGTTGAGGTGATGCCAGCAAGAATCATCTCGGCATAAAGTACTACACACAGTCAAAGGGTTAACATCTGTAAGCCTCAGACAAGGCCATGAATGTGCCACAGTTTCACAGACAAAACTTGTTTCTACTGGCAGAGAAAAGGTTAAAGCATCATCCACTGCAGTCTCCAGACAAAATAACAGTGCAATCCCACACTGTCTTCTTGTTTTGTATACCAGTACACACACACATGCACATATTCAAACACATCCACACATACACAGTCACACCCACACACACTTTGCAAGGAATTGTTCTCAAATTCTGCACTACACCCATTTTTTTAGATTGCGCACACACAGTGCATGTTCAGTGGCTGTCAAGGGTGATGCCAGAATAGCATGGCGCCCATGGGCGCCAAGCTATTCTGGCATCACCCTTGAACTATCCCAGAAAGATATTTTGCCTATGGGATGGCCGGATCTAGCGGGTGTGGCTGTGTGTAAGAGACAGATCTGTTTCACACGCACACACATGCACAGACGCACACACACATCATATGAAAACTCACCAAACATTGACAATGGTGCGTGCAAGCTGTGGCTGTGTGTAAGGGACAGATCCGTTTCACACGCACACACATGCACAGACGCACACACACATCATATATGAAAACTCACCAAACATTGACAATGGTGCAGCAAGCCGAGTACCCCATGCTGAGGTTAATGTGTCCACTGCAAAAGTCAATCGCATCATGTAAGTAAAATGCTGTAACACTCCTACATATATGTACACATATTTAGCGTGTGTTCCAGATCATTTACATCATGCTCCACTTGAATGCAGGGTGTCCAAAGCTCACGATGGTTATTTGGGGGTGATACTTGAGACACACTTTGTTTATTACCATCATAAACACCTTTGGCAGTATAGGTCACCTTCAGTATTGCGCACATTTTTATATTGTGAAATCAGATACAACATGAACATGCCACTGGCTCCAAACTGGATACTCCATAAGCAAAAGATCCATGCACCAACCTCAGCCTTAGCTGGATGAAGTCAGCAGAAAACCCCATTGCTTTCACTTGATAAGCCCACATACATTGAGGTTAACATCACTGCGAATACGAATAATGTCACATGACTGTAAGGCTCCCAGGTATAGCGATACACCGCTGCTCTGTCCTGTACCAACATTTACAAATCCTCGCACATAATTCTGCCTGTCCAACGTGATGCATGACTCCACATCATTTTATATCTTCTCCATGCAATGTGAAATGCACCAGACTCTACCTGCATATTTCTTCATCTGACTGATGTAGGTGTAAATAGTGTGTGGGCTGACAGCCTGCCAGAAGTCTAGCACAGTGTGTAGGGCAATAAACTGGCTGTAGTCATGAAGTCCTGAAAACACACACACACACATGACCTTTGTCACTATACTTGCCAATGCAATAACTTTAACCCAGTCATCCCCAAGGCATTTCCCAAACTTTAGAAGTGTCACCTATCACCTATGTACCAGCTACAGGCGATGCATCAACCATCATAATTCAAGGGTGGTGCCAGACTAGCTTGGCACCTGATGACACCAAGCTGATCTGGCACTACCCTTGAATTATCATAGTCAATCCGTCTCCTGTATTGTGTTGGGGCTAAACTGGTTAACCCTTTGGCAGTCGGCAGTGCTCTTTCTCAAGGTGATTCCTGCAGAAATCACCTTGAGAAAACACGCTACCAAAAGCCAAATGGTTAAATTTAAGTATCAACTTTCAACGTATGACACGTGTGATCTCGGCTCCAAGCTGTACGGTACAAATGTGCAGATCAACACATGTTCCTCACATCCATGTGAAAGCAACAGTAAATTTAGCCATAATCCTCAAGTCCACCAACTACCACCTGTCTCAGTACTGCCAACCAAAGATTCAACTGCACAAAAATAAAAATACACAATTCTCTCCATTAACTGTTTTAACACAGCCCAAACTTAGAATAAACAAACCAAGGGAGGAAAATACTGAGAGAGATGGAGAGAGAGGTACAGAGGGAGGTGTTGCTTACCTGTCCACATGAACTCCGAGTTAAAACCTGCCCCGTAACCATGCGAAATCACCAATGGGTGAATGCGGTCCTGAAACTCTCTGCGGACGTAGAGAAATGCTGCTCCCTTGGGGTTGCAGAACCACTTGTGAGCATTGGACACGTAGAAATCAGCATCCAGTTGCTTCATGTTGAGTGGCAGTGCTCCTAGACCATGAGCACCATCAACTAGCACTTGGACACCACTGAAACCACGGCAAGCAGACAACACCACAATAGACAATCTGCACAAACTGGAATCTAGACCACAAAGGTAACTGCCAAGCAGTTGGCACTGGCTGTGTCCATGCAGTAAAGGGTGGGTATTATTCAGAGTTTCTAAGTCTAACCTATGGCCTTTGGTTGTGCTTTTGTCAAGGTGATTCCTGCAGGAACCCACGCACAGCCGTGCGTAGGCCAACAATGGTCTTTTGCGCATTGGGAATCACCTTGACAAAAAACGCTACACGCCAGTTTCCCCTAGCCCACTTAGTTTGACAACAGCGGTAACCTGATCCGTCTATGCAGGCATCGCCAGACTCCAGCTGGCTGCAAGCACCGCAGTAGCAACAAGGAAGCAAAAACGGATACCGCTTGCAAACAACTACAGATTTAGCCAGTTTCTCAGGTTTTTACAGCACTAACATCTTTCTCACCTTGAAGGCAAATGGTCTGCCTTTATCAAGGTAATAATTTAATTTCCTGCACTTACACTGGAAGCGAATAAAACACTTGGTAAGACCAGCACATGTGTTGTAACCTTTCCCCTAAGAGGCTCAAGTTCAGCACACGCGTACACTGCTGGAAACGGCAACCTAGCTATTCCAAACAATTTCTCACACAACTCCAGAAAAGCTAGGTTAGTAGTATCGTACAGACCAGGGTGCGCCAATCTATCTCTCTCTTCTGTGTGTGTGTGTGTGTGTGTGTGTGTGTGTGTGTGTGTGTGTGTGTGTGTGTGTGTGTGTGTGTGTGTGTGTGAGAGAGAGAGAGAGAGAGAGAGAGATAGAGAGAGATCTGTAGCATTCCACTCCATTACATGCTGAAAATCTGAACAGAATACCTGTCCTGGTGATGGTCAGGTAATCCAAGCACCAGTATCCGTTTTCTTAATTTGTCAGCGGCATAGACACACTTAGGAAATGTTCTGTTAAAAGATGGTGAAACCTCTCACTGTCACATCTAAATCCCCCACGCAAATCGTTCGGATCTTTTAATGACAGCGTGAATTTGTTCACCACCTTGTTCCCCATGTAATGCCATCCCCACACCCCATGTTTCTATCCACGCAGGTACATGGAACTCCAGAAAATACTGTTTGGGGATGACACACGCAGTTGATGATAACATGGGCGTTGGGGGTATACCACAGTTCGACTCACTGGTTTGGAGGCAGAAATGCTGGCTATCATTTATGGTCATTACAGACGAACTGTATCGTTTCTTCCGCGGCCACCCACCTTTGCTTACAGAAACAAATGTCTGATATGACCAGCAGTCTTCCACAGATAGATCCTCATCCCAAGGTGACCATTTCTGATTGATTTCTCTGAATCCAGTGTGATCATTATACTGCGAAATATCATTACCGCACCTTCTAACGCTTAGTACTGATTTACATTTGGGACAGAGACAGGTGGAATGTGTACCTTCACTGTCCTCACCTATGTCAATACCAAACACGTCTTTGATCTCAACCTGAAACAGCTGGCAGGGGCGTGCCTTCATGTAATATTTGTTGTCGCGCTGTTCTGCCCGCCAGCCACATATTCTGCATAGTTTATTTACACATTTTAAATGGAACTCATACATATGGACAGCCATACTGTACAATACAATAATACTTTATTAATCCCTCATGGGGAAATTCGCTGTCTAACCATACAACACATGGCATCATCATTACCTCAGTGAAATAATTAAATAACCCATAACTCTCAATTAAAGAGATATACTGAAACAGACGTATTGTTAACTTTGTAACACTTTTGGCATCAGAAACACTTATGGTGGATGTTACGTGTTGAGATATGGTCGTAGTATGATATCACACCAGACGGCACGCACGTAAGGCTCTTTTAAAGAAACTTCATTCAGCTGCAACCCATCACAAGTGGCTTAAGGTTGTAGACAACACTGGAGTAACAGTTCCAACAATATTTTATTGCAGCGATGCAATCTCCACACAATGCATTCCCAAATGCACCAACACTGATACAATGTCTCTTTTGAAAATGTCAACACTGGCGACACAATGCGTTTCTCATTAAATGTACACCACCGTTACGTTGCATCTCTCACAATGTACACCCTATACGGGCCACGTACCTACGATAAACTGTGTGTCCCTACAACTGACAATGCATGACAATGTACACACGTGCTTCCTAGCACCATCTTTTATAGTAAAACAACTTTCCAGAAAAGTCCACCGAATTCACACAACGCAACCAATCAGAACACGAACACGTAACTGAAACTCATAAATATTAAATAAAAATAACTTTCTAGTATAAACTAAAATAGTCTACAAAAATTTGACTGCTAATTTCAGCCCCAAATCCCAGTGTGTAATGACGTCACACAAGAGTATGGCAGACCGTTCATGACCTTTCATAGAAAAACACTGACTGGCTGCTAAATTCACGCGCACAGAAAACAACTATGACTAAAAATAAAAATAGAGCGGCTCTACACTTTGATGTCACTTTGATGTCACAGATACGAGGTCACTAGACAGCGCGACCTTGCTCGAACGTTCTGGTTTATTCTCAGCGAATCTATGCATAACAAAATCGACCGCTATTCTCCGTGCGACTTTACTAGAAGCTTCCCGACTAAACTTAGCGTATCATAATAAAAGCTAATTCCGCTATCTGCGCGAACAATAGAGAATCTTACTGAAAAGGTACGTGATTCATAACCAAGATAGCTCAAATAAATATCAGATTGCTTCCTATGATTAACACATGCATGCTCTCACAGAACAATACAACCATAACAGTGGATTCCCCCTGTGCCGGCGTCTGGTGTCAGCAATGTTGCAGTGAACTACTGAAAGGGCTAGAACTAAAGAACTAAAGAATGGTGACAGACACTGTCTACTGATATTACTGTTGAAGAGGGTAACAGCCTGAGGGACAAACGAGTTGGCATAACGTGATGTACGACTTTTGGGAACTCGGAGTCTGCCACTTCGTTCGATACGTCTGCTGTCAAATTCATATCCAAGTGGATGTGTCTTGTCATCAAGAATGTCAGCCAGTTTGTTCGTAATCCGTCTGTTGTACAGAGCGTCCAAAGTATCCTGGGCCCTACCAATCACCCCGCCCCCTTTCCGGATTACTTTGTTAAGACGATCTTGATCTCTTTTACATAAATTTCTACCCCAGCACGTCAGTCCAAATGTTAGAACGCTAACAATACTGGAGCAGTAAAACATCTGTAAAAGCTGAGTGCTTAGATGAAATGAAATGATCTGAGCTTTCTCAAACAGTAAAGGCGGGTATGCGTTTTTTTCACAATAGCACCTGTGTTTTGTTTCCAGTTGAGCGTGTTGTCAAAAAGAACACCTAAATACTTGTAGGACTCTACACGATCAACTTCTGTTCCCTTGATGACAACAGGATCGGGATGATGTTTGTTTTTCCTGAAATCTATGACCATCTCTTTTGTTTTGCCAACATGTAATGTGCACACCACAGAAACAAATGTCAAAGTCAAAGTGAAATATCTGCAGTTAAAACAGGAACACTTACAGCACAGAAAGAACACATGTCTAACAATATCCAAGAAGAGTTCTATCTAAGAACGCAGAAATCTCTCTCTTTCCCTTTTGCTCAGCCTCTCTCTCTCTCTCTCTCTCTCTCTCTCTCTCTCTCTGTGTGTGTGTGTGTGTGTGTGCGTGTGTGCGTGTGCGTACACGAAATGACTAAAATGGGTTACTTTCTTTACCATCCTTATGCAATCTGGGTCTGTGTAAAATTCTGGGTGGCCAGATCAGACACCCATTTTTTCTGAGGGTTGTTTCTGTATTATCTTTCATTCAAAATTCAGAAAAAAATATCAAAATACGATGTCCCCATTTTAACAGATTTACTTCATCGTGTTTCAGGGATGCCCTGGGCCTGTGTGTGGACACGGAAGCGGCCGGAGTGTTTTCAGATCAATTTGATTGGTCCAACACCGATGAACGGAGTTGCTTCCCTTGCTTAAACGTCTTTCGTCTCCAACGGACACACCGGTCATTCTCTCGCATTTGCAGAGGTACTTTATGCAATATTTCTTAGTTAAGAGCACGCCCAAATGTACTTGTTCAGTGCAGTTATTTAACTGAGAGATGCCTCCAATCCCCGTACCCGTTTGGCCCAGAAAAATAAGGCGTCTGCTTTCAAACGTGTCTTCGGCCTCTCGGCCGCTCCGGGCCTGACCGTTGAGTCTTGTAGTAAATGATAATAGAACCCCACGATTTTAACAAAAGCTTTCTTCTTCAATGAAAGGAATTCGTTCAATAACCCCATTACAAGGTCAATCTGCCACGCGATTTTGTTTCTTCTTTCTTTTTTTTCTGACGTGTTAACTTGCCACATGCATGCACAGTATCAGTTGACTTTTTTTTTTAAAAACAAAAATGGCGCCAGATTTCAATCCTCGTTCGCAAAACTGCCTCGCGATTCGAAGAACGAACGTCCACAAACAGGTCTTTAGGAATGTGCAACTGAAGTATCGCTTTTTACTGTATTGCCAGTTTTTAGTTCTCAGGGTCACCCTGGTCAGCCCCACAGGGTGGGTTTTTCTCTCAATTCTGGGGCATGCATGTGTTTCTGTCTACCCTTTGTCCATTTACCTGTATAAATTTGCCTTTTTAAAACTCTCCCTACTGTCTGCACTGCCTGTAGCTCTTGATATTGGATGTGTGTTGCTAAATGGTCTTAGCTTTATGTCTTGGCCCCATGTGTTAGGTTTATTTAACTCATTCTACCCCAGACACACCACAGCAGGATAAGGATCCACCATGATAGTTCAAGGGTGATGCCAGAATAGCTTGGCGCCTACGGGCGCCAAGCTATTCTGGCATCTCCCTTGAACTATCATGGTCGATCTGTGCCCTGCACTGCAATGCAGTCTTGAGAGGACAGGGGCAAAATTTAAGGATTTTGGTGTTGGGGTAGAATGAGTTAACGTATTTGACCGGCAGGCGACATACATGGCAATGTTCTGTTTAGGTGGGTTTTTTTCACAAGCAGTGCAGGCACGTCCTGAGAAAGCCTAGTGGCTGTCGGGACGTTAAGCAATGTACAATCAATCTGATTCAAAATGTCAGTTGGTTTACATGGTTGTATTGGACATGTTCTCAGCAACACCATTTTGGTCACACCGGCTCAGGACTTTCTGGCACACACCCAGCGCCGGATGGCAGCAGGATGTCCAAACCCATCGGGATCTATGCTGCAGAATCATGGCCCCCCAGCCTCTGCCACAGAGGGTGCGTCTGGTAGGAGGGTGCATGGACGGCAGCGGAATGCTCCCAATTACAAACTGGTAAGTAAAGTGATTCTATGATCATCTTCATTTTATTGGCTGGCGTGCGTGCGAAGCAAAAGTGAGTTTATGTTCTGGGCCACTGGTCGTCCGTCCGTCGTCCATGGTAAACTTTAACTCATTCTACCCCAACACCAAAATCCTTAAATTTTGCCCCTGTCCTCTCAAGACCGCATTGCAGCGCAGGACACAGATCGACCATGATAGTTCAAGGGTGATGCCAGAATAGCTTGGCGCCCGTAGGCGCCAAGCTGTTCTGGCATCACCTTTGAACTATCATGGTCGATCCTTATCCCAGGGTGGGATTCTTCCGCGTTTCCGCGGATTTCCGTGGAAATTCTTTCACAATTCCGCTGAAGCATATTTATTTTCCGCATCTAATAACAACGAAAAAGACAAAAAAAAAAAAAAAAAATCTTCTTAAATGGCAAAAAAATCTCAAATGGGTTGGATTTGTATGTAGTTTGGTTCACTATCGCCCGACACTTTCGGTAGCTTTAGGTCGCAGTGGAAAATGGCGGTGAAAAAGGATATTGTCCAAGACAGAGTGCCGTTTAGTGTGCATCTGAACATAAACTGGTACGCACATTCCATTTTTATACTGCAGATCAGGAGTGTCATAACAAAGTCCATTTTCGGGTGTGTTTGGTCTCGCTCCCCCTGTCGGTTTTTGGATACTTTGGCGAACGGTGGACACGCGTGCCTATCCCCCCCCCCCCCCCCCCCCCCCCCTGTCGTTTGATTTTTCGGCCGCTGAAAATGAAGGACATGAACCCCCCCCCCCCCACCCCCCCACCCCCAATGTCGTTTGATTTTCCGCGTTTTCTTTCTTACTAGAATCCCACCCCTGTTATCCTGCTGTGGTGTGTCTGGGGGTAGAATGAGTTAACGGTGGCATTTTCTCGGAGACTATTCAAGCCACATTCTTCAAGCTTGGCCCAAGGATACTTTGCGGCAAGACCTT
The DNA here is from genome assembly GCA_036245525.1 of Semisulcospira habei. NCBI lineage: Eukaryota > Metazoa > Mollusca > Gastropoda > Semisulcospiridae > Semisulcospira > Semisulcospira habei. The sequence goes on from BTPG01000006.1 coordinate 194,804,806, forward strand.
TTTAAACATGCCAATTTGAGTGACCTCTCTCAAAGGGTCACGCAGGGTTGACAAATGTGTGAAAACTGCTTGCATTTTCAGAAAACGTGGATTTTGACTGCTGCAGAAGCCAGCCCTCGTCACCGAGGTCACACATATGTAAATCGGTCATACACGGGATTACTCTTTTTATTCTTGTGCAAGGCCCCTTTAAACCAAAATTGGGCTGTTTCTGTTTCTAATGCAGCTTTGGTTTTAATCTTTCTTTCTTTCTTTCTCCAGTTGGCAAATGGCGCCTGGGATGGACCCGAGACTGAGAGCAGTGCCAGCGCATCGCAATACGAGGGCAGTGATGACGAGGAGTTTGTTCCTGGCTCGAGCTCACCGGATTCAGAGGGTGTGTCGGCATCAATTGCTGGGATCTCGGACATAGACAGCATTGTATCGACTATGTTAGATTTCATCAAAGTGGCAGGTTCGGGGTGGCCAGGTGTTGGTGACGCTAGTACCAGCAAGGTGCAGTGTGCATTAGGGGGTGGCAATGAGAATGTGGATAGGCAGGAGGAACATGATGCTGGAAAGAGTGGGGAAAGAGCACTTACAGAAGAAACAGGTGTGCACGTGTCGCAGAGAGGGAAAGGAAAGTACAAATGGGACAAGAAACATGCATGCACGCACTTACAAGATGTCCATGCAGATGAGGCAGACGTTGCTAAAATTTTGTCGATGAAAAAAGGGACCAAGCAGAGACGTCGAGCATGGATCAGACTACAAGATGAGGGTGATTACATGCATAACGTTGCTGTTCTTGAAAACAAATCCGGATGTTTGATTCCTAAGTATCGCACCAAAACTAGTAAGGTAGACGACCTTCTCACCTGTAGCCATTGCAAAGGGCTCTATCAAAAAAAGCTGATCTCTGTACACTCAAAACGTTGCTGTCAGAAGCCAGGAGGGTTTCAGATCACTCGGCGAGGGGACGCCGCTCGCCGTGGTCGGCTCATGCTTCCAATACCCTTAGACGTTGAATTTTCCTTCTACCACAAGGTCTTGGCTAGCCAGAGAGATGATGAGATAAGCCGTCTCATCAGAACTGACCCCTTGCTTCTTGAGTATGGAAAGAGATTATTTGACCGCAGGGACATTGAAGAACACACGGCTGGACAAATCAGCTCCAGGATGCGGGAGTTAGGGAGACTGTTAAAGATTATCAGAGTGAGGTCAGAAATGAAAATCGCAAGTTTAAATGCTGTGATCAATTCAGCTAGCTTTGATCATGTTGTCCTGGCTGTAAAAGAGCTAGCAGATTTTGATGAGGACACACATCAGTTCAAAAAAGGCAATCTCGCAATGCGCATAGGCCATGCTTTGAAAAAGTGTTCACAGATCAAACAGTCACAGGCATCCAAACAGCTTGGGCAGGGTTCAGACGACAAGTGGCGACAGGAGCTCTCTGAGGCGCAGCGGTTTGACTCTGTCTTCAACGGGGACTGGTATGATTGTGTGTCCGCTACAGCAGCCCAGTCGGTCGGGAAAATGACCATGAACAAACCCAAGCTGATCCCATCATGTGAAGATGTGAGGAAGGTCCAACAGCTTCTTGAGACAAGGATGGTTTCGGAAGATTATCCGACAGTGGTTAAAGCAACTCTTTGTGCTGTATCACTTTTCAACCGGAAACGAGGGGGAGAAGTTCAGAGAATGAAGGTGTCAGACTTCCAGAATGCTAAGATTGGATCGATCACCAATCAAGATATCTTGAAAGGTCTCACAGAGGTTGAGAAGAAAATGGTGAATCATTTTCAGCGAGTGGAAATCAGAGGCAAGTTTAATAGGAGTGTTCCCGTTTTGCTGACGAAGAAGATGATGACAACTGTGGACAGAATCCTTCAAATGAGGCAATCGGTGCCAGCTCTCGCTGATTCCCAGTACATCTTTGCCACACCTTCTGGTCAGAGGCCTTACAGAGGCCATGATGTTCTGAAGGCCCATGCCCTAGAAGCAGGGGTGTCATACCCAGCCATGTTCACATTTACTCAGTTGCGGAAGCAGGTTGCAACTTTGGCTCAGTCAATGGCCATCTCGGAGTTAGACCAGGATCAGCTGGCAGATTTCCTTGGCCATGATATTCGGATACATCGCCATATCTACCGCCAACCTCAAGATGTCCTTCAAAAGGCAAAAGTGGCAAAGATTCTTCTGTCAGTTAACAATGGGATGACAGATTTTGAGAGTTGCATTAGAGCTGAGCTGGGCGATGATGAAGAGATTGACTTTGACAATGAAGACACATCAGAAACTGGCAGAGAGGTCTCGGGACAGCACCTGTGAATGAAGCAAGCAGCAAGTCAGCAACACAGGAATCGATGAGCATGACGGAGAAAAGACGTCCAGAGCCTGATGACAATCTAGATAGTTTTGATGATGACAGTACTGCGTCAGCTCCTGTTCGAAAGAAAGCTAGATTTACAAGGAAACCATGGGGGGAAGCTGAAGAGAAAGCTGTTCAAACTCGTTTCAAGGCACACCTCGTCATGAACAAACTTCCTGGAATGGCCGAGATACAGTATGCAATGGCAGAGGAACCTGCACTTAGACATAGGCGCTGGACAAACATTAAGGATTACGTCCGCAACAGACTGAAAAAGTTACAAAAGAAATGAATCGAGGTTCCCCGCCACTCGCGGCATTTTCGATTTCATACAGATTTATTACATGAGTGTTATTATTGGGGTGGTTTCAGCATGTATAGCCTGCTTTTTTTTTTTTTTTTTTTTTTTTTTTTATCTGATGGACGCCTGGATCATTTGTGACCCTCTCTCACAAAATCAGTCTTAAGAACTCGCATTTTGGATGTTTTGACATATATACATTTATGAAAACTACAGTGTTTGCTGATTACTGTGATATATGACTGTATGCTGTAGTGCAAAACTTGTAAAAGCTGTTAAGTGTTTAAAGTTGTTAAAGCCTCCGGCGGCCATTTTGAGAAAACAGCCTGTGAAGTTTCTGTGTGCAGCATAATTGGGGCCAAGGGCAGACTTTTAAAATCATTTTTTACCTATTTAATGGCATTTTTCATGATAAAGATTTTAACCATACGATACTTTGGTGTATGTAGAATACATTTCTCCCAAAAAGTGAAAATGCCCCAGATTGACCCCCACCACATATTATTGCGTGTAGTGCTGATTGGCTCGCTGCGAGTTAAGACTGGTTTCGTGAGAAAGGGTCACATTTTGTATACTGTATAACCTTTGGATTTGCAAAACGAAACAGCCGGCTGGGGACAAAAGACAATATAATAAGATGAGAAAACCATTGACAATGTAAAGATTGATTACAAGAGTGGTTTGGGGGGGGGGGGGGGGGATCATTTTGTAATATACTGCATGCCATTTTAAAAACTCTGCAAATGAAAGAATGGTTGGTTGTACTGCATACCATTTTAAAAACTCTGCAAATGAAAGAATGGTTGGTTGTTTGTTGGAGACGAAAGACGTTAAATAAAGGCTGAAGTTTCAAGTGATTTCTTATGTTGTCAGTTAATTAATTAATGTCAGTGTTCTGTTCTGTCATTTTAACTCATTCTACCCCAAGATCGGAATCCCCAAATGTTGAAGTCGTCTTCAGAAGACTGCGTTGCAGTGCAGGACACAGATCCACCTTGATGGTTCAAGGGTGATGCCAGAATAGCTTGGCGCCCATAGGCGCCAAGCTATTCTGGCATCACCCTTGAACTATCATGGTGGATCTTTATTTTGCTGTGGTGTGTCTGGGGTAGAATAAGTTGAGCCCAAATGTTGAAGTCATCTTCAGAAGACTGCGTTGCAGTGCAGGACACCGATCCACCATGATGGTTCAAGGGTGATGCCAGAATAGCTTGGCGCCCATAGGCACCAAGCTATTCTGGCATCACCCTTGAACTATCATGGTGGATCTTTATTTTGCTGTGGTGTGTCTGGGGTAGAATAAGTTAAGCCCAAATGTTGAAGACGTCTTCAGAAGACTGCGTTGCAGTGCAGGACACAGATCCACAACGATAGTTCAAGGGTGATGCCAGAATAGCTTGGCGCCCATAGGCGCCAAGCTATTCTGGCATCACCCTTGAACTATCGTGGTGGATCTTAAATTTTGCTGGGGTAGAATAAGTTAAGTGTTCATTTCTTCGTCTGGGTCTTTTTCTATCTTTGATATTTTTCCACACTTTTTGACCCGCATCATAGTCATACTGAGGCTAATAGCTTCAAATCTGTTCACTGCCATAATTCTATGCAAGCTACATTACAGTACTTACAGATGAGGACATAGACCAATGGCTTTAGTTCAAGGGTGGTGCCACAATAGCTTGGCGCCTAGAGGCACCAAGCTATTCTGGCACTAACCCTTGGACTATTTCAGTTACACTAGTTGCACACACTGGTGTATTCCGAATGATAAGGGTTAATATTCAAAATGCTCTGTTGCTGTTTGTCTGAAACTCCAGAGTACCCAAAAACACACAAAAAAAGTCCTTTAATTTCCAGAATACATTATGTTGATTCTCACATCAATGCCATGATAAACTGTTTTGCTTCAAAAGGACAAAACGCAGCAATGTTTAAAAGATTTCCTCTGTAAAAATCATAATCGAAAGGTTTCGGGCCAGTGTTTATTGAATTTTGCACCATACTATGTAAAGAATGTTAAAGCACACATACACATTTAAGTTGGGAAAAAAAATTAATGTGAAAAAGAAGTATTCCATGAACTTGACCTTATTACAGACGCCTACTGTTGTGAAGACACCCATTTTGACTGTAATGCCAGTCAGTTTTGTGTGAGAGAGACACCCACCCACTTTATTGGCAGAAACCCATTTTTTCGGCATCTAGTGCCTCTGTTTCTAGAAAATGTCTATTTTATTTTAAGTTATAGAGCTTAGTTATAAGGTGAGTTCTAAACATTCGCATCAATTCCAGAGCCCTAGAATAAATAGAAATATGGGAACCCATTTTCACATGAAAGGGTAGGTAACCCACTGTGAGGCTTATGTGCGCCTGTGTGTGTGTGTGTGTGTGTGTGTGTGTGTGTGTGTGTGTGTGTGTGTGTGTGTGTGTGTGTGTGTGAGAGAGAGAGAGAGAGAGAGAGAGAGGGAATAGAGTCCGATCCCACTGAGCTTGTGTACGGTGTTCCCCAAGGCTCTGTTTTAGTTGATTGATCGATTGATTGTACATTGCTTAACGTCCCGACAGCAACAAGACTTTCTCAGGACGTGCCTGCACTGCTTGTGAAAAAAAATTCATTTTTCTCTAAAAGGTATTTTTTCGAGAAATACTTACCGATGACATGACTGAATGGAAGTGTCTACTACTTACTCATTCTAGCCTAAGAGCCAGTTGTGTTAAAACACAACCCGGGAGGCACTCGGGGAACCCCGAGGGAACCAAGAGTTGTCTCCCTATACCCACCACCCGGAAGCCGGGTACCCATAATCCTTCAGTCAGGATACTTAGTGCACCAGCGGCGAGCGGGGCAGGTGGGAGGGTCGTTTGAGTCATGTCATCGGTAAGTATTTCTCGAAAAAATACCTTTTAGAGAAAAATGAATTTGTTTCTTCAAAAACATTACCGATGACATGACTGAATGGAAGATTTGCGAATAGGAGGTGGGTGCCGCGTTCCAGCACACCTTAGGGCCCAAGGGCCGTCCTCCCTAGCGCAAACTCCCGACGACCCTATGTAGGTGAATACCTACGGCGCTGAGGCGCCAGGAGGGAGTTGTGCCCCCTGCAAAAAGCCCCCACCAGAGCGAGGAGACTCGCTGGCCTGGCAGAACTCTGCGATAGAAGCGGGCGAAGTCATCCTGCCCGCCAGCCTCCAGTAGCCACGAAGTGTAAGACAGTACAGTTCCTGACGAAAGTGAAGTTCGTGGCCCTGAAAGTGCCTTGATAACGGAACTGTAGCCTCTAACCTCCCAGAGGGAGGGGTCCTGTAATTCGGAACGTATGACTGAGCGTAGCCAGGAAGCTCGCCTGGCCTGTAGCGTCAGTGCTGCCGGAACCGGCAAGGAGGCGAGCGCGTCCGTAACAGATGGCTATGTCATAGGCACACGTGAGGCTTGTACAGGGTTTCGCTACCTGGTCTCCTGGAGGGATAGCGACCCGTCAGCGGGCGCAAGGTGAACCTGTGGGCCAAGGAGCGGAGGTCCAGGTAAGGCATGGTCCGAGAGGAGCTGTACGGAATCGCTCCCTCGAACTGTAAGCAGACAGGGTGAGGCGTAGCTCCTGAAGCTCATTAACCAGTCCATCATAGCAACATCCCTCAGGTGCCGTAAGGCTGCAAGGGCAAAACGCAGCATGCGATGACTTCTCAAGAGGGGAGTCGACAGTAGGCTCCGGACGAGCGCGTGTAAGTCTCTCTGAACCGGGCTCTGAGGAGAGGCGGGTTATCTGCCGGCAAGGGGACCCCCAGCAGGATCCCGGCGCTTACTTGGAGACGAGTGGAGACCGAGATTGTACATGGGACGTCGCCAAGCGCGACTCTCTGAACTGGGCTCTGTGAGGCGAGTTCTCTGCTTCTCAAAAGCTGTGTCCGGGCTCGCTCCGTCCGGGTAGCGGCCTCATCGGTCAAAACCCCACCCTGTGCCCTAGTCCACTGAAATCGTTGTGGAGACCCTCCACAGGATCATCCTGGTCTCATGCGCCGATCCTCCAAAGGTGTCCTGGTGCATTCCGTGTGTAGCCACTGGTCCCACCGGGGAAGACTGGCCCAGACCTACCGTCGGTCCAGGTAGCGTCACGCACGGAGGGAGTTGAAGTTTTTTCCCCAAGCACCGGGGTAGGGGGTACGCACTGGTCGGAGGATCGCCAGCTGCCCTGATCCTGGAAGTACACCTCCGCTGTCGCGTTGCCGGAGAGGAGAAGCTCCTGTGACCTATCCTTCCTCCCATGAGAAGAAGAAGAAGGCCTAGTAGTCCGCGTCGGATCCAAGCTAAGCACGCTCTTGTCCGCGAAGTCCGAAGGTCGGAGGGTTGGACCTCGAGAAGAATCACGGAAGTAGGAAGCGTAGCTTGAGCAGCCGGGCTTAGAGACGACTAAGGTGAGTAGATCCGACTCCGTGTAGTAGCTAGGTCCTCCACCACGAGCACAGCCAAGCGGTACCACCTGTCCGAAGTCCGGCACCCCCCGGGTGCCCAACGAGAGTTGTCGAGGTGGTTAGACGTCAGGGAGAAGGGGCTGCGCCTTGGTTCCCCAGTGTCCATGATGGATGAGAACCCCCGGTGAGTCAGGTGGCGATGCCGGGCAAACTTCCGCAGCAGGGCGGCGGCGATGAGCTTGGATGTCCCGTCCAGCGCCAGCCAAGTGTCCATCCGCGCAGAAGAACAGGTCTGACAGAAGCCGCAGCACTGGAAGCCGAAGAAGAGGGAGAGGAGAACAGCTGAGACGTCCGAGCAACCAGTCCGAGGGGTCGTCAGCCATCAAACTCAGGGTGTCGAAGTCCCGCTGTCTGGAAACCGGCGACCGAGGAGGGCGACGAGGGCTCCGAGGGAGGGAATCCCGCTGACGGCGAACCGCAGAGGTCGAAGACTCCCTCCGAAGGGGAGAGCGAAAGACGGAACGACGCGGCGAGGGTCTCCTGAGAGCCGAAGGCGGGTCCCGATGAGGAGAACGGCTGCGACGAGGAGGAACGGAACGGTGAGGACGAGGGAAGGGGAAGTGGCCGGTCGATGGGAAGAGAAACGGGACGAATGGGAGTCCGAACGAGATGGGGAACGCGAAGAAGGCGAAACCCGTCTGAGTCGAGGGGAGTCCTGATCCGTCGAACGATGAGTGGAGAAGGTCCTCCTACGATCTTGCGAAGCAGAGCGATAACGGTGAGTAGAATCTCGGCGTCTACGATCTTCGCCAACAGGAGGCTCCGGACGAGTGCGTGTAAGTCTCTGTGAACCAGGCTCTTGGGAGAGGCGGGTTACTTGCCGGCAAGGGGACCCCTGCGGCCAGAGACAAGTGGGGAACAAAAGTGGATGAGGGACACCAAGAGCGTCTCTCCAAACCAGGCTCTTGGGAGAGGCGGGTTTCTGTGCACTAATCCGTTGAATACTCAGTGGCGTCTTCTGTGTCGGATCAAGTTGGTCTCGCGCATCCGGTGCCGGGAGCACAGCGGAAGGCGTCTCGGTAATCTTCAAGCACCCGAGAGGGTAGGAGGCTCCTTCCTATAAGTTCCAGAGATTAGACCATCGCAGCTCCGGCCAGGTAGCACAGACGTCACAAGTGTGGTCGGAAGCACACCCAGCGCACAGGAGACAGACTGTATGGTTATCCGACGGCCACTGGAAGCCTCCGCATTGTGTGCAGGTCACCAGTAGGCCAATGCAACACACAAAACATGAAGGCACTCGGCGAGTGTCTACAGGATCTCTGGAGGGACGTGAAGAACGGCAACTCCTAAGCACGCCAGCAGAGGAGAGTGAGCGGAGTGTAGACCTGGAGCGGCGTAACCAATGAGGCGATCCGTAGAGGAAGAGCATCCAACGGTGCCGATAGTGGTCCCTACTCTGGCGCCGCGCAGAGCGAGCGGGACGAGTACCCTCGAGAGGTGGCCTGGAACTGTGTCGATAGTAGTCTCCGCTTCTTGGAGACGAGCATCCTTACTAGAGTCTCTGGACGTGCACGTGAATGTCTCGGGGCCGGGCTCCGAGGGAGGCGGGCTTTCTTGCCGGTAAGAGGGACCCCCAGCGGGATCCCGCGGGCTTTCTTGGAGACAAGTGGGACCGATAGTGGACATGGCTTCTTGGAAGGCTTAGTCCGGGCACGCTCCCTCCTGGAAGCGGCCTCATCGATCCAGGCCCACTCCGTGCACTAGTCCACTGAATCCAGTGTGGGGCTTCCCACAGGGACGTCCTGGTCTCAAGCGACCGGTGCCAAGGTTACGTTGGATGGCGTATCCACATCCTGCGCATAGGAGACCCGACCTAGTGGTTGTCCGACGGCCACCGGAACATCTGCCTTGCGTGAAGGACATCAGCATGCCCCTCTTCATCGGGGCGGAACGGGTTCCTTCAAGCACAAACAGCATAGGGCGCTCCCGCCTGTAGACGCTCCAATGCTGCCATCAGCGCTGCTGAGGCCAGGTGACACAATCATCCCAATGTGGTAGGAGGCACCTCCCGTGTCGGAAGACAAATGGGCGCTGCCTGGGCATGAAGAACACACCTACCAGTAGCAGCCGGGCTGGTGCTTACAGCCGAGATGCTGCTTGTCCTCTCAAGGTGGTAGTGTACTGCAACGTCCTAAGACGTCAGACGTGTGCGTAATTGTCTTTCCGAGCGGGCCTTGCCAGAGGCTGTTCACGTGCGCTCCCCCTGGCAGCGGCCTCCACAATCCATGCTCGCGCACTAGTCGTGACGTCCGGTGTGGCTTCTCTCCCAGGTCAGTCCGTTGTCGTGCGGAAAGCCCGCAGTGTCCGGAAGGCGCCTAAACCGGTGCCGATCGCTTGCAACGCAAGCATGGTCGGTGGGGTATCCGGTGCAGTGGCGAAAGACCCCTGGGGACTGAACTAGCCACTGTCATCTGTGTGAATGGGCGGGTAGCACATCCCTGCAACAGATAACACACCCGAAGGCCTGCGGGCGAGTCCTGTGGGACTAAGCCACGAAAGGTAGCCTTCGTAACGACAAAACACACAAGCACCAAAGCGAGGTAACAGACTGTCAAGCCTGCACGCCAGCAGTGCAGTAAGAAGGTCGACTCACTGCCATCAAGCACTAAGGTGAGCAACCAACATATGTAGCAAAAGTCAAACATGTCATGACAGAAGCGAGGTACCAAACTGCACGCCTGCAATCTAGCAGTGCAGTAACGAGGTAGATTCACCGCCGTCAAGCGCTAAGGTGAGCAACAACATATGTACCAACCCCTGTCATAAAAGGCGTCAGGCCCCAAACATTATTACTAAGGGTGACCGTGTGTGGAAAAAACAACACCGGCCGCATGCTGTACAACTCAATACGCAATGACAAACCAAGACAAGAAAAACATCTGGGGCAGTAAATCACCACTTTATGTGGACATGTCACGAGGGGCCCGCCCAGCCAAGGAGCGTAAACCCCCAAGCTGCCCGCCGGAATGTATATCCACTCTCTAAGGTACGTGAGCACTTGTCCACAGCGTATGCCTGTGTGCGCTTAAATTCATCACCCGTATCTATACAACCATCCCGCAAGCGAAAACAGAAAAGGGGCCAGAACAGGCGCTGGTACTGAACAAACTACGCGATGACAAGGCGTGACCCAAGCTGTGCCACTCAGCTAATCAGGCCATGGAGTAAAAGAATTCTCCACACCCAAGGTACAAATGCGTAGGAAACTTCGCTACGATTCACCGAAGGTGAGTGGGCGCGCAATTACAGTGAGAAGAAGACGAAAAACTTCGTACCTGCACAAACCAGTGCCCAGCCCGGGAAACGGCCGAGGGTCAACCCCGCTACCTTACCTCTCCGCCGAAGGGGAACGGGGGGAGACGTCCAAAACCCGCCTGGCACGACCGGCGAAGCTCACCAGACAGCTCACCAGAGGTCGAAGCGTAGGCGCTAAGCAGTGGGGACGAGAAAGCCACGCAGCAGCACAGGCAGGGCCGACGAAACGATCCTATCTCCCATAACTCTTCTTCCTCCCTCTCTTCATTCCAACAGCAAGTCCGAAACCAGAGAACCGGTCGAAAAACCAAAGTTCGTAGGCTAGAGCCGAGCGCAAGACGACCGAATCGTGCGCCTAAGTAGACTTGACTGAAGGATTATGGGTACCCGGCTTCCGGGTGGTGGGTATAGGGAGACAACTCTTGGTCCCCTCAGGGTTCCCCGAGTGCCTCCCGGGTTGTGTTTTAACACAACTGGCTCTTAGGCTAGAATGAGTAAGTAGTAGACACTTCCATTCAGTCATGTCATCGGTAATGTTTTTGAAGAAACAAATAAACAGAATATTGAATGTATGTCACCAGCCGGTCCAATACGTTAAATAAACCTACAACATGGGGCCTAAATAAAGCTAAGACCATTTAGCAACACACATCCAACACCAAGAGCTACAGGCAGTGCAAACAGTAGGGAGAGTTTAAAAAAGGAAAATACAGGTGAATGGACCAAGGGTATACAGAAACACATGCCCCAGAGTAGAAGGGAAACCCACCCTGTGGGGCTGACCAGGGTGACCCTGGGAACTAAAAAGTAGTTAACCCCACCCAAGTCCCCCAGTGCAGACCCGGGTGGGGAAGGCTCTGTTTTGGGGCCGATCCTTTTCACATTGTATACCCAGCCTTTATCTAGTGTCATCAAATGTCACTCTGTTTCTCCCCATTTTTATGCTGATGACAGAGCTGTATGCCAGTGCCCAACGCAAACATGTTAATCAGATGTTCCAGTCTTTAGAGTCCTGTGTCACAGACGTTCAGAATTGGACCACACAGAACAAATTGCAAATGAATAGTGACAAAACTGAGGCTTTAAGATTTTCTTGTTCAACCTCCACTGATCTCCCAGACTCGATCAGGGTTGGTCAGAACAGTATCCCCTTTTCCAAGTCGGCCCATAATCTTGGTGTTATTTTTGACAATAGGCTGACCATGAGAGAGCATGTCAACAAGGTTTGCCAATGTTCCTTCTTTGAATTGAGAAAGATCAATTCAATTCGACACCTTCTCACTACCGAAGCAACTAAAATGCTTGTTACTTCCCTTGTTCTTTCACGCATTGATTTTTGTAATTCCCTTTTGGCTGGTGTTCCTCAGAATCTTCTTGATAAATTTCAAAGAGTTATGAACTGCTCTGCCTGACTAATTTACAGAGTACCAAAACGTGAGCACATAACACCCTTACTTGTTGACCTACACTGGCTGCCTGTATCTCAAAGAATTGTGTACAAGGTCTCTGTTAATTGTTACAATGTTATTACTGGTTCTGCTCCTCCATATTTGTCCGACCTAGTGCATATTTACACACGCCTTCAAGATCCCTCCGTTCAGCATCAGACATGCGTATTTTCAGGGTTCCTAGGCAAAAGAAGTCTAGCCAGGGCCAGCGTGCCTTTTCTTATTTCAGTCCAGTCACCTGGAACAACCTTCCAGCCCATAGCAGACATGCCCCAACTCTGTCCGCTTTTAAATCACTGCTCAAGACCTATCTGTTTTCTTATGCATATAGATAGATGCATTTTCAGTGTGTTAACAGTAACTGTTCTTGTAATGGTGTGTGTGTATGTGTGAGTGCGAGCTTTTGATATGTGTCACTTTAGTTTTTGTAACATTTATTGTAACGTTTTCTTTTTTGAACTTTTTGTTCTGTGATTTTTGATCTTGTAAAGCGCTTAGAGCACCATTTATCTGGAGGTTAAGCGCTATATAAGTGTACATTATTATTATTATTATAGAGAGGGTGAGAGAGAGGGGGAGAGAGAGAGAGAGAGAAACTTGATTAACAAAGTGCAGGATAAATACTGAGCTGCCTTTTCCCTGGGAACCATTTTACTATCAGATTTGCCCATTAGAATTGTTGACAAAACTCGTATACCAGAGCACTGGCGGGAAAGAATGCTAGTCACGTACCCCAGAGAGTGATGACAGATGTAAACCAGACCTCCCCTTACCCATTCCAAAATCCACCTTATGGTACTTTTTCAGTCTTACACCAAGGTATAACTATGAAGAAAAGGTTGATAGAGGTTAAACTGCTTCTTCCACCAATAATGAACCTCCTCATTACAGGAAAAATTAGTCTTTAATCGCTAGTCTGAGCCCACCATCTTGTCGCTGGTATCGAAGGTAAATTATCCTCTGCGCATGCGTGAATATTTCTCTGCGCGCGCAGGCAAGTGGCAGGTTAGCTCGCACACACACATAGCCATTGAAACTAAGTGGGCCAAAGCCCGCAAAGTGAAACCGCCATGGCTACCAACAGTCAATGGGTTAATATCTATGGCGTATTCAGTTGTGGAAGCAAACGCCCCGTATGCAAAAGGTCCTCAGACTGAAATCAGCCACCGTGAACAGGCCAACGTGGGCCCAAGGACCTTTTGCTTACTGGAAAGTTGAAGGAGCATGTTTGACTCACTGCTGATGACAGAGGGGCACAAGCTGATCCAGGGGCATTATAACAGGTGCGTTGCTGGGCACGTGGTCCAACACAGCAAGTCTCACTCCACCCTCTGCTAGAGCCTCCCTCACTGCATCCACTATCTGACAGGAACAAACAACCAAACTGGTTACCAACTAGCAGAGTGTTGAACCATGTGATAACCAATGTATCAAAAACGTCCAGTGTTCTTTTTATCCTTACTTGTGCAAATCTCCTTGCTTGCATCCAATTTCACATGCACTATCAAGATGTCCTCTGCATCAAGCCACTTGCTACCTTTATTTATTTTGCTCTGCCAGCAAAATATGCAACATCAATCAACAGAGAAATGCTGAATGGGTTACTACAACAGTAGTATGTGTCCAAACAAAACAGGCGCCTGATTTTCCTAAAAGGAACAATTATAAAAATGTGCCATTATCTCTTAACTCATTCTACCCCAACACCGAATTCCTTAGATCTTACCGTTGTCCTCTGAAGACTGCATTGCAGTGCAGGACACAGATCGACCATGATAGTTCAAGGGTGATGCCAGAATAGCTTGGCGCCCATAGGCGCCAAGCTATTCTGGCATCACCCTTGAACTATCATGGTCGATCCTTATCTTCCTGTGGTGTGTCTGGGGTAGAATGAGTTAAACTCCTAAAACTAAACAGTTTAGAACAAGTCAGCCTGCCTCCTTTTTCAGCAACAACGCTCCTCGTATACTACAAAGACAACAGCTTGAACCAGTACAGAAGTCCAGCTCAAATAAAAGCAGACTTGCCCATGCTGACCTGCTGGTGACTAGTGAGAGGAAAAGTGATGTTGATCTCCCTCAACACGGCCCCCGAGTCCTGACACACCTGGCGTAGCATCTTTTTGACAGCACCTGACCAGGACAAAACAAAAATGGATTTTTCTCTAAAATGTATTTTGTCAAAAAATACTTACCGATGGCATTACTACTGGGAAGGTTCGCTTAGCATACCAATTTTAGCCCAAAAAACTCATTGTGTACACCACAACCAGGGAGGCGACTCTAGAGAGACGTTACCAAGAGACCCTGAGTAGCCTCCTTGCCTCCCTATCCGGTGGCACGCTCACTGTTTCCCGCCAGTCTCTGGGCCTTAGCTCCACTGCGGCAAGCGGGGTAGGAGGGAGGCACCTCTGAGTAATGCCATCAGTAAGTATTTTCCAAAAATGAATTTTTCAATTAAAATGAATTTTTTTGAAAAATACTTACCGATGGTATTACACTTAGGAAATGGCTCTTAGCTGGCCTAATTTTAGCCAAATTTTGGTTGTGTCCGTATAAGGGGGCGTTGGCAGGAGTGGGGCGCCATAGACCATGCCAGACCCGAATAGCCTCCCCTTACTCACATCCGGTACAAGATTACCCAGCATACCCCAGTTTAGTTCTTAGCGAACTGCGGCAAGCGGGGCCGGAGGGAGGGACCTTCGAGTAATACCATCGGTAAGTATTTTTCAAAAAAATTCATTTTAATTGAAAAATTCATTTGTTTTCTCAAAACACATTACCGATGGTATTACACTTAGGAAGAATCACAAAGAGGAGGTGGGTGCCGCTATAGCGCCCCTACTGCCAACCACATTGCCCACAAACTCGCCCTCCTGCAGCACACTCCCGATAATTTTAGCTAAGATACCTGCGGCGCCTAGGGCGCCGGGAGGGAGTGTTGCGCTGCTGCGGTGTCTCCCACCAGCGAGAGGTTCTGGCGCTGGGAAGAGAGGTCCCTCAGGTAGAAGCGGGCGAAAGCGGACTCCGCTCGCCATCTCATAGCCGCCACAAGTCTTTGACTGCACCGGTGCTGTCGCATCGGGACTTGCGGGCATGGCTCTGACCTCGAGCGCCTTGATGTGCAACATGTGGCATCAACAGGTCAACGTCCTGGAAGGCCGGGCGAATAACTCCCCGGAACCAGGAGGAGCAGGTCTGGGCTGAGAATCACGTCTACCTGTGGACAGAGGGAGAAAACAGGTGTGTGCGTCCCCTGCGCCAGCTTGGTCCGGCGCAGGTACACACGTAAGGCTCTCACCGGTTGCTATTGTCTGGTCTACTGAGTGGAATCGGACACTCGTACGGCGGACAGTCATCGACTGTAGGACAGCCAAGGTGACCACGATTTGGCCCTGAATGCTGGTACCGTTAGGAGTTGCACGGCGCCTTCCGTCCGTAACTGCCAGCAACCTGTGTGTGTGTGACAACAGCGCGTACGTATACTGACCCTGGAAGAGGTTAGGCTGTCACCGGATTCTGAAGTCTGTTCTCCCGGGTGGCGTCCAAAACGCGCAGGGCGAAACAACTGTCGCCGTCACGTAGGCTGCGTCTCGTCCAGGCCGATGTTTCAGGTAGCTGTAGCATGAACCGGTCGACTGGCACTGCCAGCCACCCGGGTGTGGGGACAGCGTGCGTAGTACTGAGCCTGGAGGTTGAGTCAAGGACTGTCCTGCAGTTCTCTTCCTTGAAACCTCCGTCCGGCGTGTCATGCGCCGGGTTCCAACGGACGAGGTTGAGATCCCGTAAGCCCCCAAGGTAGATCTTGGTCCCTGCGCCGCACAGCTGGGCATTCCCAAGCGAAGGGAGCCTCCGAAGGCGATGCTTGCAGCTACCCGGGTCTGATGAGCGAAATCGCCTGTAGGAGTCGGTGACCATGGGTAAAAAATCCCGAACGGTGAAAAGGGGGGCCGTCCTTAGGAGATGAAAAACCCCGAGGAAGGACTCTGCCCGCTGGGGCTTCGTCAAGATCGGAAGGAAGAAGGCTATCGTCATTCCTGTCACACAGCGCTCGTCGTCTACCCTCGCAACTCGAGTGGTTGAGGGTCTGCGGGTTGTCTCGGTAGCACCCACGGCCGCAGTAGGAAGCCCCTGTGGTAGGGGGCTTGCTGCCCAATCTCCGGGTGCGCACCTACGTCCACCAACTTGCAACAAGTAATGGCGGACAACCAAGCATATAACCCGGCCTTTAACTCGATGGCGAGCAGTGAAGTTGGAAGATCTGGCCACAGCGACGCCCCCCGTGCGGCAGGCCTCCAGCGCACTAGCCTCTCCCAATTACGCCCTCCTTCTCCAAGCAGAGGAGTGCGGCAGGCCTCCAGCGCACTAGCCTCTCCCAATTACGCCCTCCTTCTCCAAGCAGAGGAGGTGTCAGGTTGAACGGTGATCCCCTAGCCATCCGTCCTCAGAGAGCCGAAGAAGGTACTGAGAGTCCCTCCTACACTGCCCTGCACCCGTCTACTGGGAGTCCCACTCTAACAGGACGACCACGCACTCCATCCTCGACGGAATCCCGGCGAAGAAACACGTAGTACCTGTCCCGTAGCGTCGGCCCTCTAGTCGACGGCGAAGTGGGCATGATCCCAGCCTACCGCCCGGCTTGCCAACTGGTTACGACTTCGAAACTCGAGTTGTCCCAGGTCCTGGAGACGCACCGCTGCTCTCAGGTCTTTGTCTGGGATCTGCCGAGATGACGAGGCACTTGTGTCGAGTCGAAGGACGAAGATCGTGCTCCAATCTACCGTCTAGTGTAAGAGCTGCGTCGACCATACTGCCACAGGCCCGAGCGCAGCGACCTCTCAGGAACTAATTCCTGCCAAGTTGTCCCGTCTAACTCCCTGTACTTGCGCCCCCGGCCGCAGGATCCACAGCGCCGAATGGGTAACGTCCTAAAGGCGCTACCGAGGGTAAGTCCATCCGCTCCGGTCCGGCGCTGCAGCCTGCCGGAACTCCAAGTCGCCGCCACCCAGGGAAGCGAACGCTTCCGCTAGGTCCCGAAGCTGTCGTCTAAGGAGGCGACAAGAGTGCCTGGTCACCGCTGACTACGGCCAGGCCCAAGCGAAGAGTAGCACCCCGTCGGGGAAATGATGCGACTAGCCGCAAGTCATCTCAGGCGGAGCTAATCTGAACTGTGCATACCCCCGATGAAGACGGCGTCCGCAGTGAAGTCTGTCGGACCAGTCCTCCACCCGCGCTGACCTCTATCCCTCGCTCGCCTGGAGTATGCTGTCACTGACGTTCACAGGAGTGTGCCGTTGGCGTAACGTCGCCGCCTCTGTCTCTCGGATGTAAGACGCCCAATCCGGTGCATCGGACGAACCGCGCCTCCGCGGAAGAGTGGTTCCTGCCAATCCTGTCTGACGGTCCACAGTGTTTTAAGAAGACTGCTACATCCGGCGGTGCCCGCAGCGTGAATCAGCTGAGCGACAGTCCTTGTAAGCCTCCTTGTCGGTCTGCCCAGGGGGCCAAGAAGTTCTCCACTGCGCGGTGCCCTGCGTGGCCGACTCTCCACTCAGTCGCGCGTAACCGATTAGGACGGACGCAGCAACCGTTGGCAGCGGAAGAAGTAGGATCAAGCTGAAGCCACCAGCGCCTCCCCCGGCGCCCTGAAGCGGAGACAGAAGCCGACCAGAAGGGGCAGGGACTTGAAATGCTTGGACGCGATGAGGGGACCTGCTTCGTCCCAGGCCCGAGTAGACTCTCCTGTAAATCTCCGCCGTAGACGGCGAACGCAAGACCTCTCGGAACTGCGATCGTAGCGACGTAGAGAAGCTAACCTCGTCCAGCCACGGCGAATGACGTTCTCTGGCGTCCAGCGGGAACCGTATGTCCCGCCCGCAGGAGAAGGGATGTCCAACCCCTCCGAAGTCCGGGGAACTCCGGCCGGCGGCGATCCAACGAAGGCGGACCCCGCACTTGGAAGGAACAACGTAGTCTCAGGGGGCCGCTCCCCCGAACGGTGGCGATAACTCGGAGCGCCCGTCTTTCCCTTGCGTAGCGAGCCATGGAACTGGGACGGCGTCTCCTGTTCCTCTCGTACCCCTGGCTTCTGAGAGGTGAGCCCCTGCTTCCGAAGGGGAACTGAAGATCATGAGCGAATGCCGGAACCCGGATCCCATCGTGGGGTCGTCTCTTCTGCACTGCATCTAGAGCGGCTCTCGTCTGCATGGTCGGGGCGAGGCGTGGCCCAACATCACTGAGCCGGGGTCTTGCAGTGCGAAGTGCAGTGGTCCTGTAGCGCTTGCGGTCGCCACAAGCCATAAAAAACTGGTGAGCAGCCCGGGCGAGGGCGCCCAACCTAATAATAACAAAAATTAAATTAATCAATGCTTAATGCATGAGCACTATTTGATTGTAATAGCCCTTAAGGGATAATCAAGTTATTGAATTAGATTAAAATATGGGAGACAGAATACCCCTCTGTTTTCTCATCTCATTTCCCAAAGCAAAGAAATCGGTTTAGAGGTTCCAGGAATCTAACCTTGTAAGGATAAGAGGTGTCGCGTCCCAGCGGCCTGGCGAACCGCAGAGCCGCTGGGAAAGCAACCTTTTAACCCCTGTGTCGCGCACCACGATAAACGTACATACTCATACGTGTTCGCTACCGCGCCCACATGCTCTCACAGACACTAGACACTGTCCTGAGCCTGAGAAGCCGAGCAGTCGCTTCTGCATGTCCTTTTATGAATTGTCGTCTGGCCCGGGACTGGAAGCATCGTAGGTTCGGTAGCCGACGCCAGCCCTCCGCAGTCAGCGACTACAAGCTTACTGGGCCGGGGCGCCTAGATCACTGCCGTTGACATGGGCCCCACCTTGTTGCTCTGTCCACCTGCTGTTTGTCCACTCTGGCCTGCGGAAGGACAGTGGAGCGGGTCACTCTTGAGGCCGGGACCCGGGCCGGTGGAAGAATCATTGGTTTAGCCATTCAAGTAGAGGTTGTCAGCTACCTCTCCTGCTGACCAGAGCCCAGAACAAGGTATCTTGTGCTTTACTGGTCCGGGACCACCTTGGGTCCCACCTTAATACTCTTGGGCGTCTCTGTCCGGTGATCTCTGACAGACGACATACTCGCTCTGTGGGACAGCAAGGCACTGCTTCTGATTGGGGTCCCCTTTGTTACTCTTGGGCGTCTCTGTCAGGCGAGCTCTGATAGACGCCGACCGCTCTCTGAGTGACAACTTGCCGACCTGTTTACCCCCTGGGTGCAGTCAGTGTACTTTCAACTGACTAAATGTGTACTTTGGACTCACGTGTATTATTCACAAGCCAGTGAGTTGTCAGCTTCTCCAAAATGTGTATTTGTGTATAACGTGTACATGTACGTGTACCCCAAGCAAAATAGTGTACTTCAATACGCCGAATGTGTATGGTAAACAGGTCTGGGCAACCAAGCCACTAAGGTAGCAACACAATTTAGTAATATTTAGGTAAATACCCCTTGTCAATAGACAAACAGAGAATCAGCCACTACTTATTACTTTCGTATGAGGGATGTGGCACCCAAGCCACTGCTTCCGTGTCCACGATCTCCGATAGGCGTCGCACGCTCTCTGTGGGACAGCAAGGCCACTGCTTGCGCCCTGGGTCCGACCTTGTGGCTGTCAGGCGTCTCTGCCTGGTATCTGATAGGCGTGGTACGCTCTCTGTGGGGAAACAAAGCCACTGCTCTGACTTGGGTCCCAGCTTGTCCCTGCCAGGTGTCACTGCCCGGCGATCTGATAGGCGTGGTACGCTCTCTGTGGGACCACGAAGTCCCTGCTTCGGACTTGGGTTTCGCCTTGTTACACTCTGATATCAGTGTCCGGCGATCTATGATAGGCGTCGTACGCTCCCTGCGGGACAACGAAGTCCCTGCCTCTGACTTGGGACCCACCTTGTTCATCTCGGACATCAATGCCCGGCGATCTCTGATAGGCGTCGTACGCTCTCTGCGGGACAACGAAGTCCCTGCTGCTGACTTGGGTCGCACCTTGTAAACTCGGACATCAATGCCCGGCGATCTCGGATAGGCGTCGTACGCTCTCTGCGGGATAACGAAGTCCCTATCTCTGTGCGGGACAACGAAGTCCCTGTTCCTGACTTGAGGCGTCGTACGCTCTCTGCGGGACAATGAAGTCCCTATCTCCGTGCGTGACCACGAAGTCCCTGTTCCTGCCTTGAGGCGTCGTACGCTCTCTGCGGGACAACGAAGTCCCTATCTCTGTGCGGGACAACGAAGTCCCTGTTTCTGACTTGAGGCGTCGTACGTTCTCTGCGGGACAACGAAGTCCCTATCTCTGTGCGGGACAACGAAGTCCCTGTTCCTGACTTGAGTCCCTCCTTGTTAATCTTGGACATCACTGTCGGCCGACCTCTGATAGAGTAGGACGCAAACGGAGGTAAGCCCCCCAGCTTTAACCATCTCTCTTCCAGTCATGAGGCGGACATCTCACCAGTGCGGGTCGACTCGCATCCTGCTCAGGGAAGGCCCTCCGCATGCTCGTCCGAGGGGCCCTGAAAGTCGCCACACATCGTGCAGATCCGAACCTAGTTACTGCAACAAGAGGGTACAAGATGAAAGAGCGAGCGTGGCCTCTAAGGTCACGCAATAACAACGCGCGCGCGCTGGTGAATCGGACATAATTGAATATGTAGTCGAATCAAACGAGTGTACAGCACGTGCCGACGCTCGGCGCTCCTTCCCACCCAAGGGCGCCGGTCGAGGGCATTCACCGAGATATTACCTGGCCATGGCGGAAAAAAGGAGCAAACCCACGTATCACCAAATCGTAACAGCACGCCACACAGCCCGACCGGGTCGGAGCGCAGGCCGAAGCAGCGTCCGGAAGCCGCAAGTCACAGTCTCCCTGGTACAAGCCGTAGGCCCGTAGAACACACAGGTCGACGAGGCGGCACAGCGTGAGCACTACTACCCCCAGTCACGCCACCATCTCTTTCACAGTTCAAGTTCCAACGAACTAACAGTCAAGGTCGAAAACGACCGGCCAAGAACCAAAGCGGAGCTCGAACAGACACAACCTACTTCTGCCAGCTAAGAACTAAAACTGGGGTATGCTGGGTAATCTTGTACCGGATGTGAGTAAGGGGAGGCTATTCGGGTCTGGCATGGTCTATGGCGCCCCACTCCTGCCAACGCCCCCTTATACGGACACAACCAAAATTTGGCTAAAATTAGGCCAGCTAAGAGCCATTTCCTAAGTGTAATACCATCGGTAATGTGTTTTGAGAAAACAAAATACATTTTAGAGAAAAATCCATTTATTTTCTAAAAATCTTTACTGATGGCATTACTACTAGGAAGAATGGCGAATAGGAGGTGGGTGCCGCACCTTTCGGTACACCTTGCCCGAGTGCTTCCGCGCGTTAACTATCGAGACCCTCCCTACACGCCCACTCCCGACAATGTTAGCGTTACCCATGGCGCCTGTGGCGCCGGGAGAGAGTGCTGAGCCACCAAGATGTCCCCCACTAGGGCCCAGTAGTCGCGCTGGCTGGATAGGTCTCGCAGGTAGAAGCGGGCGAAAGTAGGTTCAGCTCCCCAACCCATGGCCGCCACAATGTCCCTCACTGCGCAGTTGCGGTCAAAGGCGATGCTCGCAGCCACTGCTTTGACTTCGTGCGCTTGGGTGCGCATCGTCCTGGCCTGCTCTGGGGACAGCTCTTTGTACGCCGACCGCATGACCCAGAATAGCCAGGAAGACAGGAATAGCCTCGTCTGCCCGGAGCCAAGTGCAGGAATAGGCATGAGCGCCCTTGTCTTAGATCTGCACAGGTATACTTTAAGCACCCTCACATGGTCCTGTAGAAGGGACGCTGGGAGGTGGTTCCTGGCCAGAACTTAGGGTCGGTGAGGAGCTGCACCGAGCCATCGGCCCTGAGTTTGAGACAGGAGGGACGCCCCGAGAAGGCGTGTATCTCGCTAACCCAAGAGGCTGAGGCGAGGGCGAGCAGGAAGCAGGTCTTGTTAGGTCTCCAAGTCATGCGAGTGGGGGAGCTCGAACCGTTCTGAGTTGAGCCAGGTGAGCACCCCGGACAAGTCCCAGCGAGGAATCAAAGAGCGGGAGCCGGCCGTTCACAGATCAAAGTGCGCCATCAAATCCGAGAGGTCTTTGCAGGTGCCCGGGTCCGGCCGTGCCAGGTGTCAATAAATGTCAGCCACCATTGCCAGCTAACCTCGGATGGTGATGGGAGCCCGGTTCTGCTTGGGGAATAACCACAGAGGAACTCGGCCAATTGGGGGTTAGTCAGGTCCGTGGGGGCGAGTCGCTCCACTGTGCACCAGGCCTGGAGTACTCGCCACTTTCCCTCGTATACGTTATGGGTAAGACCCTCTGAGCCGCTGTGATTGCTTCCACTGCTGCACCTGAGAAACCTCTTGGAGCAAGGGCCTGCCTGACAATCTCCAAGCGTGCAGCCGCATTCATTCATGGCGCAGATGAAACAGTTGCTGCCGGTGCGGGGAGCTTCAGCAGGGGGGGTCCGTAGCACGCCTCAGGAGATCTGTGGTCCAGCCCCTGATCCAGCCTAATAGGCCATGAGGATCAGTATCATATTGCCGCCCCCGAGCTTCTGGAGCACCTGAGGTACCAGCACTGTGGGTGGGAACGCGACGGGCAGGACAGGGCCAGGTGGGGGCAGGGGCGCTAACAGGTCCAGGGCGGCCGAAGGCAGGGCGGCGACGAGGGCCCCGCGGAGGACGCAGCGGGTCTGGAGGTCCGCAGAGCGCGACCCACAGCCTTGCGGGAGGGCTGAAAGCAAGGTGGAGCTGTCCTGCGAGGCCAATGGCCCGAGTTTGCATCCTTCACCATCTGCCAGGTCTCACCGAAGAGCAGAGGGCCACCCAAGGGAGCACGGCGCAGATGAGTCCTCAAATCGGGGGGCATTCCGCGGCAGGCCAGCAACATGGCATCCCGATGCAACAGGTTGCAGTTGGAGGCGGCAGCCATGGTGTTGACCGACAAGTGATACGCCGCCCGGTTGGCCACTTCCGCGAGAGCGAGTAGATCTCCTAGGAGGGGCGCACGAAGGCTTGGGTCAGCAGCTCCAGGAATCCCGCACAGGCCAAGGTGTTACGGACGAGCGAGGCAGTCTTGTCCAGTCCGCGGGGCAGGGCGTGCTTCAGCAGGGCGGCGTGTCCAGCCTGCACCAAGGCCGGCAGATCTACAGCAGGAAGAGGGCAGGTGAACGCCTGGGAGTGTCCTGAGAACCAGTCCTGACGAAAGGCAATGTCAAGGCTGGCTGGCCACCTACGGTCCGAGAAGAAATCGGAGTCCTGGGAACCCGACAGGAGGTGAGCGGAGAAGGCGTCGCACA
Organism: Semisulcospira habei; assembly: GCA_036245525.1. NCBI lineage: Eukaryota > Metazoa > Mollusca > Gastropoda > Semisulcospiridae > Semisulcospira > Semisulcospira habei. The sequence continues at coordinate 194,827,978 of BTPG01000006.1, forward strand.
GGTCACAAAAGCCGGGAGGCTGCAGCAGAGACTTAAATATCTTCACCTGTCTTCCAGCGTCAACAAATGCAGAGATCTTCCTCTTGAGCAGGGGCAACGGAGGGCAGTCATCCGCGGGAAGCGTGGCGGCGATGAGATGAGCAGCTTCATCCAGGGAAAGCACGGTGTCCGTACGCGACAAAGAGGCCAGCTTGGGGGAAACCGAGGCATCGGAAGGAGAGCGAGGCGAAGGAGAGTGGCTAAGTCCACCAAGAAGAGCAGAGATGGAGTCCTCGGCCAGCAGGCCCAGGGTCTCGTCCTCCACCGGGCGGGGGGAGGAGGTCCGGCGACGCAGACGAGGGCGATGACATCCAAGCGCCGGCGGCCAGAGGAGGAGGGGAAGCAACCCGATCCGAGAGGGGGCTGTCGACGATGACGGGGCGGCGTGCGTGGCGCAGCACGACGTGGCGAAGACCTGTTTCCGCGGGCAGGGCGTCCAGAGTGCAAAGAGCGACTGCGACTACGCGAATGGTGCCGATGAAGCCGAGGGGGGGTGGGGCTCCTACTAGGGCGCTGTCGAGGAGGGGGCGAAGGGTGGCAGGCCGGGCGTGGAGGGGAGGGACGAGATGAGCAGGCAGCCAGTCAAGGGAAGGACGTCCGCAAGCGGGTTGAGCGCAACGAAGCCGAAGAACGGTGGGGGCTACAGTCCCTGGCGTGGCGCGAAGCATGGTCCTTCCTGCGCTCGCCAACAGGGAAGCGTGAGCGTCTGGTAGAGCTGGAGTAGCGTGAGGGTTCTGAACTGCCCGAAGTCCTTGGATGCACGGGTAAAGGTCTCTCCGAGCCGGGCTCAGTGAGGTGGGCTCTCTGCCGGCAAAGCGACTCCCCGTAAGAGTAAACGGGTTTTCTTGGAGACGAGCCAGGACTGACAGCGGACATGGGACGGCGCGTGGCGCATCTCTCTGAGCCGGGCTCAGTGAGGTGGGCTCTCTGTCTGCAAGTAGGCTCCTCGTAGGAACCAGCAGGCTTTGTCCGGGCGGGCTCCCTCCTGGAAGCAATCACGTTGATAGCAGTCCTGCTCCGAGCGCTGGGCTCCCGCGTCCGGTGTGGCGTCCTTTCCACAAAGTCGTTCCGGAAGACCGGTGAAGCAACCGGTCGAACAAGGCAAAGTCTAAGAAGCTGGGCCCACGCTACCAGAATTTGCCACTAGCAATGTGTGGTAAGCAACAATTTGCCACCTGCCACATCGGCTTCCTGGCACACGTATCAATGTACGCGCAATGTGTTGTACTGACTGACCTGCCATTACTATATATGGAACAGCTCTCACGGCGCGCCCGGTTGAAATATTCGGAGCTGCAGGAGTCCCATATGCATGGGAACTCTCGGACAAGGTTGATCAATTTACTCACTGGAGACGTGCCGCATACGGATACGCAGCTATTAGCAGCGTTTTCACATGCGGCGCGTCTCCAATGAATATTACAGTCTCAAAGCCGTCGGCCGTCGCTCAGCTTCTCCGCCATTTTTTTCCGGCACGCCGGAAGATGAAGAAACGGGAAGTGGCGCAAGAACACCGCTGATTGGCTGAGAGGCGGCAACATTGCTCGAGCCTTGCCGGCTACCACAAATGAATAGACTCGGTTTGTATCGGGTCGCAATTTGTGGCGGCAATATTGTAGGCGCCCCTAATTGAGGCGGCAACATTGCCGCCACAAAATTGCGCCCGGCAATAGGTGTTTGTGGTAGCGTGGGCCAAGCTTCTAAGTCTGTAGGCTAAGGCAAACACGTCTGAACGGCGTGAGCTAAGTAGCATGACTGGTTGGTCACCACGTGACTCGGAACCAAATGGGCAAGAACGGGAGACAACTCTCGGCCCCTCTGGGGGGTCCCCGAGTGCCTCCCAGATTGTGTGGTAACACAACGGGTTCTTAGGCTAAAATTGAGTAAGTAGTAGACACTTCCATAAAGTCATGTCATCGGTAATGTTTTTGAAGAAATAAATCAATCCATCTTCAGAGAATTGTGCACAATGCTCAATGAATATTTCTAATGTTTGGCAAGGAAAGAAAAAGCGATCCACATCAGCTCAGACTGAACCATCAAATGATACAGGCTAACACACTGAGCCATAGGGGTGCAAGTCATAAACTTGGGAGTTGTCCTCTCAAGACAATATCACATTCAACAAACAGATCGACAATGATAGTTCAAGGATGGTGCCAGAATAGCTCGGCACCTCTAGGTGCCAAGCTGTTCTGGCACCACACTTGAACCACGATGGTTGATCTAAATTTCTGAGGTAACCCTTTGGCTGTTGGTAGCATTTTTTGTCATGATGATTCCTGTCGGAATCATCGTGACAAAAACCGCTTCTGACAGCCAAACTGTTAGAAGGTAGGTCAACCATAACAGTTCAAGGGCTGTGCTAGAATAACTTGACACCTTGAGGCTATTCTGACACCATCACTGAACTATCATGGTCCATCCTTTCCTTCTTGTAGTGTCAGGTCTAAATGGATTAACCCTTTGGCTGTCAGTAGCACTTTTTGTTTCAACAAGTGCAAGAATGACACCAACAGCCAAAAGGTTAAAATCCACAAACACATGAAACAGACACCACACAGACATACCACAAAGGTATAACTCACCATAAGTGATATTCAAACTGAGGATGACATCACCCTGGGAAAATCTGATGCTACGCAGAACCGAGTCGATTCCTGTTGTGGCATTTAAGACCAGCGCCAGGTCCTGAGGGTCGCACCCTGCACATCAATAGTGGAATCAGCAATCACTGTGAATACAAGTTTCATAAGTAATTTGTGTGTGTGGTTGGATGTTAATTATTGCTTTGCTTTGATATTTACAAGTTGTGTGTTGGGTTGTTGATTATTTTTTTTTTTTTCAGTGGTCATATATCACCAATGTGTGAAAAGACGTTAAATAAAATCCTGATCCTGATTACAAGTTTCACGGGTGCTATGGTGGTACAGTCACAGTGAGATTAAGAAGAAAATGTTGAGGCGCCAAGATTTGTCCACAGTTTGTGAACAAACCTCTTTACGAGTTCTCAACATCACTCATTCTATGTAGAGGTACCTCGCTTAACCCTTTTCATCCTTATACACTATTGCTTGGAATAAATTTGACTATGATAGCTCAAGGGTGGTGCCGGAATAGCTTGGCGCCTGAGGCGCCAAGCTATTCTGGCACCACCCTTGAACTAAAACGGTTGATGAAGCCTTCATAGGATAATAAACAACTTTTAAAAAATCAGCCTCAGGATGTAGTGGGTTAAGCAAGGTACTTTACATAAAAAAGTGAGGCCAAGAACCCTGAAAGGGGGTTGTTATATCTGACTTTTGCCACACCCTGCAGGAATCACCATGACAAACAGCGATACCGACAGCCAAAGGGTTAAGAACACTACCATAACAGAGCTGCCCATTTTGGGACTATACAGTGAAGCCCCCTACCAACAAACTGGGCCAGTCGCCGTGTGACGTATGCTAGATGAGGGAGGATTTCTCTGTCCAACACACGCAAAGGTTGTTTTTCCACGTACCGCTGCCACTGCTGTGAAACCAACAAACTTTGTCAACCAGCTGAACCATACATCATAATATACTGACAGGTAAAAGAAATGCGACATTTTTTTAATCATTTCAATGATTCCAAAAATGTTGCATTTCTTTTGCTGGTTAGCGTTTCCGATGATTAAAAAAATGTCGCATTTCTTTTGCTCGTCAGTATATATTGTACTTATAATAATGATATCCAAAGAAGTTCACAGTACAGGTCAGCCTCTGCGTATCATAACCAACAGCCATAAAATCAGGTTGTTATTCATCTTTGCATTAAAATGGCACTGAAATATAATGGACTTGAGAAGGAAAACACCCGAAATATTACTCAATATAAACCAAAGCACTAAAGTGACCGAGCCTTAGATGGCTGGTGCACTGCCTGAGGCTGATGTCTGCCCTCGAACATTCTGCTCACTGGGTTCTACTTGGGGGCCACAGACCTGCAAGCCTTTATTCGATTTTGCCATATATACTGATCAACAAAAGAGACGCGAAGTAGCCCCTTCAAATCACATTTAATCCAACATTTGAAAGTCGATTTCGGACAAACCATACAATGGATGTTATCGACATTTTAGGAATTAAATCATGGACACCAGCGTAATCAGTGTGGAAGTTTATTCTGTATTTGGAGCAAGCATGGCACAGCACAAAGTCAATATGATGTGTAAAACCCATTAGCGTTGACGACGGCTTGGCAGCGTCGGCGCATAGAGTGCATCAGGTGGTTGACAGCTGCCCTGGGGATGTTGTTCCATGCCTGGACAATGGTATTCTATAGTTCTGCGGCTGTTGTTGGTCTGCCCCAGTGCTGACCTCCCTTTGCAGTTGGTCCCAGAGATGTTCAATGGGATTGAGGTCCGGGCTGAGGGCAGGCCAGGGCTTGACTGGAAATTTGTGCTGCTGCAAGAAGTGCTGGTTGATACGTGCAGTGTGTGTATGCACATTATCTTGCTGCAAGATGGTTTCTGCGTCCCTGAGAAAATGGCAGGACATATGGGTGTAGTACTTGGTCAATGTAGCGCGCTGTGATGCCATTTCCGCGACCTGTTATGAGTCCACGGAAGAATACAGGTCCTGCTGTCTGATTCAGGGTAATCCCCAAATCATCATGCATTGTTCTCCAGCACACTAAAAGTGATTTCACACGTGAGCCCAGAAAATGTGGCAGTCTTGCCGTGGAGTTGTCACATGTGGTCGTCCGCTTCGGGAAGCGTCAGCAGAAGACCCGTTGGCATGATAGCGTTGCTGCAGCCTGTAAATGGTCGAAATGTGACATTTAAAGGCCACTGCCACAGCTTGTGGATATTCTCTGGCTTCCAAATGCCCAAGAGCTCGTTCTCTTTGGGGAGCACTAAGTCTAGGCATAGTTGATGTGGCAACGGCAAAAGTGACAGAAGGCATAACACTGCGGATTTTGTATTGCCTTGCCTTGCATTGCTGAACACAGTTCATGACCCAACATCACTCTGCAGTTTATGGGTGCCTCGTGCGCAGGGAGAGTAACACGGTTACTACAGTACGGTGACTGCATGCTTACATGTTGTTGTTCGTACACTGGCTATAAAAAATAGTGTAACTTGTATTTTCGTGAATTTATCATACAAATACAACATACACTCGAATTTCACATTTCTTTTGTTGATCAGTATATGTGCATACGCAATACTGAGGTTGACCTGCACAACTGATAACAGTTTGTGTAAAACACTGCCGAGACTAAAATGTCTGCTGAGCTTACTACTGTGTACTAGTGGCCAAATTTGCCATAACTCTGTCACTTTCAGAGCAAACTGAAAGAGACCCATTGAAAGAGGTGAAACAGAAAAACATTGAAGGAATTCCACACCTGGGCTACATCGAGGGCCTGGGATAAGACAGCTCCAAATGCACCATGGTTCAAGAAAGTACATTCATCCTGCCACACAGATATATACAGAAAATACACTACTAGTACAAGCTTTGGTTTTATAAGAACTACAAATGCAGGGTGTAACCTTAACCCTCTTAACCCCAAATCCCCATTTCTCAAACTTTTGAAGTTGTCCCCTGACAGCTATATACCAGTTGCAGGAGATGGATGGACTGTGATAATTCAAGGGTAGTGCCAGATTAGCTTGGCGCCTTAAAGGAGCCAAGCTAATCTGTCACTACCCTTAAATTATCACGGTCTATCCATCTCCTGTGGTAGGGTCTTGGGGCTAAATGGGTAAAAGGCTACGCAATAAGCAAAAGTCTTTGGGCAGACGTCGGCCGCAGTGGGCCCGGGCACGGCTGTGTGCAGGCCCACTGCGGCCGATGTCAGCAACAAAGACCTTTTGTTTACTGCGTAGCCAGTGTGCACTTAAGCCCCTACCACATACAGCCACCAGGATGTTTACAGTGAAACTGGCTGCATGCACAAGAGGGTTAATTTCCCTCAAAAGTATCCACACTTGCAACTCATCCTGTACCTTTTAACCCTTTGGTCATGGGTAGCATGTTTTGTCAAGGTGATTCCTGCAGGAATAATCTTGACAAAACAAGCTACCACCTGCCAAAAGGTTAGGATCATAAAAGCAGCTCAGAAAAAAGAACATTTTCTTTCAACTCATTCATGCCTAAAATTGACATTTGCATTTTGGGAGAGGCATATGTCAATGAACCAGCTGTGGGTGACGGAATGACCATGATGGTTTTCTTCTTCCTCTAACACAGTTATTATGGTTCAAGTCCAGCACAAGGCTTTTCTGGCACAAAGAGAAGCTGGCACTACCCTTCAACCATCATGAATGATCCATCTCCTGCTGTGTACTGAGGATAAATGTGTTAAGCCCTTTCGTGCCAGTGGACTGAGTGTGTTTTTGAAATCGTAAATTCAACGTCAAGATCTCTAGTCATCAACAGAATATGGACACAAAGTGGTTTATGCAAGAGGCATAGATTCTCTTGAGCTCACGAGGACCTATAACTCTTGCAGTTGGGTGGTGTTCAATCGTCCTGGACAGTGAAAGAGTAAGACTTGCATTCTGACAGCCTGTGTAACACGAGAGGTGAAGTGTGCTGGCTGTCCAAACTGATGTGTGACAGAGGAAAGCAAGTGTTCAAATGTTACCCAAAGCAACACACCTCCAAGAGGAAATGCTTCTGTCTGCAGACTTTACCAAACTGTGGCTTGCTTGTAATGTAGTGGCTGAAGGACGGCAGCGGGAATGGCAGTTCTGGTGGTTGGTACTCATCCTACAAATAAAAAGACCCAAAATATGCATGTTACATTGGGCTTAGGAAAACCATGATTTCAACTTTTCATAAATGACATTGCAAAACAACAAATAATGACCATAAAATCTTTTGTTCCAGGAACCAGTTGCGGGAAAATAAATTGACCATCACAGGTCAAGAATATGCCTGACTTGCTTGGCAACTACTGAGTTATCAGTTAATAGTTGAGCTAATCAGGCTCTTCTGAAGTCTTCATCAGCATCCTGTTAGTTAACCCTTTTCATTCTGATACACTTTTGCTCGAAATAAATTTGACTATGATAGTTCAAGGGTGGTGCCAGAATAGCTTGGCGCCTGAGCACCAAGTTATTCTGGCACCACCCTTGAACTAAAATGGTTGATCTGTAATGCAGCCCTTCATAGGACAATAAGCAAATTAAAATATTCATCCTCATGATGTTATGGGTTAAAGGAGTCATCCATGGGTATGTGCGTGCGTGTGTGTGTATGTTTGTGGGGGTTGGTGGTGCACAGTGGTTTGTTTCTTTAAAAGTATGGAGAGCAAACAGTTGAAAAACATGCCAAAACAGTCACTGTTGGTAGTTTACATCGGTAAGCAGCAAGTACTTCAAGGATGGTTTGAAGGCTGGCAGTAATGGGGCACAGTAACCTGATGGATAGTGAAAAGAACGAATGTAGGTATATGTCAGGCATTGTGAGTGGAACTCAGAGTTTGAGGCGATGGCCACTGAGAAGCTGAAGAAGGTAAGACAACACAATGTCCGACAACATGTGCAAAACTGTTCTGCGATTCTGTGCAGGGTGGACAAGTCACTTCAAGCCCTGGGTCCCGACTGTTGCTGGGCATCCTTTCAGGCTCCTACCCCAGTAGCAAAACATCTTCGGGCCCACAACAGCCACAGTGGGCCGATACACAGCTGTGCGCAGACCCACTGTGGCCATTTAGGGCCCCAGTGTATGATCCCTTCTCAAGGGTCTGGCAATGGAGACTGCAGGTAGGGCCTTGTGCATGACTGACAGCAGGTGGCACTTCTGGACACTGAATGACATCTGCCACTTCTGCTCCCAGTCTTTCAATTTCCTCAAGTCTGCTTGCAAGCTTTCTGCACTGACCATGTTCTTGATGTGGGAGTACACTCTAGGAACTTACAAGCAAACGAGATGCATACAGAACAAATATAATTTTCGGGGAGTTCTGCCACTTCAGGAGTGAATGGATGCACTCACACCCCCCTTGACCTGCTGTTGATGATGCACTCACACCCCCTTGACCTGCTGTTGATGATGCAATCACACACCCCTTGACCTGCTGTTGATGATGCAATCACACCCCCCTTGACCTGCTGTTGATGATGCAATCACACCCCCCCTTGACCTGCTGTTGATGATGCAATCACACCCCCTTGACCTGCTGTTGATGATGCAATCACACCCCCCTTGACCTGCTGTTGATGATGCAATCACACCCCCCTTGACCTGCTGTTGATGATGCAATCACACCCCCCTTGACCTGCTGTTGATGATGCAATCACACACCCCTTGACCTGCTGTTGATGATGCAATCACACCCCCCTTGACCTGCTGTTGATGATGCAATCACACCCCCCTTGACCTGCTGTTGATGATGCAATCACACCCCCCTTGACCTGCTGTTGATGATGCAATCACACCCCCCTTGACCTGCTGTTGATGATGCAATCACACCCCCTTGACCTGCTGTTGATGATGCAATCACACCCCCTTGACCTGCTGTTGTTGATCATGTACAGCGGGTCAAGAGAGGCAACCATGCTGTGTGACCACATTGTACACTTACTGCTGACAGTGCCAGAAGTTCTTGAACATTTGATGAATGAAAAGAGCCAAAGTCTCGATGAGCCTGCACCTTATCACCAGCCATGATGATACCAAGTCAAAGCAACAAATCTGCACATTCCAAACAACTTATGAAAATCTGTTTCCCACATGCCAGAACAATGTGGCTTCTCTCCATCAAGGATACCTATAAATACTACTGTGCATGTAGCCCCATACCGGTAGCTGTACACACAAGGAGTTAACCCTTTTAGCCCCAGGACCCTGCAGCAGGAGATGCATCATGATCATGATAATTCAAGGGTAGTGCCAGATGAGCTCGTTGCCTACAACTCCTACAACTGGTACATAGTCGTTAGGCAACACCTCCAAAATTTGAGAAATGGGACCCTGGGGCTAAAAGGGTTAAGTAGTAATAATTATGCTGTAAAGATGTGGCATGATATGAACGGGTCCATCTTTTTACCAAAATGCACACAATGATATCCAAATGATAACTAGATGAACCCAAATGATATCAGACGATACTTATAACAGCGCTGCATGTGTATCTGGCGTGTCAGTCTCAGTCTGTCAGAGTGTGCGTGTGCACTCGAATGTGCAAAGGCATGCATCCATCTCAGTGGCGTTGGGAATGGGGGATGTGGGCATCTGTGTCAGTGATGGTGTGTCAGCACAGCTGAAGTGGTCATTATAGTATGCTTTTTAGGACACGGTACCCCAGCACAATGTCCGATGTCAAACTGTACCCGAGGTACTCTGTTTTATGTTAAACTGTACATGGTGTAAACTGTCTGGTGTGAGCACAAAGAGAAATCAGGCCTGCTGTTTTGGCAGGAAGCGCCCCTGTTGCCGGCTTGCTTTGTTTACTCACTCAGACCGATCTCAGACCCTGTCTTTCGCTGAGAGTAGTATTGTGCTCAGAATGATCGTGCTTACACCAAACATTTCCCGAGGCATAGATTATAATGGGCAGTACGAACTGGAGACCCTCATGAGTCTAGAGAGGTTTACATAGGTGAAGGATGGCCATGGTGCCTCTAGCTGACATGCATGTTGAAAACATGAGATCCTCATGAGCCCTCTAAAATTTAACACGTTGAAGCACTATGAATGTAAGAATACACCCTCAACTGGCTCAAGTCTAAAAATTGTCATGAGCCATTAGGCCCTGTGTGGGATAATGTGGATCTAATGGCAACTCTCCACACAACCAGCGGGTCTGGTTCACATTGAGCGAGCTCTGTCACAGTAAGTGAGATTTGAAAAGCTTGTTATAAATTGGCTCCAGACAGTGTACACCGTTTACAGTTTAACACAGGACACAGTGTACCTCTGGTACAGTTTAGCATTGGACAGCGTACACCGGTACGGAGTCCTAAAAAGTATACGAGCGACCACTTCAGCATCAGTTGGTGTCATTTATGTGTGCGGGTGTGGTCATCTGTGTCAGCGGTGTATACCAAGGCAGCACTGGTGAGCGTCGACATAGACCACAGTGATTGGGTGGGCGAGTGGATGTTAAAACGTTTAAGACTTAAGGTCTTGACTCCACCATACATCAGGTGATTTCACAGAAGTGGCACCGAAAAGGTCTTTAGACATTTTGACCCCAGCTGGGTTCAGATGGGATATCGTTTGGACAAGATTCAAATGTCCTACCAATTGAGCAACACAGCTTCCCTGGTGAGTAGTTGTGCGCACAGAATTTTGGGCCTGCTGGGGGAGAAGAAAAAAAAAGGGGGGGGGGGGGGGGCGAAAACCCTGGACGGCCCCCTTCCCCCAGATCCGCCCCTGCGGGCTACTATTTATTTGTTTGCTTTTTAACATGGGATGAGAACAAATAAATGAAACATTACGGAGTTCACTTATCCTAGGAGAAACACGTGGCACGATACCAGACTGCACTTCAGTTGCAAGCGAAACCTGCGGTCTGCACACATGAGCGCGCAAGGCCTGATCAACTCGCCCATATGCTATCTCGCCCTTGTCAACTCGCAGAGGTAGCGTTCAACTCGTCCAAGGTAGCGATCATCTCGCCCAAAGTAAAGTCATCTTGCCCAAGGCCCGAGTCAACCCGCCAAACGAGTCAACTCGCACCAGCATACACATTGTTAATGTTAGTCTACCAGTTGTCGTTCGATCCTGTGTCAAGTTATATGCTGAATGGAGGATATGCCAAAACAAATATGCCTATCCGAAACAGCATCCTTGACTTTTAGAACAGGTGAAGTTGGCCAGTCACTGAGAGGCTGAGACAAATCCACATCAGCTACGTGTAGAAACGGCTGGCCAAGAGACCGCATGGTCGATGCTTGCTCTCTCTCTCTCTCTCTCTCTCTCTCTCTCTCTCTCTCTCTCTCTCTCTCTCTCTCTCTCTCTCTCTCTCTCTCTCTCTCTCTCTCTCTCTCTCTCTCTCTCTCTCTCTCTCTCTCTAAAAGTATGTTAAGTGATATTTGGTGTGTGACTTCATGAGTGAACGAGGATTTTGGTGGTGTGTTTTTTGTGAAATTTGGACAGACTGAACGTGAGGGATTTGGAACTATATTTTCTTCAGCACCAAACCGGCTTTAGCCGCAGGATCGCACGGCTGTTCAAGGCCTTCCGTTTAGCGGTTGGAGGCGTGCGCGCGTGCAGGCCGTAATATAAGATAAGGAGCCGCGCAGTGTGTAGGCCTTCCCAGGGAGGTTTAGCATCCTTCGTCCATGCACTCCCTGGGCAATGGAGGGTGCAACACCCCCCTCCAGAGAAAAACAAAAAACACTTATAGGAGGGGGTTAGTAAAAATCAACCCCCCTCAAACAAAGAGGTCAATAGCTGGCGGAGCCAAAAAACCGGGCCTTGGACTGTGACTACCAAAAGGAGGAAAAGGAACCTATACCACCGACCAGGGAGACGGGAATCTCAGGTTCTTCCCCCCAACGACCCGGCCTTCTGAGGCGCGGGCAGCCGTGATGAGAGATGAACGGAAAAGGATCTTTAAACTTACTAACTAACAATAGTAAAAATTGTTCTGCAAATACGACTTCCCTTACAGCCGATGCTTTTAACGACCACTTCATTTTAGCCCCGAAATCTTTACTACATGCTGAAGGCTTGTATCAGGTGGAACATGTCGCATCGCAGAAGCTTACTGACTTTTGTAAGCAGAGACTGTCCGCGGGCGAGGCTTTCAATGTCCCCTTCATCGCTGTACATGAAGTGAGCAGATTTACTGATCTCTAGTCTCAAGAACAAAAAGTCAGCTGGCATTGATGCTAGGCTATGGTTTTATCCTCGAACTTTCTCTTCCATACATTGTGGAAAGCTGAACCTATATTTACAACCCCGTATTCAAAATAATATTTTCCCGGTAGTTTTCAAAAAATCTAAAGTGGTACCTATACCCAAAACAAAAGACACATCTGATCCAAATAATTTTCGGCCTATATCCATATTATCTATTCTGTCGAAGCCTATTGAGAAGCATGTACACAAACATCTTCTTGAATTCCTGGAAGAAAAGTCTCTCCTGAATAAATATCAATCTGGTTTTCGCCCTAAACATTCGTGTCACACTGCCTTGGTTCATATGATTGACTTGCTCAACATCAACAGAAACAAAATGTCTGGTGCTGTCTTTCTAAACCTAAAAAAAGTGTTCGACCTTATAAACCATGAAATTTTATTAGAGAAACTAGACTGCTACTTTAACAATAACAGCCCAGGGACACGTCTCATTCTTTCGTTCATATATCATAGGGATAATTCAAACTGTGTACATCAATGCTACCTTCTCTTCTGAAAAGCTTGTTGAGTGTGGCGTGCCCCAGGGATCCATACTAGGACTGTTACTTTTCTGTTGTTTATAAATGATCTTATACTCTATACATATACAATCCAAATACCGAATGTGACATGTTTGCCGATGATTCAACTCTTCACGCTGGCGGGAAAACTGTACCTGAAATATCGTAGTCAAGCAATCTTCAGCTTAGTCTTCAGGAGGTCTCACTGTGGTGCAAAAATAATCAAATGCTTGTTATTCCATCCAAAACAAAAAGCATGCTAATCACAACACGCCAAAAGCATTAGCTCTGCCCCCATTCACTTAGCCTCTCTTTTGATTCAGTTCCCATTAAGCAAGTCAAGGAATATCGCCTCCTCGGGGTAATTGTTGACGACCAACTGTGCTGGTTGCCCCATCTAACACAACTAGGGAAAATATTATCAAAGAAGCTATTTTACTGTCAAGATTAAAATCTATCATTGATACTAAGACACGTAAGCTATTTTTCAACTCCTACATAAAACCTCACATTGACTATGCATCTCAGTACTATTTGGGACGGCTGTAGTAAGGCTAACCTTAAGCGGATTAATTCTCTATACAATCGCGCAGTTAAACTGATCCTCCCAATCCCCTCTCTAACTTTGGAGGAAAAGCTTCAGGCAACAGGGCTCCTTCCTTTACATCAACACCTTACGTTGAATAAGTGCGTACTTATGCACAAAGCACTGAACGGGAAACCCCCCCCCCCCCCATCCCCCCTCTACCTGGCTAAGCTTTTCACTGAGAGTGAAAGGGTTTACAGCACTTTGAGGAACAGTCTCGTCATTGAACGGCCCCGAATTGACTTGTTTAAATCCAGGCTTTTGTATGCGGGTGCCTATTTATGGAACTCACTTCCTCCACATATACAGCAAAACATCTTCGATTGTTTAGGACGAAAGCTTTTAAATACATCTCTGAGCAAACTTGAAAGAAACGTAGATAATATGTCCAAAAGAGCCATGTCAATGATTTCCTTTGGTCCTCCGTTTTGCACTTGTTAGTTTTTACATAATATCTCTCTTTATCGTAGTGTTTTGCCTGTTCACTAAATTCCTACACATGATTAGCTGTATCATAAGTGTGCAGTCGCTTTCTATAAACACACTTTACGTACATCGCACCCCCCCCCTCCCCCCCCCTCCCCCCTCCCCCCCCCCCCCCCCCAAGACCCTGTTATTTTGCTGTGTGTGTGTGTAATCTTCAGCGACTTTGGAACTTGTATCGGAATGTAACACAAGTGACCTGTGGGTGTAGCCGCTTGTTTTGTGCTGTTAACATATTGTTTTAATGTTGCCTTTAATGTTGTAGTTTAGCAAGGACAAACCGGAGGCCTGTGAGCCTATTGTTTTCATCCTTGACTGAGAAATAAAGTATCATTCATTCATTCATTCTCTCTCTCTCTCTCTCTCTCTCTCTCTCTCTCTCTCTCTCTCTCTCTCTCTCTCTCTCTCTCTCTCTCTAATCATCTATCCTTGAAAAATAAAGTTTCATTTCATTTCATTTCTCTCTCTCTCTCTCTCTCTCTCTCTCTCTCTCTCTCTCTCTCTCTCTCTCTCTCTCTCTCTCTCTCTCTCTCTCTCTCTCTCTCTCTCTCTCTCTCTAATCATTTATCCTTGAAAAATAAAGTTTCATTCCATCTCTCTCTCTCTCTCTCTCTCTCTCTCTCTCTCTCTCTCTCTCTCTCTCTCTCTCTCTCTCTCTCTCTCTCTCTCTCTCTCTCTCTCTCTCTCTCTCTCTCTCTCTCTCTCTCTCTAGGCTGTTGCATTCAACTTGAGTTCCTGACATGCACAAGAACATGTACGTTAGCGCCACACACACACACACACACACACACACACACACACACACACACACACACACACACGCGCGCGCGCGCGCGCGCGCGCATACACCATGCAAAACACACGCACGGTATAGGAACAAGCAAGCAAACGATATTGGACGAGTTGACTCGTCTTTTACGACTTGACCGCTTACTCGGGCGAGACGATATATAGGTGAGATAACATATGGGCGAGATGACCAGTAACCATTTCACTTAGTCTCGTGACAGTCATGTGCCTACAACTTCCGCTAGCATCAAACGTACCAAGATGGCTTCCACTACGAGGAAGTTCTGCTGTTTGTGTTTATTACTGATGTTGATACTTTCCTCAAACGGAGTAGCATCAAACGATGTCAGTGGTTGTGTCATAGGAAATTTCAATCTGACGCGCCTGTCCACGTAAGTTCTTAAGAGCTAAACGCTCAACCTGCCTCATGTTGTTTACTTTCATAATCGGCCTCATACTCCATTAGACTGAACTACATACAGTCAAACCTGTGTAAGGCGATCATCCAATGGACTGAGTCAGAGTGGTCGCCTTGTATAAAGTCCATGTCAGAAGAGAAAACTTGACCAACATTCAGGCATTCAACTGAAATACACTGATCGACACACGAAGGGCCACACAGTGAAATATACACAATGTTTATAGGAAGTGGCTATTTGGACGGCGCCGTCCAAGCAGATCGTAGGCTCTATGGACGGCGCTGGTGAAAGTCTCGCAGGATTCACACTCTCGTGAAATATTCACGTGAATTCAGTTTTTTACAGTTGATCCCGTTACTGAAAATGGAGGAGACACCACCAATACGGTTGTCCTTGGGCGACTGTTTTTAATTCGTACGAAGAATTAAAGCACAAACTAACTGGAATTTAAGAATCATGCTTCTGCCAGGTGGTTGTGCCATCGGCTCGCCAGCTGTGTATGCGGTCTGTAACATAGGTTGCGCTATCTACTTCATGGCCGTGTCCACATAAGTCGGTTTTCTGTGCGGTCACGTAATCTTCCGATAATGTGACTGCTCTTTCGCCCCGGGGCCAAAATTGCAGAAACTGACTCTCACACGCACCTGCCGGCAGATGGAAGGGGCTCATATGAAATTGAGGGCGTACGCAGCAAACGCGCGTGTCAGTACTCCAAATCGAGTCCATCTCAGCACTCGTACACTATACGGTTTGTGGTATAACAGTGCTGTGATCGACTTGTAGGCCTGAGTTGACATTCCGACTCAGTCGTGTGCCCCTGCAGTTGACTGCGGGGGCTCATGAGAATCTAGCGCGGCGTACATGCCGCGCCAACACACGTGTCTTTGTGTTTATAATTTTCGGATACGGGCTGATTCGTCATATCCAGAACATTCCTTTATATTCTTCAGGAGATCTATGAATTCCATGGCCAGTCAAGAAATCACAGCTGTTACGTGTTGAGTCATGGTCGTAGTATGATATCACACCAGACGGCACTCACATAAGGTTTTTTTAAAGAAACTTCATTCAGCTGCAACCCGTCACACGTGGCTTAAGGTTGTAGACAACACTGGAGTAACACTAACAGTTCCAACAATATTTTATTGCAGGGATGCAATCTCCACACAATGCATTCCCAAATGCACCAACACTGACACAATGTCTCCTCTGCAAAATGTCAACACTGGCGACACGCTGCGTTTCTCATTCAACGTACACCACCGTTACGTTGCGTCTCTCACAATGTACATCCTATAGGGGCCACGTACCTACGATAAACTGTGTGTCCCTACAACTGACAATGCATGACAATGTACACACATGCTTCCTAGCACCATCTTTTATAGTAAAACAACTTTCCAGAAAAATCCACCGAATTCACACAACGCAACCAATCAAAACAGAACACTTAACTGAAACTCATAAATATTAAATAAAAAGAACTTTCTAGAATAAACTAAAATAGTCTACAAAAATTTGACTGCTAATTTCAGCCCAAATCCCAGTGTGTAACCACGTCACACAAGAGTATGGCAGACCGTTCACAACCTTTCATAAAACACACTGACTGGCTGCTAAATTCACGCGCACAGAAAACAACTATGACTAAAAATAAAAATAGAGCGGCTCTACACTTTGATGTCACAGATACGAGGTCACTAGACAGCGCGACCTTGCTTGAACGTTCTGGTTTATTCTCAGCGAATCTACGCATAACAAATATCGACCGATATTCTCCGTGCGACTTTGCTAGAAGCTTCCGGACTAAACTTAGCGTATTATAACAAAGCCAATTCCGCTATCTGCATGAACGATAAAGAATCTTACTGAAAAGGTACGTGATTCGCAACCATGATAGCTCAAATAAATATCGGATCGTTTCCTACGATTAACACATGCATGCTCTCACAGAACAACACAACCACAATCGTAACAACGGCATCAAAACGAATTAGTGGCTGCCAGTTAGTACTGAAATGCATGACTTGTCAGTTTCTATGTGACTGACGCTGGCCACAAACCATGAAGATAGTTCAAACGATTCCATGCTACACACGCTTAGTCGAGGTAAAAATGGTGAGAAAAAGAAAATGGTTACACATAGGCCAGAAAGCAGTGCAACACATTTTGCCTCCGCTCAGTAATTATCGGGACAGTAAGGAGACAGGACATTGACCCCGGCTCGTGTCATTGCCACGCCCTCTGTACTCTGCCGGCACCCACCCCCTCCTATCCTAGCTGTTTAAGACAAAAACACGGCAGCATCACGCATCAACATGCATCCCTCTTTCACTGTACACGCAAGCACAATTTTATTTTCTTTCATCACACTGAGAAGATCATAGTAACAAAACATCGGCGTCACTATAGTAAATGCATCACACTTCACAGAAGCATGAAGACGCCGATGAACTGAGGTCCC
The DNA here is from genome assembly GCA_036245525.1 of Semisulcospira habei. Lineage (NCBI taxonomy): Eukaryota > Metazoa > Mollusca > Gastropoda > Semisulcospiridae > Semisulcospira > Semisulcospira habei. Next base: position 194,845,110 of record BTPG01000006.1, read on the forward strand.
GTTTTGGTGGTGGCTCATCCATATCAGTGCTCCTATCCGAGTGTCACAAGGGTCCTATGTCCATTTTCATCAAACCTCCCGTGAACGGTCACCTGCTGTTTACGGCGGCCACGTTTTCACATAAGATAAGATAGAACTTTATTGCCATATATGTAAAAATACATTAGGAAATCGTCTCAGTGCTGCGCAACTTAAAACTGAAGAAGAACATAAAACGTTGGCAACAGGGGTGACCGTTCATTGGAGGTTCTACTGTACGTGTGTTAATTTGTTATCAGATTTTGTCCTTTTTTTTTCTAGATCTGATTTCAGGCCTTTATTTTCAGTTGCGCTTTAAATTTTGTGTGTATTGTATTTTGATTATCATACGTAATTATTGTGTTACCGTCAGTAGCCTGTAATAGTTTGTTTACCAGCTTTTTGTGGGTTGCTTCACTAAAGAAAAACAAATGCAGCATACACGTTATCAGCATATTCAGTATTCAATACCGCTCCGGACCGTAGCATAGAGTGTAAATCAAGGCCCTACACTTGCGACACAATCACGTGTGATGTCACATACTCGTGGAGTAGTTTTCCTTTACAAGTGTCGTCCAAATAGCCTACGATCTGCTTGGACGGCGCCGTCCAAATAGCCACTACCATGGTTATAATCCCACCTGACACAAATAAATGAATCCCAGTGATAGACAAACTAAATGTCCAGTGAGAGTCACAGCGCATCAGTTGGATTAAGGTCAGGATTAAGTTTTGTGTGACATTTTGGCACGGCATAATTGCTTTTGTTTTGCTGTGTGGTGACACAAAGGCCTGTTGACAACACCTTGAGCACTCAACTGTCCCTAGTTTGCAAGGTTATTAGTACGTTTTGACTGACCATTCAGACAAGAAGTCGATTGTGGTGTCAGCAGTGACAAGCCTAGGTAGCCATTATCATGGGTCACACTCACTTTTCTCACTAAAAAGGTCATGTGCTGAATAATCTTGTAAGACAATTCTTGAGCCAGTGACAGTCTGAGATCGACATCGTCACTGAAAGTGTTTTTTGTTAGGCTAGTAATAGTACTAAACTCTCTCTCTCTCTCTCTCTCTCTCTCTCTCTCTCTCTCTCTCTCTCTCTCTCTCTCTCTCTCTCTCTCTCTCTCTCTCTCTCGTGAAACTTCTTTCAGTAAGTTTTTATGTTTAGTTCAACGTAAGATGAACATCATTAGGTTGACCTATGTAAGAACAAATAGAAACATAGAGTTACTGCAGAGAATGATCTTGAAATAAACCGATGTTGGTGTTTCAGCAATGTCGGTTGTCACTGAAGGTCACTAAGCTGGACTGAAGATGTGCAACTGTGTTATTTAGCACTGAGCACACACACACACTGATTGTTTACTCGCAGATTCGTGCCTGAACTAATCTGGCACTATCCTTGAATTGTCATGGTTAATCTATATCCTGCAACTTGTACACTTGTCATTAGGTGACATAAGAAATTTGGGGAGTGCGGCCTTGAAGTTAAATGGATTAAACATTTTTTTTACTCAACAAGATGAGGATTTCATCCCAAAGTCTACCTTATTGTTTGGAGCTCAGATGCATTTATCTTTTAGGAACATTCAGAGTTGTTCATATTTTAAGGCTTATTATGCTGATCCATTTCCCTCCTCTGTAAGCCAACCTCTGATCAACACACGCGTAGGCGCACACAAATATTATTTGAAATAACACACTGTGCTTCCCACCATTAGTACACTCTGGGCTCGTATAGCGACAGGAATCCATCTCCTTCTACTCTAACCCACCCTCTGATTCACACGCACTGGCACACAGAAATAAGGACGGACACGCGGCGATTCCCGCCATTCATAAGCTCTGTGGTATGGCATAGCATAGCTATTCTGAAGAAGAATGATAGCACAAGCAGCGAAATGACGTCACTTCAAGCTTCACGTCATGGCATCATTAGTCCCACGACACTCATAGTGACGACTCGATGTTATATGTCACTCATCGCAGTACTAACATTTGACGTATCAGAGGATAAACTTTGCAATTTTCTTGCTGATTTTCATGCCTAGGGCTTACAGGTCATAATTTGACTTAATAATCCTACTCCAGGGCTGGGACAAACAGCAGGCTTATGCAAACACTGTTTATGAAAAATCATGCAGGTATTAATGAGAAGATAGTGGGTTTTTTTAAAAGAAAAATTAAAGTTATGTTAGCTGTTTTACAAATGATTTCCGAAAAAGTGGTGCAGAAAACTGTCTGATTTTTACACCTAGGGCATACAGGTCACAATTGACCTAATCGTACCCAACAGCCGAGACAACCTGTAGGTTATGTAAATACCGTATGCATACAAAAAAATCATGTGATTATTAATGAGAAGATTGTGTTTTTCATTTTAAAAAAAGATTCAATTGTTTTAAGATTAACCCATATAATTTGTGAAATTAATCCCCAAAACATGAAAATATATTTTTTTTAAATATTTAATTATCACTGAAAAAGTTCTGGAGGTACAATGCTGATTAACAAACTCATTCAATGTGTCCCTTTTATCTAGCTGTACACAAAATAACTAGTAAAAATAAGAACAATTATGGACTTCAGTGTGAATCAATCGGTTTTTGTGAAACGGTCATTTCCTTGCCAATGAGCATCTTAAGCAAAACATCGAAAAAAAAGGTCCCGAGATCATTCTTTTAGGGACAATATCCTAAAATTTAAAGCTTGTCCGTCCTCAAACACACACATTATACTATCTATCTATCTATCTATATCCCGTAGTCTTGCTCCCCACCCGGGTCTGCCCTGGGGGACTTGGGTGGGGTTAGGTACTTTTTAGTTCCCAGGGTCACCCTTTTCAGCCCCACAGGGTGAGTTTTTCTCTCTATTCTGGGGCATGTGATTCTGTCTACCCGAGGTCCATTTACCTGTATTTGCCTTTTTAAAACTCTCCCTACTGTCTGCACTGCCTGTAGCTCTTGATATTGGATGTGTGTTGCTAAAAGGTCTTAGCTTTATTTAGGCCCCATGTGTTAGGTTTATTTAACGTATTTGACCGGCTGGCGACATACATTCAATGTTCTGTTTATTTGTTTTTTTCACAAGCAGTGCAGGCACGTCCTGAGAAAGCCTTGTTGCTGTCGGGACGTTAAGCAATGTACAATCAATCAATCAATCCCGTAGTCTTGCCGCCTGTTGGGGCACCACTGATGACTTAACAACCAGCTCCCTCCATTCCTCTCTGTTCTCTGCCATTCTCAGCGTATCGCCCAGCTTCAGTCCTGTCCACTCTGAGATATTGTCCTCCCATCTTTTCCTCTGTCTTCCTCTCCTTCGTCCTCCTTGCACAGTGCCTTGCAGGATTGTTTTGGCAAGCCCTGCTGAACGTGTGACATGCCCATACCACTTCAGTTTGCGTTTTCTCACAATGGCTAATAATAGGTCTTCATAGGGCCCGATGGCTTGCCTGATTCTGCTTCCCACTTCCTCGTTTGTGATGTGATCTCTGTATGAGATGCCAAGCAGCCTTCGAAAACATCTCATTTCAGTGGCTTGTATCCTCCTTTCTAGGTCTGCTGTGAGGGTCCATGACTCGCAGGCATACAAGAACACTGAGATGACTAAAGTAAGGAGCGCATCAGTCTGATCTTGGAGCAGAGTGTGATGTTTCTGTCCTTCCATATGGTCTTCAATCTTGTCAGTGCTGTTGTTGTCTGCGCAATCCTGGACAGTATTTCTGGTTTTGATCCCTCATCTGTCACAGTGGCTCCTAAGTATTTGAATTTCTTAACTGTTTCCAGTTTTTGGCCTCCAACCATGATTTCAGTGCCAATGCTACTGGCGTTATTGGTCATCAGTTTGGTCTTCTCTGCACTGATTTCCATCCCATATGCAATGGCTGTACTATCCAGCTTTTCCACCAGCTGAGCTAGCTCCTTCTCTGTTCCTGCAAGGCCATCAATGTCATCCGCAAAGCGCAAGTTCGTGATTGTTCTGCCTCCAATACTGACAGTTCCTTCATGATCTTTCAGAGCGTCCGTCATGATTCTTTCCAGGAAGATGTTGAAAAGAGTAGGTGAGAGCAAGCAGCCTTGTCTGACTCCAACACACATTATACACACATCCAAAAAGACGTTCTCTAGCAAGGTTTGCGTAGCTAGACGTGACGTCATTTTCATCTTGTTAGTTCTTTGCCAGAATTTCTGCCCTGCATGCCAAAAACGTCATGTGCATGCTCTGGAATGCGCCCCATTTCAAAGTCTACCGTATTTTTAAAATACCGTAGACAAAAATGTGATTTTAGAATAAGGAAACTTAAGTGTGATGTGGTGCATTGCCAACCTGAACTCAAAGTAGTCCAGGGAGGCAGTCAGAACTACTTCAGCAGGCCAGCTGTTCCAATCCTGGATAGTCTGAGGGAACATCAAGACTACATTTTTGTGCATGTCTTTGAGGCGTGTGTTTTTTAAATTTTGAACCTTATGACTCTCGACTGTCTAGCTAAAAATAGGAAACAAGCACTTTTCTCATTCCATTACAATTACATGCATCATACTCATAGTGCACTAGCTGTTGCGGCCACATACACCAGATAGATGTTAGGTTCATGTTTCTTTTGTCACACATCATATGACAATTTTTGGTCGTAGATGATTACTTTGTCAGTGCCCTCCCTTTTAGCTCAGTCACCAACGGTCATCTGTTAGTGTTTCAGTTCATCTCTTTAACTAAAAGTTATAGGTTATTTAATTAATTGAATGAGTGAATGATGATGCCATGTGTTGTATGGACAGACAAGGATTTCCCCATGAGGGATTAATAAAGTATTACTTACGTATTATTGTATTGTAAATACCTTACTCAGCTTCATGTATGTGTTGTATCACTACATGTCATATATTTTGTTCAGATTCAATCCATGGTTTGTGGCTGATGATAACGGTGATATGCTGTACGAAATACACCTGTGTGGGGCTCCATCATCATCCACTCCTGCAGCATGTACCAGTGGCATCACTGTCACAGGAAAGAACAATACTAATGCCAGAACTACGACTTACGGTGACTGCCGCAACCACAACTTTACTGAGGAGGAACACCAGAGTGAACTGTTGGCTGTGATCAATGGGGACCCATGTCCTATCACAGCTGGAGTGACTACGGCTACCATTATTTATTTCAAGTGTGGAAAAACTTTGGTAAGGAATTTTGTTCAGTTTCATTACTGGTGTGTGAATAATTTGTGTATACATGTGTGTGAGCAGGCATTAGTATAGTATTCGGTATAGCTAGGCGTATTATTGCCGGGCATGTATACAATGCAAAAAAGCACAAGAAATGCACACTGGCAGTGACACACATTTTGAAAGTTCAGCCAGAACACGTACATGTAGATTTATAAACTAGTCTTGTGCTTTTTCTTTTTCAAGATTTGAGTTGATACATCTTTACAGCAAATCTCTTTTCATCTTGCAGGGAGCCCCTGTGTACCTGGAGTACTTTGGCTGCACTGCCTATTTTGAATGGGAATCCACCGCATTCTGTAAAGAAATGGACAGTGCTGTGACTGAAATCCCATGTTCCATTGTCAATGGCAGCAAGATGATAGATTTGTCTCCATTATCCAAACAACGCAGCGGTTATTTGGTTGACAGTCAAAACAGCCGAAAATTTTATATCAACGTTTGCCGTGGAATAACTCCAGGTATTTCCTCTGTTTTGCCTACATCATGAATGCAATGTATCATGGAATCTTGTAAAAAATCACATCAGTTTGCACATTCTTTATTGGAATTCAAATTCAGTGTGTCTCTGTTTTGTCATAAATATTTTCATGAATTGTTTTGTTTCATTGTCCCCACTAGGAAATTTGAGAAGGTAGGCTCAGTGCTAGTAATCATAAGGTCTCAGTTTCAGATCCATTGGAAATGGGATGAATTTTTTATTTTTTTTAATTATTCCCATCAAGTCAGATTTTATGTACAGACTCGTCCTATGGTGCCTGTCTCACCTTCGTGTGTACAGCACACATGATCATCAGGTGCACACATTGACTCATTCGAGAAGTGCCACTACCAGATACACAGCGTATCCAGAGGTGGCACGTCTCAAATGATTTACAAGTCTCATCTCCACTGTTTAAAACAAGTGGCCGCGTTAGGGCTGGTGGAATGGAAAGCAGAAACGTGTCACGTGCAGTGAAGTTAATAGCACTGTGGGTTTGGAGGTTTGCACATAAAGTAGTGCTTCATAGCAGCAGACTGGCACAACCTTGATCTGTTTTTGGTCATTTTTGTGTAATTCGACAGTAGGTCTGAGAGTGTTTCTTTGTGAAACAGATGCTGACAGTGGGACAGGAGCATGTCCAAAAGGCTCAGCGTCATGTCGAGTTATTGACAATGTTGGTGCGGACATGGGTCGTCCCACTACCCGTCTGCAGGTGACTGATGGAGGGGACGTACAGATGGTCTACACCACAACACAGAAACCTGCTGGTTGTGTGGAAACTCCTACAACCACTGTCACCTTCAGATGTCCAAAGAGGGGTGGGGTGAGTGTATCCTGTAGTTGCAGAACATTCGCTCTGAAGACAAACACAGTACAAGACACACAGGACATTCACATGGTGCTGATGGTCAGCTCAGCTGTTGACTAATTGAGTGTTGTAGTATTAACTGTTACACTCTCAGAACTAAATGACTGCTATTCTTTAGAATGGAAGTCATTGAGTTCTGAGAGTTTAAGAGTTAATTCAAATTGAACATGTTTTTGTTCAATCAGAGAGTTGGTTAACCCATTCAGCCCTGACGCATTACAGCAGGAGATGGGTCAACCATGATAATTCAAGAGTAGTGCCAGATTAGCGCCTGTTGGTGCCAAGCTAATCTGGCTCTACCCTTGAATTATCATGGTTGATCCATCTCCTGCAACAGGTGCATAGTTGTTAGATGACTCCTCCAAAATTTGGGAAATACGTGTCAGGCTGAATGAGTTAATATGATACTTTGAGTTTATAAAAAAGTGACCCACATGTATATTGATTTTGACTATGGGTCATATGACCCATTGTGCACAGCTGAGTGACCATAGTGACTGCATGATTGGTGTATAGCTAACCTAGCCTCCAACGCAAAGTCAGGACCCTTGTGGTAATTTGTGGAACAATAATGTGCAAGTTTTTCACATTTTCACTGGTGTTGTTTTCTGTTTTAGAGCCGAGCGCCGATGTTGATTGGTAGCTTTTTGTGCAACATTGAGATCGAGTGGTTCACCGAGTATGCTTGTCCTCAGCAAACAATTACCAACACTAACACAAGTCCCTGTCACCTGACCATGGAAACACACAACATTGATGTGGATCTCAGTCCATTGGCCGCATGTAAGTAGCCACTCTCTGATTTGTTTCTTCAAAAACATTACTGATGGCATAACTATTAGGAAGGTACACTTAGCTTACCGATTTCAGCCTAAGAACCCGTCGTGTGTTCCTACACAACCAGGGAAGTAACTAGCATGCAGTTACCATGAACCCTGAGTAGCCTCTCTTCCTCGTCACGTGGGCAGTGTAGTCACGCCAGTCTTACGCTTAGCTTCCTCGGAAAAGGTTACCGGTTCAATCTTCTCAAGAATCCTTCATCTGGGTTACCTTTCGACTAGAAGTTTTTTCAGCCTTCGTTGGATATGTCAAGGTAAGGCCTCGGATAATGCCACCAAGCCGTCGAGGATTAAGGACTGGCTCTGGCATTTTCCATGGAAATATACCGTTGATTTTTTTACTTTGGGCCTCAGACAGAGCGGCGAGCAGTCGTGAGCTCAGTTCACGTGGCCTTAGGCGCTACGCGTGGTCATGTTTCACGTATATGCTCTATGTTGCAGTACACCCAATTGTGGGGATTTTCAGTGGCCAAGCGACACCCACGCATGGTGCCTTCCCTGTTCGGGTTGTGCTTCCGGACATCCGGACAGACATGTGAGATGTGCACACCCTTAAAGGAGGAGCTCTGGTTTCAGCTGTGGGGGTTTTACCGGCGTGAGCGATCGATGAGGTCTAAGGAACACCCCCCCCCCTCCCCCCTGGCTTCTGCCCCCCAGCTGCTCCCACTGCACCTGAGGTCCACAGGTGCGCCACCTTGGACATAGTCGGGATGTCTGCATGTCGGGCCCAGTTGACGCCATTGGCCCCCCAGACCTTGCCCACCTGCTTCACGGATCAGGGTCGGCAGCGGCTGATTTCGCCCCGCTACGCGGTCGAAACATCCTCTGGTCCAGTGCACGACAGTTCCCCTGGGACTTTGCCCACCTGCTCCAAGGAGTGTGGTCGGCAGCAGCTAAAGTCGCCCCGCTACATGGTGATACAATACTGTGACCCCCCATAGGTCCTCCGAGACCTTGCCCACCCGCTCCAAGGAGCACGGTTGGCAGCGGCTAAAGTCGCCCCACTACACGGTGAAAATATCCTCTGGCCCCAACGTGTCTACCTGGACCTCCCCTGCCCGCTCCACGGGGACGGATCGTCAGCGGTGGAAGCCCCACCATTCAGCGGGCAGCAGACACAGAGCACTGGAGCCAAGGGGCCACATGGTAAGTCGGGGGCATAGTCACACTCACAGGCCACACACGTCCTCAGTCTCTCGCCACTCGATGAGCTCCTCGTTCGTCTGGGCTTCGGGACAGACCCTCGACGCTCTGGGTGCTCGACGCCACTGCCCTGGCGCCAGGACCCAATCTTGATGACGAGGGAGCGGGCTCAGCCTCTTGCCTCCCCTTGGCAGGATTCGCGCTCCAGGCCACGGCCAGGTGCTAGGCGTTAGACCTTACAGCCGTTTGCCCGATCGTCACCGGGCTCCAAGAGGATTCTCATCCACGTTACCCCGTCGCCCTCTAACCCGACACCAGGTGAGCCCTCACTCTTCCTCCACGGACGAAGTTCGGGACCATCGATTTTCCCCTTCTCAAAACCGGCTCCCACGAGCCTCAGTGGATTTCCCATCAGCCCCATCGAGACCCAGACCCCCATGCCCTCTCTCGTTCGGCGAGCAGGCGCACTGCGTGCAGTAGATCCCCTCCTTCGGACGTTAGTCCCCTCACTCCTTGGCGCACAGCTGCGGCAGATGCAGAAGACACCCTCAGCCTTCACCCAGAGGACTCTGCCTTGGCCCTTTTTCAGAATGATTGTGGATCCTGACGACCATCTCGGAGGGGTTACAGATCTCCTTTCGGTCTCCGCCTATGCTGCGATGCTCCCCTCTCTGGACGCGGGTTCCGGACAGGTGACCTGATCAAGGCAGATGCTCTGCAAGGCGAGGTGACCTCCTTGCTCCAGAAGGCTGCCACAGAGGTGGACGTCATCACGACTCACCGGCCTTCTACAGCTGCCTCAACCAGAGCCTTGAGAGCATCGGTCCAGCCGATGGACTTCGCCGTCAGTCTCGACTTGTCCGACACTTACCTGCACGTGCCTGTGCACCCTTCGGTGCGCCGATACCTCCACCTCACCTTCCATGGGGTGGTATACCAATTCCAAGCCCTCTCCTATGACCTCAACCTCAACCCCTGGGTCTTCACCAGGATCATGGACACGGTTTTTGCCAGGGCCAGGCAGTCGTCTTCGAGCCCGACCTCCAACTATCTAGACGAACCAGGACGTGGCCTCTCTTGCGGGTGACAAGGACATACAAACATGAAAATAAAAAGGTTTAAGCAAACATGAAAATAAAAAGGTTCTTTATTTTTAGGTTAGCGGCCCTATTTACCTGATCAAATGTATATGGGTGTGTCCTTTATCTGTGTGTCAGTCACTGGAGCATAAAAAATGGTTTGAAAGTAATTCACATTAAATCAAATAAGATTTATTAAGAAAATGATGTGCACCGGAAGTTCTGGTTCTCTAATAAATTTTTCGAGTCAAATTTCGTTTGAGGCAGTTAATAACACCATAAGCAATCCACACAACTTGTGTGTTAAAACATATCACAGGAAACTTGCTTCACAGAGCGTCTCCAGTGTCTTTTTTTTTTTTTTCTCTCTCTCTTGGCTTGACTTCGCGAACGAAGATTCTATAGGGCTTGCCCACATCGTCTGCAGGCATTTTCTTGGCTGCGGAGGCCAATCCGGGACAGGCAGGTTCGACCGCAGTGGCTGCAGGGGAAGGTCTGGTCAGGGTTCTGAGTTACGACAACTCTGTTTTTTCTTCTGAGCCGCTTGTCCTTAAGGTTAGCTCTGCGAGAGTCCTCAAAGGAGACGGCTGCCTTGTGAATGGTGGAGCGCCAGGTGTCACGGTCCGCAGCAAGCGAAGACCACTGGCGGTGGTCGATTTGGCAGGCACTAAGTGACTTCTTGAGACCGTCTTTGTATCTCTTCTTTGGTGCCCCTCTGTCTCGGTGTCCAGTGGCGAGCTCGCCGAACAGAGTGATCTTGGGTAGGCGATGATCCTCCATCCTGGAGATGTGCCCCGCCCAGCGAAGCTGTGTCCGCAGCAGCAAAGCCTCGATGCTCACAGTTTCCGCCTGTTCAAGGACCTCGACGTTGGTGACATAGTCACTCCAGTGAATGCTGAGGATGGTACGCAGGCAGCGCTGGTGAAAGCGTTCGAGGAGTCGTAGTTGGCTGCGGTAGAGGGCCCAGGACTCGGAACCGTACAGCAGGGTGGTGAGGATGACAGCTCTGTACACGCTGATCTTGGTGCCTTTTTTCAGCTGTTGATTGTGCCACACCCGCTTGAATAGTCGCCCGAAAGCACTGTTCGCTTTTGCCAGCCTGTTGTCCAGCTCCTTGTCCAGCTTGGCGTCTGACGTGATGATGCAGCCAAGGTAGGTAAACTGGTGTACAGACTTCAGTTCGGACTCGCCGATGGTGATGTGGGGAGGGCGATGCTCTTCCTTGGGTGCCGGCTGATGAAGGACCTCTGTCTTTTTCAGACTGACCTCAAGTCCAAAGAGCTGGGCGGCATCTGCGAAGCAGGACGTAATGCGCTGCAAGGCTCTCTCTGTGTGTGCAACGAGGGCAGCGTCATCAGCAAAGAGCAGCTCACGAATCAGTTGGTCTAGGGTTTTCGTGTGGGCCTGCAGTCGTCTGAGGTTGAACAGGCTGCCATCGAGACGATACCTGATGTACACTGCGTCATCATCGTCGAGGTCCACTGTGGCCTGCTTCAACATCATGCTGAAGAAGATGGTGAAGAGGGTCGGTGCCAGCACGCAGCCTTGCTTCACGCCGTTGCGAATGGGGAATGGTTCTGAGAGGTCACTGTTTAGTCTGACCTGGCCTTGCTGGTCCTCGTGGAGCTGGACGATCATGTTGAGGAACTTTGGGGGACAACCTAGTCGCTCCAGGATCTGCCACATACCTTGCCTGCTCACAGTGTCAAACGCTTTTGTTAGGTCGACAAACGTTACGTACAGCCCTTTGTTCTGCTCGCGGCACTTCTCCTGAAGCTGTCTCAGCACAAAGACCATGTCGGTGGTACTCCTGTTGGCTCTGAAGCCACACTGGCCCTCTGGGAGGTGGTCTTCAGCGATGGCAGGTACCAACCAATTCAGGAGCAACCTTGCGAGAATTTTCCCGGCAATGGACAGCAGGGTAATTCCACGATAATTAGAGCAGGCAGACTTCTCTCCTTTGTTCTTGTACAGGGTGATGATGACTGCATCACAGAGATCCTTTGGTAGTGTTCCTTTTTCCCAGCAGCAGAGAAAGAGGTCGTGGAGTTTGTTGTGCAGTGCTGGGCCTCCATGTTTCCAGATATCTGGCGGGATTCCGTCAATGCCTGCTGCTTTGCCACTCTTGAGCTGGTGGATGGCTGTGAGGGTCTCTTCGGCGGTAGGCGGTTCGTCCAATTCAACCTTTAGTGGAAGGTGTGGGATTTGGAGGATGACTGTTTCTTGAACAGTGCGCTCAGCGCCGAAGAGGTCCTGAAAGTATTCCGACCAGCGGTTCAAGATGGAGGTATTATCTGTGAGGAGTGCCTGTCCATCAGCGCTTTGCAGGGGATTTTGTACCTGGTGCCTAGGGCCATACACTGCTTTCAGTGCTTCGTAGAAGCCCCTGTAGTCACCGTTGTCAGCGCAGAGCTGGGTCCTCTGTGCGAGTCTGGACCACCACTCGTTCTGGAGCTCTCTAAGCTTGAGCTGGAGACTGCTGCAGATGAGGCGGAAGGCAGACTTCTTCACAGGGCAGGAAGGCTGGGCTAGGTGGGCCTGGTGGGTGGCTCTTTTTTTTGCTAAAAGTTCCTGGATCTCTACGTCGTTTTCGTCAAACCAGTCTTTGTTCCTCTTTCTAGCAAAGCCCAAGACTTCCACAGAGGATTTTACAATAGCAGTTTTCAGTTGTTCCCAGAGTGTTTCAGGGGAGGAGTCTGCTGGATCAACTGTGTCTTTGAGCATGCGCTGTAAATCGGCCTGAAGGGCAGCTTCCTTGTCGTCACGCTGAAGGCTGGCAACATCAAGCTTTTTCTTGGGGGGGCCCCCTTTCTTGGGTTTCAGCTTGAGGCGGAGCCTGAGTTTGCAGCGAACAAGGCGGTGGTCAGTGTGGCACTCTGCGCTGGGCATCACTCTGGTGAGGAGGACATCACTGCGGTCCCTCTGACGCACTAGGACATAGTCGATAAGGTGCCAGTGCTTGGAGCGAGGATGCATCCAGGTGGTCTTTCAACTGTCCTTTTGCTGGAAAGTAGTGTTGGTGATGACAAGTTGCTGCTCTGCACAGAGCTCCAACAGTAGGCGACCATTGTCATTGCAGTTCCCAACGCCATGCTTGCCGAGGACTCTTTTCCAGGCTTCAGAGTCTTGGCCCACTCTGGCGTTGAAGTCGCCAAGGATGATGACTTTGTCGTCTGCAGGGGTGCTCTGCAGGAGGCTGCGCAAGTCAGAGTAGAACTTGTCTTTTTCTGCAGGCTCTGCCAGGAGGGTTGGGGAGTACACACTGAGAAGGGTGACGTATTGCTGGTGTCTCAGTGGGAGGCGCATGGACATGATGCAGTCGGAGTGACCCGTTGGTAGGTTTTCCAACTTAGTCGCAATGGGGGTCTTCACCATGAAGCCCACGCCTGAGAGCAGTCTTTCTGATGCAGGCCTGCCTGACCAGTAGAGGATGTAGCCAGCGCCAAGTTCTTGGAGGCTGCCGTCCTCCGGAAGGCGTACTTCGCTGAGCGCGGCGATGTCGATGTTTAACCTCCACAATTCATGGGCAATGAGGGCGGAGTGACGTTCAGGGCGTCCGCTGTCTGCTGTGTCGAGCATGGTTCGGATGTTCCAGCATGCTATGTTGAGTCCGGTCATGGTCGTCATGAGAGTGGATCCATTGCTTTTTCTTGTTTTCTGACCGCATGAGAAGATGCCCGTTGACCGCGGCTAGCCAACTGGGGTTACGAGGGGATGAGCTTTGGTTAGGCCACCTTTTCTAGGCCCCTTTCCGTGTGGAGCAAGCAGTGCTGTCCCTAGAGAAGGCTGCTTGGTCGTTCAGGGTGTGCCGAGTGACGTTATCATCCCCAGGTCAACATCAGGCGACCAATATCCTGAACCGCCTGCATGCAGGTTTGAGACTGCGGCTTCCAGTGACATCTTTCACCTGCCGTTTTGCCCCTTGCCCATCGCTACAGGACTTGGAAAGTTCAGTGTCATAGTCCGTGGGCGTTTCATAAAGCCTGCGTGGTGGAGCTTTTTGGTGGAGTGCAGTGTGCGCAGTACTGGCCCCACCCTTTAAACCCTTGGTTCGTTTGCCATGGCCTAGCAAGCTGGGATGGTGGCATCGAGGTCCTTGGGTCGTAGGTTTTATATCAGACTGTCCTTGTCTTAGTCTCTGGCTCAAAAGCCTTCCCCGGAGACATGGGGGCTTTGATGTCAGGGGTTTCCTCCCTTAGCCTTTCCGCAGCCAAGCGGCCAGGCCTGCAAGGCAGCAGGGGACTCGTGGGGGCCGGGATCGTCCATGTCCCGTGCAGATGTGAACATCTGCCCACTGCCCAGACGGTGACACACACCAGAGGAGAAAATTCCAACACCGGAACCCGGTATCGAACCTCGCACCTTTGGCATTGGAGGCAGGCGCCTTAACCACTGCGCCACTTCCCCGTATTTTTTTTAACCACTAATGAAACCCTGTGTCCTCCAAGGTAGCCATGGGCAATAACTCATCCAATTTTTGTGTGAAGGTAGCTCAGACAGTAGGCTGAAGATCTGAAGTAAGCAACACATAAAATGTTCTTGTTTTGCTGTCAGGGTGGCTCTTTGTTTGCAAGTACACTTACAGACACTTTTATTTTCTCAAAATCATTACCGACGGCACTACTACTAGGAATACTTCGCTTAGCTTAACAATTTGAGCCCAAAAAAACTCGTGTACATTACCACAGGGGAGGCAATCACTAGGGGTGTCGTTACCAGGACACCCGGGGTGGCCTCCCCTTCTCCCTATCCGGTGGCGAGCTCACCGTTTCCCGGCAGTCTCTTCGCTTAGCTGTTCAGGACAGGCCATGTGCACTTCGTGCTCCGGCTGGAGTTAGGTGGATTACTGTTGTGTACTGTGGACTTTTGGATTTATGTGTTCAGACTTTCGTGGCGGTGGATTATGTGCATTGTGTTGTGTTTGGATTACCTATGTGGTCTATGGATTACGTGGTGTAGGTTTTCTGTGGTATCACTGGTTTGGCAATGGTGAGTTAAAGTAGCGGTGACTGCCTCTAACCGGTTTTGACCGGGCAGCGGCGGTGACCGGGCCGTGATGTTTGGCAAGCCGACCGGGAGCGCGGTTCTCTTTTGGAGGTTCCCCGCTTTCACTTGGTTTGGTTGTTTTGTTGTTTTTTTGTTCTGTCCTTTGTTACAGTACTCAGGTACGAACATGCACCAAGTGTGGCGCCTTCCAATGGCCGAGCGAGGGCCATGATGTCTGCCTACCCTGCTCGGGCGGTTCCTCCGGCCGGATGTACCGCGAATGCGGGACTTGGGAGGAAGAAAGATGGTCACAGCTGTGGGCGTTTTACCGGAGGGAGAGAGCGGCGCCGATCTCACAGCTGAAGTCGAGGAACGCGCTACAGCAGGGCAGAAAAGGCAGAATCATACAGAATTGAGAATAGAAGGGGTCTTCTATCCCTGCCAGTGCCTCGGGAAAACTTCCCCGCCTTCAGCAGATGATTGAGCCTTTCATTTCGGATAGGGGCTGTCCAAGCCCGGGCACCAAGAGCTCCACCCCGCCTCATAGAGGCCCCGGTATGCTAGACCGCCAACGATGGGGTACGCTCCTAGGCACAGGTCAGCATTGGGAGTTCGGTCCCCCTGCAGTAGGAAGATTGAGCGAGATTATCACCCCCCAGGTGAAAGACAGAGAGAGAGAGAGCGCCCAAGCAGGGGACCTCCCACCTCTGAGAGGAGAGTGCCCGCCAGCCTTAGGCCGGACTAGCACCGTCACCGGGCCGCGTCTTCAACGCACCTCTCAGTCATGGACGGGAATGAGAGTCACAGAGTGAACTCTACACCTTCACCCCTCCACTTGAGGGCCAGGATATGGGAGAGCGATCGCGGCGAGATTCGTTCCCACGACAGGAATGGAAAGACGAGGAAGATAAGATAAGATACTGTTTATTGCCATTTGCCTTAAGAACATAAAGCATAGGAATGTGTGTTGGTGTCGTTACAATTACAAACATCACAGTCAAAAAACCCTCACAAACAATAAAACAACCAATCAATACTCTATCACACAAATCCAATGCCCTACACACCCTGTAAAAACTTTAAAACTAAGCAACTAATATCACAAACCAATACATATCGTACACACCCACTCTCATCTTCCACACACACACACACACACACACACCTATTAATCTAGGCAATCAAAATTAATTAAAGGTATATCGTTTAAGAAGAAACCAGAATATCTTAGAGTAAATGTCACTAATTTAGTGATCACAGTTGCAAGTAAAACTGGTTAATATATATCATAAGACTAGGCTAATACTGATATACACTATTCTCTCAACCGCTGGGGGCGCACCAAACACCACCAGCAGCCAAAGGGATAGCAGAAGGGTTGGGCGAAGTGCTCTGTAGGTCGGTCACATGATTCCATGCACATACGCACACTCACTCAGTCATTCACGCAAACATCAGTCGGCCTCGGCAATGAAACTCTATGATCGGCCCACAGAACACATCATCGCACGCTTATGACACAGAAAGGGCTTGGACAGCACTAGGATAAAAATTGTTACTAAAACGGTTTGTCCGTGCTTTGAGGGCAGAGTAGCGGCGACCAGACGGAAGCAGGTTAAAGAGACCGTTAGCCGGGTGTGTAGTGTCGCGTGCAATAAGCCCTGCACGTCTAAGCAGCCGCTGTTGGTACACACTGTCAAGGCTTGGCATGTCTTTGCCGACTATTTTGGATGCTGTCCTGACGACACGGTTGAGTCTGTGTTTTTCCCGTGCAGACACACTGCCATACCAGACCGCGATCGAGAATGTCAACACACTCTCGATCGCGGCCCGGTAGAAGTGCTCCATGCCAGTTCTGCTCACACCAAAAGCCCTCGGCCTTCTCAAAAAATAAAGGCGCTGCTGTGCTTTCTTTACAATGTTCTCTGTGTTTTGTTCCCATTTAAGATCATCGGAGATGGTGGTTCCCAGAAATTTAAAATGCTTAACAGTTTCTACGGTTTGATCGTGAACTACAAGAGGGGGGAGGACAGTTTTGTTACGTCTAAAGTCCACTATCAGCTCTTTTGTCTTACCGACATTTAGCTCCAGATTGTTCTGGTCACTCCACTGCACAAGCTGATCGACCTGCTCCCGGTATTGGGATTCATCACAGTTTTTTTATCATTCCCTCCACTGTGGTATCATCAGCAAACTTAAACATTTGCGTGCCCTCCCGACTCGCTCTGCAGTTGTAAGTCAAGAGCGAGTACAGCAAAGGAGACAAAACGCATCCCTGAGGGGTGCCCGTGGACAGGGAAATACAGGAGGACACACGGTCCCCCACTTTAACGACCTGCGGACGATCTAAGAGAAAGTCGAGCAGCCATAAGCAAATGGACTGTGGAAAAGAACCAATCTGTTGTAGTTTATCAAAAAACTTGGAAGGGACAATAGTGTTAAAGGCACTGCTATAATCTACGAAGAGAATGCGTGCGTATGTGTTAGGTTGCTCTAGGTGCTGAAGAACATGAAATAGAGCCAAAGAGACAGTGTCCTCTACAGATCTGTTCCCTCTATAGGCAAACTGATGTGGGTCAAAACACGGGTCAATAAGTGACTTCATGAAACATAAGACAAGACGCTCAAGTGATTTCATGACGACGCTGGTTAAAGCCACTGGTCTGTAGTCGTCTAGACATGTCACTTTAGTTGTTTCTTCAAAAACATTACCGATGACATGACTACATGGGAATGTCTACTTCTAGGATCAGTTTTAGCCTACTTGCCCGTTGTGTGCCCACACAACCCAAGAGGCACTCGGGGAACCCCCCAGAGGGGCCGAGAGTTATCTCCCCATACCTTCCTTACCAGATCCGGTCACGAGACCATCCAGTCTTGCTACTTCGCTCGTGGAGAGAAGACGTGTCTGGCCTGCGCTCTCGCTGCCTCGACCGGTCTTCTGCCTACCGACGCTCGTTGCCGACTTCGTGTGCTCTGCGCCCACTTCTACCCTGCCTTCTACCCTGCCTTCTCTTCCTGCTT
The DNA here is from genome assembly GCA_036245525.1 of Semisulcospira habei. NCBI lineage: Eukaryota > Metazoa > Mollusca > Gastropoda > Semisulcospiridae > Semisulcospira > Semisulcospira habei. The sequence continues at coordinate 194,862,779 of BTPG01000006.1, forward strand.
CGTTGGGCTGCTTGCGGGGATTCTTCTGCTTCTGTGGACGGCGGTTTGACTGCCCTTTCCCCCCTTCCCTTCGTTGCAGAGGTAAGGTAGCGGTAGTTCCATCGGCCGGCCCTCGGGCTGAGAGCCGGCTGCCTGTTGGGTGCTTCCCTGCTTTCTTTCTTAGTGGTCTTTCTTTCAGTGCGTAGTGCCTGATTAGCTCACGGTCGGCTTTTGCCGTTTCACGCCCGTTTTGCACGTGGGCCTTGGGCTCCTTGTGTGTTAGCCCGTTAAAGGCCCTTTAGCCCTCCGAGAGTTCCCCATTACGTTTTCACCGGGAGCCCGCTTGCGCTTGGCCATAATGCTTTTGTGCTCCGGGTGCGGCGACTTTATGTGGCCGACGGACACCCACTCGGTCTGCCTACCGTGTTCGGGTTGTTCCTCAGACCGCAGGTGTAAGGTTTGTGCGGCCTGGCCTGAGGTTCTGTGGGCAGACCTTTGGTCCTTCTACCGCCGAGAGCGTTCCCGCCTGGCTAACGAGCGTCCGGCGCCCGTTGAGACATTGGCCGCCCTTGCTGTTTCCTCTGACCACTCCCACACGGAACGGTCCTCTCGTCGGGGTTCGTGTTCTTTGTCTGACCACAGGACCGCCGCTGCTGCCACGCCCGCTGACCCTTCCGGAGGGTCTGTTTGCCGGCTTAGCACCCGTCTCACTGAGAGTGGCCAGCAGCAGTCGGCCTTGAGCCGTCTGTCGTTGACGAGCCGTCCTCACCACTCTCCCCGCAACAAGCCCGCTGATCCTTCCGGAGGATCGCCTTGCCGGCATAGTGGCCTACTTCCGGAGTAGGGCCCGGAGAGACGTCAGCACCGTCCTTCGCGACGCAGCCGCAACCCTGATCCTCACCGTTCCTCCTCCAGACTCCGACGCTCTCGCTCGCCTCGCGAGCGCCGTCAGCGGGATCCTCGCCGCCCTGCTTCCCCTCGGGCGCCTTCGCGCTCTGCGCCACGCCGGGCGTCGCCTTCATTGCGTCACCGCCCTCGTCGACCCTCCTCGCATCGTCGGAACTCCTCGCCGCGTGCTCGCCGGGCGCCTTCCAGTCCTCGCTCCCTCGTCTTGGAGAGGTCTCGTCCTCGGTCCCGCTCCCGGTCGCCTCCTCGCTTACCGCCGCGCTCCCCGCTGCCCTCATGTCCCCTGTCTACGCCGGAGGTTCAGCGCTCTCCTTTGACCTCGCTGCGGTCGGTGGTGGTTCCGGTGCATTCTCGACGACCCCTAGAGGATGACGCGCTCAGCCTGCTGCCCGAAGACTCCATCTCGGCTCTATTGGATGAGGAGGGTCGCTCGACCTCGCCCGCGGCCCTCGAGGATGCTTCCCCCTCAGCGCTCCCGTCTTCTTCCCGGTCAGAGACGCTTTTAGCTCTGGATGAAGCCGCCAGGATCGTGGCCGCGACGCTGCCGGCGGACGCCTGCCCAGCTTCCCCGCCTCTGAAGAGGAAGGTCGCCGCCTTCGTTGACGCGGAGAGGCAGGTCAAGAAGTTTAAGTCGCTTCCCCAACCGCCCGGCTTTAAGGACCTTCGAGACGTCTTTTCGTCGCACCTGCATTTGGCCACGTCCCAGGAGCCGGTCTTCTTCTCCGACCGTCGCTGGCCCGCGGATTTAGACATGTCGTTTCTGCGGGACTGGTATGCTGGCCATTCCCAGGCCTTCTCCATCCCTCTGCCTACGCTGGACCCTTCGGCCGTGTCGCTAGCCAGCGGCCCGACTCTGCTGCGGCAGTCCCTGCCGCGGGGCCTGGACAAGACAGCGACCTTGGTCCGGAACACCTTAGCCTGCTCTGGTGTCTTGGAGCTCCTCACTCAAGCCTGGGTCCGTTGGGTGGAGGAATCCTGGCATCCTTCCATCTCTCCCCTCCTAGGAGACCTGCTGGTCCTCGCGGAGACCGCCAACCGCGCCGCCTACCACTCGTCGGTCAACGCGATGGCTGCTTCGGCCAACTGCGACCTCATGCGTCGAGATACCCTGCTCCTCGCCTGCAGTACGTTGCCGCCGGACCTGCGAGCGCAACTTCGCCGTGCCCCCTTGGGTGGGCCCTTGCTGTTCGGCGACACCTGGTCCGCGGTGAGAGCCTCCAACCCCGGCCGCTGGCCCAGCAGTGCCCCTCCTCCACGCCGCTTTCGCCCCGCCCGCCAGGCTAGGGGTCGCGCCTCGCGGTCTGCTAGACCCGCTGCCCCCTCGGCCCCCGCCTCGGCGCCCGTGCAGGCACCCGCCTTTGGCCGGTCCAGACCCCCCAGACGCCGTGCCCCCGCATGGACCCATCCCGGCAGGAGACGGGGTCGCAGGCGGCCCGCGTGACTCCCTGCCGACCTTGCCCCCGCCGACCTCCTCTGGGTCTCCGGTCGGCGGGCGGCTAGCCGATTTCCACGGAAATTGGCTCACGCTCTTTGGTGGCGACCCCTGGATTTGCGACACCGTCTCTACGGGTCTGCGGATCGTCTTCCGAAGCCCGCCGCCCTTACGTCGTTCCCCACTCTGGACCGAGATTCCCAGCGACCCGCTGAAGGCCGCCGCCTTGAGGGAAGAGGTAGCCTCCCTGCTGAGGAAAGCCGCCACAGAGGTTGTCCGAGTCCCCGACTCACCGGCCTTCTACAGCCGCCTTTTCCTCGTGCCGAAGCCTGGAGGGAGATGGCGTCCGGTCATCAATCTTTCGGCGCTGAACAAGTTCATTTCAGCCCCCTCCTTTCGGATGGAGACTGCCAGAGCCCTGAAAGCCGCGGTACAGCCTCTCGACTTCGCAGTCAGTCTGGACCTCTCCGAGGCGTACCTGCATGTCCCGATGCACCAGGCCTCCAGGAAGTTCTCAGGTTTGCGATCGACGGCGTCGTTTACCAGTTCCGGGCGCTGCCTTTCGGACTCAACCTCAGCCCTGGGTCTTCACTCGGCTGATGGACGCCGTAGTCGCCTTAGCCCGACAGTCCTCCTCTGATCCGACGTCGAGCTACCTGGACGACCTCCTTTGCGCAACCAATCGGAGACCGCGCTAGCCACGGGCAGAGATGCTCTCCTGCACCTCCTGGCACACCTGGGCTATCTAGTAAACGACGGCAGGTCAGATCTCTCTCCCTCCCGCCGGTTTGTGCACCTGGGTATGGAATTTGCTACCGACCTCAACACGGTTCGCCTTCCGGCGCCTCGGATCAAGAAGATTGCGGATCTAGCCGACCAGTTAGCTCGGGAGGATGCAGCCCCCGCCAGAGTCTGGCTTCAGTTGCTGGGTTTGATGAACGCCGCAGCGGATCTTATCCCACTAGGGCGTCTCTACTCCCAGCCGATTCAACTGCATCTTCTTCTCCATTGGCGCCCGTCTTCCGGAGACTTGATGTTCCGTCCGCACCTTCGTCGGTGGACCGACCCTACGTGGCTAGCGTCAGGAGTTCCCCTGGCCTCTCCCCCTCCGCAGATCTCTCTTGCGTCGATGCCAGCCTTTCTGGGTGGGGGGCCCATCTCCTACCGCAGTTCCTCGCGACCTCGGGCCCCTGGCCCTCAACCTTGGCGCACACCCACATCAACTGGCTGGAGTTGCAGGCCGTCTGGCAAGCCCTTCAGGTCTGGGAGGACCTCCTCAGACACCAGGAACTTCTCGTGCTTTCGGACAACACGACGGTGGTCGCTTACATCCAGAAGCAAGGTGGCACACACTCCCCCGACCTGTGTATGCTCCTCTACAGGATGATGCGTTGGTGCGAGGACCGGAGCTTTATCTTTCGAGCCCGGCACGTTCCCGGACTCCTGAATGTCTTGGCCGACTCTCTGTCTCGCCGCGGCCAGCTCCTACACACGGAATGGACCCTGCAACAGGACATCTTTCGGATGATCTGCGCCCGCTGGGAGACTCCCCAGGTCGACTTGTTCGCCTCGAGGTGGAACAACCAGCTTCCCCTCTTCGTCTCCCCCGATTCCCGACCCCCTTGCCTGGGCTGTCGATGCACTCTCCATTCCCTGGGACGGCCTTGTGGCCTATGCCTACCCCCCTACCTTCCTCGTTCCCAAGTCCTCCTCAAACTTCGGGGCTGTTCGGCGATCCTCCTGTTGGTCGCACCATTCGCCTGGAACCGCTCCTGGACCACCGACCTGCTCAGCCTCGCCACGGACCCGCCCCTGCTGCTGCCCACCCCGCGGACCATGCTCAAGCAACCTCGCCAGCCGCTGTTCCACCAGTGCCCGGAGCGACTCCTCCTTCACGCCTGGAGGTTGTGCGGCAAGCCCTCGGAGCTAGAGGCTACTCGGGTGCAGCAATGGAGGTGATCGCTGTAGACCGTCGACCCTTCGAGTCTACGAGGGAAAGTGGCGAGTCCTCTGTTCCTGGTGCACCGATCACGGCCTTACGCCCACGGATCTGACTCATCCTCAGCTGGCGGACTTCTTTCTCTGGCTCTTCCGAGACCACGGCCTAGCCCCCATCACGGTACGCGGTTACCTGTCCATGATTGCGGACACCTATCGTCACCTGGGAACGACCCGATCCGGGCGCCTGCAAGGACCTAGCCGACCTTATGGGACACTTCGGCATCCAGCGCCCAACACTCCACTCGCTCATTCCTCGCTGGGACCTACCCTGGGTGCTCACGTGGTTGAACTCCGCCTGCTTCGAACCATTTCCTTTGGCCCAGTTCGCGGACTTGACACGCAAGACTTGTGTCCTGCTGGCACTTGCTACCGCTTCGCGTGTGAGCGAGCTACATGCGCTTCGGCGCGCCCTTCCTGTCTGCAGTTCCGAACAGATGGCTCCGTCCAACTGCTCACGGACCCGGCCTTTCTGGCGAAGAACAGGTCTCCTTTAACTCCGCCTCAGGTGTTCACCATTAGGCCGCTGAGAGACCGACCCCGGCGATCTAAGCCCATCCGCAGGGGACGGTCGTGCCTCTTCCTACCTCTAAGACCCAACCGGCGTGACATTACAGCCCAGACGATCTCTTCCTGGCTCCGCTGGGTCATACGCTCCGCTTATCAGGAGATCTCCCCACAGGGAGCGAAGAGGCTGCACATTCACGCACACGAGGTACGAGCTATGGCCACGAGCGTCGCGTTTGATCGAAACTGCGCTGTCAAGGACATCGTGGCAGCCGTGGGCTGGAAAACCGAGTCGGTCTTTGCCTGTTTCTACCTCCGGGACCTGGCTAGCCAGTGAGAGAATCTCACACTGGTGGGGGACATCGCCGTGGCGCAACACTCCCTCCCGGCGCCACCGGCACCGTAGGTGTGCACTTCGCTAAAATTGTCGGGAGTGTGCGACGGGGAGAACGGCGCTGTTTTGTTGGGGAGTTTGGGCGGCACCCTCCTCCTCATCGCAATTCTCCCATGTAGTCATGTCATCGGTAATGTTTTTGAAGAAACAAATTCATTTTTCTCTAAAAGGTATTTTTTCGAAAAATACTTACCGATGACATGACTCGGATGACCCTCCCTCCTGCCCCGCTTGCCGCTTTCGAGCGAAGTATCAGACTGAATGGTCTCGTGACCGGATCTGGTAAGGAAGGTATGGGGAGATAACTCTCGGCCCCTCTGGGGGGTTCCCTGAGTGCCTCTCGGGTTGTGTGGGCACACAACGGGCAAGTAGGCTAAAATTGAGCCTAGAAGTAGACATTCCCATGTAGTCATGTCATCGGTAAGTATTTTTCGAAAAAATACCTTTTAGAGAAAAATGAATTTTTCTTTGGGACTGGAATTATTGTGGATCGTTTGAAGCAGTTTGGCACTTTGCGCTGACTGAGTGACATATTAAAGATGTCAGAAAACACACCAGCGAGCAAAGGAGGCAAAGACAGAATATGGTTGGACCGAAGCTGTCCATAGGTGGACTGACATTCGGTCATTAGAGCCAGCCGATGGGAGGTGCATCCCCATCGCGAGTGAACCACCAGGATATCTCTTCCATGCCATAGGAACATGGAAAATGACACAGGCTACAGGGTCTCGAGTCGAAGAGTGGAACCACAGGCAAGATCCAACGCACAGGGCGGATCCCCCATGTCCAAAGCACTATTGGGAAAAACTAACTTAGTCAGCAGTCGACGCAAAAGGTGGTGCCAACCACACACCCACACTCCACCCTTGGAGGTAGAGAGGAACTCACAGTGGCCATGGACCTGCATTACGCGGGGAGGAAGCCTTCATGTTCGGTTGGGCGACTGCAGCAAGCGGGAGGAAGGGCGCTACAGATACCTATTGCCTGGGAACGTTTTCTTCCTTCTTCGCCTCTCTGACCAGCGGACAAGCTCGGGTACGGCGCAGCGTGGGATCTCTCGGTGACAACGAGCATCAGAGGCGCCCGGCAAGAGCGGCCGTTCTTCAGTCCAGAGCTTTAAGGGCCGATTTCCTCGGGGAAATGACAGCCTCGACACCGGCGCCAGGATTACAGAGATGGCAGCAGCAGGATGGAATCACCCTAACTTTCGACACTCGACCTCTTCCTGTTGGATTATGGAACAAGCATGAACGCATCAGCACAGTGGGTCCCGCTCTCTTCTGAGTAGGAGCAGCATCTCGCGGGTCAGGATCCTCATATGGGACGAGGGATCAAGCGGAAAAACACATAGATAGACTGGAAATGGAAGCAGTGTGCTTCGCGTTCTCGCCGGGAAGCAGCAGCGCACAGGTCAAGATATCCTCGCCGTTGAATGAGAGATCAAGCCGTCAAACACCTTAACAGGTCGCAGATGAAGCAGGGTGGCTCGCACTCTCTCTGTGGGAAGCAGCGTCTCACGAGTCAGGATCCTCATGTTGGACAAAGGATCAAGCGGACGAACACATCAACAGGCGGGAGATGGAAGCAGTGTGCCCCTCATTCTCTCCGAGTGGAAGCAGTGGCTCACAAGTCAGGATATACTCGTACGTGGACGAGGGATCAAGCCGTCTAACACTTCTAAAGGTTGGAGTGGAAAGCAGAGTGCCCCGCATTCTCTCCGAGTGGAAGCAGCGGCTCACAAGTCAGGATAGCCTCGTACATGGATGAGGGATCAAGCCGTCTAACACTTCTAAAGGCTGGAGTGGAAAGCAGTGTGCCCCGCATTCTCCCCGAGCGGAAGCAGCGGCTCACAAGTCGGGATATCCTCGTACTTGGATGAGGGATCAAGCCGTTCTAATACTTCAACAGGCTGGAGGGAAAGCAGTGTGACTCGCGCTCTCTCTTGGTGCGAGCAGCGTATCTTGGGGCAGGAGTACACGTAATCTCCGACAGCTCGGAGTGGGGGTAGACAACGGACACGCCTAGCAGACAGTCGGTGAGCTCCAACACATCGCAGATTCGACGCTCTTTGGACGAAGCGTCTGGGTTCGTCACGTCATTCCGCCGGACGTCGTTGTCCTGAGAGGAAAGCTGCGACGATGACTGATGCATCGAGTGGCCCAGAGCATCATGTCGCTTCCTCGCAGACTTCGGGATCTAGCGGAGGCATTGGGCGACTACTCGGCAAGACGGCGGCGGACAACAGAGGTTCTTCTGAAGACTCCTGATGACCAGAGAGGATAAACATCTACTTCCGCCGGCAGTGATGTGGAGTCTCTTCTGGGCAGCACTGTGCTAGTAGTGGATAAGGAGGCGTGGATGCTGTCGGCGGCTCCCCACAGACTACAGACTCCGGCGCGAGGAAGCGGAAGCGAGGCTTGGTCAGGACTGCGCCCGGGGTTCGCTTCCACCTAGCGGACGTGGGGTTTCATCGAGAGGGTGAAGCCTTCTGTTAGCAAGTGTCTGGAAAACACCTGGGACTTTGCAGCCTCGGTACGTCAGAGTGGGACACACACGGAGCTAGTGACAGCATTTAGGATGGCGTACCACCCCGCAGCCTACTCCTTGGTGGAGATTGCCAGCGGCGACGGACATGAAGGGACTTGCTGTTGTGACAGGTTCCACGCTCACCCGTCTTTTGGGATAACACAGCGGTGGAAGGCTCTGCGCGAGGACATTCTTCTGTGGGACATACTTGGCAGATGATAAGGCGACAGCGCAGGATCCCTTGTCACCTCGGCTGGATTGTCTCCACTCGCTCCAGTCAGCGGTGGCGAGATGGAAGCTTTGGCTACAGCGCGACTTGGTGATGCCCTGCCTAGAAGGAGACCACGGAGGTGGGCTGAGACCCTGACGCCCGACAGGCTACAGTAGGGCCTGACGGATCCCAGACCCGGAGACTAGGTGACGTCTAGTGTCGGCTTTGGCGTTTACTAGTAGCTTTGGCCCTGCGCTTGCAACTACTTGGACGGTCGGCCCTCTGGACCAGACGGCGAAGTGTGGGAGGACCCGGACTCCTGGCTGACGCAACACCGCCGACGCACATTCCGGGGCATCGGAGGCAAGCCCGACGTGGGACCAGCACCCAGTTTTGCTGCCTAGGCAGGGAGTGCCTGACCGATAACAGCGGGATAGCAACGAGTGAACACGCAGGCAGATACATCCGCTGGTTGGAGTGATGGTGGTGCAGCTGGTGCTCGTCAGATGGAAACAATGGCTGACGCTACGGAAGGTATGGGCGCGTGCCGGCTACTCAACAATGGCTTACGCTATGGAAGGTACGGGTGCACTCCGGCTACTCGACAATGGCTGACACTACAGAAGGTACGGGTGCGCTCCAGCTACTAGAGGTCGGGGTTTCTTCGTGTAGCACTTCTGCCAGTCGTGCAGAGATCGGGCCAGCACTCGTCGGACACGTCGCAGGTCAGCTCAACGTATGCGCGGATTCCCCTTGTGGCAGGGTCAGCGGCAGCGTAAAGAGTGTTACTACACCCGGCTGCCATCCAACTACTCTACGCGTGTGAGGAGTCTCCGATGATAGGCCGGTCCTACTGTAGTGGAACAGGAAGCTGCTTCCTCTGTCGCCTCCAGACCGGATCCACGAGCCTCGATGGGCTCCTTCGAGGAACAGACTCCTTGCGTAGCCAACCACCTTTGCATACAGATTCTCCGGTTGGTCTGTTCACCGAAGTTAAGCCGTTGGGGGCGGTTAATCCTTGGTTGGATAACCTCCTGGGAACAACAGGTATGGTGGAAGTCTTCTTAACCCTTATCTTGTTCACCAGAGGGTGTTGGCGCCACTAGGCTTCACGCTAATCCGGGCTAGCCTTCAAGTAAAGCCTTTGGGCTATTTTCTTATTTTCTATAGTATAACCTGTGTATGGCAGGGCACAATTGAAGCTGTTAGCCTCAGGCTGATACGGGTTAAGATGCGGCAGCATGTTCCCTCAGGACGGGTACCTAAGGGCTCCACAAGACCAGGGATGGCATGGGGATTAGGACTTTGATGACCGTTCAGCTGGATTACAGTCCTTTGGAGACGCGCGGCGAACCCCTGCCTCAGCTCCGCGTCCGAGATGATCGCAACCATGGCAGCAACTGTTTGTACAGACACAGAGCAGTTGGCGCGGCACGCTGGGATATGGACAGTCAGCACTCACACCAAGAGGCTTATCGGGTGCGACAGTGGATGTGATTGCAGCGACTCAAGGAGTCTCTGACAGTACGGATACGATGGAGAGTACAGCAGGCCTGATGTGCAGCGGAGCAACTCTCCCCACAAACCGGACTACCCACATTTTGGCCGAGTTCGTCTAGGGGTTCCCAAGCAGATCGGACCCCTCAGCATCATTTGAATTTACCGGGTGGCAGGCACTTATTGACACCTAGCACTGACCACCGCCAGTACAGATCTCTCGGATCGGATCGAGCACCGTCATCGGCAAGACAGCCGGCTTCCACTGACGATGCGGGGAGATCTAAAAGGAAGACGGCTCAATACAGCTCTTCACAGACCTTACGTTTCTGGCAAAGAATCGCCTCCCAGCATCAGCGCTCCAAGTATTGTCCATCCGTCCTCTCAGGACAATGGAACAGGATGGGGAATCCCGCCTACAGGACCCCGTCAGAGCGCTTAAAATTACCTGCGCAGAACTAAGCCACTATTACAAATACGCTTGCGCCTATTCCTGACCTTGGCTCCGGGCAGACGAGACATATCTGCGCAGACGATCTGATCCTGGCTCCGCTGGGTGATACGGGAGGCATACAAAGAGCTCGCCCCTGCACAAACCAAGACCTTGCGTATCAGGGCACATGAAGTCAGAGCAGTGGCAATGAGCATCGCCTTTGACCGCAACTGCGCGGTCAGCGACATTGTGGCAGCCGTGGGTTGGCGGGCCGAATCTACCTTCGCCCCTTCTACCTATGAGATCTATCCGGCCAGCGCGACAACCTGGCCTTATTGGGGGACATATCAACAGCGCAGCACTCCCTCCAGGCGCCTCTGGCGCCGTAGGTAACGCCTAGCTAAAATTGTCGGCAGTGGGCGCATAGGGTGGGACCCTCAATTTACGTGCAGAGGCGCTTGGGCGTGGGACAGGTGGCCCAGGATCTGCGGCACCCTCCTCCTATTCGCTATTCTTCCTAGTAGTAATGCCGTCGGTAATGATTTTGAGAAAATAAATAAATTTTTCTCTAAAATGTATTTTTTTGAAAAATACTTATGGACGGCATTACTCAGAGGTCCCTCCCGCCTTCCCGCTTGCCGCAGTCGAGCTAAGACTCGGAGACTGCCGGGAAACGGTGAGCGCGCCACTGGATAGGGAGAAGGGGAGGCCACCCCGGGTGTCCTGGTAACAACACCCCTAGTGATTGCCTCCCCTGTGGTAATGTACACGAGTTTTGGGGGCTAAAATTGTTAAGCTAAGCGAAGTATTCCTAGTAGTAATGCCGTCGGTAAGTATTTTTCGAAAAAATACATTTTAGAGAAAAATTTATTTTGCGTTTTTAATGGAAGTCAGTATACTAATTTGGATGACCCCTCAGAAAAGGTCAGGGTCACAAATGTGTATAAAATGTCAGTTTTTGATAGAATTGTAGTTATTATCAACATTCTTGCAAACTTTTTAATCAAACTTGGCGCAAAGGTAGCTGATGATAAGACCTTACTATGTATACTAATTTAGTCGACTCATCGCAAAGGTCAAGGGTCACAGGGTTTACACAGATGTGTAAAACTGATTAAATTTTGAGGAAACATTGATTTACTTATTGTCACATGTGGATCGGTCATACATGTGAGCCATAAGGGCTTTGCCTTTTTTGTTTGACATTAAGTCACCTTAACTTTGTGTGTGTGTGTGTGTGTGTGTGCAGCTTCACCATACAAGGTGTTGGGCCAAAGTGGAAGGGACACCTACGAGTACTTCATTGGTGTGTGTGCGGATGCTGGCAGTGCCTGTGGGACAGACGGGTCAGAGTTCGTGGCTGCATGCCAGAAAAAGCCAAATAATGACTTTTTCCAAAAACAACTTGGAAAAACTGACCACGCCACTTTAAGGTTTCACAATTTTATATAACTATTAACATTTTCAGAGCACTGCTTTTGTTTTTTAAAGCCAAAAAGGTACTTTGTTGCCAGTCACCATTTAAAAAACATAGTATAGATAGGTTGGCCTCTTTCCCCCCTAAGCAGAATAGATGGCTGTGAGAGCAAGGGGCAAATATCTCAACATAAGTTATTGTCTTGCATGATATGCTAGGTTTTCAATACCTTGCCATGTTTTCTTTTTTCTGCTGAGTTCAAGTTATTGTCGTGAGATAAAAATGTGGACCAGCTATGGCAGACGTCGGCCTGAGGACCTTTTACTTTCCTAGTGGTTTTCTTCACAATAGCATGATTGTGAATAATGTGGTCTAACTTTGTGGATCCTGGCTACCCTGATAGACTGAGGCTGACCTGTATCAAAGACCTCACTTTTTTATACTTGATTTTAATGGATGGAGAGGAGATCTCGATGTAATCCAACCAGAAAAAGCCCAGGCGACATCTTTCATATACAGCTTTTCAAAGTATAAGTTAACTCATTCGATACGTGCCGCCTTTGGATACGCAGCATATCCGGAGGTGGCACGTATCGAATGAGTTAAAATGCGTCATTCATGATTATACAGCATCCCCCGCTGTGAGATGGCCTTAGTTGCCTGCTCGGCGTTAAACCCAAATAAGTAACCAAATTATTATTCCATCATATTTTCTGTTGCTCTAGTACAGTTTGTGTTGGTGGCCACGCTGACTACATGCAGTTGAAATTTACATATAGTTTTTTATCACTGCTAGCTTGTTAGCAGGAATGTTACATTTTCCTTACCCTCAGCTGGCTAGCTAGAATGACAGGTTTGATGCCACCTGCTGCAGGTATTCTGACGGTGAGCTGCTCCTGATCTATAAAGATGGAGATGCGTGTCACACCAGCTTTCGGCGCCAGACTGTCATTGCCTTCCACTGCCAGAGAGATGCAGGTAAAGTCCAAATAATGACTTTCCCAACCTTTGAGGACCTGTCATGACTATACATGTACATAATCCAGACCAAAAGTGTGTAAAATGCAGAGGAGAAGAACCTAACACAGAAAGAAACACGCTTAGAAGAGACAGTTACAACACATTTTATTCAGTTTTCAACATGGACAAACATACTTGTTTGTTCATTTTGAAATATTAATAAATTGTGTTATAACTATCTTTTCTAAGCTTGTTTCTCTCTCCTTTGGGTTCTTCTTTACATGTGCATGCTGTGGCAGATGATTTACCATTATAGTTGAAGGGTAGACCCAGAATAGCTTTTTGCCTTCCTAGGGACCAAGCTAATGTGTCACTTGAATTCTTGAACTATCATGGCAGGTCCGTCTCTTGCTGTGGTGTCTCAAGTGTGAATGTGTCCAATAGTTTTGTTTTACACTCTTGACAGTCACCTTTTTGGTCTGGATTTTGTTTGACAAAGCCTTCATCAGAAGAGTTGTATTTTCTCCTTCCTGCAGAAAACAGTGGGATTGGAAAACCAGCATTTCGTGAGGACAACAACTGCACCTACTTTTTTGACTGGCATACGGCCTACGCTTGTGTCAGTCGGACAGTGGAAACTAGCTGCAGCTTGGATCATGAGGGTCACAGATTTGACCTTTCCGACTTGATTGTGGAAAACGGTAATTCTTGAATGTTTGTTTGAATATTTCTTTGTTTACATGTGATAGCAAAATGAGTGTGTTTGCTGTCTGTCTGCCGCCCATAGTCAACTTTAACATTGGCATTGTCCCTGAGATTATTCAGCCACTGACTTCAGACTTGGTCCAAAGATACCTTTATAGAAACATACTCATTTAAGTTATCTGCTTCAGTGGTCAAGGTCACTAGCCACTTAACCGATGTACACTTTGTTTCCTCAAAAACATTACCGATGCCATTACTACAAGGAACAACCTATAGCTAGCGTAATTTTAGCCCAAAAACTTACGATGTGTACTTTTAGGGCCAGGGGAGGCCACCAGGGGTGCCGTGACCTGGTACCCGGGTAGCCTCCCTTCCCACCCATTACGGGTAACTGCCCGAGCAGCCAAGCCAAACCAGTTCTTTCCTTTAGCTTGCAGTGTATAGACGTGTTCGCTTAGCCCTCTACTGTGCTTCTACGGCTGTGTATGGTTCAAGCTGTACTTTAATATCTTCGTCAGTGGAATTCGTTCCCGGCCTGTGCTTTCGCCTTGCCTTGAAACTTTTCTGGCCTTGTGTGTACCGACGGCTGTGTATGGTTCAAGAGTACTTGGACTTTCGACAGTGGACTTCGTTCCCGGCCTGTGCTTTTGCCTTGCCTTGGAACTTCTGGCCTTGTGTGTACCGACGGCTGTGTATGGTTCAAGAGTACTTGGACCTTCGACAGTGGACTTCGTTCCTGGCCTGTGCTGTCGCCTTGCCTTGGAACTTTTCTGCCCGTGTTGTAGCGTAGGGTCGTGTTCTTAGACCTCTACTGTGCTACCTACGGCTGTGTATGGTTCTTGGAGCCCTTGGACTTTCGTTAGCGTGACTTCATTCCCAGCCTGCACGTCGCCTTCTGTGACTTTGGGAGGTGAATAAATGTCACTGGTGCTTCTTGCGTTGCTGCCAGAAGATAGGTCCCCGGGCCGTGGGGCCAGCCTTCGTCCCTCGTGGGAGCGCTGTCCTGCACCGATTCCAGCATTGAGAGACTTTCGGCTTGTGCGGTGCCTCTCGGAGCCTTCGACCTGGAGTCCGGTGTGCTTCGCCGGTCAAGTTCGCCGGTTGGACGGCCGGGACCTTCATCGAGGAACCAGCCTTCCTCTTCCTGGATGCTTCTGGGCCTCTGCCGCGTGGGCGCTTCTTCTTCTTCTTCGAATACAGGTGTTGCCCTGCCCCTTGCGAGATGTCCAGGTAAGGTCTTGATGCCGTGCCTCTGACGGCGTGCGCCGGCGTCTTTTACTATATCGTTGCTTGTTATTAAGAAAGCGATATTGCTCAGGACAGGATGGTGGGGAAAGGTGAAAGGTGGTGCGCGGTTTTCATTTCAAGAAACGTGGCCTGCTGCTATGACCAGTCGCTTCGTTGTTTCACTCTATGTTGCAGTGGTCAAGTCCGCACCTGCACACGATGTGGCGACTTGCAGTGGCCGAGTGACAAGCATGCGGTCTACCTCCCCTGCACTGGTTGTGCTTAGGGCCACTCCCATGATGTCTGCGCTCTGGGTAGAGGACCTTGGGACACCCAGCTGCGGAGTCTACGGCGTGTCAGTCGCCGCACCACCCTCAGCCACAAGCATGCTTCGGCCCCGGATCCAGCAGAAACGCACTTCGCTGCCGTTGGGGGACGGCACACAAGGCTCCCCCCTTGCGCACCCACTCGCTCGAGTCTGGTCCGCAGCGAGTCCGCTCGCCCTGCTCTGCGGAAAACAAACCCCAACACTCTACGTTGGGGGACGCCTTTCTCCCCCCTTGCGCACCGGCTCGCTCGAGCCAGGTCCGCAGCAAGCTAGCTCGCCCCACCTTACGGAACCCAAGCCTCACAAGACCTCCGGCAGAACTGAACGCCGCTTCTCTCCGGCGCCGGAGGAAGATAGATAAGAGACAAGAGAAGCCTCGGCTTCTGCGTACGACCCTCGACATGCGACTACGGGTTCGCGACCGCCTGAACTCAGCTCCTCACCCCTCGCCTGCGCACGCCCCCTCGGACTTTGGCGTCCTACACCGGACCCGCAGCCCGGCATCTTCGGTTCTCGCCTTCCCCTTCGCTCGCCGCTTCAGCTTCACGGACGCTGGTTCTTCTTGCCTCCTCCGGTCGATGTCCTCCTGGGTCGTCCGTGCTGCTCGTCCTCCGGCCTTGTCTTCCCCCCTCTCCTTCCCCGGCACCCTTTCCCCACCTTCCCTGCTCCCCTCCCCTTCGCGCCGTCGACCACGTGCTCCGCCCTCCTTCGCACGGACGCTCCACTCGTCGGTCTTGCCGCCCGCGCCTTCTCAGCCGCTCGCCCTGGTCTCGCCCCGTCTGGCGGCGGCTCCCGCCTCTCCAGCTCCTGGTGCGTCGGCCCCCTGCTCCGCTCGTCGATGTGGATAGCAGCCCTCGGCTCGCTCCAGCGGACTCCGACTCGGCTCTCTCCACCGCTCAACCTCTGCGCGCTGTCTTCTACGCCCTTGACCCTGCATCCAGGACGCCCAGGACGGAGACCCTTCCCTCGCTCGACGTGCCGCGCCTCTACAGTCTCACGTCTTCCCCGAGCCCGGACGCCTTCCCCGTCGCCCGCTTGGACGTTGCTCTTCCCCCTAGAGGTTTCGTCCCTGCCACGCCCCGAGGTTTCAAGGGTTGGTGTCGCCTTATCCGCCCCTGCAGCAGGATTCAGGCTCCGACGCGGTTCTCTTCATCACCGTCGTTCGCGGGCCGGTGGATTGGACATCGTCTTTCAGTGCAGCTGAATGCCGGACACTCCCAGGCCTTGCTTCTGCCCTCCCCACACTGGTTCATGCCGCTCAGCAGCAGCTGGTGGACTTCGCGCCTCCCGCCGTTGCACCCCCCCCCCCCCCCATCTGGTACGGACGGCGTTCCTTATCCGCAGCGCTCTCACCTGTGCTGGATTCCTCGACTTGGCCAAGCAGCGCTCGTCTACCTTGGAGCTGGCTCTTCTCCTCCTCGCCGCTGTTAGGGCCCCTCCTCACTCTGGCTGTGGGGAAGAAGTCCTGCCTTCTGGGCCGCGTGTCAACGCTTAGGTCCTCGATTCGCCGCTACCGCGCCCTGCTGTGCTCGTTGTCTGCCCCTACCTCCCGCAGGACCTATGGAGACAGCTGCGACAGGCTCCACTCGGCGTTCCCCTCCTCTTCGGTCCTGGCAGTCGGTGAAGGACGCGTTGTACCTGGTCGCGTCACCTCCTCCCGCTTCCAGCCGCCGCGAGGCACTGGGTCGCACCCTGCGGATCTCAATACCCGCCCAGCACCCACCCTCCCGGCGTCGCCGCCCTCCCCCACGCGCCCCCGCCGCGCCCGCCCCCCGACCCTGCCTCTGCCCCCGCCTGGCCTACACGGCCTCAGGCGGCATCTGATCGGCGACCTTCAGCTTGGCACGTGTTCTTAGCAGCGCCTTCCTTCCCTTGGGGACCGCCTGAGCCCTTCACGCCATGGTTCCTCCCTTGGGCTTCACTGTCAGCCTGGATCTAGCGGACGCCTGCACTCACGTTCCCGTGCTTCTGGCTTCCAGACGCTTCGGCGCTTCGCTTCGATGGTGGCGTTACCGTTCCGTGTCTTCCCCGTCGCCCGCATCCACTGGATGTTCGCCCATTCCTTGGTCGGCGTCTTCGCCACGGCCAGGTGGACTTCGTCGAGCCCCTCCTCGAACTAAGTCGACGATCTGCTTCAGCACCACCGGTCGGCACCCTCTCGGGAACAGCAACGAGATGCCTTCCCGGCCTCCTCGACACCCGTGGCTTTGTAGTCAACTTAGGCAAGTTGGATCTCGCACCGTCCCGCCGCTTCGCACACCGTGGTTGCAGTCCCTTACGGATCTCGTTGGGTGTGACTCCCGGAACTGAGGATCCAGAAGTTGACGAACCTGGCTCGTCTTGGTGCGCAGGAGGAGAAGGTCCCCGCCAGACTGGTTGCAGCTCTCAGGCCTGGTGAGCGCCGCTGCAGATCTCCTTCCCCTTGGTCGGCTCTGCTCGCCCCGCTTCACCTTCATCTTCTCCTGCACTGGCGCCCTCGACCAGCCACTTCGAGACTCCTGTTCCGGTTCCTCCCTCGCTCGTTCCACTTCTCCGCCGCTGGGCGGTCCCTGCCTGGCTCGCGCCTGGAGTCCCTCTCGTTCGCCTCCCCCCCCCCCCCCCAGTTGTCCCTTGCGTCGACGCCAGCCGTCCCGGCTGGGGTGCTCACCTGCTGCCGACGTGCCACAGCTTTCGGCAGCTGGCCACCGGTCCTGGTAGTCAAGCCTTAACTGGTTGGAGTTACAGGCGATACGGCAGCTCCTCTCGCTTGGGAACCGACTCTCGCACATCAGGACCTGATCGTCCTTCCGACGATTCCACTGTCGTGTCCTACGTACAGAAGCAGGACGGGACCCGCTCCCCTTCCTCTACCTTCTTCTTACCAGCGCCCCTGTTGATGCAAGGATTCCCGCGTCTCTCTCCGAGCGAGATACTTCTACGGTCACCTTGTCCTCGCGGACTCCCTCTCCCGGCGCGGTCAGCTTATCCACGCCAAGCGCGAAGAGGAAGAGGCGCTTCGCCCGGACGTCTTCCGGATGATCTGCGCCACCTGGGAGACCCCCCCCCCCCTTCGTTCTTCGCGACAGGGTGGTACCCCCAGCTCCCCCTCCTCGTCTCGCCCGTCCCGGAACCACAACCTAGGCGGCCGTTACGCTCCCCCTTCCCTGGGACGGCCCCAGCGATTCCGCTTACCCTCCCTCAGTCCTTGTTCCCAAGGTGCTTCTCTAGCGCAAGGGATGCAACACGAACCTGTTGCTGGGGGCGCCGTTCTGCTGCACCGGATCCTGCGCCACCGACCCCCTAAACCTGGCCACGGGCCCTTCTCTGCGGCTTCCCACTCCTCACACGATGCTCAAGCTACTGCGCCAGGCGCTCTACCATCCATGCTCGGAGAGACTCCTGCTACACGCTTGGAGATTCGACGGCAAGCCCTCGCCGCTAGAGTTTTTGAGTGAGGCAGTGACAGCTATCGCTTCAGGCCGCGGACCCTCGACCCTGCGTGTCTACGAGGGAAAGTGGGGAGTACTTGGAGCCTGGTGCGACCTCTGTCGCCCTCTCCCCTACCGATCTGGCTTCCCCACCACTGGCTGAGTTCTTCCTGGCTCTTCACCGAACAGCTCTTGGCACCGATCACTTCAAGGGCTACCTCACTATGATCGCCGACGCTTACCGGCACCCGGGCCAAGCAGATCCCGGCAGGGTAAGGACCTCGCTGACTTTTGGCCCACTTCGCCACACAGCGACCTGCCCTCCACTACCTGATCCCACGCTGGGACTTACCCTGGGTACTCACCTGGATGATCGCTAGCATTGCGAGCCGCTTCCCCCAGCAAGCCTGCCCGACGCTACGCGAAGACTTGTTTTTGCTCACCGTAGCCACAGCCTCCAGAGTGAGTGAGCTGCCCACTCCTTCCGTTCCCCCGCCTGCCTGTAGTGCAGGTCGGATGACCCCGTGCAGCTACTAACGGACCCGGCCTTCTTGGCCCAGAACCAGTCCCCATTGACAGCCCCACAGGTGATCACCGTACGATCACTGACGCCGATCAACTCCTACAAGGAAGTCAGACAACAGGACCTGGTGAGAGCCTTACGCGTGTACCTACGCCGTACCAAGCCGCTCCGCCAGGGACACACCTGCCCCTTGTTCTCTCTGTCCCGAGGTAGACAAGACATCTCATCCCAGACGATCTTCCTGGCTAAGATGGGTGATGCGCTCCGCCTACCAGGCCCTCTGCCCCGACGCTGCCAAGTGACTACACTTCGGGCCCACGAGGTCAGAGCCATGGCTGCTAGCATTGCATTCGACCGCAACTGTGCTGTCCGAGACAGTCTGGCTGCCGTAGGTTGGCGGACCGAGTCGACCTTCACCCGGTTCTACCTCCGTACCTGGCTGGCCAGCGAGACAACCTGGCCCTGGTGGGGGACATCGCGACGGCGCAACACTCCCTCCCGGCACCCAAGGTGCCGTTGGTAATCCTTTAGCTAAAATTACCGGGAGCCTGCGCCGGGGAGGACGGGGCTTGCTGGCTCAGTCAGTCACTGGGTTACGCGGCACCCTCCTCCTCTTCGCTATTCTCCTTGTAGTAATGGCATCGGTAATGTTTTTGAGGAAACAAATGAATTTTTCTCTAAAATGTATTTTTTCGAAAAATACTTACCGATGCCATTACTCGGATGGCCCTCCCACCTGCCCCGCTTGCCACTCGCCAGCTAAAGAAAAGAACTGGTTTGGCTTGGCTGCTCGGGCAGTTACCCGTAACAGGTGGGAAGGGAGGCTACCCGGGTACCAGGTCACGGCACCCCTGGTGGCCTCCCCTGGCCCTAAAGGTACACATCGTAAGTTTTTGGGCTAAAATTACGCTAGCTATAGGTTGTTCCTTGTAGTAATGGCATCGGTAAGTATTTTTCGAAAAAATACATTTTAGAGAAAAATTAATATTTTTTACAAATTTGGTATTCAGCATAGAGATAGGAGATGCATCTACCATGCGGCCTTCAAGAGTGGCACCACATTTGGGTAGCATGTTGGATTCCTCTCTGGACTTTCAGTTATATACAGTGTAACCCCTTCACTGCCAATGGACGCAGATTGTGTTTTTGAAATCATTGTACATTCAACATCAAAGAATCCCAAGCGTCAAAGTAACATGGTTACATAGTTGTTGTTTCCTCAAAAACATTACAGATGCCATTACTACAAGGAGGAACATCTACTTAGCTTTTCTTAATTTTAGCCAAAAACATACGATGTGTACCTGTAGGGCCAAGGGAGGCAACCTAGGGGCACCGTGACCCAGTACCCTGAGTAGCCTCCTGTTCCACCCCATACAGGTAACTGCCCTGTGCAGACACGCCAGTTTATTCTCTTAGCTTACGCAGTTAAGATGTGTGTTAGCCTACTGTGGTGTTGAGCCTACGGCTGTATGGTTCTGCACTGGTTGTACCTGCGACCTACGAGACTTGGTTTTGTTTCCTCAAAAACATTACCGATGCCATTACTACAATGGAACAACCTATAGCTTACATAATTTTAGCCCAAAAACATACGACGTGTACCCTTAGGGCCAGGGGAGGCCACCTAGGGGTGCCGTGACCTAGCACCCGAGGTAGCCTCCCCTCCCACACCATACGGGTAACTGCGAGAGCAGCCAAACCAGTTTTTTCCTTTAGCTTACAGCGTTAGCCTACTGCAGTGTTTACCCTACAGGCTGTGTACGGTCTGCACCGGTTGTACCTACAACTTAGAGACTTGTTCCCGGCTGTGCGCTCGTAGCCTGGCCTTGGGGCCCTTGGACTGTTGTCACTTGTGTGCCTTCCTCGTGTGCTGCGCCGGTTGTTGCCTTCGACTTAGAGACTTGTTCCTAGCTGTGTTGGGCCGGACCTCGGGGCCCTTGGACTGTTGTCTCTTGTGGGCCCTTTTTCGCGTATTCTACACCGGTGGTTCTCTTCGTAGAGACTAGTCAGCCAACAGCCATACCACATTGAATACACCGGCTCTCGTCTCATCACCGACGTTAAGCCTGGCCTTGGCGCCATTTTTGTTCCTGAGTGCTACTTCCTCGGTTTCCCTCGGACAAGTTCCTGCTTGGACGTCTGGGACCTGCATCGCGGACTCGACGCTATGCCTCGGTCCGCTTACCCGTCATGTGCGGTCCCTCGACCCTTGGTGGTGCCCCCTCCTGCTTCGTTTCAGGTTCTCCCTTTCCCTGCACTCTCAGGGAGGGCCTGGTAAGGTCTCAGTATTTGCCGGCGTCCTTGGCACCGGGAGGCGGCTTCACTCTTGGAATTTTTTGCTTGCACTTGCCGAATTTTATAGGCGCCTTGATCCTAACTTATTTCACGCGGATTGCGACTCATCAGCACCGGGTCTCAGTGTGGCCAGCGTTCGGCGGCTTCGCTTTGGAGTTTCATTTATGCATAGCGACAATTATAGGCGCTTTAGTCCAAGCACAAAGCATGCAGACTGAATCGCGTCAGACCCGGGTCTCGGTGTTTGCCAGTGACCGGCGCAACGTTTCGTTTGGAGACACATCAAGTCATAAGAGATTTTGCTCTTAGCCAGAATGTAGTTTTGTGAGAAGTGGAGGTGCCGGGGAGATGCCGCATAGTAATCTATTGTAGAATAGATGGTAGAAGAGCAGAATGCTCAATATAGGAGTGTGTAATAAGGTATGTAGTTGAAGAACTACGATGTAACGGGATTGACTAACCAGTGACCTTGTCAACGGCCATAGTGGGCGGCAGACACGCACAAAAACAGTCGACGGAGTAAACCTTTCACGCATCTTTGGATGCTCTCCAGCTGGGACGCTGGATATTATGTACTCCATGTGCGATGTAAGTCAACCTGGTGTACGAGAGAGTTGATTGGGCCACCGTGAGAGACAGTACGCTTATTCGACCAGTGGCGAGGTTCAACGAGCAGCGACGATATATTCATCTTCAATTCACGGTCAGAGTAATTAGACTGTTTAATACATACGAGGATTCTAAACATCAACTTAAATATGTATTTTTCTTTAAAATAAATTTTTTCGAAAAATACTTACCGATGGTATTACTGATAGGAAGACATACTTAGCCTGTCAATTTCAGCCTCCAAAATTGTTGTGTGTTGCTACACAACCAGGGATGTAACTGTAGCAAGCAGCTACCCAATCCCCTGAGTGGCCTCCCTATCCTCCGGATAGCCTCCCTTCTCAATCTCGCGAGAGTCCGTTATTACCAGTTCTATTTTAGCAGACAGACGGCAAGCGGGGAAAGTGGGAGGGAAATTTGAGTAATACCATCGGTAAGTATTTTTCAAAAAAAATTTATTTTAAAGAAAAATACATTTGTTTCTTCAAAAACATTACCAATGGTATTACTGATAGGAAGAATGGCGAAGAGGAGGAGGGTGCCTACCCAAAACTCACCTGGGGGTAACTGCTTAACTAGGTCCCTTGCAAAGGCACACTCCCAACAATTTCAGTTAAGTATTACCTATGGCGCAGTCCGCGCCGGGAGGGAGTGTTGAGCCGCCGCAATGTCCCCCACTAGTGCCAGGTTTTGTCTTTGGCCGGACAGGTCACGGAAGTAAAAACGGGCGAAAGTAGATTCGGCCCTCCAGCCCACAGCCGCCACAATGTTCCTCACGGCGCAGTTGCGGTCGAACGCGACGCTCGTGGAGACAGCCCGGACTTCATGTGCTCGAATCTGCAACCTCTGCGCTCCCTCCGTCGAGAGGTCTTCGTAAGCAGATCTGATGATTCTGCGCAGCCAAGTGGATATCATATGAGCAGAAATATCGTTCCTGCCCGGAAATAAGGGCAGGAAGAGGCGTAAACGTCCTCGCCATAGAGGTTTCGACCGGCGGAGGTAAATTTTTAACCCCCTGACCGGGTCTTGTTGGCATATGTCCTGGAGCGTATGTGGGGCCCGCAATGGACGAATAGTGATTGGTTGAGGGGCGGCTGAAGGGAGCCTGTTCTTGGCCAAAAAGGAAGGACTAGTGAGGAGTTGGACAGAGCCATCGGCCCGGAGTTGCAGGCAAGATGGGTGTACTGAGAGAGCGTGGAGTTCACTCGCGCGAGAGGCAGTGGCCAGAGCCAGCAAGAAGCACGTTTTTCGAGTCAAGTCAGAGAACCGTGTCAAGTGCAGGGGTTCAAAACAAGCACTGTTCAGCCATGTTAATACCCACACGAGATCCCATCGAGGCAGTAGGCAGCGCGTCACAGGTCGCTGAAGGTCAAAATGAGACATAAGGTCGGCAAGATCTTTGCAAGAACCGGGATCTGGAAGTCCCAAATGGCGGTACATATCAGCCACCATAGAAAGATATCCCCGAATGGTGATGGGCGCCAGGGACTGATCCTGGAAGAGCCACAGAAAGAATTCAGCTAGCTGAGGCATAGTCAAAGCGTTTTGGGGAAGGTGTCTAGTACTGCACCAAGACTGCAAAACCCTCCATTTTCCCTCATAAACTTTCCTGGTGGAAGGGCGTCGAGCTGAAGCAATGGCCGCCACCGCTGCATCCGAGAAAACTTGCGATGTGATGGCACGCCGCACAACCTCCAGGCGTGTAAGAAAAGGTTCTCCGGGCAAGGGTGAAAAAGATCTTGTCGAGGCTGCTTCAGCATCGTGCGTGGCATTGGAAGCCAGAGCGGTGGATCCGTGGCGAGACTCAGCAGATCTGTGGTCCAGCTCTTGTTCCAAGAGAATGGGGCAACCAAGAACAGCACCGTGTTGCAGCCTCGGAGCTTGAGGAGAATCTTGGGTATCAGTACCGAGGGAGTGTACGCGTAGGCCAGGAGACCCTCCCAAGGAATGGAGAGAGCGTCTACCACCCACACAAGTGGGTCTGTGAATGGAGAGACGAAGAGGGGAAGTTGTGCATTCCACCGTGTTGCGAACAGGTCGAACATCTCCCAGTGGACACAAATCATGCGAAAAAGGTCGGGACGGAGAGTCCACTCGGTATGGAGAAGTTGGTCCGGACGGGACAGAGAATCCGCCAGCACATTGAGCCGTCCCGGAATGTGACGCGCCCGCAGCAAGATGTCCCGATCCCGGCACCACACGAGGAGCTGGAACAGAAGGATGCACAGAGAGAGAGAACGCGTCCCGCCCTGCTTCTGAATATACGCCACAACAGTCGAGTTGTTGGAGAGGACTAAGACCTCCTGGTGTGACACGTGTGTCTCCCAGGTGATGAGAGCGAGCCAAACTGCCTTCAACTCTAACCAGTTGATGTGCTTGCCCACTACATCCGGTGGCCAAAGGCCCGCTGTCTCGTGGAAGTCCGGGAGGAGGAGTGCCCCCCAACCAGAGAGACTGGCATCCGTGCAGATCGACAGGTAGGGTAGCGGGGATGCTAGGGGAACTCCTGACGCCAACCAAGAGGGGTCTGTCCACCGGAGGAGATATGGACGGACCAGTAAGACACAGGTATGCGGCCTTCTAAATCCCCCGAAGACGTTCGCCAGAGGAGAAGTAGATGAAGTTGAATCGGTCGTGAGTAAAGCCGACCGAGAGGAAGTAAGTCCGCGGCAGCGCTCATGAGGCCTAACAACTGCAACCACGTCTGCGCTGGAGCATCCATGGCACGATACATCTGCAGAGCCAAAGTCGCCAACTTCTCGATCCGCGCCTGAGGAAGTCATACCAGGTTCAAGTCGGTCCGAAAATCCATGCCCAGATGAATAAAGCTGCGGGACGGTAAGAGGTCCGACTTGCCGAAGTTGACCAGGAAGCCAAGATGGTGAAGAAGGAAGAGTAGCGCGTCCCTGCCAGTGTACAAGTGGGACTCGACCTGATTTCGGAGCAGCAGATCGTCGAGGTAGTGCGAGGTCGGACTGAGAGAGGACCGCAGAGTGTGTGCGACCACTGCATCCATGATCCTGGTGAAGACCCAGGGACTGATGTTTAGACCGAATGGCATGGCCCGGAACTGATAAACCACCCCGCGGAAGGCGAAGCGCAGGTAATGGCAAGCCGAAGGATGCATGAGCACATGGAGGTATGCATCGGCCAGATCGAGACTGACGGCGAAATCCATGGGCCTGACCGTGGCACAGAGAGCTCTTGTAGTTACCATACGGAAAGAAGGAGCGGCCAGAAACTTGTTCAAAGTTGATAGATCAATCACAGGACGCCAAGTGCCGTCCGATTTTGGAACGATGAAGAGACGGCTGTAGAAAGCCGGAGAGTCGCGTCGTAGGACCACTTCTGTGGCGGATTTCTGAAGTAAAGCAGCCACCTCTCCCTGCAGCGCCACCGCTTTGACTCGGTCGCTTGGCATCCGAGTCCAAAGCGGTGAGCGCCGCAGAGGCGGAGGGCGTTGAAAAGTGAGGTGGAGTCCCTCCATAACTGTAGAGAATATCCAAGGATCGTCCGGGAACAGTGACCGCCACGTGTCACCGTGCCGGGAGAGCCGCCCGCCGACCGGCGATCCGAGGGAAGTCGGCGGGGGCAAGAATGGAAGAGAGTCATCGGGCCCTCCCCCTACCGAGCCAATGG
This sequence comes from Semisulcospira habei, assembly GCA_036245525.1. Taxonomy (NCBI): domain Eukaryota; kingdom Metazoa; phylum Mollusca; class Gastropoda; family Semisulcospiridae; genus Semisulcospira; species Semisulcospira habei. Next base: position 194,887,775 of record BTPG01000006.1, read on the forward strand.
CCCCGACCAGGCCAAGAGGAGGCCGGGGCTGTTAGGGCGCGGGAGCGGCCAAACTGGGGGGGGACGGGAAGGGCCGAAAGGCACACTGGAAGCGGGACGTGGGGCAGGTCTGAAGGACTGCAGGGCGCGACCCACAGCCATGCGGGCCGAACGAAAGCGCGAGAAAGAGCGAGACGTAGGCCAAATATCCTTGTGTGACTCTTTAACAGTCTGCCAGGTGGAGTCCAAAAGCAAAGGACCCCCGATGGGAGCCTGTCGAAGTTGGGATTTGACAGAAGAAGGTAACCCCACACAAGCGTCAAGCACCGCATCTTGCCAGTTGATGGCGGCGGCCATCGCGTTGGTCAAGGCGTGGTAAGATGCCCGGTTGGCCACCACAGACAAAGAATGGATCTCACGAAGAGGAGCGGTAGAACGAGGGTCCCAATTATTCTCCAGCGCCCAAACAATCGCCTGCGTCGTGAGGTCAAGGAAACCGGAGCATGCCAGGGTGTTGCGAATGAGGACAGCAGACTTAAAACCCGAGAAAAGGTGGCGTGGCGGCCACACGCCTGAAAATCCGCAGCGGTATCCAGCGATGGTAAAGGGCATGAAAACGCCTGAGAGTGACCTGCGTACCAGCTCTGGCGAAAACGGATATCAATGCCCGCTGGCCACCTGGCATCAGAAAAGAAAACAGAGTCCTTCGAACTTGTGAGAGGCAACTGCACCAAAAAGGCGTTCGCGAGATCGCGAAAACCGGGCGGTTGTGGGAGAGACTTAAGGCGCTTAGTAGGAAGGAGAGCATCCACAGAAGCTGAAGCCTTGCGCTTGATAGGAGGAGCGGGCGGACAAACGTCAGGAGGAAGGAAACGAAGAATGAGTCCCGAGGCCGCCTCAATCGACCGCTGCATCTCGATACCCGGAGCGACATTGGATGAAGAGTCCGAACCGTCGTATGGAGAGTCCGCGGGCAGGGAAAGCGGGGACGCAGAATAGTCACCAACAACTCCGAAAGTGGAGGCGGAATCATCAGGGTGAAGACTGAGAACGTTGTCAGCCATAGCCTCTGGGACTTGTTGAGGATTATGCGGAATATCGGAGAGCGAGTGACATACGATAGCCGTACGACTGTCCACATGACAGGGAATGGCCAGAGGACTCCGCTGAAGGGTGGGCGAGGAGTGACCATGCAAACATCCCCGAGTGAGTGGACTGTCCCCAGAGGAAGCAGAAGGTGTAAAAGGGAGAAGACCGACGCCGCACAGGGGAGGGACTGTGGGTTCTGTTTTCCAGAAGAGGTCGACGTTGCGTAACGGGGAGTGAAGAAACCCGCGAACTGGACCGCTCCCGACCCAGGACAAGAAGATCTCGGCTGTGGCGCAAAGGGGAAGGCATAACTGTAGGATGCAAATCAACCCGTCCAAGAGGGGAGCGTCACGGCCGACACGCGACCGACAAATCACGAGGAACAGGGTGACCAAACGCCGTCCGCTTCTGTGGGCGACCATGAGATTGAACGTCCCGGGAGGAAGGTGAATCCAGCAGACGAGAGTGGCGAGAGTGGCGCCGAGAGGTCTGCTCATCTGATCGATGGATGCGCGGTGACCGGCTCCAAACCGGGGCGCAAGGGGACAGCGGAAGCCCCGCAGCGCCGTGCAAAGAGTCATGGTGTGACGACCTATGGCGACGCTGAGGCGCAAAGGTGCAGGTGGGCAAGGCCACACCAGTCTGATCGGTAACTGCGCCAGGGTCTATCGGGTGCCAGTGTCCCATCCCCCGAGGGAGAGGGGGAAGTCGCCACCAGGGACCCATCTCCGTAGAGCGGGTGTGCGGGACTGATAGTAAACGGCGCTCCATAGAGCGAGAACGTAATGAATCAGAAAAGAACTTACCTCCCACCGCAGAAGGGACAGCGTCTGTCGCCTTGGCCGGGTGGAGAGGAGAAATTAACCACAAGTGTCCTGTCACCTGTGAGCGGGAGTGCAGTGTGAGTGAGGGAACGGAGTCTGGGGACCGAGAGCGCCTGGACAAACCATCAAGTGCGGCCGAGTTGGAAGGGGCTGGTGGAACCGGAGCCGCAGAAGAAGGGATGGGGCGCTTGCAACGGTAGAAACTCCACACCAGCCCGAACAAGGAAGGCATCGAAGATGTAAATCAGTCGGCCACTGGAAGTCATCTCAGGAGGGACAAGTTCGAAGTTGGCTACTGCAACAAATCATGGAAACAAAGGATAACCGCGCGGGACTCGGGGCTACGAAGTCAATGACATGACCATTGCAACCGACCGACGGAAACGAAGTCGAAAAGAAAGGCCAAAACGCCGTAATTCCACGGAAATTGCCCCAGGAAGTGGTAATCGCTGGGCGAGACAATGTCCAAGGCCTTACCTGGCCATGGGGTGAAGATCAAAACCGACAAAAAGGAACGAAGAAGACGAGGAAACACGAAGACCGAAAATAACGGAACCGAACAAAATGGAAGCTAAGTATAGAACAGGTAATAACGGACTCTCGCGAGATTGAGAAGGGAGGCTATCCGGAGGATAAGGAGGCCACTCAGGGGATTGGGTAGCTGCTTGCTAGAGTTGCGTCCCTGGTAGCAACACACTACAATTTTGGAGGCTGAAATTGACAGGCTAAGTATGTCTTCCTATCAGTAATACCATCGGTAACGTTTTTGAAGAAACAAAGTGTACAGTTGTCAGCAGACAATGAGAAGAAACATTGCGGTGGAACAATGAGTGGATGAGATGATTAGTGCTCTGGACATTGTGCAAATGTTTAAGTGTGTGCGTGTATTACAGGTTCATGTATGAATTGACTGAGTAGTACGTAGGTTTCTGTACGTCTGTGTCTATTGTTTGTCGTGCGAATGGGAAAATCAAATCATTAAAATTGAACGGAAAAAAATCCAACAATTCCGTGTGATATATAACTTTCCTCCCTGGTGTGACAGCGGGCCTCACTTCCCACCCTCTGCTTTCTTCTCTACCAGCTCCTCCAGTGGGGCGAAGATCGCGACATCCCTCTCCGAGCGAGCCGTGTGCCTGGACATCTGTATGGCCTCGCAGTCTCCCTCTTGCGGCCCGGACAGTTTCTCTACACCGATTGGGCACTACGTCCGGACACTTTTCGGTTGATCTGTACGGCGTGGGAGTCTCCTCTGGTCGACCTCTTTGCGATGAGGTGGAACCGCCAGCAGCCCCTCTTCGTCTCACCCATTCCGGCCCCCCTAGCCTGGGCAGTAGATGCGCTCCCCATCTCCATCACGTATGCCTACCCAACCACGGTGCTGGTCCCCAGGTCCTGCGCAAGCTCTAGGGATGCAACGCGTTTCGATTGCTAGTGGCCCATTCTGCTGGACCAAGTCTTGGACCACCGAGCCTCCCAGCTCCCCTCCTTCTGCACCTCGCCACCGGACCCCCCTCTGGGGCTCCCCACACCACGCTCAATGCTCAAGCAACCACAGCAGGCGCTATACCTTCCGTGTCCCAAGCGACTCCTACTACACGCCTGGAGATGGTGGGGCACGCCCTCGCCGCTAGCCGCTTCTCGAGTGCAGCAGTGGAAGCTATCGCTGCGGGCCGCTGACCTCGACCCTCTGAGGCTACGAAGGAACGTGGCGAATCCTGGAGTCTTGGTGCGATGACCGACACTTCGCTCCTGCTGATCTGACATCCCCCCAGCTGGCTGAGTTCTTCCCCTGGCTTTCACCGAGCAGCACTTGGCGCCGATTACCATCAGAGGCTACCTCACCTGATTGCCGACATGTCCCGACCCTTGGGCCGCTCGGACCCCGGCAAGTGCAAAGACATCGCTGACCTGGTGGCTGACGTAACGCAGAAGACCTGCTTCTTCTTGCCCTTGCCACGGCCTCCAGAGTGAGTGAGCTGCACGCGCCTTCGGCGCACCCCTCCTGCTGCAGTTCAGGACAGACGGCTCTGTGCAGCTACTGACGGACCCGGCCTTCCTGGCCAAGACGCAGTCCCATTGTCCGCCCCCCAGGTGATCACCGTATGGCCGCTGAAGGGGATAAGCCTGAACCGGGAAGCCAGACAACAGGACCTGGTGAGAGCCTTACGCGTGTACCTGCGCCGAACCAAGCCGCTCCGCAGATGACGCCCCCGCTTTTTTCTTCCTCTGTCCCCAGGTAGATCTGACATCTCGGCCCAGACGATTCCGTCCTGGCTCCGATGGGTGATACGCTCCGCCTACCAGGACCTCAGTCCTGATGCTGCCAAGCGACTACACATCAGGGTCACGAGGTCAGAGCCAATGCTGCAAGCATCGCCTTTGACTGCAACTGTGCCATCAGAGACATTGTGGCGGCTGTGGGCTGGCGAACGGAGTCAACCTTCACCCGATTCTACCTCTGAACCCTGGCTGGCCAGCGAGACAACCTGGCCCTGGTGGGGGACATCGCCGCGGCGCAACTCACCCTCCCGGCACCCTTGGTGCTTTGGTAACTCTTAACTAAAATTATTGGGAGTTTGCTCTGGGCAGGGCTAGTCTAGCTAGCTTGGTTGGGTCACGGGTTTTTCCACGGCACCCACCTCCTTTCGCTATTCTTTCTTATAGTAATGGCATCGGTAATGTTTTTGAGGAAACAAATGAATTTTTCTCTAAAGTGTATTTTTTCGAAAAATACTTACCGATGCCATTACTCGGACGGCCCTCCCACCTGCGCCGCTAGTCAGCCAAGGGAATAAACTGGCGTGTCTGCACAGGGCAGTTACCCGTATGGGGTGGGACAGGAGGCTACTTGGGTTACTGGGTCATGGTGCCCCTAGGTTGCCTCCCTTGGCCCTACAGGTACACATCGTAAGTTTTTTGGCTAAAATTAAGTAAGCTAAGTAGATGTTCCTCCTTGTAGTAATGGCATCGGTAAGTATTTTTCGAAAAAATACATTTTAGAGAAAAATTCATTTTTCGGGGGCTCATGAGGATCTATACCTCTTGCAGTTGTATTGTGCTGACCTTTTTTCTGCAGTGAAGGGGTTAGCACAGTGCATTCAGTGGATTCCAAAGTGTCATCCCTTTTGTGATTGCAGGCAGCAACTGGGTGGCGGTGTCGGACTGGGGAGGGGAGGATCAGTATTTTGTCAACGTGTGTCACGACATTCTGCAGGAGGGACCTGCGCAGAACTGCCCGCCTGGGGCTGCCATCTGTGAAATCAAAAGTCAGTTTACTTTGTGCTTTATTTCTGCATCTATTGAACAGTCAGTTTACTATCAACTTTTTTTTTTATAATGCAGACAAACAAAAGAGGGAAATAAATGAACAAAACTGTACAATGTTTGCAGAATCCTAATTGTGTGTCTCATCAGAGGTGATTTCGTGCGTAAACACAACTGCCCTGTTCATTTGTCAACACACCACCCAACCCCCCACCCCCACCTCCACCCCCACCCCCCACTACACACACACACACACACACACACCTCTTCCCCCAGAGAGTGATTGGGGCAGAAATCTGCTACAGTTGGCTTGCATCAGTTGTTGATGTGGGTCTGTGGACCTTTTGCTCACTTGCTGCTTGTTTGCTGTTCACCAGGCCACTCTGTTGATTTCTTCAACCTGGGTTCATATACTACAGGGCCAACCTACGACAACAACACAGGGAGAATCTACATCAATTACACAGCAACTGCCAGATCCCACACTCCTCCTGGCTGTCCCACAGTCTCCTCTACCATTGACTTTACATGCAAGCCAGGTTAGCAGTGCCATCCTGTGTGTGCTTTTTTGTTTCCTCAAAACACATTACAGATGACATTACAGTAAGGAACCATTACTTAGCTAGACTAATTTTAGCCAAAATTGTTGTGTTCGTATATGGCAGTGCTGGCAGGCAAGGGGCGCCATAGCCTAGGCGGTAACCCGAGTAGCCTCCCTTCCATCCCATCTGGGCATGTGCCCACCGGATGCTCACCAGTCAGTTTCTTAGCTAGACAGTGGATGGTTGTGTATGTCGGTGTCTCTAGCTTCGGACTGTGTGGACTGTGGAATCCGGTCGCCGTGTATTCGTCACTCCGTTCTTGGATGTGTTATACTGTGCCTTGTGCTAGCCTTGGACACTTTCCTGTGGGAATTTCTCGTCGGTGTTTGTGACTTCTTAGACCAGACGAGCCAGCGGCGTATTGTGAGCTGCACTCACGCGCCTTGGAGGCCGGACTGTTTCGGGGCGAGATCTGCACGTCGTGTGTCCTGAAGTTTCTGCTTCGTGCTAGTACTAGCCCTGGTGTGCACTGTGCTACGCTTGGACGCTTTCGGTGGATTCTCGTCGGTGCTACTAGGTTCCGGGACCGGTCGTGCCAGTGACGCCTGGGTGGACTCCCGTCACGGACCGCGGACTTGGTCGAGCCTGCCTTCACCGCCGTATCTGTTGGGCTTTGCCGCGGTGTGCTGGTTGGTCTTCGACTGGTGTGGGTTCCCCTGCTTCTTTGTTATGGCAAGGTAAAACCTCGGTTACTGCCTACGACCGGCGCTCAAGGGAAGGGGTAGAGCGCCGCGCGTCGGCATACGCCGTGCACTTAACTTCGTTTTGTATGCGTCATCGTGCGGATTCGTATTGCGCGCCCGCGGGGGCACGCTCGCTCGCATTTCATTGTGCACTATGTTTTGCAGTTGGCAAGTCTGTACCTGCACGCAATGTGGGCAGTTCCAGTGGCCTAGTGATGAACATGCCGTTTGCCTAACCTGTTCCGACTGTGCCTCCACTCACCCGTGCCTGGTCTGCGCCCCCTGGCTGGAAGAGCAGTGGTCCCAGCTGTTAAGCTTCTACCACCGCGAACGGCCGACACCAGTGCGGGAGACACGCCTTTACCACAGCTGACACTTAGTTCGCTTCAGGCTGCCAGAGAGATAAGGCGCGGCGAGGTCACATTCCACTGTCGCTCGCTCATTCTATTTATATCGCTCTTGCAACTGAGCAGTATACAGCGTGTCCGGCGCTCTGCGCTATAACAACTACCTACCCGTTTGTATTCATAACACATCTCAGCCTAAAGTGACTGTTGTGAAAGCAACATCGTTCAAAAGATGAAGATTTCACCTACACACTGATACCAAACATGACAACATTACGACTTACACTTGTGTAGCAGATTATGGTGAAAATAAAGAGAACGAGAATTTGTTGATGTATGATGCCGGTGTTTGTTGTGAAATTGACAAAGTTCCCACAGCTATAACAGGAAGACGTAACTTTTCCCAATGAAACACACTTGCACGCATAAGGGTCAGCATGCCTACAGTAAGTATCACTTACCAGATTTTCGCTACGCGCTGGGGGATGGAAGCAGGAGGGTGGTTAATGAGGTCACTGACAAGTGTCGACAGACAAGTACCAGGCGCCTGCCTTAGTACACTCCCGGCCGAATCGGGGAAAGTGAGGGCTTAGTTACACGGATACTATTGAGGAGATAGTCACGTTTCTTTCTCGGGAAATAGTGTAACACTAACAGTGAACCGTGTACATGTACTTTTGATTTAACTTTTGATCATGATGGAGTCTGATGAAACGCATACAGTCTGTGTACACACAGGTGTGTTCCATGCACTGCGACTAAATGCATTGTGCAGAATATGTGGCGGGAGATCACAAAAGAAACACAGTGATAAAAAGTCATATCTTTGTATCAAATATGAACACTTAATCCACAAGTGTTATGGAATTAATATCCAGGAAGACAAAGACCTGATGCACTCCAAAACACTGTGTAGTAGTTGCTATAGTCGGATGAAACGGATAGACTCTGAAACACGTGTGTCTGCGGAGACAACGCGAAATGCGGCGTCTGATATTGCCTCATCACAACACATTTGGACCATGTTCGATCCAAATACGAGTGTTGAAGAATGTGTCGCGTGCGTTCATTTCATGCAGCTAGGTAAAGGAGGACGACCAGCGAAGGGTGCACATGGGAAGAAACGACCGTTTCGATCTGTGGAATGTCACAGTGACACTCATAACACTGACACTAATAACAGCACTAATGAAGGTGATAGTGGTATACAAGTTTTCATTCCCGCGATGTCTACTCCCCGTAAAACGCCATGCAAAGTCGATGCTCAAACGTCGCCGTTACAAAGAGTGTGGACCCCATCTCCACCAGCCAAGCGGACGCATGAAATAGCCATTTCACCCATTGAAAAAACGGGTGTCGATATAGCCACATCTCCACATATCAAACGACCCAGCCTTCGACCTGTCCAGGAACTGCAGATGCCATTGACAAAGAGGAAGAAAAATATCAGACGGCACTAAACCGCACAATGCTTAATGAATCAGCTGATGCCACAATCCGTTGCAAGACTGGAGGACAGCCTTTGTATTTTATGCACATACCAAAACCAAGAAAACCAACAACAGGGGCATCATCAGCCGTAATACGAAGAAGGTCTAAGGTATTAGCCCGTGCTAGAGCAAATATGTCTGGCGGATCAGAAGTGGATGAAGCTGAACAAATAACTGACGAGTTAAGACGAGAAAGAAATGAAAAAATGACTGCAATATTAGACAGAGCAGGCCATAGGCGATCCGTGTATGTCTGTAGAAAACAGGGTATTGCTCTGAGAACCAATCTAGGATTAAGCTGGTCCAAGTACAGAACATACAAACGCTTCATGAGAAGTATTGGTGTCAAACTTGAAAGTGAAAGAAAGGAAAGACAGACCCAGAAAGAAGCGCTCTGTGGCACAGTGACCATTGAACAAAAGAATCTGACTTTTGAAAACAAAGTAACAAACAAGAAAGAAAGCCAGAAAACGCCTGTCGCCTACATAGAGGATCTCACACATTTTGTTCCTGAACTGCTTGACAAGTTTGAAGCTGCAAATCTTCTTGAATGGCATGAACAAATACCAAATGATGAAATTTGGATAAAACTAGGAGGAGATCATGGCGGTAACAGTTATAAAACAATGCTTCAAGTTGCTAATCTCCAAAACCCTAACTCTAAACACAATACGTTTTTGGTGTGTATGGATAACTGTAAAGACAGTCATGAAAATCTTCAAACAATTTTGCAGCCGTTTAAAGAGCAGGTGTCACTTCTCCAAACCATGAAATGGAAAGAAAAACAGATACGTGTATTTCTGTTTGGCGATTACGATTTTCTCGTCAAACTCTTTGGTGCTTTTGTCTAGTGTGTCAGCAAATGTGCGGAACCGCAAGGTATATTTAAAAACACTGTTGAATACTGTGACCTGTGATGGACTAATCGGATTTTAGTACACGGAGGGCATTAGCAGTCTGTGGAATACCGGGACTACGGGCGAGAAATGCCAGAACGCGACCTGTCAGTGACCTCATTAACCACCCTCCTGCTTCTGTCCCCCAGCGCGTAGCGAAAATCCGGTAAGTGATACTTACTGTAGGCATGCTGACCCTTATGCGTGCAAGTGTGTTTCGTTGGGAAAAGTTACGTCTTCGTGTTATGGCTGTGGGAACTTTGTCAATTTCACAACAAACACAGACATCATACATCAACAAATTCTCGTTCTCTTTATTTTCACCATAATCTGCTACACAAGTGTAAGTCGTAATGTTGTCATGTTTGGTATCGGTATGTAGGTAAGAATTTCAACTTTTGAACGATGCTACTTTCACAACAGTCACTTTAGGCTGAGATGTGTTATGAATACAAACGTGTAGGTAGTTGTTATAGCGCAGAGCTCCGGACACGCTGTATACAGCTCAGTTGCAAGTGCGATATAAATAGAATGAGCGAGCGAGAGGGTAATTTGACCTCGCTGCGCCTTATCTCTCTGGCCGCCTGAAGCGAACTAAGTGCTACGCGCAAGCACTGGCTGGTAAAGCCGTGGAGAGTGATCCAACACCGGTAAATCCCACAGACCTAACAAGTGGCCTTTACCAGGTTGTGGAACCTCGAGTGCCACGTTTTAGGCCTCGAACGCGAGCTCTAGCACCGGCAGACACCACAGTCACGTCAAGTGGTCCCTGCCCGGTCACGGATCCTCGAGTGCCGCGGGCTAGGCCACGAGACAGAGCTCCTACACCGGTAGCCACCACAGTCGCGACGAGTGGTCCCTACCCGGTTGTGGCACCTCTATCGGCGCGAGATAGGACAAGAGGGCGAGCCCCAACACCAATAGCTGTCACAGACCCGACGAGTACTGTCTACCCGCTTGGGGAGACTCGTACGCCTCGGCATAGTCCAGTCACTTCCACCTCCTCTCCCAGGACACGAGACCAGCGCAGAGCTTCGGCGCCCCGCTCCAGACTTAGCGATCGGGGTCCACAACCGGACAAGACAGCGGGCCGGACGCGCTCTCGCTCCCCGACAGGAAGCAGAAGACACGGCGCGGGATCGAGATGACACACCTCGTCTACCCCCCACCATGGCTCGACGACGTTCGCGCTCTAGGGACAGGTCGACTCGCCGAAGCACTGTTTACCACGTCTTGGATACAAGCCGGCCCTCTCGAGCGAGTTCCAGATACAACCCGCCACCTTCTGTTCATCCTACCATGACGCGGCTGCCAGATGCGCGGCTGACCCCTCGCACGGCACACCGGTCATCGTCACATTGTTCTAGACGTTCGGCGTCCCCACTCAGGCCCCGGCCTTGGCGCCGCTCCCGCTCCAGGTGTCCCCATTCCACCCGCCGCAGCCGCTCTCCGCGAGACAGCAGTCCGGGACAACACACTTTGGTCTCATTACGGAACTCTTCACGGGCCCTTCGACGGTTCTACCCTCGCGGCACCACTCCCGTGTGAGAAGGGCGATGACCACTAACCGGGACACCGATGTGGAGCGGATTTGGTTCCCCGTGGCCCCCCAGCGCATGTAGTGAGTTAGACCCCATACCCACTCCCTTGTTGTACGAGTGCCTGGATCAAGTGTTGCCTGCCATTACACAAGTCATCAACAACTCTCTCTCCACTGGTATTTTTCCTGAAAGCTTCAAGACTGCACTTGTAAAACCCCTATTGAAGAAACCATCTTTAGACCCAAATGTACTGAAAAACTATCGCCCAGTTTCCAATCTTACATTTCTATCAAAGATTCTTGAGAAAATTGTCCTTGTTCAAACTTTAAAGCATGTCAACTCTAATAGTCTGTTCAGTGTATTTCAGTCTGCATATCGTCCCCATCGTAGCACTGAAACAGCTTTGCTGAAGATATTCAATGACCTGCTTTGTGCTTTGGACGAGCGTAAGATCACAGTCCTTGCTTTGCTGGACCTGTCCAGTGCGTTCGACACTATTGACCATGAAATTTTGCTGTGCCGTCTTCAATCTGTATTTGGCATTGAAGGCACAGTCTTGGCATGGTTTAGTTCATACCTGACTGAACGATCCCAGATTGTTTCTGTCGACGGCTGTCGTTCTGAGCCATCACCTCTTCGGTTTGGTGTACCCCAGGGCTCGGTCCTAGGACCTGTATTGTTCTTACTGTATGTTCAGCCCCTGTCCGACCTGATTTGTAGTCGCTCCATTTCCCATCATGCATTTGCAGATGATACGCAGATGTACAAAAGTGATACTGTCGAGCGAGCTGTGAATGCCGTCCAAAGTATAAGCCAGTGCATTGACCATGTCAAATCATGGATGACCACCAACAAACTGATGTTAAATGATGGCAAAACTGAAGCAATGTTGGTAGCTAATCCAAGATTATCTTCGTCCCTGCCTTTACCGTCATCATTGTCTGTGGATGGAACACTCATTGGCTTCTCTGCGAGTGTGAGAAACCTGGGTGTTACACTTGACAGCGAGTTATCTATGTCACAGCATGTCAGTGCAGTGTGTAGATCCGCTTATCTGGAACTTCGTCGTATTAGTTCAGTTCGACACCTGCTGACCGTGGAAGCCACTAAAACACTAGTTTGTGCATTTGTGCTGTCCAAGCTAGATTATTGTAACTCTTTGCTTTGTGGCTGCCCTCAGTATCTCATTGATCGCCTCCAAAAAATTCAGAACAATGCAGCCCGGCTTGTTGTGAGAGTCCGTAAGACTGAGCATGTCACACCCATCTTGAAGTCCCTTCACTGGCTACCTGTGTCCTCACGTATTCAATACAAAGTTATGTCAATCTGTTTTAACTGCCTTTCAGGCACCAGCCCAGAATACTTGTCCTCTTTGCTGCATGTGTATACACCCTCTCGTGAGCTCCGCTCCTCTTCTGATAAACGGAAGTTGTGTGTACCTTCTGTCCAAACTAAAACATTTGGTCAGCGCACTTTTGTTTATCAAGCCCCAGTGTTATGGAATACACTTCCTCTTGAGGTCAGAAACAGTGAGTCTGTCTCTGACTTCAAGAGGTCGTTGAAAACTCACCTCTTCAAGCTTTACTTTGAATAACTGCCAGTGTTTGATGCCTTAGTTGTAGTTCTGCAATCCTCCTTGTTTAGACTGAATGTTAATTAGAATATAAATTATTATGTATGTATTGTTGTTTAGTTTATTGTAAAAGTGGTGTGTTCGGGCATTGTGCTTTGTTTGTTATGTGCATATGTCATTGTATTTTTATTTTTGTGTACAGATTGTAAAGCGCTTAGAGCTTTTGAGTAAGATTAAGCGCTATATAAATACTCATTATTATTATTATTATTATTATTATTATGTAGAGGACGATGCCCTCAGCTTGGCCCCCGAAGACTCGGTCTCAGTTCTCCTCCGCAATGACAGCCCACTCCGTCCGGTCACTCTCGCAGGGATGAGGACTTTCAGCCGTCGGCCATGGGGCATAGGTTGGAGGCTCTCCAGGCCCTGGATGAGGCGGCGCGTCTTATCGCAGCTTGCCTCCCCTATGAAGACTGCCCTCTCTTTTCCCCCCGCTCAAGAGGAAAGCCTCAGCCTTCGTCGACGCGGAGTGACAGACCAAGCGGTTCAAGTCCCTTCCCCAACCGCCGGGTTTCCAGGACCTACACGATGCGTTCTCCGTTCATCTCGCGCAGGGCACCTGTGGCACCGCGGGATTCTTCTCAGACACCAGGTGGCCGTCAGACTTGGACATCACCTTTCGTCAGTCCTGGTATGCTGGCCACTCACAGAACTTCGCCTGCCTTCTGCCGAAGGCGGACCCCCCCGGCCTTGTCCTTGGCAGGTGCTACTGCGCAACGGGCTCTCCTCCCCGGCGTGGAACAGACAGCGACCCTCATCCATAACGCCCTGGCCTTGGCGGCATTCCTGGACCTGTTGACGCAAGCCATCATTCGTCACGTCGAGGACGCTTGGCATCCGTCGATCTCGCCGCTGTTAGGAGATTTGCTAGCCTTGGCGGTCTCGGGTAACCACGCTGCTTACCACGCCTCCGTCAACGCCATGGCAGCGGCCGCCAACTGTGACCTGCTGCGTTGGGTTGCCCTCCTCCGCACCTGCCCTCTCACTAACGACGTGAAGCTTCAGCTTCGACAGGCGCCCCTCGGTGGAGAACTCCTGTTCGGTCCCACTTGGCTCGCAGTCAAGGACGCTAACAATGACACCTGGCCCTGCCGCGCTGTCCCAGCCACCTTTCAGCCAACCCGCAAGGCCCTGGGTCGCGCCCTGCGGTCCGCTAGACCCTCCACTCACCCCTTCACCAGAGGTAGACGTCTGCCCCCCAAAGCCCCGGCTTTTCCTCGCGCCCGCCCTCTCCCCGGCTCCGCCCCCACCCCCCCACCCCCCACCCGGACCTGGCCCAAGTCTGCCCACTGACTGCCTCCCTCTTCGGCCCCCGCCGACCGCTTCTGGGTCTCCTGTTGGCGGGAGGCTGGCGCTTCACAGCGACGTGTGGCGATCACTGCTACCAGACGACCCGTGGATTCTCACGACCATCTCCGAGGGACTTCTGATCTCCTTTCGGTCCCCGCCCCCCCCCCCCCCCTCTGCACCGTTCGCCAGTGTGGACATCGGTACCGACGGACCACCTCAGAGCCGAGGCCCTGCGCAGCGAGGTAGCCACCTTGCTTCAGAAAGCCGCCACAGAGGTAGTGACACGACACGACTCCCCAGCATTCTACAGCCAGCTCTTCGTAGTGCCCAAGCCGGGCGGCAAGTGGCGTCCTGTGATCGACCTCTCAGTGCTAAGCAAGTTCATCGTCACGCCGTCCTTTCGCATGGAGACCGCCCGGGCCCTTCGCACCGTGGTGCAGCCCATGGACTTTGCCGTCAGCCTGGACCTGTGAGATGCATATCTTCATGTTCCCATGCACCCCGCCTCCAGACGTTATCTACACTTTGCCTTCAAGGGTGTGGTCTACCAGTTCCACGCGCTGCCCTTCGGCCTCAACCTCAGTCCTTGGGTCTTCTCCCGCATCATGGATGCCGTGGTAGCCAGAGCCCGGCGGACGTCTTTGAGCCCCACGTCGAACTACCTAGACGACCTTCTGCTGAGGAACCAGGCCAAGTCCGCCTTGAAAAAAGACTGAGATGCGCTGCTTCTGCTGCTTGACAGGCTGGGTTTCCTAGTCAACAAGGGCAAGTCCGATCTCACGCCGTCGCGCCGCTTTGTGCACCTAGGAATGGGGGAGTTCCGCACCGACCTCAACAACGTCCAGCTACTGGAGCAACGGATCCAGAAGTTGGCGAGCTTAGCGCAGCAGGTGTCTCAGGAGACGGCGATCCCTGCCAGGCAGTGGCTTCAGCTTCTGGGACTGATGAGTGCGGCAGCGGATCTCCTCCCTCTAGGACGTCTCTACTCCCGTCTGCTGCAGCTGCACCTGCTCCTTCACTGGCGACCTTCGACGACCGACCTCGAGACTCCGGTTCCGGTGCTGCCGATGCTCCGTCCTCATCTCCTTCACTGGGCGGATCCAGGCTGGCTCGCGACGGGAGTTCCCCTTTACTCGCCTCCTCCCCTACTGTCCCTCTGCATCGACGCAAGTCTTACCGGATGGGGCGGGCACCTGCTTCCGTCGTTCGCGACTGCCTCCGGTGTGTGGCCCCCGGATCTAGTGTCCCAACACATCAACTGGCTGGAGCTGAAGGTGGTCTGGCAAGCTCTACTTGCCTGGGAATCCCGTCTGCACCACCAGGAGCTACTTGTGCTCTCGGACAACTCCACAGTCGTCGCCTACATCCAGAAGCAGGGCAGGACTCGCTCTCCCTCCCTCTGCATTCTCCTCTACCAGGTGCTCCGGTGGTGTGAAGATCGGGACATCACGCTCCGCGCGCGGCACATCCCGGGACACCTGAATGTTCTAGCCTAATCCCTCTCAAGATGCGGCCAGCTTCTCCATACCGAGTGGTTGCTTCGCCCAGACATTTTTCAGGTGATTGGCGCAGCTTGGGAGTCCCCCATGATCGACCTGTTCGCGATGAGATGGAATCACCAGCTTCCTCTCTTCGTCTCACCAATTCCAGACCCGCTTGCCTGGGCAGTCGACGCTCTCTCCATCCCGTGGGATGGCCTGGTCGCCTACGCCTACCCGCCGACGGTGCTCGTCCCCAAAGTCCTACTCAAGCTCAGAGGGTGCAACGTGATCCTGTTCCTGGTGGCCCCGTTCTGCTGGACCAAGTCATGGACCACCGACCTCCTGAACCTCGTCACGGCTCCCTCGCTGCCGCTTCCCACCCTGCGCACGATGCTCAAGCAGCCACGACAGGCGCTGTACTACCCATGCCCCGAACGGCTCCTCCTTCACGCCTGGAGATTGTGCGGCAAGCCCTCGCCACTAGAGGTTTCTCAGGTGTGGCAAGGAATGCGATCGCTACAGCCCGCAGAATCTCGACCAGATGAGTCTACGAAGGGAAGTGGCGAGTCCTGTGCAACTGGTGTCACGGCAAGCGCCTCTCCCCCACGGATTTGACGGTTCCTCAGCTGGCGGACTTCTTTCTCTGGCTGTTCACCGACCAGCATTTAGCGCCGATCACCATTCGTGACTACCTGGCCATGGTCGCTGACATGTACTGACACTTGGGACGACCCGACCCTGGTAACTACAAAGACCTCGCCGACCTGATGGCCCACTTCGGTCTACAACGTCCCGCCCTTCGCTCCCTGGTGCCGCGATGGGACCTCCCTTGGGTCCTTACTCAACTCGGACCGCTTCAAACTGATCCAGTTGGCGAGGCTACCGGACGTGACGCGGAAGACCTGCTTCCTACTGGCCCTCGCGTCTGCCTCCAGGGTCAGCGAGCTGCGCGCCCTTTCAGCGCGCCCCACTTGTTTGCAGTTCCGGATGGACGGCTCAGTTCAACTGCTGCCTGACCTGGCGTTTCTCGCCAAGACCAATCTCCTTTGGCTGCCCCGCAGTTGGTCACCATTCAACCATTGAGAGACCCAGGCTCCTCCCGTGAGTCCAGACAACAGGACCCGGTGAGGGCTTTACGCATGTACATGCGCCGGACCAAGCCTCTTTACAGGGGATGCACCCGCCTTTTCCTCCCTCTGTCCCCAGGTAGAAATGACATCTCAGCCCAGACGATTTCCTCCTGGTTCCGATGGGTGATACACGCCGCCTACCAAGATCTCTCCCCTGATGCAGCCAAACGAATGAACATCAGGGCGCACAAGGTCAGAGCCATGGCCACAAGCCTTGCATTCGACCGTAACTGTGCTGTCAAAGACATTGTGGCGGCCTTTGGATGGCGAGCAGAGACTACGTTCACCCGGACCTCTCCAGCCAGCGCCAGAACCTTTCGCTGGTGGGAGACATCGGGGCGGCGCAACACTCCCTCCCGGCGCCCTAGGCGCCGTAAGTATCTTAGCTAAAATTATCAGGAGGTTGCTTAGGGAGGGCGGGCCTAGTGGCCACTAGTGGGGTGTTTGGGGCATTATAGCGGCACCCGCCTCCTCTTTGGGATTCTTCCTTACTGTAATGTCATCGGTAGTGTGTTTTGAGGAAACAAATGAATTTTTCTCTAAAATGTATTTTTTCGAAAAATACTTACCGATGACATTACTCGAAGGACCCTCCCACCTGCCCCGCTTGCCGCTGGTCCGCTTAGAAACAGACTGGTGAGCAATAAATGAAAAGAAAAGGGGAGACTGCCAGTGCTAATATTTTAGGAAGGTTACAAAGTAAAGTAGGTAAAAGCACTGTCAGGGGAGAGAAAAGAAAGAAAATTTGTCGGCTAGACTGACACAATAAAGTTTTGGAATTGAATTGAATTGAGAGAGAAGTGTGCATGATCGACCAGTAATCATAGATCTACTGTGGCCAAAGCACAAAAAAAGAGATAGGAAAGAGGGGGTGCGCTAAGAAAGTGACTGGAAGCAATGCATATGGAAGCCCCCCCGAAGGGGGGCGTTTTACTTTCTTAGCGCACCCCCTCTTTCCTATCTCTTTTTTTTTGTGCTTTGGCCACAGTAGATCTATGATCACTGGTCGATCATGCACACTTCTCTCCCCTGACAGTGCTTTTACCTACTTTACTTTGTAACCAGACAGGTGAGCATCTAGTGGGCGTATGCCCGGATGGGATGGAAGGGAGGCTACTCGGGTTACTGCCTAGGCTATGGTGCCTTTTGCCTGCCAGCACTGCCATATATGTACACAACAATTTTGGCTAAAATTAGTCTAGCTAAGTAACGGTTCCTTACTGTAATGTCATCGGTAAGTATTTTTCGAAAAAATACATTTTAGAGAAAAATTCATATTACTTCAAAAACGTTACCGATGGTATTACTAATAGGAAGACATACTTAGCCTGTCAATTTCAGCCTCCAAAATTGTTGTGTGTTGCTACACAACCAGGGACGTAACTCTAGCAAGCAGTTACCTAATCCCCTGAGTGGCCTCCCTATCCTCCAGATAGCCTCCCTTTCCAATCTCGCGAGAGTCCGTTATTGCCAGTTCTATACTTAGCTTCCATTTTGTTCGGTTCCATTGTTTTCAGTCTTCGCGTTTCTTCTTCTCCTTCGTTCGTTTTTTTCGGTTTTGATCTTCTTACGATGGCTGGGTAAGGCCTCAGACATTGTCTCGCCCAGCGATTGCAAGCCTACTGGGGCAATTTCCATGGAATTACAGCGTTTTGGTCATTCTTTTCGACTTCGTCTCCGACGGTCGGTTACAACAGTCGTGTACTTGGTAACGTGGCCCCGGGTCACGCGCGGTTCTCTTATGTTTCCATTCCTTGTTGCAGTCACCAGCTTCAAAACTTGCCCCACCTGCGGAGACTCCCAGTGGCCCAGCGATTTACATCTACGCTGCCTTCCTTGCTCAGGCTGCGTGTCGGATAATGCCTGTGCTACTTGCGCCCTTTGGGAAGAGGACCGTTGGTCCCAACTTTGGAGTTTCTATCGCCGCAAGTGCCCCGTCCCTTCCACTGCGGCGCCAGTTCCACTGGCCCCTCCCAACTCGGACGCAGTTGATGGTTTGTCTCAGCACTCTCAGTCCCCGGACTCCGGTCGCTCCCTCACACTGCACTCCCGATCACCAGTGACGGGACACTTGCGGCCATTTCCCCCCCCCCCCCCCCCCAGCCAAGGTGCAAGGTGATGGATGCTGTCCCTTCTGCTGTGGGAGGTAAGTTCCTTTACGATTCAATGCGCTCCTGCTCTATGGAGCGCAGTTTCATGTCTGTCCCGCACACCCGCTCAGTCCGACCTCACACTACCTCGACGATCTGCTTCCTCGGAATCAGAACGAGTCCCACTTGTGCACCGACTAGGACGCGCTGCTCTCCCTTCTTCACCAACTTGGTTTCCTGGTCAACTTCGGCAAGTCAGACCTCTCGCCGTCCCGCAGATTTCTTCATGAGGGTATGGATTTTCGGACCGACTTGAACCTGGTTCGACTCCCTCGGGCTCGGATCGAGAAGTTTTTCTTTTTTTTTTTTTTTTGCTACTCCAAGTTTTTTTTGTCGACCTCAGAGGTCTTCCTCTCACACCGCTCATCCCCATCAACTCCAGTGTGCTAACCCAGGCCCGCCAGTTGTTCCAGCCAGACTCCCGGCCCTGCCGCTATATATATGTCAGGTAGTAAGGGACTCCCTCCGGAGGAAACTCCGCACTGCTGCCGAGTCACTTTTGGTGGTGTTCAGTGTAGCAATCAGGTGACCACACCTACTATTCCCCTACTTTACCACATTGCTAGTCGCGGAGTCAACGAGTGGGAGCTCCCCCCAGAGGTAGCGAGTCAACTACTACGTCCTTCCACGCACAGCAGCAGGTCTGGCCGAAGACAACCGCGCACCTAGGGCTCCTGGAGGACTGTGATGAGGTCACCATAAGACGGAGACTTGAGGGATCAAAAACCTGGAACAGTGTTTTTTTTTTTTAAATTTTGCATGATGAGGATGAGGATGATTATATGATGATGCCATGGTGGTCCATGTGGTTGGGGACTGCGTGACAGGGCCGCATTCCACGCTTCCTGTCATAAATATCCTGGTGTTAACCAAGCCCGGTGCCAGCCGTGTAATCATTCACAACTTGCGATGTGTCATAACCCGGGTAACACCCCCAAAGTTGCACCCGTAAAGTGGGTGAGTCTCGGCTGCGTGGCATCAGCCTTCCCATTGGGTCCATAGCACACCCGCTCTGGGTAGGAGCCGACCCAGGTAGGAAAAATCCTGCTTGACTCGGCTGGAATTCGAACCCGGATCTCCCGGCCGCCAGTCTGACACGCTAACCACTGCGCTACGGAGGCCGGTCGGATCGAGAAGTTGGCGACTTTGGCTCAACAGATGTATCGTGCCCATGACGCTCCGGTGCGGACGTGGTTACAGTTGTTGGGCCTCATGAGCGCTGCCGCGGACTTGCTTCCTCTCAGTCGTCTCTACTCGCGGCCGATTCAACTACATCTCCATATTCTCTGGCGGCTGTCTTCGGGGGATTTGGAAGCCCGCGTACCTGTGTCTCCCCTGGTCCGTCCGCATATCCTCTGGTGGACAGACCTCTCTTGGTTGGCGTCAGGAGTTCCCCTAGCATCCCCGCTACCCTACCTGTCGATCTGCACGGATGCCAGTCTCTCTGGTTGGGGGGGCGCTCCTACTCCCAGACTTCCATGAGACAGTGGGCCTTTAGCCACCAGATCTAGTGGGCAGGCACATCAACTGGTTAGAGTTAAAGGCAGTTTGGCTCGCTCTCATCGCCTGGGAGACGCCCGTGACACACCAGGAGGTCTTGGTCCTCTCCGACAACTGGACAGTTGTGGTGTATATTCAGAAGCAGGGCGGGATGCGTTCTCCTTCTCTGTGCATCCTTCTATTCCAGCTACTAGGGTGGTGCCGGGATCGGGACATATTTCTGCGGGCATGTCCCATTCTGGGCCGGCTCAATGTGCTAGCGGATTCTCTGTCCCATCAGGACCAGCTTCTCCATACCGAGTCGACTCTGCACCCCGACCTTTTTCGGCTGATTTGTGTGCATGGGAGACACCCATGATCGACCTGTTTGTGACGCGGTGAAATACACAACTGCCCCTCTTCGTCTCTCCCGTTCCAGACCCGCTCACGTGGGCGGTAGACGCTCTCTCCATTCCTTGGGAGGGTCTCCTGGCATACGCGTACCCTCCCTCGGTGATGAAACCCGAGATTCTCATCAAGCTCAGAGGCTGCAACATGGTGTTGTTCCTGGTAGCCCCATTCTCTTGGACCAAGAGCTGGACCACAGATCTCATGAGTCTCGCCACGGATCACCTTCTACGGCTTCCAACGCCGCGCACGATGCTGAAGCAGCCCCGACAGGATCTTTTTCACCCTTGCCCGGAGAGCCTTCTCTTACACACCTGGAGGTTGTGCGGCGTGCCCTCACCGCTCGAGGTTTCTCGGGTGCAGCGGTGGCGGATATCGCTTCAGCATGACCTGCTTCCACCAGGAAAGTTTATGAAGGAAAATGGCGGGTTTTGCAGTCTTGGTGCGGTACTCGACACCTTTCCCCCACCGCTTTAACTATGCCTCAACTCGCCGAATTCTTCCTGTGGCTCTTTGAGGATCAGAATCTGGCCCCTATCACCATTCGGGGATATCTTTCTATGGTAGCTGATACTGCCCGCCATTTGGGACGACCAGATCCTGGGTCTTGCAAGGATCTCGCCGACCTCATGGCTCACTTCCACCTACAGCGACCAGTGACACGTTCCCTACTCCCTCGATGGGACCTCGCGTGGGTGTTAACACTGCTCGTTTTGAACCTCTGCACTTGGCGCAGTTCTCTGACTTAACGAGAAAAAACGTGCTTCTTGCTGGCTCTGACCACTGCCTCTCATGTGAGTGAACTCCACGCTCTGTCAGTACACCCGCTCCGCGCCGACGGCTCTGTCCAACTCCTCACTAGACCTTCTTTTTTGGCCAAGAACAGGCTACCATCAGTCGCCCCTCAACCGATCACTATTCGTCCATTGCGGGGCCCCCATACGTCCCCGGACGTATGCCAACAGGACCCGGTCAGGGTGTTCAAAATTTACCTCCGCCGGTTGAAGCCCCTAAGGCGAGAACGTTTACGCCTCTTCCTGCCCTTAGCTCTGGGCAGGAATTATATATCTGCCCAGACGATTTCCGCTTGGCTGCGCAAAATCATGAGATCCGCTTATGAAGCGAAGACCTCTCGACGGAGGGAGCGAAGAGGTTGCGGATTCGGGCGCACAAAGTCCAGGCTGTCTCCACGAGCATCGCATTCGACCGCAATTGCGCCGTGAGGGACATTGTGGCGGCTGTGGGCTGGCGGGCCGATTCTAACATGCGCCCGTTTCTATTTTCGTGACCTGTCCGGCCAAAGACAAAACCTGGCACTAGTGGGGGACATTGCTGCAGCACAACACTCCCTCCGGCACTGAATGCACCATAGGTAACACTTAACTGAAATTGTCGGGAGTGTGCACTGGCAAGGGATCTAGCTAAGCAGTTAGGGGTTGAGTTTTTGGGGCGGCCCCTCCTGCTCTTCGCAATTCTTCCTATTAGTAATACCATCGGTAACGTTTTTGAAGAAATAAATGTATTTTTCTTTAAAATGAATTTTTTCGAAGAATACTTACCGATGGTATTACTCAAACTTCCCTCCCACCTTCCCCACTTGCCGCCTGTCTGCTAAGAGAGAACTGGCAATAACGGACTCTAGCGAGATTGGGAAAGGAGGCTATCTGGAGGATAGGGAGGCCACTCCGGGGATTAGGTAACTACTTGCTAGAGTTACATCCCTGGTTGTGTAGCAACACACAACAATTTTGGAGGCTGAAATTGACAGGCTAAGTATGTCTTCCTATTAGTAATACCATCGGTAAGTATTTTTCGAAAAAATTCATTTTAAATAAACATGTTTTGGGCCTTATACTCATTATTTTACGTCAAAATTAATCCTTGGGCTGTCCGTAGCAATTTTGTGGAGATGATTTCCATAGGGAAAAAATGTAAGTGCTATAGACAGCCAAAGGGTCAACTACTGGTTTTATATGTGTGTCAGTCTGTGATTTTGAATGTTGTAGCTTCAGAGTGAAAGTCCAGAATCACAGACCAACACATATGTACTAATGATAGCACATAAATATCCTTGGTGAGCGTAAATATATTGGCAGTTCTGCACTGTAGATTTTTGCTTTAGACACTGTAGACAACTCAATTGCAGTGTCAGCTTTATCTCCTCAGTATCACTATCACACTTCACTCCAGTGTGTGACAGCTAGAGATAATCAGGTGTTATGGCATCTGATTATTTCTAGCTGTCAGACACTGGAGTCAGTTCAAAGGCCACAGCCAGAGATTGATCAGCTGTGATACCTTTCATTCTGATGCACTACTGCTTGAAATTAATTTGACTATGATAGTTCAAGGGTGGTCCCATAGCAGCTTGGCACATCAGGTACCAAGCTATTCTAGCACCACCCTTGAACTAAAATGGTTGATCTGTCTCATAATCTGTAATGTATCCTTCAGATGACAGTATGCAAATTTAAACAAATCAGCCTCAAGATGTAATGGGTTAAGAGAAGTGCCAGATTAGCTTGGTGTCTGTGAGGGCGGGAAGTTAATATGGCACCACCCTTCTAATATGGCACCACCCAACTATCATTGGAGGCCTGTCTCCCTCAGCAGATACACACACAGATATACACCTCCCACATTTGAAAGAGTTGTGATACATTGAGTTTGAATTGACAGTTGTGTGAGAGATGGGCTAGATTAGTGGCATGAAATAGTATGGGAAACGACGCCTGATGGACACTACCAGTACCAAACTCATTGTCATTCCTGTGGCTGTTGGTATCGCTTTTTGTCGAGGTGGTTCCTGCAGGAATCACTGACAAATAGCGCTACCGACAGCCAAAGGGTTAGCAGTGAATGAGCTGGCATTTCACAGGTGATTTGGAGAGTGGCCCCAGACTGGTGCTGAAGTCAGAGGACCACTGTTTCCACCGGTTTGAGTGGCACACTGCCGCCGCTTGCCCTCTCTCCCACCAGCAAGGGGCCGACTGCAGAGTGTTTGACACACAGGCAGGTCAGTACTGATGTTGATTTTATAGATGAGGTGTAGAGTTTACCCCTTAAAAAAAAACAAAAAAACATGAGTACATTGAAAATGTACACCGTTCATAGGGATTCGGCCAAACTGCTACATCTGCTAGAGGCAAACACTAGGTCTCATGAACCCCAGCAGACACAGAGGCTCATGAAAAGACCTCGCGCTAGAAATGATCACATTTGTATCCTTTATCTTTGCAACTGTTACATCCCTGTGCTGTCAGCACAGTTTTGAGTAAAACGGTCCCAGTGTGCTGCTTGAATGTTCTCACTGTCAGAGAACACTTTCTTCTGTCTTTGACCTAATTTGATTTGCTTGACCTAATATTCTTCACTCATTAGTATTGAACTAAGATGCAGCAGTAAGAGTGTGTTTTCCTGTTTCATCCATGGTATATGCTGGCTTGTAACTTTGGATCTTATGTCCTAGAGCCATGTAGCCCGAATCACATCTATTTAATTGAAAGATTAGCTATCTGGCTTTCAGTAGTGCTTTTTGTCGCGATAATTCCTGCAGGAATCATCATGATAAAAAGTGCTACTGACAGCCAAAGGGTTCATTCTGATTGTCCTACTGGAATTTTTCTTCTTGTTGTTTTGTAGGCTACAGCTTCGACCTGTCTGTCTTGAGCCATCCAGAAGGCTACAAAGTCTCTGCGGGGGAATTTGATTATTACATCAACGTCTGTGGAAAGTTAACAGGTGCACACTGCCAGTCTGCTCCACATGATAACGCTGGTGTGTGTCAGGTCAAGGCCGGGTCACCAAGGTAGGATGCTATCCCTTGTAATTTGTATAGCGTCCCACATGTGTCCATCTCCCAAGTGTTTCACAAGTCTTGGGAATCAGTGACTTGACTGCTGGAATGGTTTGGGGTGACTGATCTTGCAATAGATCTAATGATCTGAAGTTGCTTCATTTACACTAATAACAGTACGCCAGACAGTCTTTGACTATCACTTGTATTATGAACATTGAGAGTTGGCAGTTGATAGCTTAAAGCTGGCTCGATAATAGCTTGGTGACTAGACGCTCCAAGATAACCCTTTGGCTGTCCATATCATGTTTTTTCGAGGTGATTCCTGCGGGACAGCCAAAGATTAAACCCGTTTAGCTCAAACGCATTCCAGCAGGAGATGGGTGACCATGATAACTGTGCCAGATCAGCTTGGTGTCATCAGGTGCATGCTAATAGGGCACTACCCTTAAATTATCATGGTCAGTCCATTTCCTGCAACTAGTACATTTTTAGGTGGGACCTCCAAAATTTGGGAAATGTGGCCGTGGGGTTAATAATAATAATAATAATGATTACGGTATTTATAATGCGCTTATCTTATAATAATTATAACTCTAAGCGCGCACTCACAACTCGCACACGCTTGCGCACGCTTTAGACAATGACTCACGTACCACAAATAGTGAAAATACATTACGACGGTCAGCTTGGGGTGGGGAGTGTGGTGATATAGTGCTAGAACTGTTGAAAGAGGTGAGTTTTGAGGGTGGACTGGAAGGAAGAGAGAGAGTGTTTCTGACGGAGAGAGAGTGGGAGAGTGTTCCAGGTGGATGGACCGTATACTGAGAAGGAGCGGGGGCGAAAGTGCTGAGTTTGGTGCGGGGGATGAGGAGGCGGAGAGAGGCGGAGCGGAGGGAGCGGGAAGGAGTAGGGGTGAAGTAAGTTGGAGAGATAGGTAGGAGCGTAGTTGTTCAGGGATTTGTAGCAGAGAGACAGAATCTTGTATTGGATGCGTTGGGGGATGGGGAGCCAGTAAAGGAGCTTGAGCAGGGGAGTGATGTGGTCGGATTTTTTCTTTCTGAGGACGAGGCGGGCAGCATTGTTCTGGACGTGTTGGAGAGTGAGAGTGGTGGAGTGAGGAAGGCCGGAAAGGAGAGAGTTGCAGTAGTCGATGCTAGATAAGATGAGAGAGACGGCGAGTTTGGTGGCAGCTTCGGTAGTGAGGTATTTTCTGATCTGACTGATGCGGCGGAGGTGGAAATAACATGCCTGGGCCGTGGCGGAGACGAAGCTGGTCATGGAAAGAGAGGAATCGAGGATAACACCAAGGTTGACCGAGTCAGAGAGGGAGATGTGGGTGCTGTCGAGTTGAAGGTGGAGAGAGGGAGGGAGCTGGGAAAGTTTCTGGCGAGTGCCTACCAGCATGTCTTCCGTTTTGTCGTCGTTCAGTTTGACCTTGTTTGCTGTCATCCAGTTTTTCACGTCTTCATAGCAGTCAGCCGTGCGAGTTAGTAGTGACTGAGTGTTGTCGAGTTTGTCTTTGTCTAGTAGTTGTGAGTTGTCAGCGTAGAGTTGGTGGTGTATGTGGTGAGACTGGATGATGTTGGATAGGGGAGAGGTGTAGAGTGTGAAAAGGACCGGGCCCAGGACGGACCCTTGTGGAACGCCGCAGGAGAGCCTGACTGGGCTGGAGGAGACGCCGTCGATGTTGACGGACTGCTGTCTGTCGGAGAGGTAGGAGAGAAACCAGGAGTGAGCAGAGTCAGTGATGCCAAAGGAGTGGTGAAGGCGGTGGAGGAGGAGAGAGTTGTCTATGCAGGGTTCGCACAGTCCTTTTCAAACCTTTTAAGTCCTTTGGAAATGAAAATGTGAGAAAAGGCCTTTTTGGTCCTTTTATTTAGTGTTCTTATCCTTTTACTAACTGTTTGGGTCTTTCTGGAAACAATTTGGTATTTTAAGTCTTTTAATTACTTCAAAATCGAATGATAAACGAACGCGGGGACAGACATTGGGACCAATGATTTGCCACGCTCACGAGTAGAACTGAGCAGACGCCCCACCATTATCATAAAAACGCATGAACGTGACATTGCGAGACCGCCGTGACTTCGCCGCATTATCACGACATCTCTTCATCGTACGTGGTGTCCGTATGTCCTATTCTGCGGCGGAGACGAGTTGTCATTTCCACTGAATCCTACGCGGTCGAAGGAAGATTTGCAGCGGCTCGCGGAAAACGAAAAGGATGCCTGGAAAGTGTATTTTCCAAGATAGGTGGTTGATAGAAAAAGACTATAAAGACTGGCTGTTGAAAGACCCAAGCAGCAAATATCATGCAAGATGCTCGGTTTGCTGCATCCGCTTGAATTTGGCATCGATGGGCGAGTCTGTCCTCCAGCAACACAATCACAGTGGCACCGAAGGGAGGAGAGGAGGGCGAATGCAGAACTTTTTCGCTAAAACTACTGCCACTACCGCGTCTTGCAGTGAAACGCAGCTGGTTCCAGTTCGCACAAATGAGACGTCTTGTCCTTTGCAACTGACAGGTATGTTTTCCTGTGCAAGTAGCTGGGCGCTCTACCGCCAATAGTCTTTTTGTGTGTTTTAGTTTGGGGAAGGGGAAATGGTGGAGGCTGTGCAGAATATATATATGCATGTATGTAGAGGGTAAACTGCTTCGTTTATATTTATCCAAGGTAGAAATCAAACAAAGCCAAGCGCTTTCACACATTCACTCAGCTCAGTTCAGTCTCTTTCTTTAGTTACTTACATTCATAAGATTCACAGGAAAATTCTTTTTTCAATGCTCGTGCAATTTTTGAGTGTGTGCTTATCCATCATCATCATCATCATGGCTTGACTTCGCGAACAAAGATTCTGTAGGGCTTGCCCACGTCGTCTGCAGGCATTTTCGTGACTGCGGAGGCCAATCCGGGACAGGCAGGTTCGACCGCAGTGGCTGCAGGGGAAGGTCTGGTCAGGGTTCTGAGTTACGACAACTCTGTTTTTTCTCCTGAGCCGCTTGTCCTTGAGGTTAGCTCTGCGAGAGTCCTCAAATGAGACGGCTGCCTTGTGAATGGTGGAGCTTATCCACATGATGATTTATCTGTGTGTGTGTGTGTTTCACTGGTCTATAAAGACTATCATTATACTTGTTTGCTTTTAATGTCAACGACAAATATTCATCTCTCTCTCTCTCTCTCTCTCTCTCTCTCTCTCTCTCTCTCTCTCTCTCTCCTCTCTCTCTCTCTCTCTCTCTCTCTCTCTCTCTCCTCTCTCTCTCTCTCTCTCTCTCTCTCTCTCTCTCTCTCTCTCTCTCTCTCTCTCTACGTGCTTGTGTGTGGGTGGGCGTGTGTGCATGTATGTGTGTGTACTGATGTTAAACTGATTTTGCTTTGTTTACAATTGAAGCTTATTTGATCAGTCTCTCTCTCTCTCTCTCTCTCTCTCTCTCTCTCTCTCTCTCTCTCTCTCTCTCTCTCTCTCTCTCTCTCTCTCTCTGTGTATATTTATGTGTGTAGAGTAGCAGGACAGTTTGTATATATATATATATTTATGTGTATAGAGTAGCAGGACAGTTTGTAAGAGAGGCATTCACATGCCTAAAACTTTATCCGGAATAAAAACGTTTCATCATATCTCTCTCTCTCTCTCTTGCAAACTGCCTAATATATTTTAAAAAAAATTTCTGACAGGTGCTAGTCTCGCCAATGACACCCTGAAAGCAGAGATTTTATGGGGCCTTCATACTGTGAACCACCACTACAGCTTTAAGTCTTCTGAGGATGCTGGAAAAGTTTTCAAAGAAATCTTTCCAGACAGTGAAATTGCAAAGAAGTTCACATGTGCTGAAACCAAGTGCAAGTACCTTGTGACTTTTGGTCTTGCCCCTCGCTTCTCAGAGATGCTTCGTTCATCCATTGCTGATGCGTCTGAGTCAGGATATGTACTTCTGTTTGACGAGACTTTGAACAAGAAATGCAGACTGAAGCAGATGGATTTCTTCATTCGCTTTTGGGATGGTGATCTTATCAAGACACGATACCTTACATCACACTTTCTTGGCCATGCCAGAGCAGAGGATTTGGTTGAGAAGTTTGAAAGTGTCTTTTCTGACTTTAAGCTTAATCGCTCAGGTCTTGTACAGCTTTCAATGGATGGTCCAAATGTGAACTGGAGCGTACACAATACAATTCACTGTGATCTGAAAGACAATGTAGGAGTTGGACTTCTGCACATCGGCAGTTGCAGTTTGCATGTTGTGCACAATGCCTTCAGGCGTGTCTGCAGTTCATCCACATGGGATGTTGAGGGTTTCCTGGTTGCTGCCCACAAGCTGTTTGATGATGAATGCTCTGCCCGTTTGGAGGATTACCACACTGTCACTGGAGTCACATTATTTCCTCTTAAGTTCTGTCGTCATCGGTGGTTGGAAAATGAGTCTGTGGCATTGACCTGTTACCTGCTTTTGAGACTTTTGTACAAGCCGTCACTGCGAAGGTCACTGATCCACACAATGAAAGCTTCCAGAAGGTTAAAAAAGCTGTATTAGGCAATCCACTCCTGGCCTGTCAGCTAGCATTCTTTGCTAGTGTAGCTAAGCATCTTGAGCCATTTCTGAAGAAATTTCAGGGTGATCAACCACTTGCCCCTTTCTTGGTTTCAGACTTGCAGGATTTGATGAAAGCAATGATGACGCGCTTTGTGAAGCCAGATGTCATTCAAAGGTGTACAACAGCACAGAAACTGATTGGTCTTAACATGAAAGATTTAGCCAATCAGGTGAATTTGGATCAAATTGAGCTTGGCTTCAAGACTGAAAGCCTCCTGCAGAAAGCAAAGAAAAAGAACTGCCCTTCTGTCACTGACAAGATGGTCAAAGAATTCCGGGGTCAGTGCCGAGACTTCCTCGTGGCTGTGCTTGACAAACTGCAGCAGAAATCCCCCTTGAAGTATATGCTGGCAAGGAACATGGTCTGCTTGGATCCAGTGAAGATGGAAAACAAAGACTTGTGCAAGGCAAGGATGAAGCGTGTGCTCTCCTGTCTCATTGAAGCAAACAGAGTTAAGGAAGAAACAGCTGATTCTGTGCTCCAGGAGTACAGTGACTTTCTTGATGAAGCAGCCCGACACAGTGCCAGCAAGTTTGACCTCAAAGAGCAGAGGCTGGACAGCTGGTATCAGACAGCTC
The DNA here is from genome assembly GCA_036245525.1 of Semisulcospira habei. Classification (NCBI taxonomy): domain Eukaryota; kingdom Metazoa; phylum Mollusca; class Gastropoda; family Semisulcospiridae; genus Semisulcospira; species Semisulcospira habei. Next base: position 194,917,036 of record BTPG01000006.1, read on the forward strand.
TTGGAGGAAGGGAGCAGTTCAAGAACCTCTGGACTACTGTAAAAAAGCTTATCATGATGTCCCATGGACAGGCAGCAGTAGAAAGAGGGTTTTCTTACAATAAGGAAGTGTTAACAGACAACCTCAGCAGAGAAACCTTAAAGGCCAGGCGTGTGGTACTGGATCATATCAGGACTGCCGGTGGGGTGGCTGAAGTTTCCATTGACAAGAAGCTGCTTGTGTCAGCCAGCTCATCACGCCGTAGATATGACATGTAAGTTGTGTGTGTCTTTATTTGCGTGCATTTTCTCTTTACAGTGAAGTATTATGAGCAGATATTATGTGTGCAGACATGAAGTTTGTGTTCAACCTTTCTTTACCTCGCTCTGTCTGTGTGAGTGTCTGCCATGCAGTGCACCCATCTCCCACGGTGATTTTTATAGTGCCCAACCCAGAGGCCTGGCTGTAAGCAATTTACAAAGAAAAATGTAAAAGGACAACAAAGATAATGATAAAGTACCAATAATACATAATAATAGTGACCAAGCCTGATCCATCACTATTCGCACTCCCCCCCCCCCCCCCCCCAAAAAAAAAAAAAAAGAAAAGAAAAAAAGCCACATAAGCAAATGATCAGCAAAGAGTTGTGTGTTTTGAGCATTTTTTAAAAACAAAACAAATAGACCACTTACTTTTTGAGTGCATTATTCAGGTGTGCCTGTTACTGTTTCAGGCATCTGGAGCAGGAGAGGGAGACGACCAAAAGACAAGAACTCAGCAGGAAGCGGAAAGCCCTGAGTGATGAACTAAGTGGCCTGCAGAAGAACAGAAAGACCGCTGAGGATGCAGCTACCCAGTTGGTTGCAGAGGCAGACAACAAACTGTGCTTCAAGGCACAAGAAGTCAGGAGCTTCTCTCTCATCGAGCGTGCCAACTGTCTTCGGCTGAGTGCCAAGGACAAAAACGACGAAATCAAAGCCTTGGACCAGAGAATTTCGGATGTGCAGGAAAGAATGAAACAGATCGTTTAATCTCTTCCCTGTTTGTCTCTTTGTGTGCGTATGTGACACCAGTGCACAAGAACACATTTCTTCAATGTTCCAACTGTGAATGAACCAGTAGAAACTGGACAGTTATCTGGTTCATAACATTTTGCTCACATGGGCCTTATAAACTGTTCACTAGCTTTAACACTACAAAGGTGTTTTTTGTGTATGTGAGTGTGTTTGACCAGTGCAAAAGAGCAGAAAATAGGCTTGTCAAGTTAAAAGTCAAGTTGTAGTGATATATAAAGTGATGGTATTAAATCACTCAAATGTATTATGTTTTGTCGTGCTTGAATAAGCATAGCTTGTGCATTATTTAAGCCATACTTTTTTTTAAACAGATGCTCCAACTGAAAGTGAACTAACAGAGACTGGACACTTGACATTTTTGTGTTCATTTGTCTCATAGGCTGTTAGTGTTAATACTCGCACCTGCTCCTCTGGTCTTGAAGAAATGTTCTCACTTGCAACTGTGAGTATAGCAAATGGTAATAAATCAGCAGATAGAAACAGCACTGATTTGGTTTTTGTTGTGTGTAGACGAGTCTGATACTTTGTGCTAGATACTAGGTCCTTTCCACTGAAAATTTTTACCCTTTTAAGTCCTTTTAAGGTCCTTTTCTGGGCATGTTGTGACTCTGTGGGAACCCAGTCTATGGTGTCGAAGGCGGCAGAGAGATCGAGTAGCGTAAGAAGGGAGATGTTGCCCGAGTCAGTGGAGAGAAGCAGGTCGTTTAGGATATGTAGAAGGGCTGTTTCAGTGCTGTGATGTTTGTGATAGGCAGACTGGAAGGGACTGAGGAGGTTGTTGTCGGTGAGGTGGAGGTTGAGTTGGTTGAGGACAACCTTCTCAAGAAGCTTGGACAGGAAAGAGAGATTGGAGACTGGGCGGTAGTTCTTGAGTTCGTTTGGGTCGAGGTTGTGTTTTTTGAGGAGAGGACGGACGATGGCAGACTTGAAGATATCGGGGACGGAGCCATTCTCTAGAGATGTGTTGATGATGTCGGTAATGAAGGGCAAAAGTTGTGGGAGGCCGTCCCGGTAGAGAGAAGCTGGGAGGGGGTCTAGTTCGCAGGTTTTGAAAGGCATGGACTTTATGGTCTTGAGGACTTTATCCTGAGAGACGGGGCGGAAGGACGAGAGGGGAGTGCCAGAAAAGGGGGGGGGGGGGTCAGGAAGGCAAGGCGGAGAAGGCAGAATGTCGAGTGTGTTGCGCAGAGTTTGGATTTTGTTGGAGAAATAGGAGGAAAAAGTGGACGGAAGTTCTTCTTTGCTGTGTGTGTTGGGAAGAGGAGAGTCTTTAGAAGTGCCTAGGAGTGTGTTCATGGTAGCGTAGAGGGTTTTGGAAGAAGTGGATTCCAGGATTTTGTTTTGAAGGTGTTTACGTTTGGAGTCGGAGATCATTCTGCAGACTTTGGATCTGGTGGTTTGGAAGATCTCTCTGTGAACGGTGAGGTCAGATGAGCGCCAGCGGCGTTCCGCTTGTCGACGCTCGCGCTTGGCCTCAGCTATGTCGTCATTGAGCCAGGGTGAGGGAAGTCGGTTGGGTATGGAGCAGGTGGTGACAGGGGCATGGGTGTCTAGAAGTTTTTGAAGGGAGGAATCGAAATGGGATGCAAGATTGGGAGAGGGGGCGGGGTCCAAGAGAAGGTCGACAGCTTCGTCGAAGAAGTTCTCTCAGTTGACAGATTTTAGTTTGCAACAAGAGACAAAGAGCTTGGTTTTTTTCGTGCGAGGTAGGTTGAGGGTGACGAGAATACCGAGGTGGTTGGAGGGAAGCACAGAAGAGGTGTCAGAGTCGAGGAAGAGTTGATCGGAGGTGCGGGTGATGATCCAGTCGAGGGTGTGGCCGAGTCGGTGGGTGGGTTTAGTGATGTGTTTTGTAAGATTGTGGTTTGAAAGTGACGTGCAAAGGCGTTTTGTGTCAGGGTGGTCGGGTTTGTCGAAGTGGAAGTTAAAGTCGCCAAGAAGGATGTGTTTTCCGGGTCATGTGCTGTAGTGGTCGAGGAGGAGGTCAAACTCGGTGAGGAACATGGAGTTTGTGAGTTTGTTTTGAGAGCTTGGAGGGGGGCGATAGATACATGAGAAGATGAGGGACTGGCCAGGGAGTGTTGCTACGGCCTCGACAGATTCAAAGGAGGGATGAGCAAAAGGGAGAGACTGAGAAAAGGAGAGGTGAGCAGAAAGACAGTCCCTGTAGATGATGGCAATGCCACCCCCTCTGGAAGCACGCGGGAAGGAGGCCAGGCAGTAGCCACTCGGAGTGATGCTGGCGATGATGGGTTCATCGCCAGCTGAGCAGAGCCACGTTTCGGTGATCACGACAACATCTAGGTCATTATCTGGAATGAAATCTGAAATCACGTCGGCTTTGCCATCTTTGCAGACAGACTGTGCATTGAACAGACAGTTTTAGGTTGGATGAGCCAGAAGAGGAAGAGGGAGAAGAAACGGATGAAGAAGACAAAGGAAGAGGAGGGTGGGGAGGGGGGGAAGGATGGAGGGGGGAAGGAGGGGGGAGGGTGAGAGGGGGGAGGAAGGAAAGACGGGGAAGGAGAACCGGGCAAGAAAGAGGATGTGAGAGGAGGAGGAGGAATGGGAGTAGGAAAAGCTGAGGTAGAGGGGGAGGGCGAAGGGGAGGAGAAAGGGGGGAGAGGGGACGAGGAGGAAAAAGCAGGCGAAGGAGGAGGGTGTGAGGGGAGGAAGGGGGAGGAGGGCGGGGGAGGGGGCGGCCGAGGAGAGCAGGGAGCGGTAGATGAGCAAGAGAGGAAAAGAAATGGGAAAAGAAGGAAGGGAGGTGGAGAATTCGAGGAGGCGGAAGGGGTGGAAGGGCATAGGAAAAGGGGAAGAAGTGTGTGGTTGTGTTTGTGGTGGTGAGTCCCGCCTTTTGCTATTTCGGCCCCTGTGGCCTCTCTTTCGCGATCGGATGCTGCGTAAGGCATCTGCAACACTGTCAGCAGCACCGGCCGCGCAGTAGGTGGCGTGGCGACGTAGAGATAGCAGTTGTTGGCGTGTGTATTTGATGAGCGTGATTGTTTGTGAGGTCAAGAAAGAGGAAGACGAGAAGAGGGTTCAGTAGGGTGTGTGTGTGTGCCGGTGTGTGTGTGAGCGGTGTGGTAGGGGAGCGACCTGATTTCCGGTCGGTCAGCGGCGAGATCGGGCAATGGCGCCGAAAGTGGGGAGGGTGAGATGTCGACGGGAGAGCACACGTAAACCTATAGAACGGTAGGAACACAAACGAGTTTACAACAACCAAGCAGCAGATGCAACCACAGGTGGCAAACAGACTCACACAGTAAACACTTCACACACTAGCACGCAGCACATGAAAACAGGGCGGCGGAAAGGCCCGGCGAACCCACGCTGCGGAAGAAGCAAAATGGCGACGTAAACAAAATTCAAATGACAGACACAATTCAATACGACACCACTCAAACAGCAACCAGATCCGACGAAACACAAGCATAATCCTCATCAGCGCACTCTTATACAATACTCAGCAGACTTTCATCACACGAAACACAGTACATCCAACGAAAAACCACTAAAACACTGGGAGCGAAAAACCCTTGGTAGGTCGCACAAACAAGATGGCGCCTAGGTTAAATGGGTTAATGTGACACCTACCTTGAACTCTAATAATTAATCTATATCTTTATGTATTTTATCAGAGTTCAATGGGTTAAAATTGATCTTTTGAGTGTATTTCATTTTTCTTGCGAGGTCAGAAATGACATGTTCATTTATATCAATTGATCTGTTTTTAGTGATGAAGTGAAAACTGGAGAACCCAATGGAAACCTTGCGTATTATGATGGCGTGCTGAACTTGACCTACACCAGTGGTGAACCCTACAATGATGAAAAGCATTCGCCACGCACAACAGAAATTGCCTTCATTTGTGACCCGTCCGCGGGCCCTGGCACTCCTCAGTTCGTGCACGAGCAGGCTCACACTTACAACTTCAAGTGGCTGACGGCGTACGCATGTCCTACACAGCCAATTGAGTGTGTGGCAGTGGGGGATGATGGCACCGAGTATGACTTGTCCAGGTATGTTTGGTTTCTATGAAGCATAGCAAGTCTTACCACTGGAAACAAAAGTATGCTCATCACAAATCATCAAGGAACACTTTAAAGCGATCTGCTCCATGGCAGGTTTTGATGGCTAAAATTTGCGGATGCAACAGATTATCAATGTTGTCTTGCCTCAAGTAAGACATTTTTTTCTCAAAACCCTTACCGATGGCATTATTATATGGAAGATGCCCCTTAGCCTACTGTTTTCAGCCTAAGCATTTGTTGTGTATCCCGTACAGCTGGAGAGGAGTCACCGGGGATCCATGCCTAGGAGCCCCGGGTGGCCTCCTCTTCCCTCCCTATCCGGTCATTTGCTGGGCGGAAGCCCGCCAGTTTTACCCTTAGCTCGACCGTGTTCAGTTGTGTTTCGGCCTTCTGGAATTTCCTTCAGCTGTGTATGGTCGGACTTTCTTGGTGGTTCCTACCTTGGATTCATTTACGTGTGGCACCGGACTATTGTGCTTGGTTTATTACGTGAGTGATGAAGTGAAAGTGAAGTGATAGTACGTGAGTAGTGTTCATACGCCTTACAGGCAGAGTGAACCTCTCTCCCATTGTTTCGTGTGTAATTGTGGCTGTGTTGATTGTCCCTTTTGGAGTTTGTCATCTTCATGTTCATGATGAACTGGGCTACATTTTGGTATCTTTTTTGTGTACCATTTCCTCCAGAGTGAAAAATGCTTTGGCTTTTTCTGTTTTTTGCTCTACTGGCTCAGTGGCAGTCACGCTTGACTGCACCTGCCGTACCTTTGCACCTACTCAGTCTACACGTGAACTCACACAGGCTGTCCTCAGTGTCACAGTTCAACTACTATGTGAATTGTAGTACTGTGAATACACGCAGTCTGCGTGTGAACTTGTCTGGTCTACCTACTGTGCCCCTGACTGACTGTGTCACTAGTCCATCGTCACACACTGTGTGTACAACCAGTCTACAGATGAACTCTTCTGGTCTGCCTACATTGACCCAGTCTGTCAGTGTCACCAGTCCATCATCATGCACTGTGTATCAACCCAGCCTGCCAATGAACCCCTCAAATCTACCGCCCACTGTTCCACAACACAAGTACTCCAGAGATGACTTGTTGAGTATTAGACCTGTGGCCATACGTCTGGACCCCACTCTCATCCTCCATCTTCGGAGTTTGGGGAGAGGGTGTAATTTGCCTCGTAAACGGACCCGGAAAGGTGGTAGGAGGAAACGGAGACAAATTATTGTTCTCATCACTGGCAGGTCTAACACGTTGCCACGTGCACCCCCAAAGGACATAGTTTCGCCTGAAAATCTCATCTACATAGACACTAAACCTCAGCAGAAATATTTTAACGTCTGTACTTTCAATGCACAATCAGTGGGACAGCGTGACAAAAGGACTGAGATATGTAATTTTGTGCATGACCAGAACATCGATGTGTTGTTCCTGACAGAGACCTGGCTTAAATGTCAAGCAGACGAGGCAAAGTGTGTGGACATAACTCCATCTGGCTATTGCCTTAGATCCTTCCCCCATGCTACTCGTGGTGGAGGACTGGCTTTTTTGATCCGTGACAGTTTATTGGAGCATGCCAACATCACATCATCGTTCCCCTTTTCTCATTCAACGTTTGAGCTTGCCCAGTTGACACTTTCTGTGCCGCAGCATGTGCACTTGTACTGTCTGTACCGTCCACCACCCAACAGAAAGAATAGACTTACAGACACTACGTTTTTCAGCGAGTTTGCGGATTTCATGGAGCACTGTAATTCTTTGGGTGGTAAGCTTGTGATTGTCAGCGATTTCAACTTTCAATTCGACTGTCCTTCCAACACCAACACGGCTCGTATGCTTGACCTATTACAAACCTTCAGTCTGTCTCAAGGCGTGCATCAGCCTACTCATACCAAAGGTCATACACTCGACTGGGTCGTGTATAGAGAGAAGGACTCCATCTTTAGGTCCGCCTCTGTGAGCCACACCATGTCTTCTGACCATTTTCCAGTTCTGTGTCTTTTGGATATAACCAAACCTCAGCTGCAGCCTGTTACCAGGACTTCGAGGAACCTCAAGGGGATTGACCATGACAAGTTCATAACCGATGTCGCAGACTTTGTCGGCATCCGTCCCCACATCTCGGCCGAGCAACTCAACGCTGGTCTGCGGGCTGTCCTAGACCAGCATGCTCCCGCCACTCGCCGCCGGGTGTCGCAGCATCACTCCACGCCCTGGTACCCATCTGTGGCTGCTGAACTGCGCACCTTGAAGCACGAAAGGCATCAGGCAGAGAGGTGTTGGCTCAAGTCTGGGCTGACTGTTCATAAACAGATTCTGAATAGTTTGAAGTATAAGATCACTCGCTTGACCACCAATGCCAAGACTGCTTTCATCTGCGCAAATGTTGCTGCAGCAAGTACTTGCAAAGAACTTTTCCGTGTGACTAATGGACTCTTGGGTAAGACCAAATCTGTTCAACTGCCCTGCACACACCCAATCCGGGATCTCCCAGAACTGTTCTCTCGCTTTTTCTGTTCCAAAGTCAAAACAATACGTGACAACATTGACAAATGTGGTGATGATGCTCAGACATCTTGCTCATTTGAATCTAAGTGTTTTGCTGGCACTCCTCTTGCATGCTTCAGTCCAGTGACTGAAAAGGTAGTGCTAGACACCATGAGTAAAATGTCTCTCAAGACCTGTGAACTAGACCCTGTGCCTTCGTCCCTTCTTTTTGAATGTAAAGATGCTATTGTACCAGTTGTTACAGCTATTGTAAATGAGTCCCTCTTGCACAGCACTGTACCTACCTGTTTCTAAACTGCAATTGTTAAGCCGCTCTTAAAGAAGCCTTCACTTGATCCCAACAGTTTGAAAAACTACAGACCCGTATCCAACCTACCTTTTCTTTCAAAGCTTCTGGAAAAGATAGTGCTCACGCAGCTGCTAGACCATATCAAGAATAATGGTCTGTGGCATGTGTTCCAGTCAGCATATAGGTCTGGTCATAGCACGGAGACAGCATTGCTGCGTGTTGTGAATGACCTACTTGGTGCTAGCGATGAAGATCTAATCTCTGTTTTGACTCTGCTCGAGCTGAGCGCAGCGTTTGATACCATTGACCATGACATTCTACTTGCCCGCCTTGGTGATGTGTTTGGCATTCAAAGCACAGCACTGAAATTTTTCCAATCCTACTTTGTTGGTCGCTTGCAGATGGTTTCAGTGGCAGGATTTGAGTCCCACCCTGTTGAGCTGCTTTGTGGCGTTCCACAGGGGTCGGTCTTGGGGCCTGTTCTTTTTACTTTGTATACACAGCCCCTTTTGCATGTCATTGAGCGTCACTTTGTTTCTTATCATTTATATGCAGATGATACAGAATTGTACAAACACTCCCTTCGTGAACATGTTGATCAGATGGTGCAGTCTTTGGAGGCTTGTATTTGTGATGTTCAGAAGTGGACCACACAGAACAAGCTCCAGCTGAACAGTGACAAAACTGAGTCCCTCCGAATGACCTGCTCCTCTACGTGCAGTGCTGATCTTCCTGAGTCAATGATGGTGGGCGAGAGCGCCATCTCCTTTTCTAGCTCAGCCCGTAATTTGGGTGTCATTTTTGACAACAGGCTGACAATGAAGGAACAAGTGAAGAAAGTCTGCCAGCTTGCCTTCATTGAACTCAGAAGGATCAGCACTGTTCGACATCTGCTAACTGTTGAAGTTACCAAAACACTTGTTACCTCCCTTGTGCTGTCCCGAATAGACTATTGCAATTCTCTTTTGTCCGGTGTTCCGCAAAATCTTCTTGACCAAATCCAGAGAGTCATGAACTGTGCTGCACGTCTGATTTTTCGTGTACCGAAACGTGAACACATTATGCCTCTACTAGCTGATTTGCACTGGCTGCCAGTTTCATACAGAATTCAGTATAAAGTCTGTGTTATTTGTTTCAACATCATCTTTGGTTCTGCCCCTCCTTACTTATCTGATCTTGTCCAGCTGTATACACCGTCCCGCTCACTACGCTCTGCTTCAGACACTCGTGTTTTCCGTATCCCTAGACGTAATAAGGTCACTCAAGGTCATCGTGCATTTTCGTATTTTGGTCCCATTACATGGAACGCTCTCCCAGCTGATGTGCGTCACTCGTCATCTCTTTCCATCTTTAAATCCAAGCTTAAAACTCACCTTTTTTCTGTTGCATATACGTAAGACCATTTTGTCTGCCGGCTCATCATGTGTGTGTGTGTGTGTGTGTGTGTGTGTGTGTGTGTGTGTGTGTGAGTTTTCTGCTCCTTGTAAATCAATGTATTTTTTTGTTGTTGTTGTAATGTATTTTTTGTTGTTGTTGTTGTTGTAATGTATGTGCTTGTTTTTGTATTTTGCTTCACTGTTTCATTACTGTGATTGTAAAGCGCCTAGAGCACCTTGGTGATTAGGCGCTATACAAATTACCTTTATTATTATTATTTATTTTGGAGCTTCCTTTGGATAAACTGTGCTTTCCTTCGTGTGAAGTGCCTTTGGGCTTTCCTAGCCCGTTTGTGGTATGGCGAGTGCACGGATAAAGACCTGCCTCCGGTGCGGGGACTTTCAGTGGCCCATGGACGCCCACGAGGTGTGCCTCACGTGCTCGGGTTGTGCTTCCAGGTTGACGTGCGAGACGTGCCACTTGGAGGGAGGAGCATTGGTCTCAGCTCTGGGACTTCTACCAGTGAGAGCGACCTTCCCGGCCTAAGCAGCCTCCCCCAGCGCCCTCCTCCTTGAAGGGACCTCCGCGGCGCTCCAGCTCGGATGTCATCGGGCTCCCCTGCGTAAAGTTGTTCAGGCCTTAATCAGGTAAGTCCTCTTCTTCCGTGCATGGCTTGCTGGCCTTAGGTACACCCCCTCCTCCCCCCCCCCCCTCCCCCCCCCTCCGCGCCAGCTCGGATGTCGTCGGATCGTCGACTCATCGGGCTCCCCTGCGTAAAATTGTTCAGGCCTTAATCAGGTAAGTCCTCTTTTCCGTGTGTGGCTTGCTGGCCTTAGGTACGCCCTCTTCCCCCCCCCCCCCCCCCCCCCCCCCGCCCCCCGCTCTGAGTGTTCCGAGTGGGGCCGGGGAGCTCTGGAGACACCACCACCACCCCCCCACCCCCCCGCTCCAAGTCTTCCGAGTGGGGCCGGCAGGCCTTGGAGTTGATCCCCCCCAGCCCCGATTTGTCCAGGCGGGGCTCGCGAGCCCTAGATACGCTCTCCCCCCACTCCGATCTTGTCCGAACTGGGTCGGCGAGCCTTGCACACCTCCACCCCCCACCCACCCCCCTCCCCCGCTCTGTTCCGGCTGAACGGGGCCGGCGAGACTCGGTCACTCTCCCCCCACCAATGCATCCGAGCGGGGCCGGCGAGATTCTTTTCCTCCCCCCCCCCCCCCCCTGCTCCAATTCATCCGAGCAGGGCTAGCGAGCCTTAAACACGTTCCCCCACTTTCCCCTACTCCGTTCCGTCTGAGCCGGGTGGGCGAGACTCAGTTACGCTCCCCCCCACCCCCCACTTTGATCCATCCGAGCAGGGCCGGTGAGCCTTAGCCCCCCCCCCCCCCCCCCCCCCCCCCCCGATTTGTCCGAGTCGGGCCGGCGAGCCATAGATTCGCTGCCCCCCTCCCCCCCCCTCCTGCTCCATTAGAGCCGAGCGCAGTCTGCAGCGCCTGCAGTCCCCCTACTGACCGCTCGTCCCGGACATCCCTTCTAGCCCCTTGTCTCCTTGTCTCCTCCCCTTGGGGAGGGGCTGACTTCCGGAGCCCGACTACGCCTCTAGCTTTCGACGTTCGCGCTCTACAGAGCGCAGCCGGCAGCAAGCTTCGCCACATGCAAACAAGTTGGTCCGCTCCCCGGCGTCTGATGTCTCTGCCCGCTCTTCGCATGGCCGTCACCTCCCCGCGGCGTGGCCTGGATCCTAGCCTCCCCCGCTGCGCGTCAACTCAGGCTACGCGTGATGCTGCCAGATCGTCCGCTTCCTGGACGAGGCGGCCCGCCTCATCTCCTCCTTCCTCCCTTCGGACTTCTGCCTTCCGTTCCCCCCCCCCCCCACCCCCCTCAAGAGGAAGGCTTCTGTGATGGCGGATGCGCATAGGCAGAGCAAACGTTGCAAGTCTCTCCCTCAGCTGGCCGGCTTCCGGGAGCTCGCAGAGGCTTTCTCCGCTCAGCTCCGCCAGGAGAACTTCGGCAACAACGGCTTCTTCGCGGATTCCCGGTGGCCAGCAGGCATCAACATGAATTTCCGCCAGGAGTGGTACGCTGGGCATTCTCAAGCTTTCTCCACTCCTCTCTCCACTCTGGATGTGGCGGCACAGGTGGGGGGCAGGCTCCTACTACACGGTTGGCCTCACGGTATGGCTAAGACCGCTACCCTGGTTTGCAACTCTCTGGCCTGTTCTGGATTCCTGGAACTGGCTACGCAGGTGGTGCTGCAGTGTTTGGAGGACACTTGGGACCTTGCGGCCTCGACCCCCCCTTCGTGGCATCCATTCTGTCTTAGTGGCGGCTAGCCGGGCGGCGTATCACTCTTCGACTAACGCCATGGCGGCGGCGGCCAACTGTGACCTCTGGCGCCGGGACACCCTCCTTCGCTACTGTGCAAACCTTCCCAAGTCAGTGAAGGCTCAACTCTGCCAAGCCCCGGTTGGTGGCTCGCAGCTTTTTGGGGACACATTGCCATGGCTGTCAAGGAGGCTTCCAAGGATCTTTGGCCACAGCCCACTGCCTCCTCTGCCTCCTGCTTTCTCGCTACCCGCAAGGGTGTGGGTCATGGCCTGCGGTCCCTCAGACCCTGTCCTCGACTCTCCGGTGGCTCCCGCTGGAGATCTCGCCCCCCCCCCCCCCCCCTCAGGGGCACCAGCGCTCCTTCCCCGCCATGAACCCGTCCTGGCCCCGAGGCGCCCGCAGGTCGGGACATGGACGGGCCCGCTGACTTCCTGCCCCCGCCAAATGTGGTAGGGTCGCCAGTCGGCGGGCGGCTGGCCCATCACAGCGATGCTTGGCTCTCGCTGTTCCCAGGCGACCCCTGGATCCTCTCGACCGTTTCAGAGGGCCACCAGATCTCATTTCAGTCCCTTCCTCCTCTGCGGCGGTCCCCCCTCTGGACCCCAGTACTGGGCGACCCTTCTCGGGAGAGGAGGGTGCCCTGCTCCGCAAGGCGGCCACCGAGGTAGTCTCCCGATGCGACTCCCCGGCCTTCTACAGCTGTCTGTTTGTCGTCCCCAAGCCCGGCGGCAAGTGGCGTCCGGTCATTGATCTGTTGGTGCTAAACAGGTACATTTCAGCGCCGCACTTTTGGATGGAGACGGCCAGGGTACTTTGGTATGCAGTCCAACCTATGGACTTCGCGATAAGCCTCGATTTGGCGGACACTTATCTCCATGTTCCCATTCACCCAGCCTCCCTGCGCTTCGCCTTTCGTGGGGTGGTGTACCAGTTCCGGGCGCTCCCCTTCGCCTCAACATCAGCCCCTGGGTCTTCACGAGGCTCCTCAACACGGTGGTGGCCTGGTTCTGGCAGCGGTCCTTGAGCCCAGCCTCCAATTACTTGGATGATCTGCTTCTTCGCAACCAGATTGCCATGGCCCTGGAGGAGGACAGGGACAAGCTACTCACCCTTCTCCGCCGTCTTGGATTTCTGGTCAATCCGGGCAAGTCGGACCTCACGCCCTCACGCAGGTTTCTCCACTTAGGCATGGGATTCCTGACCGACCTCAACCTGGTGTGGCTCCCAGTGGCCCGGAGGCAGAAGATAGCTGAGCTCGCTCTTCAGATGACACGAGGGGACTCATTCCCGGCCAGGGTCTGGTTACAGCTCCTGGGACTCCTTGGTGCGACGGCGGATCTGTTGCACCTCGGCAGACTCTATGCCCGCCCGCTACAGCTACACCTTCTGCTGCACTGGCGCCCATCCTCCGGCGGTCTGGCAGATCCGGTCCCAGTCCTTCCGCTGGTGCGTCCCCACCTCCAGCGGTGGATGGACCTGTCCTGGTTAGCGACGGGCATACCCCTCTACTCCCCTCAGCGCCGGTGGTCCATCTGCACCAAAGCGAGCCAGGTGGGCTGGGGGCGCACCTGTTAACAGACTTTGTCTCGACCTCGGTCTCTGGCCCTGGTATCTCGCAGACAGGCATATCAACTGGCTGGAATTGAAGGCGGTGTGCTTATCCCTCAGCGCCTGGCAGGAGCGTCTGGGGCACCAAGAGATCCTAGTGCTCTCGGACAACACAACGGTAGTGGCCTACATACAGAACCAGGGGGGCCCTCGCTCGCCCTCGCTGTGCATGCTCCTGTACCAGATCCTTCTGTGGTGCAGGGACCGTGGCATTGCTCTCTGAGCCTGCCACATCCCGGGCCACCTGAATGTCCTCGCGGACTCCCTCTCCCATTGCTGCAGCTTCTGCACACGGAGTGGTCCCTGCGCCCAGACATCTTTCGCATGATCTGTGCTCGGTGGGAGACACCTCTGATTGACCTCTTCGCCACCAGGTGGAACAAGCAGCTCCCGCTCTTTGTTACCCCACCCGGGTCTGCCTTGGGGGACTTGGGTGGGGTTAGGCATTTTTTAGTTCCCAGGGTCACCCTGGTCAGCCCCACAGGGTGGGTTTTTCTCTCTATTCTGGGGCATGTGTTTCTGTCTACCCTTTGTCCATTCACCTGTATTTGCCTTTTTAAAACTCTCCCTACTGTCTGCACTGCCTGTAGCTCTTGATATTGGATGTGTGTTGCTAAATGGTCTTAGCTTTATTTAGCCCCATGTGTTAGGTTTATTTAACGTATTTGACCGGCTGGCGACATACATTCAATGTTCTGTTTATTTTTTTTTTTTTTCACAAGCAGTGCAGGCACGTCCTGAGAAAGCCTTGTAGCTGTCGGGACGTTAAGCAATGTACAATCAATCAATCAATCCCGCTCTTTGTTTCGCCTGTCCCGGACCCCCTCGCCTGGGTGGTAGACGCGCTCTCCATCCCGTGGGATGGCTTGATCGCTTATGCATACCCTCCGTCCGTCCTGGTGCCCAAGATCCTGCGGAAACTCCAGGGATGCCCCGCAGTTCTGTTGCTGGTGGCCCCCTTCAGTTGGGCCAAGAGCTGGACCATCGACCTCCTCGCTCTGGCCACGGACCCCCTCCCCCCGCTCCGCCCTCGATGCTCAAGCAGCCTCGACAGGATCTCTTCCACCCGTGCCCGGAGCAGCTCCTACAGGCTTGGAGGTTGTCCGGCAAGCCCCGCTGCTAGAGGTTTCTTGGGTGCGGCAGTGGAGGCGATCGCAGCAGCCCGCAGACTTTCTACCAGAAATGTCTATGAAAGGAAATGGTGGGTCTTCCAGGCCGGCGGCTCGCCCCCACCGATCTGACTACCCCCCAACTGGCGGATTTTTTCCTGTGGCTCTTCGCCGATCAGGGCTTAGCGCTGATTACCATCAGGGGGTACCGGGCCATAATTGCGGACACTTACCGCCACCTGGGCCTCCCAGATCCGGGTGCTTGCAAGGACCTTTCGGACCTTATGGCCCACTTTGAGCTCCGGCGGCCAGTCTCCCTTTCGCTTATCCCACGTTGGGACTTCGCCTAGGTGCTGACTTGGCTGAACTCGGGACCTCCGGGACCTATCCAGCCAGCGTGACTCCCCCTGGTCCTGGTGGGGGACATCTCCGCGGCTCAGCACTCCCTCACGCCGGAGGTAGTAACTCTTAGCTGGAATTGTCGGGAGTGCCCCGCATGGGGCCTTCGGGGCTTATCACTCGCAGGGTGTTTAGGGGGTGGCACCCTCCTCTTCTTCATTATTCTTCCATATAGTAATGCCATTGGTAAGGGTTTTGAGAAAATAAATGAATTTTTCTCTAAAATGTATTTTTTCGAAAAATACTTACCGATGGCATTATTCGGACCCTTCTTCCTGCCCTGCTTGCCGCCTGTCGGCTAAGAGTAAAACTGGCGGGCTTCCGCCCAGCACGTGACCGGATAGGGAGGGAAGGGAAGGCCACCCAGGGCTTCTAGGCATGGATCCCTGGTGACTCCTCCCGAGTTGTGCAGGATACACAACAAATGCTTAGGCTGAAATCAGTAGGCTAAGGGGTATCTTCCATATAGTAATGCCATCGGTAAGTATTTTTTGAAAAAATACATTTTAGACAAAAATTAATTTCTTCCCTTCTTTGCAAAATCCACATGAGTAGGCACACATACCAAAGGTTTTCCACTTCCTTTTGAGCTTAATGGAAGGAACTCTCCTGTGTCCAAAGGAGATGAAGAGCAGAAAAGTCTTTCATTATAAGATTCCAACTTCTAGATTTAAGTTTTTTTTTAAAAACATGCATAGCTCAAATACTACACATGTTGATGCAATGCTGTTGTTGCTTATGAAGGGACACAGGTAGGCAGTGTTAATAGTGAAAACATTGGTCTTGCATGTGCAACTGGCCATTTTGTTTAAAACAAGTTGTGGCATTTTGAGTAAAGGTAAAGGTGAAAGTTGGTCTTGTTTTTGGTATTTTTGCCAAATCATTCGCGCGGCACAGTGCCACTCCTGAGCTGCATGTACACAACTGTAAATGCTTTCACAGCATGGCCTGGCTACGTGACAGTATGCCTTCAAAAGTTTGGTTCATTGAAGTGAATGCATTTCAAAATTATGCCTAACTGAACCCTTTTCATCCTAATATACTATTGCTTGAAATAAGGGTGGTGCCAGTATAGCGTGGCACCTCAGGCGCCAAGCTATTCTGGCACCGTCATTGAACTAAAATGGTTAATCTTTCTCCTGATCTGAAATGTAGCCTTCATAGGACAATAAGCAAATATTTAAAAGTTCAACCTCAGTATGTAATGGGTTAAACAACACCAAAAATATTGAGGTGTTCCTTGACCTTTGTGTGACTAGTTTATGCAGAAGACAGATCATCAAGGGTGGTGCTTATACAGAAAGGCACATGAAGTTGTCCCAGTCTGATTAGGCACCATCCTTTAGCTGCCATGCATCAAACTGCTTGTACACATTGTACTGCTGATTACATTTGTAGTCAGATGATGTGAAATACGATGTCAGTCTCATGCAGTTTTTTCAAGTGATAGAAAACCATCATGTCGCAAAGGTTAGTGTCTCATCTGATGGCAGCTGTTCTCCTGTAAAATATATGCAATGTCTTTTATTGTATAAATTGTTTTAGCATAATTGTTTTATCAGACACATCATCTCCCCCCCCCTCACCCCCCCCCACCCCCCCCCCCCCCCCCCCCCGCCCAGGTGGTATTAACTCCTTCACTGTCAGCTGACAGACTATGTTTCTAAAATCTTTAGAAATTCAATACAAACGAGCATTGCAAGCTTGTGGATTCAAAATGATGTCAGTAAGAGGTGTAGATCCTCACTCATGAGCCCCCCACAACTGCGGGGGCTCATGGGGATCTATGTCTCTTGCAGTTCACTTTTTTTGGCAGTGAAGGAGTTAATAGATCATTGCTATTTTATTTCTTATCTTTCGATTGTTCCTTTGCATGCTGCTAGATACAACTGACAGTAACCATGTGAAATGTGTCATCTCTCACTCTCAGTCTGTCCAAGTCGTTAGCTGGAGAGAATTGGGTTGTCTTGGACGACAGTGATCCATCCAGTCGGCGCAAGTTCTACATCAATGTCTGTCGACCTCTGACCTCCATTCCTGACCTCACAAGCGGGGGCTGTGACACTCTGGCGGCTGCCTGTGAAACCTCACTCAGTGGGGACAAAGTGGGTTTGCTTTGCTATCATTCTGCTTTTACTGTTTTAACGCCTTACTCACCAAGATGAAGTGAGCACCTCCTGCAAGAGGCCTAGAACCTTATGAGCCCCCACATGTGCAGGGACCCATGAGGTTCTATGCATCATGCTAGCCCAGATATTGTATATCTGTGCGTATTTGGATTGATCTAGCTCCCTGTTGCTGTATTAACTGATTTGAGAAACACCACATGTGGCTGCTGGTGGTGAAGGGGTTAGGGGAGAGTGCCCTTCATACCCTGTTTAACCCTTATCATTCGGAATACACCAGTGTGTGAAATAAGTTTGACTAAAATAGTTCAAGGGTAGTGCCAGAATAGCTTGGCGCCTCTAGGCGCCAAGCTATTCTGTGCACCACCCTTGAACTAAAGCCATTGGTCTATATCCTTATCTGTAAGTACTATAATGTAGCTTGCATATGGCAGTGTACAAATTTGAAGCTTTTAGCCTCAGTATGATATGGGTTAACCCCTTCTCTGTGGAGCAAAAATGTTCACACAATCCAGCTGCAAGACTTGTATCCTGATGAATCCCACACTTTGGGCATATGAGGATCTATGTGTCTTGCTGACACCACTTTGTATCCACATTTCTTGGACTGATAGACCGGAAGTCATTTAGTTCTGGGAGTTTAAGAGTTAACCAAATAACAAGGAACCCTCATTTGTTTATCATTTGTTTTAACCCTTTTAGCCCCACGGGTGCTTTTCACAAATTTTGGAAGTGTTACTGAATACTGAAGTGTTGCAGGAGACTGATTGGCCATGATAATTCAAGGGTAGTGCCAGATTAGCTGTAGGGCATTGGGGCTAAAAGGGTTAAGTAGGTGTTTGGTCAGGCCTTCTGGAAAATGTTCTGTGTCTAGCCTTTCTTGTGACGGTAATGTTTGTTTTCTCAAAACTCTTACTGATGGCATTAAGGTACACTTAGCTTAGCGATTTCAGCCTAAGCATCCATTGTGTACACTACACAACCAGGGAGGCGACTCCAGGGAGTCGTTACCAAGAAACCCTGAGTGGCCTCCCCTGCTTTCCTATCCGGTCACGTGCTTGGTAGTATCCCGCCAGTCTTTACACTTAGCTCACCATGAAGGTCTAAGAAGCCACCCACCCCACCCGAGGCCGCCACCGTTCCAGGACCGCATAGGCGCGCCATCTCAGATATCGTGGGATTGTCAACGTGTCGGGCCTTGCTGCCCCCACCCTCACCCCCCATGTCCCCCCCCCCCCCCCATCCCCTCCGGTGCCCCGGACCGGGCCTCTCCACTCGGAGAGAGAGAAGCCTGTCAGCCTCTGATGGGATGTGCTTCCCCGTCTGGACCAGGCCTCAGGAGCCCTGACCCACCATTCTGAGAGAGAGCAGCCGGTCAGCCGCTGATGGGACGTGCTTCCCCGTCTGGACCAGGCATCAGGTGCCCTGACCCTCCGCTCAGAGAGAGAGAAGCCTGTTGGCTGCTGACAGGATGTGCCTCCCCGTCAGGACCAGGCCTCAGGAGTCCTGCCCCCCCTCCCCCCTGCTCTGGTAGAGCTGAGAGGTGCACACAGCGACCTCGGTCGCCACTCTACGCGGTGAAGGAAGCTCCTCTACTGGATGTGCCCCGCCACTCCAAGAGAGAGGAGCCGGTCAGGCAACAGCGGGACGTGCTTCCCCATCAGAAACAGGATGCAGGAGCTCGGCCCCACAACTCCGTAGGACCTGACAGCTCCGTAGGACCTGACAGGGGCAGACAGCGTCCTAGGGCGTTCCACTTTGCAGAGTTTAACAGTCCCCCTGGGCCCGATGCATCCACTGGGACCTCACGTTCGATGAGACACAGTTGGCGGCGGTGTTCACCCCACAACGATGTTTACAAGGAATCGCCGGACACTCATGGCTACCATGGCTCTGTTCCTGAACCGTCTCAACGGCGGCGGAGGTCACCTCGTTCGGCCACCAGTGGACGCTCCTGAAGGGATCGCCGACCCAGCTCGTGGGAACCACGTGACCAGGAGGTATGGCGCGGGGAAGGATACAGGCACCGGTCTCGTTTGGATCTCTCCTCTCCCCATTCCCACTCCACCTCCCCGAGGCGTAGGAGGAACCTCAGCCCTCACAGCGTTCTTCCCCTTCCCAGCGCCAGCTCTCTGTTTCAACTTCTCGGAGCCGCCGTTCATCATGTCGTGTCTCCAAGGATCTTTCTTCCTCTCAGGCTAGTCTCCCTCGCCCCCAGCGCCGGAGCCCCCTTGGGAGTAGCCGTTCTACGGATTTAGCAGAGGCTTCCCCTCGACCTCTACTCATCGTGGGAGCAGGCGCTCCTTGGTTGACAAGCCTCACTCTTCGTGCTGGGGCGCTCGCTCCCCCCTACCACGGGTCGCATCGGACGACAACGAGGCTCTCAGCCTCCACCCAGAGAACTCAGCATCTGCCGTGGGTCAGGAGGACCTTCACTCGGCGTCCCTGTCTGCTCCTTTGGCCTTCGCAGCTCCGAGCTCTCAGACCCTCCGAGGCCGCCCGGCTTATCTCGTCTTTTCTCTCTCCAGGTGCCTGCCCCCCATCTCCTCCCCTGAAGAGGAAAGCCGTGGCAATGGTAGATGCGCCTTGGCAGTCCAAGCGACACAAGTCTCTCCCTCAGCCGCCTGGCTTTCAGGACCTCTCGGAGGCGTTTTTTCGGCACACCTCCTGCAGGACAACAACTTCGGAGACAGGGGCTTCTTTTTAGACGCCAGATTGCCGGCCGGAATGGACATCAGTTTCCGTCACTCCGAAGCTTTCTCCTGTCCCCTGCCTACTCTGGACAAGGCGGCATTGTTGCAGGCAGGAGCCCTCGGGGGCCTGCACATGCGGTGGCGCCATGGACTGGACAAGACGGTGACCCTGGTCCGCAACTCCTTGGCATGTGCAGGCTTCCTAGGGCTGGTGACGCAGTCTGTGGTGAGATACTTTGAAGACACCTGGGATCTTTCATCCTCGGCTCCTCTATGCGGCATACACTCTGTGCTAGTGGCGGCGAATCGGGCGGCGTATCACACCTCGGCAAAAACCATCTGCGACCTGATGCGTCGAGACGCCCTGCTCAGGCTCTGCTCCTCCCTTCCGGCTTCAGTAAAGGTAAGCTCTGCCAGGCGCCATTTGGGGGTCCTCTGCTGTTTGGACAGACCTGGCAGTCAGTCAAGGAGTCGTCAAAGGATCTCTGGACCAGAACCGCTGTCCCCTCAGGCGGTCCACAAGATGGTGGGTCCCGCCAAGTGGATCTTCAGACCCTTCACCAGCCTTTCCAGAGGCTTCCACGGCTCCGCTCGCCCCCCTCCTGCGCCTTTGCGCTCCTTCCCTGTCCTAGCCCCTGCCTGGTCCAGAAGTGCCGGAGGCCTGGGTGTAGTCGGGCCTGCTGACGTGACTCCTGTGCCCTCGCAGATGCCTCCAGGGTCTCCAATCGGCGGGAAGCTAGCTCTACACAGTGGCACATGGCACTCGCTGTTTCATGACGACCTTTGGATTCTCTCAACCATCTCGGAGGGCCTGCAGATCTCGTTTCAGTCTCCTCCTCCGTTGCGACACTTCCCCATTTGGTCGCGGGTTCCGGGCAACCAGCTCGAGGCAGAAGCTCTTCAAGGTGAAGTGGTCTCACTGCTCTGGAAAGCGGCCATGGAGTCGACACGACTCCAGGCCTTCTGCAGCCGCCTCTTCATCATCCCCAAGCCCGGCGGCGAGTGGCAGTCCGTCATAGACCTCTCAGCGCTAAACAGGTACATTTTGGCTCCATGCTTCCGGATGGAAACAACAAAGCCTTGAGAGCATCTGTACAACCCCATGACTTTGCAGTAAGCCTCGACCTAGCGGACGCGTATCTGCACGTGCCCGTGCACCCAGCCTCCCGACGGTATCTTCGCTTCGCCTTCTGTGGAGTGGTGTACCAGTTCCGTGCGCTTCCCTTCAGACTCAACCTCAGCCCTTGGGTTTTCACCAGGATAATCGATGGGGTCGTCGCCAGGTCAGACAGACAGCCTCGAGCCCGACTTTCAACTACCTGGATGATCTGCTCCTCAGGAACCAGGTTGCGGCAGCCCTAGAGGAAGACAGAGACGCTCTGCTCACCCTTCTCCGCCAGCTAGAATTCTTGGTCAACGAAGGCAAGTCAGACCTCACGCCGTCCCGCAGGTTTATCCACTTAGGCATGGAGTTCCTGACCGACCTCAACCAAGGCGTAGATTCAGAAGTGAGCAGGGCTGGCGCTTCCAAGTGTCTCATGCGGAATCATTACCGGCCAGGGTTTGGCTATAACTTCTGGGACTCCTGAGCACAGCGGCGGACCTCCTGCCCCTCAGCAGGCTCTACTCTCAACCGATCCAGTTGCATCTGCTTCTCCACTGGCGTCCGTCCCCCAGCGATCTCTCGGCCCTGATCCCAGTGTCTCCTTTGGTCAGGCCTCACCTCCAGCGGTGGACAGACATGTCCGGGCTAGCATCGGGGGTTCCCCTCTCCTCCCCTCCGCCCCAGTTTTCCATTTGCACAGACGTGAGCCTTTCCGGCTGGGGAGCACACCTGCTGCCGGAGTTTGTCACAGCCTCAGGCAGCTGGCCAAGGGACCACACACACAGACACATCAACTGGCTAGAGTTGAAGGCCATTTGGCTCGTCCTCGTCGCATGGGAGAATTGCCTCTGTCACCAGGAGATCCTGGTTCTCTCTGACAATGCGACGGTAGTGGCCTACATACAGAACCAGGGTGGGACGTGCTTACTCTCCCTCTGCATCCTCTTGTACGAAGTCCTCCTGTGGTGCAGAGATCACGGCATCACGCTTCGAGCGCGGCACATCCCGGGCCACCTGAATGTCTTCGAAGACTCCCTCTCGCGTCGCGGCCAACTTCTCCACACAGAGTGGGCGCTACACCCAGACATCTTCAGACCACTCTGCGCACACTGAGAGACGCCCATAATTGACCTCTTTGCCACGAGGTGGAACAGACTCTTCTTCCAGCAGAGCCTAGCACCCATCACCATCAGAGGGTTCTGCTTCTAGTGGCCTCGTTCAGTTGGACCTGAGGCTCCCCACCCCTTGCATGATGCTCAAGCAGCCCAGGCAGAATCTTTATCACCCATGCCCGGAGCGGCTGCTACTACACGCTTGGAGATTGTGCAGCAGGCCCTCGCCACAAGTGGCTTCTCGAGTGCAGCGGTGAAAGCTATCGCAGCGGCACGCAGAGCTTAAACCAAAACTTCTACGAGGGAAAGTGGCGGGTCCTCCAGTCCTGGTACTCTGCCGAGCAGCTCTCCCCCACGGTTCTGACTACTCCCCAACTGGCCGAGTTCTTTCTGTGGCTCTTCTTCCAGCAGAGTCTAGCTCCCATCACTATCAGAGGTTACCTGGCCATGATTGCAGACACTAATCGCCACTTGGGTCGGCCAGACCCGGGTGCCTGCAAGGACATCTCTGACCTGATGGCACACCTGGATCTTCAGTGGCCGGTCTCCCGCTCATTGATCCCATGCTGGGACTCGTCATGGGTGCTGACATGGCTCAACTTGGACCGTTTCAATACCCCACCCGGGTCTGCCCTGGGGGACTTGGGTGGGGTTAGGTATTTTTTAGTTCCCAGGGTCACCCTGGTCAGCCCCACAGGGTGGGGTTTTCTCTCTATTCTGGGGCATGTGTTTCTGTCTACCCGAGGTCCATTCACCTGTATTTGCCTTTTTTAAACTCTCCCTACTGTCTGCACTGCCTGTAGCTCTTGATATTGGATGTGTGTTGCTAAATGGTCTTAGCTTTATTTAGGCCCCATGTGTTAGGTTTATTTAATGTGTTTGACCGGCTGGCGACATACATTCAATGTTCTGTTTAGTTGGTTGTTTTTTTTCACAAGCAGTGCAGGCACGTCCTGAGAAAGCCTTGTTGCTGTCGGGACGTTAAGCAATGTACAATCAATCAATCGGACCGTTTCAAACCTCTTCCTTTGGCACAGTTCGGAGACCTGACCAGGAAGACCTGCTTCCTTCTAGCCCTCGCCACAGCGTCCAGGGTGAGCGAGATCAACGCTTTCTCAGTGCGATCCTCCTGTCTCCAGTTCAGGGCCAATGGATCGGTGCAGCTCCTCACCAACCCGACATTTCTGGCCAAAAATAGGCCACCTGCAGCCGCATGCCAGGTGTTAACCATCTGCCCGCTCAAGGGGACAGACCAGTCCTGGGAGTCCCGTCAGCAGGACCCGGTCAGGGCGTTGAGAATATACCTGCGCAGAACAAAGCGACTCAGACAAGGGCGCTCCCGCATATTCCTGCCCTTGTCTCCGGGCAGATGTGAAATCTCCGCTCAGACGATCTCATCCTGGCTACGCTGGGTCATCCAGTCTGCGTACAAAGAACTCTTCCCAGAGGGAGCAAAAAAGATGCGCATTTGAGCACATGAGGTCAGAGCAGTGGCAGCGAGCATCGCCTTTGACCGTAACTGCGCAGTGAGAGACATTGTAGCGGCCGTGGGCTGGCGGGCTGAATCCACCTTCACCCTCTTCTATCTATGGAACCTATCCGGCCAGCGTGACAACCTGGCCCTAGTGGGAGACATCTCGGCAGCGCAGCACTCCCTCCCGGCGCTGCAGGCGCCATAGGTAACGCCTAGCTGAAATCGTTGGGAGTGGGCGCATGGGGGGGGGGGGGGGGGGGGGGGGGGCCTCAATAACTTAACACACGGGGGGTGCGGTTGTTCCTTTCGAAATTAATGCTTGGGGATTGCATAGTGGGTGGCACCCTCCTCCTATTTGCTATTCTTCCTAATAGTAATGCCATCGGTAAGAGTTTTGAGAAAACAAATGTATTTTTCTCTAAAATGTATTTTTTCAAAAAATACTTACCGATGGCATTACTTGGAGGACCCTCCCTGCTGTCCCGCTTGCTGCCAGGGAGCTAAAGCAAAGACTGGTGAGATACTACCAAGCACGCGACCAAATAGGGAGGCAGGGGAGGCCACTCAGGGTTTCTTGGTAACGACTCCATGGAGTCACCTCCGTGGTTGCGTGGTGTACACAACGGATGCTTAGGCTGAAATTGGTAAGCTAAGTGCACCTTCCTATTAGTAATGCCATCGGTAAGTATTTTTCAAAAAAATACATTTTAGAGAAAAATGCATTTTCGTGTGCAGGAGACAGTGTCTATAAGGAACCTGGGCCATGTAAAGAGTGGTCCGACTGCTGAGAAAGGCCTTAGAGGGTACATACGGCTTGTTTATGCTGATGGGGATGTGTGCCCAGCAGGGGGTGCAGGCGCTAGATACAACACCTCCGTCCACTTCATGTGTGACAGAGGACAGCAGGTCAGTAACATGGAATTTTAGTACTTTGATCTTCACTCCAGCAACTTGACACAGAGGAGATAGAATCGTCGCTCATGGATTAAACAAAAAAATAATCAAGTTTTAGAAAACAAGCAAATGACATGTTTCTAAAACAATGAAAATCCTTCCTGAGAGGAAAACTCAATGTATGCTGGTACGTGTCCTGAGAGGAAAACTCAATGTATGCTGGTACGTGATTCTGTATCTTATGGCTTATAGCTATAAGGTCCCAAAACACAGGCACATACATTATGTTGTGGTTACCAGACTACTCAGCTATCAACCAAATAAAAAATTCAGGGAAAACATGCTCCAAATCCACAATTTAGTTGCATTTTCTTGGAGACTATTCAAGCCACAGTCGTCAAACTTGGCCCAAGGATACTTTGTGGCAAGACCTTTCTACACATACCAATTTAAGTGACCTCTCACAAAGGTCAAGGTCACAAGGGATGAAGAAATAGATCCAAAATAGCTATATTTTGACATAATTTATTTTTTCTCAAATACTATTCACAACTTCAAATCCAAACTTGGTACAAAGATACCTGATTTGGTTGATCCCTTGGGAAGGTCAAGGGTCACAAGAGCTCAGGAAATTGGTCCAAAATAGTGCAAAAACACAGGCACATATATTATGTTGTGGTTACCAGACTACTCGGCTATCAGCCAAATAAAAAATTCAGGGAAAACATGCTTCAAATCCCCACTACCATGGCTTCATCCCCAGTAGCAAAATGTCTTTGGGCCCACGACAGCCACAGTGGGCGTGCGCAGTCATGTGCGGGCCCACTGCGGCCACTGTTAGCCCAAGGACCTTTGCTTACTGGGGTGTCATCAGTCACCTTTGCAATATAGCAGAGAACAGATAATGTATGTACCTGGTCCAAAACAAAATTTTACCAGAGTCCTGATTACCGCCATTGGTGCTGAAGTGGTCAATTTCGCTATATTTGGACATGAAACCTCACCAGTTTGACACTACTAACCGAAGTGTACTCAGCGCAAATCCACCTAGGTATTCATCTATCTAGTGCAAATTTGTTCCTCTGATTTTCCATTTATTTTTACAACTAAATAAATTCAGCGTGAATCTGCACAGCATGATTTCACCCAGCATTAATTGGCTTGAATTTACTCAAATAAAAATATCTCAATGGAATAGCGACAGTACACATTTTCACTGGGTAGATTTACGCCCAAGTAGATTCAAGCTGTGTAGATTTTCGCTGGATATTTTCCCGTTTTTTTTTTTTTAGATTTGCACTGAGACATAGCGAACCTCACCCCTTCAGTGCCACTGATAGCGGCACTGTGTGTACTACACGTACTAGGAAAATCCACGTTACCACACAACTCTTAGCGTCACAATCTAGGGCCCGCATAGTCTGGAGTTCACGTCAGACTTTTCTGAAATGTTGCAAAGGAGGTGACATGATGTAAAGCTTACATACACATAGGCTGAAGGGAACTTTACCATCCAACACTAAATGTATGCTTCAAACATACAAAACCCAGCAAATCTGACACTGTTAAACATGTTTCATCACGCAAGTTCCCTCTCATACGCCTCCGATGTTGGAGAAAACAGGCGGATAAGCTGCCTTATGTGTGACCACAGACGTTAATAACTATGTCTATTTATGAACCTGGGTGTGATACTTCCGATGTGTGTTTGTCTCTGTCCACATGGTGACCTGTTGTGTGCCCCATATTGGACAGTTGACTAACTCAGCGCGGAGATTTCATTTGACTGTGTAGACATCAGTGCTTTCTAGAATCGTGCGTGTTGTTGAGTAAAGTCTACTTGTAATTAGAACACAGGTAATGATGGAAAATGCCAGCAGGTTTGTTTATTTAGTCCTTTTTGGCTTAAGTGCGAAGCGAAAGTGAGTCGATGTTCTGGGCCATTGTTCGTTCATCCGGCATCCGTCCGCTGTCCGCCGTCGTCGTAGTAAACTTTAACAGTTGGCATTTTCTTGGAGACTATTCAAGCCACAGTCTTCAAACTTGGCCCAAGGATACTTTGTGGCAAGACCTTTCTACACATACCAATTTAAGTGACCTCTCACAAAGGTCAAGGTCACGAGATGAGGAAATAGGCCAAAAAATTACTATATTTTGATATTATTTTTTCTCAAATACTATTCACAACTTCAAATCCAAACTTTGTACAGAGATACCTGATGGTATATGCATACTAATTTGGTTGATCCCTTGGGAAGGTCAAGGGTCACGAGCTCAGGACATAGGTCCAAAATAGCCATATTTTGACAAAAGATTTCTTTTTTCTCAAATACTATTCACAACTTCAAACCCAAATTTGGTACAGAGATACCTGATGGTAAGACCTATCTATGAATACTTATTTGGATGACCCCTCGGAAAGGTCAAAGGTCACAAGAGCTCAGGAATTGGCTCCAAAATATCCATATTTTAACAAAAGATGTTGTTTTTTTCTCAAATACTATTCACAACTTCAAACCCAAACTTGCTACAGAGATTCCTAATGGAAAGACCTTTCTGTGCATACTAATTTGGTTGATCCCTCTGAAAGGTCAAGGGTCACAAGAGCTCAGTAAATAGGTCCAAAATATCCATATTTTGACAAAAGATTTTTGTTCTCAAATACTATTCACAACTTCAAACCCAAATTTGGTACAGAGATACCTGATGGTAAGACCTATGCATACTAATTTGGATGACCCCTCGGAAAAGTCAAGGGTCACAAGAGGCCAGCAAATGTGTGTAAAATGCAATTTTTTAATAAAATTGTAGGTATTATCAACATTTTTGCAAATTTTTCAATCAAACTTGGCACAAAGGTAGCTGATGATAAGACCTTCCTATGTATACTAATTTAGTTGACTCATCACAAAGGTTAAGGGTCACGGTGGGTGGGGAGGGGGGGTGTGCAGATAAGTGAAAAATGCATAAATTTTCAGAAAACATGGATTTTGCTGGTGCAAAAGCCAGCTCTTATTGTCACAAAGGTCACACATATATAAATAGG
Organism: Semisulcospira habei; assembly: GCA_036245525.1. NCBI lineage: Eukaryota > Metazoa > Mollusca > Gastropoda > Semisulcospiridae > Semisulcospira > Semisulcospira habei. The sequence continues at coordinate 194,944,196 of BTPG01000006.1, forward strand.
TCATACACATGAGCCATAATGGCTTTGCCTATCTTGTCTAAGGTTGTCACTATCACTAGTGGACATCAGTGTCGTCTAGCTCAAATAATGTGATTCAATTCGCATGTTTGCTGCTGTCTATTCTCCGTTTATGTGTGTGTATGGGAAAGAAATAATGAGCGTACATACACACTAGAAAGTATTTCATTACTAGTGAGCATAATGCACTTGCTAATGTGACAGTATGAGCATATTTAGCGTTTTTGCATTGCGGACAGAGGCAATCATCAAGACTGAATCTTTCTGGTCTGCAAGGGATTACGGAAAGGAAAGTATATCAAGCAAGTTCATGAATATTAATTTGCTTGTTATACATTATATCAGTACATGTGTTAACTCATTCTACCCCAACACCGAAATCCCCAATTGTTTCTTCAAAAACATTACCGATGACATGACTACCAGGAGTGTCCACTCCTTGCTCAATTCTAGCCTAAGAACCCGTTGTGTCTCCCGCTCCTACCCACCAGCCCTATTCACCTGTGAACTCCAGTCACGCTTCTTAGGCTCACGCGTTCAGACGTGTTGTCTCTAGCCTCTGGACTTAGAAGTTTTTTCGACCGGTTCGGTCTGCCTTGCTTGCTTCGTCTTCGCCGGCCTGGGATTCTACGCATGCGACGTTGGTCGACTGCAGCTTCGGTCTTGTTCAAGGGTTCCCTCTCTGGCTTTGCCGGTCGGGCTGTGGGTGTCATGGAACTTTCTCCTTCTCGTACCACTCCGACTGACAGGTAAGGTAGTTAGAGGGCCCTCGGCTGGTTGCCCGGGCGGGGCACAGGCACGAGCAGCTTGCTTTTTGCGTCGCTTCTCCCTCGTTTGGGGTTTTTTTACCTCTGTTTGGTTGCCTGATTAGCTGAAGAATGTTTGGCGCCAGTTTTTGGCGGGCTTTTCGCGCCATTGCCAGATGCGAGCGGTGAGTCCCGTTACTGTATCTAGGCCATACCTAACGTTTTTCGGCTTACGGTTTAGACGCCCCGCGTTATGACGAAGGCTTGGATGCTCACCTGTCCCGGCAGGGTTTGTTTTCCCTCCGCCGTGGTTTTAATTAAATGTTGATGGCAGGTGACCATACGTTGGTTAATTGGGTGCATAACACCACAGTAGCTTGGGGGCCTAAAGCTTAACGGGGTGATTGGTGGACACTCGCCGAGTGCCTTCATGTTTTGTGTGTTGCAGTGGCCTACTGATGACATGCACAAAATGCGGAGGCTTCCAGTGGCCGTCGGATAAACATGCAGTCTGTCTACCCTGTGCTGGGTGTGCGTCCGACCATACGTGTGACGTCTGTGCTTCATGGCCGGAACTGCGGTGGTCTAATCTCTGGAACTTTTATAGGAGGGAGCCTCCTACCCTCGTGGGTACCTTGAAGATTTCCGAGACGCCTTCCGCTGTGCCCCCAGCACCGGACGTGCGAGACCAACGGGATCCAACGCAGATAACGCCACTGAGTAATCAAGGGACTAGTGCACGGAGTGGGAGTTCGACCGTCAAGACCGCCTCCGTTCGAGAGCGACCCGGACACTTTTGGTGGAAAGAACCTGCCTCTCCCAAGAGCCTGGTTTGGTGGGACGCTCGTGGCGTCCCTCCTCCACCGTCGTTCCCCACTCGTCTCTGAGGAAGCCGCCGGGATCCCGCTGGAGGTCCCCTGGCCGGCCAGTAACCCGCCTCTCCCAAGAGCCTGGTTCAGAGAGACATACTTGCACTCGTCCGGAGCCTCCTGGTTGTGAAGAACGTAGATACAGGGGTTCTGCTCGACGTTTCCGCTCTCCTTCGCACGATCATAGGAGGACCTTCTCGCCTCATCGCTCGTCGCATCGGGACTCCCCTCGCCGCAGACGGTTTTCACCTTCTTCGCGTTTCCCTTCTCGGTTGGACTCCCGTTCGTCCCGTCCCTCTTCCCAGCGACCGGCCACTTCCCCCCCTCCTCGTACTCACCGCCCCGTTCCCACTCGTCGCAGCCGTTCTCCTCGTCGGGATCCGCCTTCGGCACGCAGGAGGTCCTCACCGCATCGTTCAGACTACCGCTCTCCACTGCGGAGTGAGTCTTCGTCCGCTGCGGTTCTCCGACGGGATTCCTGGCCTCAGAGCCCTCGTCGCCCTCTTCGGTCGCCGGTTTCCGGACAGCGGGACTTCGACACCCTCAGTTTGGCTCCGGAGGATGCTTCGGACTGGTTACTTGGAGGTCTCAGCCGTTCTTCAGCTTCTCCCTCTTCGGCCTCCAGTGTGTCAGCTTCCGTCAGACAGGTTTCTTCTTCCCGGATGGACACGCGGCTGGCGCTGGACGGAGCTGCCAAGCTCATCGCCGCCACCTTACCGGAGGATGTTTGTCCGGCTTCACCTCCTGTGAAGAGAAAGATTTCCGCCTTCGTGGACGTGGATAGGACGGTTAAGAGGTTCAAGTCCCTCCCACAGCCGGCTAGTTTTTTGGATCTGCGGGACACTTTCTCGTCTCACCTGCTTTAGGAGACTCGGAACTCGGACTTCTTCGCGGACGGGAGATGGCCTTCCGCTCTGGACATCGCATTTCAACAGGACTGGTACGCCGGCCATTCGCAGTCGTTCCTCTGCCCGCTTCCTCCAGTGGATCCCGCCGCTCTGATGCAAGCCGGAGGGGCTTCTATGTTGAAACGGTCCTTCCCACGGGGACTGGATAGGACGGCGTCGCTGGTCCGGAACACGCTCGCCTGCTCCGGTTTCTTGGACTTGCTGACTCAGGCTTTCATCCGACGTCTCGAGGAAGCTTGGCAACCTGCTTTGTCTCCCCTCCTGGGAGACCTACTACTCATGGCGGAGGCTGGGAACCGCGCTGCTTATCACTCATCGGTCAACGCGATGGCGGCTGCGGCTAACTGCGACCTCATGCGATGAGACGCCGTCCTACAAGCTTGCAGTGGAATGCCGGTCGACCTGAGTACTCAGCTACGTCGGGCCCCTCTGGGAGGGTCTCTGCTCTTCGGGGATACTTGGCAGACGGTGAAGGACTCCAACTCCGACCGTTGGCCTCGCAAGGCGGTCAAGCAGCGCTTTCCTCCCGCCCGCACGGCCCTGGGGCGCTCCTTGCGGGCCCGTAAACGTGTCACCTCGGACCCGTCTGCCCCGCCACGAGCTGCGCCGCACCGTCGCCCGCCCTTCCGTCGCCCTGGCCCAGCTAGCGCCCCTGCCCCCGCCTGGCCCCGTCCCGCCCGTCGCCCTGGGCGCGGGCGGGCCACCTGACTTGTCCCCATTTCCGCCCCCGCCGACCGTCGTCGGGGCTCCAGTCGGCGGGAGGCTAGCACGATTCAGCGAGGAGTGGCGCTCGCTGTTTCGAGACGAGCCCTGGGTTTTGGACGTAGTCACCAGAGGATTACGGATCTCGTTCCGCTCTCCTCCGCCCTTGCGCTCCTTTCCTCTTTGGACAGAGGTTTCGTCAGACGCCCTCAAGGCCGCCGCTCTGCGAGGAGAAGTCGCGGCTCTCCTTTCGAAGGAGGCCACAGAGATAGTGCAGCGTCCGGACTCGCCCGCCTTTTACAGCCGACTGTTTGTGGTGCCCAAGCCCGGCGGCAAGTGGCGGCCAGTCATAGATCTGTCGGCGCTGAACGCCTTCATCGCGGCCCCTTCCTTTCAGATGGAGACGACCAGGGCTCTTCGTGCGGCAGTTCAACCCATGGACTACGCGGTCAGTTTAGATCTGTCCGACGCCTACCTACATGTCCCCATGCACGCTTCTGCCAGGAAGTACCTGCGCTTCGCGTTCGAAGGAGTGATTTACCAGTTTCGCGCCCTGCCGTTCGGTCTCAACCTCAGCCCCTGGGCCTTCACCCGCATCATGGATGCTGTAGTGGCCAAGGCGAGGCAGTCGTCGTCAAGTCCGACGTCGAATTATCTCGACGACCTACTCTTGAGAAATCAGGTGGAGACCGCGCTTGCGGCAGACAGGGACGCTCTGTTACAGCTGCTTTACCGGTTGGGTTTCCTGGTCAACACCGGAAAGTCGGACTTCACTCCGGCGCGCCACTTCATCCATCTAGGCATGGAATTTTTCACGGACCGCAACAGGGTACTCTTGCCAGAGAAACGGATTGTGAAGTTATCCGCTCTCGCCGCGTTGGTGGATCAGCAACAGGCAGCCCCCACCAGGGTCTGGCTTCAGCCTCTGGGCCTGATCAACGCAGCGGCGGATCTTATCCCCCTCAGGCGTCTCTACTCCCGACCGCTACAACTTCATCTCCTACTGCTCTGGCGTCCCTCCTCGGGCGACTTGACTACGATAGTCCCCGTGTCCCCGTTGGTACGCCCCCACCTTTTACGGTGGACCGACAGAGCCTGGTTGGCTCTGGGAGTCCCCATTTCCTCTCCATCCCCGCACCTCTCCCTGTGTGTCGACGCGAGTCGGGCTGGTTGGGGAGCCCACCTGCTTCCTCAGTTCACCACGACGTCCGGCCTCTGGCCTCCGGAGTTCGCGGACAAACACAGCAACTGGTTGGAACTGCAAGCGGTGTGGCAGGCCATCATCGTTTGGGAAGAGCAACTCAGACACCAGCATCTTCTCGTCCTTTCGGACAACTCGAATATACAGCGTATATACAGAAGCAGGGAGGAACTCATTCACCCGATCTATGCATGCTGCTCTTCAGATTGATGCGGTGGTGCGAGGACCGCGATCTGACTCTCAGCGCTCGCCATATTCCCGGTCGCCTGAACGTTTTAGCGGACTCCCTTTCTCGCCGAGGACAGCTCATTCACACGGAATGGATGCTACGCCAGGACATTTTCCGGATGATTTGCTCTCACTGGGAGACCCTGATGGTGGACCTGTTCGCCACGAGGTGGAATCACCAGCTTCCCCTCTTCGTTTCCCCAGTACCGGATCCCCTGGCTTGGGCGGTCGACGCCTTATCCATTCCCTGGGACGGACTCATAGCGTACGCCTTTCCCCCGACAGTCCTTGTCCCCAAAGTCCTAAAGCTGCGAGGAACCAATGCGATCCTGCTCCTGGTCGCCCCGTTCGCTTGGACTCGTTCCTGGTCCACCGACCTGATCAGCCTCGCCACGCACCCTCCTCTACTGCTCCCCACGCCCCGCACTATGCTCAAGCAGCCACGTCAGACGCTGTTCCACCCCTGTCCGGAACGCTTACTGCTACACGCCTAGAGGTTGTGCGGCAAGCCCTCTCAGCTAGAGGCTTCTCGGGTGCTGCAGTGGAAGCGATCGCTACAGCTCGCAAGCCCTCGACTAGACGTATCTATGAGGGGAAATGGAGGGTACTCTGTACCTGGTGCAGCGACCGTCGTCTCTCCCCCACCGAACTGACTACCCCTCAACTCGGAGACCAAGGACTGGCCCCTATTACCATTCGGGGATATCTCTCGATGATTGCCGACACCTACCGGCATCTCGGCCGCGCGGACCCCGGCGCGTGTAAGGACCTGGCAGATCTTATGTCACACTTCGGACTACAAAGGCCTGCCTCTCGCTCACTTCTTCCCCACTGGGATTTACCATGGGTTCTTACCTGGCTAAACTCACCACGTTTCGAACCACTACCGCTGGCCAGTTTTGCGGATGTGACGCGGAAGACCTGCTTCCTGCTGGCGCTCGCCACCGCGGCACGAGTAAGTGAGATACACGCTCTATCAGTCCGGCCTACATGCCTGCAATTTCGAGCGGATCACTCGGTCCAACTGTGACCAACCCTGCCTTCATTGCCAAGACTAGGTCTCCACCGACGGCGCCACAGGTTATCACCTTACGACCGTTACGCGGGAAGGACTTCCCCAGAGAGACCAGGCAACAAGATCCTGTACGAGCCCTCAGAGTGTACTTGCGACGAACCAGAGCCGTCCGGAGGGGACGCTCACGCCTCTTCCTACCTTTAAAAACAGGAAGAAACGACATTACAGCACAGACAGTCTCTTCCTGGCTTCGCTGGGTGATTCGCTCAGCATATGTCGATCTCTCCCCACAGGGAGCGAAGAGCCTAAAGATTCGGGCGCACGAAGTACGGGCCATGGCCACGAGCGTAGCCTTTGACAGGAACTGCGCTGTCAAGGACATCGTGGCTGCGGTGGGCTGGCGATCAGAATCTACTTTCGCCCGCTTCTATCTATGGGATCTGGCAGGGCAGCGAGACAACCTCGCCTTGGTGGGAGACGTCACGGCGGCACAACACTCCCTCCCGGCGCCACAGGCGCCGTAGGTATGCACCTATTAGGGAGTGCAGAGTGTCGGAGGAGAGGAGGGGGCCATGAGCCTAGAGAAAACCATCTGGGAGTGCGGCACCCTCCTCCTGTTCAGCATTCTCCTGGTAGTCATGTCATCGGTAATGTTTTTGAAGAAACAAATTCATTTTTCTTTAAAAGGTATTTTTTCGAAAAATACTTACCGATGACATGACTCGAAGGACCCTCCCACCTGCCCCGCTTGCCGCTGGTGAGCCTAATTTCGTGACTGGAGTTCACAGGTGAATAGGGCTGGTGGATAGGAGCGGGAGACAACTCTCGGTCCCTCTGGGGGTTCCCCGAGTGCCTCCCGGGTTGTGTTTACACAACGGGTTCTTAGGCTAGAATTGAGCAAGGAGTGGACACTCCTGGTAGTCATGTCATCGGTAAGTATTTTTCGAAAAAATACCTTTTAAAGAAAAATGAATATTTTGCCATTGTCCTCTGAAGACTGCATTGCAGTGCAGGACACAGATCGACCATGATAGTTCAAGGGTGATGCCAGAATAGCTTGGTGCTCATAGGCGCCAAGCTATTCTGGCATCACCCTTGAACTATCATGGTCGATCCTTATCTTCCTGTGGTGTGTCTGTGGTAGAATGAGTTAAAGAAGGGGGAATTTGATGGCGTGGGTACATGCAGAAATACAACACACTTAAGATCTTACAGAGCACATAAAGAACATACAACATGCTTTGGATCTTAGGTCCAGAATGTGGTGTCTTTTCTTCTGTACTCTAATGACAGGGTTTCACCAATATCAGGACTATTTTCTTTCATGGATTTTATTCTTCATTGCATCTTTTTTTTTATCAGGCCCGGGGTCCTACCCCACCTCGTAAAGTGGGTCCCTGCTCGTATGAAGTACTGTGGGAGACAGTGGCAGCATGCACAGTGTCAGATGAAACAGTGCCAAAGACCGGTGAGGACATCGTGCGGCTTTGCTCTGTGAAGGATCCTGACTCGCAGTTCACATACAACCTGCAGTCTCTGAGAAAGACGGGGAATGGGGTGGATTATTACACAGTGCAGACTGTCGATAAGAGGCACACATTTCGGGTAAGGACAGATATTGGGCATGGTCGTCAAGTGTAGGATGCAAATGATACAAATAAAGACAGAAAAACTATGGAGCTGTAGGTCTTGCCATGCCAGTAAGCAAATGTCCTCGGGCCCATGACGGTCACAGTGGGGCCGCTCACGGCTGTGTGCGGGCCCACTGCAGCCGCCGTGGGCCCAAAGACATTTTGCTACTGGGGATAGTATTGCAGGAGAGCAGATCACTGTGTAACTTGCTGGAACAAATAAAGGTTATTAAGTCAGGTAAGACAGCTAAAGAAAAGCAAAACTTTACACATTGAGTGGATTCAGCCAGCCCACTCCATTTGTAAGAGATCGACCTGCCGCAGTTACTGTAAACTTTTTACATACAGAATGGCGATTTCTTCTGACTATGTAGACACCAGTGCTTTCTATAGTTGTACATGTCCTTGAGTACATTCTGCTTGTAATTATATCAAGGCTAATGACTCCTATTTATTGTTTTCGCTTTGACAAATGCTGGTATCCAAATCGTGTCTTCTTGACCTGCAAGTTTTTTTTCGGAAGGAAAGTATACCCAGCAAATTCATGAATATTAGTTTGCTTGTTATACAATATATTGATATGTGTGTCCAAGAAGGAAAAACTTCATGAAGTGGGTACATACAGTTATGAACATCACTGTTCAAAACCGTACATCTGTTTCCCTCAGCTGAACATCTGTGGCCCAGTGACAAGCTGCGGACTGCTGAGGAACCTGAGCAGCAGTGTATGTGAAGTACAGTCCGATCACAACGTGCCCTTGGTCTATCTGAACGACATGGCCGCTGTCCTGCAGGGGGGCAGTGTGATGATCACTTATATTGGGCATGAGGATGAACAAGGTCAGTAGACGTTTTGTTGTTGCTTTTACTAATTGTTTGACTGTCCATAGCGCTGTTGTCGAGGTGTTTCCTTTAGGATTCACAGTGACAAAAAGTGCCAGGTACAGCCATGCGGTTACTTTGAAGTTTGTTCATTTGTTTTGTGTAATTATTATTCTGCTCTCTGTCCTGTTGTCCTTTCTTAGTTAAGCATGTTACAGTATTATGAAAGAAAGCCTAAGAAGGTGCCAAGCTATTCTTGCACTTCCCTTGAACTAACATGACCAATCTGTCTCCAACATCTGGTACAGTCTTTATAAAGGCCCCCCCCCCCCCCCCCCCCCCCCACGTTGTTAAAGTACCCATTGCATAAAGGCCATCGGGCCGACATCGGCCTGTGCACGGGTCATTGGCAGCTGTTGTCGGCCCAATGGCCTTTTGCGCTTTGACAGTGAGTCAATGTCTGTTAACCAGTAGTGCTTAGTACAACCTGTACACTGAGGGAGATGGATCAGTCATGTTGGTTTAAGTGTAGTGTTTAGTTGGCTTGAGAGACTTTGTTGTGGCTGTTGATAATCTTCCCAGTCTTTAACCCCTTCACTGCCAAGAAAAACTAAACACCACCCATCTGCAAGAGGTATGGATCCTCATGAGCCCCCACAGTTGTGGGGGGGGGGGGGGGGCTCATGTGGATCTATGCCTCTTGTTAAAACAACTCTGTATCCTTGTTCTTTGACAGCTGGGGATCTTTGATATTTAATTTTGAAAGATGTGAAAAACACAACCTGTGTCCACTTGCAGAGGGGGGTTATACGACGCTGCTAGTTGAAATTGATGAGGGTTGTGGGGCATCACTTGCTTTATGCTTTGTGCTTGGTGTGTGTGGGTGACCTGGCGCCATAAGGAAGGGATCAAGCAATCTGTTTAGGGCTGTGGGCTGTCCTGTGTTCTGTATGCTTTGTACTTGGTGTGTGTGGGCGATCTGGTGCCATAAGGAAGGGATCAGGCAATCTATTTAGGGCTGTGGGGCATCGTGTGCTTTATACTTTGTACTTGGTGTGTGTGGGTGATCTTGTGCCATAAGGAAGGGGTCAAGCCGTCAAACTATTTAACTCATATGAGGCATGACACCTACGGATACGCGGCAGTTCGCCACTTATCCGTAGGCAGCACGTCTCGAATGAGTTAAGTGTTTGTCCAGTGGTTCCCTTTGTATGTATACTGCATTTCCAACCTTTGCAGGCCATCGACCAACAGTGAAAATCGAATTATCCTGTGACCGTGATGCTGATGGAAGTGAAATGCCGGTGTTTGTTCGTCAGGAGGGCAAGGAGTATGTTTTCCAGCTGTCCACCCCTGTGGTCTGCACTCCCCAGCCAGTTGACTGTGTGGTGCAGGACAGTGCCGGCCGACAATACGACCTCACTCCTCTGGCCAAAGTTACGGGCAACTGGGATGTGAACGACCTTAGAGGGACACACAGCGACCTGCATTACCACATCAATGTGTGTCGGCCCATCAACCAGGGAGCCAACCTCACCTGCCCTGGTAAGTCACTGATAGCTGTCTTCCCCCTAGATAAATTGCGTCAGATTTCTTATTTTATTTGTATTGTGCTCCTGTACAGCGTGAGATGGATCTGTGAGGATAGTTCAAGGCAATTTCCAGATTAGCTTGACATCTTGGTGTGCCAGTAAATGCTGTGACGATGCCTGTGTTATACATGGTTGAGTTCAGCTCTGTTTGTTTAGGATGGGACCTAGGTGTGTGGAAAGGCACAATGCGCCCCACCTCTCAGAAGTTGTCCAAAAGTTTCTTCAATATCATACCAATGTTATTCTAGTCCTGCATTATATGGGCACTGCACATTGTGTGTAGGTGGCCCTATTGGTGGGTGTCAGACAGGTGGGGGCCAGGCATTCAGCCTCGGCTACATCCAGTCCAAACCGCAAGTGGCCGAGGATGGCACAGTTTCTCTGCGTTACGTGGGGGGCACGCTGTGTCACCAAGGCAAACCCAGCCAGGCTCATCGCAGTATGCGCATCAACTTCTACTGCGCTGCTCAAGAGGTCAGGATGGGGAGATGTCTTTAACTTTTCCACCCCGTCATTGCGGGAATGCTACAAACACCATACAGGTGCAAGAGGCATTGATCGTTATGAGCCCCCACAGTTAGGGGGCTTTTGAGGATCAGTGCTTCTTGTTGGCCTCGTTTATATCAGAGTGACCCAGGGTTATGCAACAGTGAATCTGTGGGTTCAAAGACAGTTCTAGATGCTTAACAAATAAAGAAGAGGTTACAGCTTTTTGGCCGCCATGATATAAGAAAGTGAATCTGTTATGTACTTACCCTGTCTGTTGTTTTGTCTTTTGACTGCTTTGTCCATGTGTGTTTGTGAAGTTTGTATTGTGTCCACATCTTTCTATTGTGAAAGCATTTACCTTGTTGCTTGATTTCTTGTTGTGCTGTAGAGCGAGCCAGTGTTTGATGGAGAGAGTGACACCTGTGAGTACAGCTTCACGTGGAGGACACCCAGTGCTTGTCCACAGCAGGTCAGACATGAAGAAATCTGGCTTTAGTCGCAGAACTTTGTCAGATTGCCATTTCAAACAAATTGCTTGAATTATGGCCCTTGTCTTGACACAATATCTTATTAGATTTAACCCTATGCGTGTCGGTAGCAGTTTTAGTCATGATGATTCCTACAGGAATCATCGTGACTAAAACTGCTACGGACACGCAAAGGGTTAAACAGAATTGTCATTTTGAATATATAATTTATCAACAGTCATCACTAAAATATCATTAGAACATCCATGTTTGTTGATATTTATGCAGCTATTGTCACGCTAATTTCATCAGCAAGGGTTTTAGTTCAGTTCTTTTATTCATACACACATGGCTCATTTGTTTTCCTTTTTAGCTTCTGTAGGCAGAATGCAGAGGGATATCCAATGCAGCAATATCCCTAGAAGTACTGAGTGGGTTTAAGATGAGTTATCTTCCAAATTTGTTTGAAATCTAAACTGCATCATGCAGTTTTGTTTCAACAAAGCTTGATTGGTCATCCTGATTGTTTTTTCAAAATACATTACCGATGGCATTACTATATGGAATACACTCTATAGCCTAACGATTTCAGCCCAAAGTTGTGTCCCCTACACAACTGGGGAGGAGACACCAGGGATCCAAGTATAGGAGCCCGGATGGCCTCCCCTACCAGCCTATACCAGCAAGCGTGTGGCGAACTCACCCCAGTTTCACTCTTCGCTCGACCGTGGACGGTCGGGCTTTTGTCTTGCTACGGTTTTCGACCGGTTCTTCTGTGGTTTCTACTACTTGGCTTTTGCCTTGTTTTTGACTTCTCCTTGGACTCCGTGTACTTCGTTGGTGTGTTCTACACTTCAACGTTTTTATGTGTGTGGGCTTAGCGCCGACCGGTTCCGACCGGTTTGACTTTCAGTGAACCTCGTCCTTGGCTACAGCCTTGGGGTTTCGGCTTGTGACTTTACTCACGTGGCCTTGTGCCTCGTGGTGTGAGTTCGGCGCTTAAGTGTGTTCCTTCCTGTGGACAGTGTGCAACGAACGCTATGGCGGCTTCTGTTTGAAGTTTGCCCCCTTTGGGAGGATTTCTGTGGCCCTCGGACGCCCTCGTCGCCTGCCGGCCGTGCTCTGACTCCTCTTCCAACAGAGTGTGTGACGACGGGAGTGAGGACCGGCGGTCTCAGATGTGGGATCCTACAGACGTGTCCTTTCTTCCTGGTCTCGACAGTCTCCCCGGACTTCTCCGCAGGAGGGTGTCGCTAAGTCGGCTTCTCGGGCCCCACTTCACTATGGCTTCCAGGCCTTCCAGCCCGCAGGTAAGTCCCCTTCTTTTACCTTAGCCGCGCAGGAACTCCCTCCCCTCTCCGAGTCTTCGGAGCAGGGCAGGCGAGTATCAGGGTCGTGCTCCCATGTTGGCGTGACTGGAGCTCCATTATTTTGTACTAAAGAGGTTACCCGCCCGCTCTGATTCGTCCGAGCGGACCCGGTTTCCTACGTTTACGTCGCCCCCCCCCCCCTCCCCCCGCCTCGTTTCGACCAGGCGGGCCCGGTGTGACCTTTGTCACATGCATACCCCACGCCCCAAGGCTTCGGAGCGGGGGTCACGTGCCACAAAATTGTCCCCTCCCCGCTCCGCCTTTCCTGAGCGGGCTTGGCGTGACAACTTTCTGTCCCCCCACCCCCCCCCCCCCTCCGCCCCGTACTTTCCAGGCGGGCCCGGTGTGACTCAGACATTTATTCACAGGTGTGGATTCGCTCACCCCAATTGTCCCCTCCCCGCTTCGCTTTTCCTGAGCGGGCTTGGCGTGACACCTTCTGTCCCCCCCCCCCCCCCCCCCCCCCCCCCCGCCCCGAACTTCCAGGTGGGCCCGGTGTGACTCAGACTCTTTCTCTCAGGTGCGGATTCGCGCGCCCCAATTGTCCCCTCCCCGCTTCGCTTTTCCTGAGCAGGCTTGGTGTGACTCTTTCGGTCCCCACCCCACCGCCCCGACCTTTCCAGGCGGGCCCGGGGGGAACTCAGATATTTACTCACAGGTGCGGATTCGCGCGCCCAGTTGTCCCCTCCCCGCTCCGCTTTCCTGAGCGGGCTTGGTGTGACACTTTTCGTCCCCACCACCCCCGCCCCGAACCTTCCAGGCGGGCCTGGTGTGACTCAGACATTTACTCACAGGTGTGGATTTGCGATGAGCAGGTTGGGGGTGCCGGTTTTCCCCTTCCACCTCTCCCCTCTTACCTTCGGAGTGCAGTCTCCGGCCCTCGCTTTCTTCCCCTCGTCCTCCGCGCGCTATTCCCGTCACTAGTAGCCCCCCCTCCCTCGCACTTCGGCGAGCGGGGGCTTGCAGAACCTATTAGCCTTTGGCCGCGGTCCCTCCTCCTTCGCGACGCCCTGACTTTCGGGCTTCGCGGTCGCCACCTCCCGCGCTCTCGGAGCCAGTCGCCCTCTTGTGGCTTTGCTTGGTAGGCGGAGGTGGAGGTAGACCCTAACAGTCTAAGCCTGCTTACAACGGACTCAGCTTCAGCCATCTTCTTGCGGGATTCGCCCTCTGGATCTTCCTCCCGCTGCTCAGCTGTTTCGTCGGCCTCCTCCTCGTCTAGGATTTCGGCCCTTCGCTCAGCTCACAGACGGTTTGTGCTTTGGAAGAGGCCCCCGTCTGTTCGACTACTTCCTCCCTCCTGACTTATGACCACCTTCACCTCCTCTGAAGAGACAGGCTTCCACCAGGTTGTTGCTTTGCGGCAGGCTAAGGTCGCAAGTCTCTCCCTCAGCCACACGGTTCCGGGATCTCGTCGACGCTTCTCAACCCGGCTTCGCCAGGACTCAGTCGGCGACGAGGAATCTTTCGCAACTATGCGTTCGCCAGGCTTGGTACACTGGACACTCTCAAGCCTTCACCGTCCCTGTTCCTTTGGTGGATGCGGCAGCCGTCGTCCTGGCGGTGGGCTCCGGCTACTCCAGAATGCTTGCCCTCGCCCTCTTGATGGATTCGCTTCCTTAGTTCGGATTGGCGACGCAAGCGGTGCTTCTTTTACTTGGAGGACTCTTGGGATCTGGAAGCTTCGTCTCCACGCCGTGACTTACTTCCTTGGTTGCTGCTAACAGGGCTGCATACTTTCCTCAACCATCCCTGTGGTAGCGTCCTCCTACAGGGAACTTTGGCTGCGTGGTCACTCTACGACTCAGCACGGATCTCCCCTAGACGGTGAAGATGCAACTCCTCCAGGCTCCACTCAGTGGTTCCCTCTTGGTGAGACGTGGCAGACTGTTTAGGAGACTCCGCCCCCGCTGCGTCTCTTTGCTCGGGCCCTCTGACCTTCCCCTTCTCCACCTCCGGCGACAGTTCTTGGGTCTCCAGTCGGCGGGCAATTGGCCTTCTACAGCGACCTTAGGAGTTTGCTGTTCCCAGACGACCTCTGGTTCATCTCTAATGGTCGACCAATCTCTTCTCTGCACAGGCTCAACAAAACAGCGACTGTAGCGGTCTTCCAACGCGACTCACTGGCATTCTACGTCCGTCTCCTATCGTCTCCTTCACTTGGAACAGGTGGCACCCAGTCATCGGCGCTATACAAGTCTTCTTTGGGAACCGCCCGTTCAGATGGAGACAGCCAGACTCTTCACTCAGCTGTCCGGCCGATGGATCTCGCTGTCAGCCTCGATCTTCAGGCACGTTCTCGTGCCGATTCATCCGTCTTCACGCCGGTATCTACTAGCTTTGGCGGGATCGGCTACCAGTTTCCGAGCCCTCCCCGTCGTCCTCAACATCTGTCCGTGGGTCTTCATGAGGATCCTTGACTGGGTGATGGTCAGCTCTTGCCAGCGGTTGCTGATTCCGGCCTTCTCTTCCTGGAAGACTTGATGCTGCGCAACCTAGTCACCGCGACTCTCAGAGAGGACAGAGTCGCCCAACTTCTCTCCTTCTAGGACTGGGTCTGGCCTCAGCTCCTGGGACTGCTCGGCGCGGCAGCGGACTCGTCTCTCTTCGACCGGCGCTAGAGGATACGAAGTGTGAAGGATCGCCGCGGCTTCTACGCCTCCTCCTACGCTGGCGCCCCTTCGTTGACACCCTGTCGGTTCCGTTCTGTTACCCTCTTCCCGCCCCCTCGTCGGATGTGGGCGGATCTGGCGTGCTGGGCGTCGGGCGTGTCCCTGTGCTCCCCTCCGACCCACTGACATGAACCAGTCCGGTTGGGGCGCTCTACTTCCGGGACCTTACCTCGGACCGGTTGCCCGGGGACTTCGCAGACAGTCACATCAACTGGGAGTTATAGCAGTTGAGATGGCCCTCAACGCCTGGCCAGAGACTCTAACCAACCAGGAGGTCCTCGTCTGCCAGACAACTCGACAGTGGCGGCCTTGATTCAAAACCAGGAGGCACTCGTTGGCCCTCCCGGTGCTTCTTCCTTTCCTTCCTGCTCTGTTGGTAGGACACGGACCTTGCTCTTCGAGCCCACCACTTCCCGGAGTGGTCCCTGCGCCCAGACGTCTTTCGTCTGATCCGCTCGAGATGGGAGACGCCGCTAGTCGACCTGTGCCACCAGATGTAACTTCCAGCTACCGCTGTTTTGCCTCTCTAGCTCCGGACCCTCTCACCTGGGCGGTAGACGCGCTCTCCTTCTTGGGTACGGACTGATCTCGTTTACCTTACCCCTTCGGTGCTGGCGCCGAAGTTCCTGCGGATTCTGCTGGATTGCTCTGCGGTTCTTTTCCTGGTGACCACCCCTTCTTTTGTACCAAGAGCTGGACCTTGGATCGGCTCGTTTTTGCAACGGACCCGGCCCTAGAGCCCCCCACCCCGACCACGACGCTCGAGCAGCTCCGCCCAGCTCTCTTCCACCCGTGCCTGGAGCTCCTCCTCCTTCACGCAGGGAAGTTGTCCAGCAAGCCCTCGCCGCTAGAGGTTCTCGGATGCGGCAGTGGCAGCAATGGCAGCAGTCCCCAGACTGTCTACCAGGAATGTGTGCGAAGGCAAGTGGAGGATCTCCCAGTCGTGGGGCGCCGCCCAGCGGCTCCCTCCTCCACGAGTCTCACTAACCCCTACCGGCTGAATTCTTTTGGTGCTTTGACGATCAAGGATACCGCACACACTTACCACCACCAGGGCCTATCCGATCCGGCCCTTGCAAGGACCTTCGGAACCTTTGGCTCGTTTGAACTCAGTGTCCTCTCTCCAGTTCTCTCATACCTCGGTGGGACCTCACCTGGGCACTGACGTGGCTAAATACAGACGGCTTCGAACCCCTGCCTTTGGCACGGTTCACCGTCCGGACCCGGAAAACGTGTTCCTCCTGGCGCTTGCCTCGGCTTCCGCGTGAGCGAGCTGCTGCGCTCTTGGCACACCCCGCAGGTTGGCTGTTTGAGCCTTGGCCCAAGGCAGCTTCTCACCTTCCCGTCCTTCAGGTCGAGAGCCGGCCTCCCTTGGCGGCTCCCCAGATGCTGACCGTACATCCATTCAGAGGGACGACCGACCCCACAGGGCGCGTCAAGAGGACCCAGTCTGGGCACTGCAGAATTCCTGCATCACTCACAGCCCAACCGTCTAAGGCGTTCCCGCCTCTTCCTTCCACCTTCATCAGGCAGGCCGAGTAGCTCAGCCCAGGCATTTCGCACTGGCAGCGGTAGGTGACTCATTGGCCTTCCTAGTCTTCTCCCCTTACGGGGATAGACGGTTACAGATCCAGGCGCATGAAGTACGAGCAGGTGCCCCCAGAGCGGCCTTTGACCGCAACTGCGCGGTTCATGACATTGGGACGGCGATAGGCGGGTGTGCAGTGCCACCTTCGCCCGCTTCTACCTCCGCGACCTATCCGGCCAGCGTGACTCCCTGGTCTTGATGGGCGACATCTCCGTGGCCCAGCACTCCCTCCGCGCGCCACAGGCGCCATAGGCACTTCTTCGCTGAAATCATCGGGAGTGCTCCTCAGGGCCAGCGGAGGGTGTTAGGTATAAGGGGTTGGGTGTCGGCACCCTCCTCCTCTTTGCGATTCTTCCATATAGTAATGCCATCGGTAATGTATTTTGAAAAAACAAATGAATTTTGTTTCTAAAATGTATTTTTTTGAAAAATACTTACCGATGGCATTACTCGGATGGCCCTCCCACCTGCCCCGCTTGCCTCCTTGGCTAAATGTTTTTGGCTACGTGTGAAACTGAGGTGAGTTCGCCACACGCTTGCTGGTATAGGCTGGTAGGGGAGGCCACCCGGGCTCCTATACTTGGATCCCCGGTGTCTCCTCCCCAGTTGTGTAGGGGACACAACTTTGGGCTGAAATCGTTAGGCTATAGAGTGTATTCCATATAGTAATGCCATCGGTAAGTATTTTTCAAAAAAATACATTTTAGAAAAAAAAATTCATTTTTCTCTCTGATGTGTTTTCAGTTGGCCGTTGGAAGCGAGTGCAAGGTATCAGACCCTGTGTACAGCTACCAGTTTGACCTGACGTCCCTGCGCAAGACCAATGCGGACTATGAAGTGGCAGGTGGCAGCTACACCTTCCTGCTCAACGTGTGTGGGGAGCTGCACACAAAACTGGCAGAGTGCCAGGGGGTGGCTGCATGTCAGACGGGACCCACACTCGCGTCACCGGTCCCTGTTGGTGAGGATGTTAACCCATTTAAACCCCTGGCTGCATTTCCCAGATTCTGGAGGTGTCACCTAACAACTATGCACCAGTTGGAGGAGATGGATTGACCATGATAATTCAAGGGTAGTGTCAGATTAGCTTGGTGCCGTCAGGCACCAAGCTAATCTGGCACTACCCTTGAATTATGGTCAATCCATTTCCTGCTGTAGTTGTTTGGGCTAAATGGGTTAATGTATTTAGCCTAGACACGATACATGCGTGGGGAGGGGGGTTGGAGGGGGAGGGGGGGGGGGGGGTAATTACCATGAACTGTCTAAGTCGATCCTTCTCTAATGGCTAGTACACTGTTGGTACAAAGGCCTCCCAAACCAGCCACAGAACCAGAGCCATTCAAGTGACAACTACACAAAGCAGAAAGCAGTCCTTAAAGCAGTGGATAGTATAAGTTATTGGTAGCAGGGGTTTACTACACAGACTCTTGTAGGCCTGAGGGAGGTCAAAGGAACCATTGTACCCCGAAGGCCTGAAGGGTACAATGGTTCCTTTTATCTCCCAAAGGCCTACAAGGGTCCATGCAGCAAGCCCCTGCCACCAATAATGTATTTGTTTTCATTTCTCCACTATTTTCGTAAAAGAAATCAAGAAGAAATCTGCCGACCTGGATCACACCAGACATGACTGACGTCAAAGAAATATACATAATAGAGTTATGAGGTAATTTAAAATCTTTTATGACGTTGCCGTCTCCAGTAGTGTGCCTGTTGTTTCAAACAACACTAAGTAACTTTGTACTTTAGAACGTTTGGTGATCTTTTATAGAACAAAACTGGCATCCAAGACGCGTCAGAAAGAGGGCTACAAAAAGTCCGCCATTGGTCGCTACAAGGGTTTTGTAACGAGGTCACATGTTACGATTTGCACTAAAGAGATTGGTCGTGTGACGTAGGGATGAAAACAAAACAAATTGTACTGTAATAAGGCTTATTCAAAGGGGATGTGAAAATTGTTTCGCTAATAGCAAACTTTACACATCACACACAAAATTAGGTTCCTTTCATTTCTTTGTATTTGAAGTTAACTGTGTTTCTTTTTTTATTCTTTTTTTAACCCCATCACTGCTGAGAAAAGGTTACCATGATCCAGCTGCAAGGGACATAGATCTCATTGAGCCCCCGCAGGTACAGGGGCTCATGAAGATCTACGTCTCTTGCTGAGAGCATTTTGCATCCATGTTCCATTGGTGGTTGTGACGTTTGGTCATTGAATACACAAGGATTTCATAACCGATATATATATATATATATATATATATATATATATATATATATATATATATATATATATATATATATATATATATATATATATATATATATATATATACACATATACATACATACATACATACATACATACATACATACATACACACACACACACACACACACACACATACACATATACACATATATATATATATATATATATATATATATATATATATATATATATATATATATATATATATATATATATATATATATATATATATATATATATAAATAAAACCAGTCCAAGAAAGCTGGCACCACACACTCCAAATATGGATCCAGGCAGCAGTGAAATACTTAAAATGTGAAGAAAGAAAGGATCCACATACACCACGTAGTTTAGGAGGGGTTACACTTTTATTCTTTGCACAAATTTTCACCCTCTCAGCGAGGGCTTCTTCAGGGGAATGCCCAGGGAACAGGTAACTAGGTAACAAAACATAATTTTACGTGTGAGAATGTAGTGCGCCAAAATGGATACAGAATATATACACATGCACTTTCAAATTATAAATTATCGTAATACTTTTACATATATAGACTAAGGTACAAAAGCACGTGCATATGTTCGTGATATTAGTGCGTCATTACTGATGACATGAAACTTTTATGAAACATGAGTATTGACACGCAGTGTGCGGAGGAAAAAATGTTGCAATGAAATATTTATAATAATCAACATTAACACCATCATCATTAGTAGAATTTTCAAACGTGCAGTCAAGAAAAATTAAAAAATCACACACACAAGCACAATGTTTGTATTATGCTTACGGTATAGTACGAATTAAAATACACGTGCATAAATTCTAGTACAGTGGAGTCCAGTTAACACGAACTCGCTTAACACGAATTTCCGGTTAACACGAACCGCTTTTGCATTCCCGGCTGACGGCCTTCTTATTATGTATTAAAATTTCACTGATAACACGAAATGCTTAACACGAAATTTCGCTTAACACGAAGCTGTTTTCGGTTCCCGACCAGAGCAATTTCACTATTATTCACCTGTTTAACACGAACACACATTCCAGTCTCAAACACCGAAAACCGATTCATGAAAGGGGCACTGCACATGTCGCTCTCGTGCTGTAGTACACACGACACATGAACGAACTCTAGCCTGTGATTGGCTGAATAGCCTTCAGTCGTTGTACTAATCCGTCTTCTCATTGGCTAGTGTTTCTGAACTGAATTCATGCATCATTCGTGTACCAACACTCCCTCAATTCAGTTAACTACCGATCACGGCTACCCCCAAGGTAAAACAGAAGTCGACTACGCTTGAAGTGAAAAAACAAGATTAATGAGATCCACGATTGTCTCTCTACACGGGCTGGCAATAACGCAAGACCGACTTCGATCATGGCCCGTTTTTTAAATGACTTTGACTGTGTTGCTTTTACAGATGCCCGTGTTGCTTTTACTTTACTATGGATTTTACCTGATGGATTTTACGTTAACTACGTGAGCTGTACACATCCTTGTGTTTTCCTAGCGAGCTGAACGTAATGTAAGCATATATAGTACAATAATGTGCACTTTTAACCTCGTACTCATTCATGCACGCATCTCTTACACACTTTTTCCTTGCCGGGAGGGCCGTGATCAATTTTGAGGCCATATTGGTTAACACGAAATATGTTTAACACGAAGTGATTTTCCGTGTCCCCAGAAATTTGTGTTAAGCGGACTCCACTGTACGTCATTCCTGTCAGTCCGAAGACAGCAATAGTTAATGACTCATGAGCATGACGTACTAAGTAGAAAATGCATCTAAAATATAACACATTACTATTTTTACTGTTACGTACATCATCATCGTCATCAATATCGTCAACATACTCAGAACTCACACACGAGCAAAACAAAAACATCTAATGTCGTAGAAAATCTCATGCAATCATGCGATGGGAACAAAAAAGGGTGGGGAGGGGGGGGAGGGGTCATAGAAATTTCTAAGTAAAACTAGTCACGAAACTCTCTCTCTCTCTCTTTATTTTTATTCTTACATGTAACACTCCATGCCTTGTGCGGCATTTCACGGATAGTCTGCATTCTCTTGTAACATTTATGAACGCATGTAATATACCACTGGCATTCCAGCAAGCCGCATTATGTAATATCCATGACCCCATGGACTCGGCCGCTGGCCAGATGGGATGCCGTCGATAGACACAGCATTAAACACTCGCGCTGCGTGGCAGTGCTATAGTTTCTTCGCATCGACCCGCGCGCGTGATGATTGCGGGTGTGCAGACTGTATAGCATCTGGCTGTGCGCGGTTTAGTGGCGCGGGGAGGCCACTATCGCATGTGTGTGCGGGTGTGTGTTTGTCTGTGTGTATGTGCAAGTGTATGTGTGTGTGTGTGCATGCGCGCATCCCTACGTGCTTGCGCATGCGCGCGCGTGCGTGCCAGTGTGTGTGTGTGTGTGTGTGTGTGTGTGTATGCGTGTTGTATGTTTGTTGGAGTGAGCCGTGTTGATTTTTATGATGAGAACAATACCGGTTTTATGTACAAAATCATTTATACTCTTTATATTTGCTGTAGTGATAGAATGTATGTGTACATGATATACTGATGTGTGTGTGTCAGTGTGTCACAGTGTGAGTGTGTGTGGAGGGTTGTGCAGGCTTGGCTTGGAGCCTGTACAGGCTACAAGCTAATCTGACACAAACCTGTGCACGTGGCAAATGCACACCGGCGCGTGTGTGTGTGTGGGTAAGAGAGTGATGTTATGTACATTATTTTGTTTTGTCGTGTGTAGCAAGGACAAAAATGAAAACAGGTCTGCGCACCTATTCTTTTATCCTTGAAAAATAAAGTTTCATTTCATTCTCTCTCTCTCTCTCTCTCTCTCTCTCTCTCTCTCTCTCTCTCTCTCTCTCTCTCTCTCTCTCTCTCTCTCTCTCTCTCTCTCACCCACTTATCAGAAAAAAAAAATTTCTATCAGAAAACACCAACTTCTAGGTTGCAGTAAACTGCACGTGCACAAGTTCGTAAAAAAAATCATGTATTACTAGAATGGTCATGCAATGTTAGTAAGGTATCTATATTATATAAATATACTGATACGTCATCAATAACATTAACGTCATACGTAGAACTTGCACACATGCATTTCCAAGAAAACTGAAGTCTTAGAAAATGGTATAGAAATGTGCAATGGGAATAATAAAATAAAGTTTCGCAAAGGTCAGTGAGCCAGAAACTGGGAAATCTATCCCTCCCTCACTCTCTCTCTCTCTCATTCTCTCTCTCTCTCTCTCTCTCTCTCTCTCTCTCTCTCTCTCTCTCTCTATATATATATATATATATATATATATATATATATATATATATATATATATATATATAATATATATATATATATATATATATATATATATATATATATATATATATATATATATATATATATATATATATATATATATATATATATATATATATATATATGTCTGCTGGCAGTGAAGGTGATAATGTAATAGATATTGTATTTTTCAGGCAAGCCTAACTCCACACTCGTATATGATGCTGGAGAACTGTCCCTAGTGTATGATGAAGGTCAGAACAACTGCCACGGAAAGTACACACGTCAGGCGGTTCTCACATTCCGATGCAGCCAAGACACAGCCAACCAGGGCCCGCACTATCTGATGGTAACAGTTTTGGTGGACACTTCCATGGCAAAGGTCATCCGTTTGCAAGAGAGACAGATCCTCATCAACCTCCGCAGTTGTGGGGACTCATGAGGATCTTTGCCTGATTATGTCATTTTCTGTCATTGACCTTTTGGCTGTCCATATCACTTTTTGTCCAGGTGATTCTTGCAGGAATTTCTGCCTGGCTGCTTGGGCTCATGAAGATCATTGTTTCTTGCTGAACGCATTAATGTTAGTTGCACTAGCGTATTACTTGTCGGATCACTGACTTGTGGTGGCACATATCAACCTTTCATGTTGTCTTTTTAGCTTATCATGTCATTTCCTTGACGGTTGTTGTAGTGGCTCGTGAGAATCTGCACTTCTGGCAGACATATCTGGCTGGATATCTTGTGGCTTATTGGCCTCATTCTGATTTAAAACAACTCTTACTAGTGATGATCTTAACCCTTTACATGTCGGTAGTGGTTTTTGTCACGGTCATTCTGACAGGAATCATCGTGATAAAAACCACTACCAACAGACAAAGAGTTAAGGCTTTATTTTTTACCAAAACTTTCCCTTCACTGTTTGCAGGAACAGTCAGACTGCACATACACATTTGACTGGCCCACACCTCTTGCCTGTCCCCCCCACACAGTAGTGGACTGCACCTACACGGACAGCGAGGGCAACCTGTACGATCTGTCCAGCCTGGCACGCACAGACAGCAATTACGTGGAGATGGGGACGGATGGAACAAAGATTATTCTAAATGTCTGCAGGTCACTTGTGCATAGGAAGGGTATGCAAATTGTTGGATGTCCTTGTGTAGTGTTATTTGTAGTACATAGGGCTTAACCCATTTAGCCCCGAGTCCCTAAAGCAGGAGGCGCCAAGCTAATCTGGCACTTCCCTTGAATTATCATGGTCAATCCATCTCCTTCAACTGGTACATATAGTCATTAGGCAACACCTCCAAAATTTTAGAAATGGGATCTTGGGGCTGAAAGGGTTAACTCACATAATTGGATAGTTTACACAGGGTGGCTTACATTTTAAACCATTTTAGATTTCTGCAGGAAATATAATAAGACTATAAGAAGCGACAGTCTTGCAGACAGGTGCACTAATGCTGAAGGAGTCAACTTCACTAAATGTAGGTGTAAATCTACCCACTACATCAATTTACCCACCATGGGAGTCCTTGTCTGAAATATTGCGCAGTGGAGAAAATGTATTTGTTTCTTCAAAAACATTACTGATGACATGACTACATGGGAATGTCTACTTCTAGGCTCAATTTTAGCCTACTTGCCCGTTGTGTGCCCACACAACCCGAGAGGCACTCGGGGAACCCCCCAGAGGGGCCGAGAGTTATCTCCCCATACCTGCCTTACCAGATCCGGTCACGAGACCGTCCAGTCTTGCTACTTCGCTCGTGGAGAGAAGACGTGTCTGGCCTGCGCTCTCGCTGCCTCGACCGGTCTTCTGCCTACCGACGCTCGTTGCCGACTTCGTGTGCTCTGCGCCCACTTCTACCCTGCCTTCTACCCTGCCTTCTCTTACTGCTTCGTTGGGCTGCCTGTGGGGATTCTTCTGCTTTGGTGGACGGCGGTTTGCCTGCACTTTTCCCCTTCCCTTCGTTGCAGAGGTAAGGTAGCGGTAGTTTCCTCGGCCGGCCCTCGGGCTGAAAGCCGGCTGCCTGTGGGTGCTTCCCTGCTTTTCTTGCTTAGTGGTCTCGTTTCAGTGCGTAGTGCCTGATTAGCTCACGGTCGGCTTTTGCCGTTTCACGCCCGTTTTGCACGTGGGCCTTGGGGCTCCTTCTGTGTTAGCCCGTTTAAAGGCCCTTTAGCCCTCCGAGAGTTCCCCTTTACGCTTTCACCGGGAGCCCGCCTGCGCTTAGCCATAATGTGGTTGTGCTCCCGGTGCGGTGACTTTAGGTGGCCGACGGACACCCACTCAGTCTGCCTACCGTGTTCGGGTTGTTCCTCGGACCGCAGGTGTAAGGTTTGTGCGGCCTGGCCTGAGGTTCTCTGGGCGGACCTTTGGTCCTTCTACCGCCGAGAGCGTTCCCGCCCAGTGAACGAGCGTCCGGCGCCCGTTGAGGCGGTGGCCGCCCTTGCTGTTTCCTCTGACCACTCCCGCACGGAACGGTCCTCTCGTCGGGGTTCACGTTCTTTGTCTGACCACAGGACCGCCACTGCTGCCACGCCCGCTGACCCTTTCGGAGGGTCTGTTTGCCGGCTTAGCGCCCGTCTCACTGAGAGTGGCCAGCAGCAGTCGGCCGTGAGCCGTCCGTCGTTGACGAGCCATCCTCACCACTCTCCCCGCAACAAGCCCACTGATCCTTCCGGAGGATCGCCTTGCCGGCATAGTGGCCTACTTCCGGAGTATGGCCCGGAGAGACGTCAGCACCGTCCTTCGCGACGCAGCCGCGACCCTGATCCTCACCGTTCCTCCTCCAGGCACCAACGCTCTCGCTCGCCTCGCGAGCGCCGTGAGCGGGATCCTCGTCACCCTGCTTCCCCGCGCGCGCCTTCGCGCTCCGCGCCGCGCTGGGCGTCGCCTTCATTGCGTCACCGCCCTCGTCGACCCTCCTCGCGTCGTCGGGACTCCTCGCCGCGTGCTCGTCGGGCGCCTTCCAGTCCTCGCTCCCGCGTTTTGGAGAGGTCTCGTCCTCAGTACCGCTCCCGGTCGCCTCCTCGCTTACTGCCGCGCTCCCTGCTGCCCTCGCGTCCTCTGTCTACGCCGGAGGTTCAGCGCTCTCCTTTGACCTCGCTGCGGTCGGTGGTGGTTCCGGTGCCTTCTCGACGCCCTCTAGAGGACGACGCGCTCAGCCTGCTGCCCGGAGACTCCGTCTCGGCCCTGTTGAACGAGGAAGGTCGCTCGACCTCGCCTGCGGCCCTCGAGGATGCTTCCCCCTCGGCAATCCCATCTTCTTCCCGGTCAGAGACGCTCTTAGCTCTGGATGAAGCCGCCAGGATCGTGGCCGCGATGCTGACGGTGGACGCCTGCCCAGCTTCCCCGCCTTTGAAGAGAAAGGTCGCTGCCTTCGTTGACGCGGAGAGGCAGATCAAGAAGTTTAAGTCGCTTCCCCAGCCGCCCGGCTTTAAGGACCTTCGAGACGTCCTTTCGTCGCACCTGCAGCTGGCCACGTCCCAGGAGCCGTTCTTCTTCTCCGACAGTCGCATGCTGGCCATTCACAGGCCTTCTCCATCCCTCTGCCTACGCTGGACCCGTCGGCCGTGTCGCTAGCCGGCGGCCCGAGTCTGCTGCGGCGGTCCCTGCCACGGGGCCTGGACAAGACAGCGTCCTTGGTCCGAAACACCTTAGCCTGCTCTGGGGTCTTGGAGTTCCTCACTCAAGCCTTGGTCCGTCGGGTGGAGGAATCCTGGCATCCTTCCGTCTCTCCCCTCCTAGGAGACCTGCTGGTCCTCGCGGAGACCGCCAACTGTGCCGCCTACCACTAGTCGGTCAACACGATGGCTGCTTCGGCCAACTGCGACCTCATGCGTCGGGATGCCCTGCTCCTCGCCTGCAGTACGTTGCCGCCGGACCTGCGAGCGCAGCTTCGCCGGGCCCCCTTGGGTGGGCCCTTGCTGTTCGGCGACACCTGGTCCACTGTGAGAGCCTCCAACCCCGGCCGCTGGCCCAGCAGTGCCCCTCCTCCACGCCGCTTTCGCCCCGCCCGCCAGGCTAGGGGTCGCGCCTCGCGGTCTGCTAGACCCGCTGCCCCCTCGGCTCCCGCCTCGGCACCCGTTCAGGCACCCGCCTTTGGCCAGTCCAGACCCCCCCCCCGGACGCCGTGCCTCCGCGTGGACCCGTCCCGGCAGGGGACGGGGTCGCGGGCGGCCCGCGTGACTCCCGGCCGACCTTGCCCCCGCCGACCTCCTCGGGGTCTCCGGTCGGTGGGCGGCTAGCCGATTTCCGCGGAAATTGGCTCACGCTCTTTGGCGACGACCCCTGGATTTGCGACACCGTCTCTACGGGTCTGCGGATCGTCTTCCGAAGCCCGCCGCCCTTACGTCGTTCCCCACTCTGGACCGAGATTCCCAGCGACCCGCTGAAGGCCGCCGCCTTGAGGGAAGAGGTGGCCTCCCTGCTGAGGAAAGCCGCCACAGAGGTTGTCCGAGTCCCCGACTCACCGGCCTTCTACAGCCGCCTTTTTGTCGTGCCGAAACCTGGAGGGAGATGGCGTCCGGTCATCGATCTTTCGGCGCTGAACAAGTTCATTGCGGCCCCCTCCTTCCGGATGGAGACTGCCAGAGCCCTGGAAGCCGCGGTCCAGCCTCTCGACTTCGCAGGCAGTCTGGACCTCTCCGATGCGTACCTGCATGTCCCGATGCACCAGGCCGCCAGGAAGTTTCTCAGGTTTGCGATCGACGGCGTCGTTTACCAGTTCCGGGCGCTGCCTTTCGGACTCAACCTCAGCCCCTGGGTCTTCACTCGGCTGATGGACGCCGTAGTCGCCTTAGCCCGACAGTCCTCCTCCAGTCCGACGTCGAACTACCTGGACGACCTCCTTTTGCGCAACCAATCGGAGACCGCGCTAGCCACGGACAGAGATGCTCTCCTGCACCTCCTGGCACACCTGGGCTTCCTAGTAAACGACGGCAAGTCGGATCTCTCTCCCTCCCGCCGGTTTGTGCACCTGGGTATGGAATTTGCTACCGACCTCAACACGGTACGCCTTCCGGCGCCCCGGGTCAAAAAGATTGCGGATCTAGCCGACCAGTTAGCTCGGGAGGGTGCAGCCCCCGCCAGAGTCTGGCTTCAGTTGCTGGGTTTGATGAACGCCGCAGCGGATCTTATCCCACTTGGGCGTCTCTTCTCCCGGCCGATTCAACTGCATCTTCTTCTCCATTGGCGCCCGTCTTCCGGAGACTTTACGACCGCGGTCCCAGTGTCCCAGATGCTCCGTCCGCACCTTCGTCAGTGGACCGACCCTACGTGGCTAGCGTCGGGAGTTCCCCTGACCTCTCCCCCTCCGCAGATCTCTCTTTGCGTCGATGCCAGCCTGTCTGGGTGGGGGGCCCATCTCCTACCGCGATTCCTCGCGACCTCGGGCCCCTGGCCCTCAGCCTTGGCGCACACCCACATCAACTGGCTGGAGATGCAGGCCGTCTGGCAAGCCCTTCAGGTCTGGGAGGACCTCCTCAGACACCAGGAACTTCTCATGCTTTCGGACAACACGACGGTGGTCGCTTACATCCAGAAGCAAGGTGGCACACACTCCCCCGACCTGTGCATGCTCCTCTACAGGATGATGCGTTGGTGCGAGGACCGGAGCATTATCCTTCGAGCCCGGCACGTTCCCGGACACCTGAATGTCTTGGCCGACTCTCTGTCTCGCCGCGGCCAGCTCCTACACACGGAATGGACCCTGCGACAGGACATCTTTTGGATGATCTGCGCCCGCTGGGAGACTCCCCAGGTCTACTTGTTCGCCACGAGGTGGAACCACCAGCTTCCCCTCTTCGTCTCCCCGATTCCCGACCCCCTTGCCTGGGCGGTCGATGCGCTCTC
This sequence comes from Semisulcospira habei, assembly GCA_036245525.1. Lineage (NCBI taxonomy): Eukaryota > Metazoa > Mollusca > Gastropoda > Semisulcospiridae > Semisulcospira > Semisulcospira habei. The sequence goes on from BTPG01000006.1 coordinate 194,971,966, forward strand.
CATTCCCTGGGATGGCCTTGTGGCCTATGCCTACCCCCCTACCGTCCTCGTTCCCAAAGTCCTCCTCAAACTTCGGGGCTGTTCGGCGATCCTCCTGTTGGTCACGCCGGTCGCCTGGAACCGCTCCTGGACCACCGACCTGCTCAGCCTCGCCACGGACCCACCCCTGCTGCTGCCCACCCCGCGGACCATGCTCAAGCAACCGCGCCAGCCGCTGTTCCACCCCTGCCCGGAGCGACTCCTCCTTCACGCCTGGAGGTTGTGCGGCAAGCCCTCGGAGCTAGAGGCTACTCGGGTGCAGCAATGGAGGTGATCGCTGCGGCCCGTAGACCATCGACCCTTCGAGTCTACGAGGGAAAGTGGCGAGTCCTCTGTTCCTGGTGCACCGATCACGGCCTTACGCCCACGGATCTGACTCATCCTCAGCTGGCGGACTTCTTTCTCTGGCTCTTCCAAGACCAAGGCCTAGCCCCCATCATGGTACGCGGTTACCTGTCCATGATTGCGGACACCTATCGTCACCTGGGACGACCCGATCCGGGCGCCTGCAAGGACCTAGCCGACCTTATGGGACACTTCGGCATCTAGCGCCCGACACTCCGCTCGCTCATTCCTCACTGGGACCTACCCTGGGTGCTCACGTGGTTGAACTCCGCCCGCTTCGAACCATTACCTGTGGCCCAGTTCGCGGATTTGACACGCAAGACTTGTTTCCTGCTGGCACTTGCTACCGCTTCGCGTGTGAGCGAGCTACATGCGCTTTCGGCACGCCCTTCCTGTCTGCAGTTCCGAACAGATGGCTCTGTCCAACTGCTCACGGACCCGGCCTTTCTGGCGAAGAACAGGTCTCCTTTAACTCCGCCTCAGGTGATCACCATTAGGCCGCTGAGAGACCGACCCCGGTCCCAGGAGACCAGGCTACAGGATCCCGTGCGCGCCCTTAAAATCTATCTGCGGCGATCTAAGCCCGTCCGCAGGGGACGGTCGCGCCTCTTCCTACCTCTAAGACCCTACCGGCGTGACATTACAGCCCAGACGATCTCTTCCTGGCTCCGCTGGGTCATACGCTCCGCTTATCAGGAGATCTCCCCTCAGGGAGCGAAGAGGCTGCACATTCACGCACACGAGATACGAGCTATGACCACGAGCATCGCGTTTGATCGAAACTGCGCTGTCAAGGACATCGTGGCAGCCGTGGGCTGGAAAACCGAGTCGGTCTTTGCCCGTTTCTACCTCCGGGACCTGGCTAGCCAGCGAGAGAATTCTGGTGGGGGACATCGCCGCCGCGCAACACTCCCTCCCGGCGCCACCAGCACCGTAGGTATGCACTTCGCTAAAATTGTCGGGAGTGTGCGACGGGGAGAACGGCGCTGTTCTGTTGGGGAGCTTTGGGCGGCACCCTCCTCCTCATCGCAATTCTCCCATGTAGTCATGTCATCGGTAATGTTTTTGAAGAAACAAATTCATTTTTCTCTAAAAGGTATTTTTTCGAAAAATACTTACCGATGACATGACTCGGATGACCCTCCCTCCTGCCCCGCTTGCCACTTTCGAGCGAAGTATCAGACTGAACGGTCTCGTGACCGGATCTGGTAAGGCGGGTATGGGGAGATAACTCTCGGCCCCTCTGGGGGGTTCCCCGAGTGCCTCTCGGGTTGTGTGGGCACACAACGGGCAAGTAGGCTAAAATTGAGCCTAGAAGTAGACATTCCCATGTAGTCATGTAGTCATGTCATCGGTAAGTATTTTTCGAAAAAATACCTTTTAGAGAAAAATGAATTTTTCTCTAAAATGTATTTTTTTGAAAAATACTTACCGATGGCATTAGTAATAGGAAGGTACACTTAGTTTACTGCTTTCAGCCTAAGCATCCGTTGTGTGCACAATAGAACCAGGGAGGCGACTCCAGGGAGTCGTTACCAAGAAACCCTGAGTGGCCTCCCCTGCCTCCCTATCCGGTCACGTGCTTGGTAGTATCCCACCAGTCTGTGCCTTAGCTCACTAGCGGCAAGCGGGGCAGGAGGGAGGGTCCTCTGAATAATGCCATCGGTAAGTATTTTTTTAAAATACATTTATTTTTTTCAAAATCATTACCGACGGCATTACTACTAGGAATGCTTCGCTTAGCTTAGCTATTTTAGCCCCAAAATCTTGTTGTGTACCACATGACAGGGGAGGCAATCACAAAGGGTGTCGTTACCAGGATACCCTGAGTGGCCTCCCCTGCCTCCCTATCCGGTGGCGCGCTCACCGTTTCCCTCTAGTCTCTTTGCTTAGCTCACCAGGACAGGCTGTGTGCACCTCGAGTGCTCTGGCTATGGATGGTGGGATTACCGTTGTGTACTCTGGATACTTTTGATTATTTGTGTTACGGACATTCGTGGACGTGTGGTCCACTGTGTATGGTGCTTGGATTACCTACATGTTCTGTGGATTACTTGGTGCTGGGTTTTCTGTGGGATTACCGATTTGAGCCATGACAAGGTAAAACAGCGGTTACTGCCTCCAGCCGATTACAACCGGCCAGCGGCGGTGACCGGGCGGTGATGTATGCAAGCTGACCGGGAGCACGGTCCCTCTTCGGAGGCTCCCCGCTTCTCGCCAGTCTTCTGTCCTTTGTTACAGTGCTCAGGTTTGAACCTGCACCAAGTGTGGCGCCTTCCAGTGGCCTAGCGGCAGCCATGATGTCTACCTACCATGCTCGGGCTGCTCCTCCGGTCAGACATGCGACAAGTGTGTGACGTGGGAGGAAGAGAGATGGTCGCAGCTGCGGGCGTTTTACCGGGTACCTCTCACACAGCTGACGAATAAGCAGCATCGACGACCATGAAGAAGAAGGCAGAGTCAGACTGGTCGGTGCCTCAGGCAGCGATGCTCCACCCTGAGTGGACGAATGAGCCTAGCAGCAGCGATCGGGGCTTGCCCCCATTCAAGCCTGGCACCAAGAGCTCCACCCCGCCTCGTAGAGGCCCCAGATATGCAAGACCACCAGCAATGGGGTTCGTCCCCTAGGTATGTGTCGGCATACGGAGCTCGGTCCCCCCGCAGTAAAGGTGTCGGGTGGACCTATCACCCTCCAGGAGTGAGACAGAGAGAGAGAGCCCAAGCGGGGGACCCCCCCCCGGGGGACCCCCCCCCCTCCACCCCCCCTCCACCCCCCCCTCCCCCCCCCCTCCGCGCCTTCTGAGAGGCTAGTGCCCGCCAGTCTTAGGCTAGACCAGCGCCGTCACCGGGCCGCGTCTACGACGCACCTCTCAGGGAGGGACAGGAAAGATGGCCACAGAACGCACACAAGAGCTCCACCCCGCCTTGTTGAGGCCCTGGATATGCGGGACTGCCCACGACGGGATTCGTCCCCTAGGTATGTGTCGGCAGATGGACAGGGAAATGATTTGGAGACCGACGCTTTCCCTAGGGAGGATGGACATTTGGTCATTAGAGCCAGCCGACAGGATGTGCTTCCCTGTCGCGATTGGACCCCCGGGATACCTCCCCCACGCCTTAGGAGCATGGAGAGGGACACAGGCTTTAGGGTCTCGAGTCGAAGAGTGGAACCTCAGATGAGAGCAGACTCGCAGGGTAGATCCACCGTGACCGAAGCCCTATTGGAAGGAACTAACTCGGTCAGCAGCCGATGAGAGGTGGTTCCTCATCGAGTGCGGGGGCCCTGGAACGCCTTCCTGCCAACCACCCACCCACATTCCGCCCTAGGAGGTAGAGAGGGACTCACAGCGGCCATGGCCCAGCGACACGCAGTGACGAAGTCTACACTTTCATTAGGGCGACTTCCCAGATCTTTCCAAACAGTGGGTACAGCATCTCTACTGTTGTCTCTAGGTCTGCTTTCAGAGACTCCGCTGGGATGCCATCTGGCCCTGCTGCTTTTGCCATTCTTCAAAAATGCCACTGCTCTTCTGATCTCTTCCCGGCTGGGTCTGTCACAGCTGATGGGTAGGTCGGTCTCTGCTGGCTGGATGTCTGGGGGGTCGGGTGGGCTGGGTCTGTTCAGTAACTCTTCAAAATACTCGGCCCATCTGTCGAGTTGGTCTGCTCTGTCTGCAATAGGCTTGCCTTCTTTGTCTTTTACTGGTCTTTCTGCATGCCCATACTTGCCCGACAATCTTCTGGCAATGTCGTAGAGCTGTTTCATGTTGCCGCTGCCTGCTGCCTTTTCTGCCTCTGCTGCCAGGCTGTCTGTGTAGGCCCTCTTGTCTGCCCTGATACTCCTCTTCACCTCGAGGTTGGCTTCCGAGTATTCCTCCTGTGCCCTTGCTTTGGCTGCTCTCGTACGACTGTTGTTGACAACTGCTTTCTTCTGCTTCCTCACTTCTATCTTCTTCAAGGTCTGTGCCGACAGCCAGTCCTTGTGATGGTGTTTCCTGAACCCTACAGTGTCTTTGCAGGTTGAGTTCAGCGCCTCTCTAACTGCCTTCCACTGCTGCTCTGTGGTGACCGCCTCCTCTTCATTTACTAGCTCCTGTAGCGCTTGAAACCGGTTGGACAGCACCAGTTTGAACTCTTCTCTCACTCCAGTCTCTCTCAGGAGGCCTACATTATAGCGCTGTCTTCTTATTGTCTCTGTGCGGATTTTCTTTAACTTGAGCTTTATTCTTAAGGTAAGCAGATGGTGGTCTGAGGCGCCATCTGCTCCCCTCCTCACTCGAACATCTTGAAGGGATCTTCTAAATTCTTGCTAATGCAGATATGGTCTATTTGGTTCTCTGTAGTATAGCCAGGCGAGACCCAAGTTGCTTTGTGTATTCTTCTGTGTGGGAAGATTCTGCCTCCAATGACAAGTCTGTTTAGAGCACAAAAGTCTACAAACCTCTCCCCGTTCTCACTCATCTCCCCTAGTCCCTGTCTCCCCATCACCTCTTCGTATCCGGTGTTGTCCTCCCCTATTTTGGCATTAAAATATCCCATGACGATGGTGATGTCTCGCTCCACACATTTGTCCACAGCACTCTGGAGTCGGCCGTAGAACTCTTGTTTCTCTTCCTCGTCACTGTCATTAGTGGGCGCATAACACTGGATGACGTTGAGCTTGATCTTTTTCTTGGTCCTAAAGGCTGCTGTGATAATTCTTGGCCCAAGAGGTTCCCAGCCCATCAGCGCTCTCTGTGCCACTGGTGACAGCATGAATGCTACTCCTTCTGTATGGGGGGGCATTCTCCTCTTCATGACCTGAATACAGAATCATCTCCCCACTTAACAGCCTTTTCTGGCCAGACTGCGTCCATCTGGCGTCACTGATACCTAGCAGGGAAAGGTTGTACTTTTGCATTTCCGCTGCTATCTGGGCAGCCTTGCCGCTCTGGTACATGGTCTTGACATTCCATGTGCCCATGGTTGTGTCCCTGGATAGAGAGAGGTGGCTCGGTCCTGTGGCTTTCGAAGACTTCTGGCTTTCACCACAGGACGTCATATATCTTCTGGTAGAAGAAACTTCCTCCTCCAGGAAAGGAATTGCTGTTTGTCTTTTCGTCGGCGTTTTTGTAGCTATTTCCTTATTTGCAGGGTGAGGAAGCTACCCCCACGCCCAACCCCCTTACTAGGAGGACCAGGGGTTTTCTGTCGGGGTCACCTTCCCTTAGACCATGTTTGTTCACGGCACCTTATTTCATTCGGTGCACACCTCTCGCGAGGGACCCCCTATCCACCACCCAGGGGACGGGCCTCAACGCCATATGGTCCCAGCACGAGGGATTAGGACCTTGGTGGCCTTTTTTCAGCAGGACCAAAGGCTGGACCACAGTCCTTCAGAGACACGCTGTGGACCCCCCTTCCTCAGCTCCGCATCCATGGTGATCGCAACCCTGGCAGCAACTGTTTGTACGGGCACAGAGCAGCTGGCGCTGCACGCTGGGAGATGGCCAGGCAGCACTCGCACCAAGAGGCTTCTCGGGTGCGGCAGTGGATGCGATTGCAGTGACACGCGGAGTCTCTGACAGTACTGTATATGAGGGAGAGTGGCGAGTACTACAGGCCTGATGGGCAGCGGAGCAACTCTCCCCATGGACTGGATTAACCCCTATTGGCCGAGTTCTTCTAGGGGTTCCCAAGCAGAATCGGACCCCCCCCCCCCCCCCCCCCCCCCCCCCCCGGTCATCATTTGAGAGTACCTGGTGGCAGACTCTTATCGGCACCTAGCACGGCCAGGCCCGGGCTTCGGCAAAGACCTCTCGGCTCAGATGGCGCACTTTCATCGGCAGTACGGCCGGCTGCCACTTGCACGGCTTGAAGATCTAACAAGAAGACCTGCTAACTGTTCGCCCTCGCTTCGGCCTCACATTTAGCAAGATTACGCCTTCTCGGGGCGTCCCTCCGGTCTCCAGAACAGGGCCGATGACTAGGTGCAGCACCCCACCGGCTTGACTTTTGGGCTAAGAACCACCTTCCAGCATCCGCTCCGCAAGTTCGATCATCTGTCCGCTCAGGGCTACAGACCAGTCCCGGGAGTTCCGCCTATACGACGCTGTCAGGGCACCGTAAGGTGGCAGGCGCAGGACTACACCACTAAGACAAAGGCGCACGCCTATTCCTGCCCTTGGCTCCGGGCAGATGAGACAGCTCGGCGCAAACGGTCCCTAGCTACACTGGGTCGTTCCGCACAGCACTCCCTCCTGGCGCCACAGGCGCCATGGGTAACACCTAGCTAAAATTGTTGGGAGTGGCGCTTAGGGACGGGCCTAGATAGTGAACGAGCAGAGTGCTCGGGCAGGGGAAAGGTGTACCAAATTGCGGCAACCTCCTCCTATTCGCCATTCTTCCTAGTAGTAATGCCGTCAGTAATGATTTTGAGAAAATAAATAAATTTTTATCTAAAATGTACTTTTTCGAAAAATGATTACCGACAGCATTACTCGGAGGTCCCTCCCGCCTTCCCCGCTTGCCGCAGTCGAGCTAAGACTTGGAGACTGGCGGGAAACGGTGAGCGCATCACTGGATAGGGATGCAGGGGAGGCCACTCGGGGTATCCTGGTAACGACACCCCTTGTGATTGCCTCCCCTGTCGTGTGGTACACGAGTTTTTTGGGCTAAAATTGCTAAGCTAAGCGAAGCATTCCTTGTAGTAATGCCGTCCATAAGTATTTTTCGAAAAAATACATTTTAGAGAAAAATTCATTTTTACAGAAAAATACATTTGTTTTCTCAAAACTCTTACCGATGGCATTACTAATAGGAAGAATAGCGAGTAGGAGGAGGGTGCCGCCCACTATGCAATCCCCAAGCGTTAATTTTGCAAGGAACAACCGCACCTCCCCCCCGTGCGTTAATTTATCGAGGCCCCCCCCCCATGCGCCCACTTTCAACGATTTCAGCTAGGCGTTACCTATGGCGCCTGCAGCGCCAAGAGGGAATGCTGCGCCGCCGAGATGTCCCCCACTAGGGCTAGGTTGTCACACTGGCCGGATAGGTCCCGTAGAAGCGGGTGTCTCTCACTGCACAGTTGCGGTCAAAGGCGATGCTCGCTGCCACTGCTCTGACCTCGTGTGCCTGGATGCACTTCTTTGCTGCCTTTGGGGAGAGTTCTTTGTACACAGACCCGATGACCCAACGTAGCCAGGACGAGATCGTCTGAGCGGAGATGTCACGTCTGCCCTGGGCAGGAATAGGCGGGAGCACCCTTGTCTGAGTGGCTTTGTTCTGCGCAGGTATATTCTCAACGCCCTGACCGGGTCCTGCTGACGGGACTCCCGGGACTGGTCCGTCCCCTTGATCGGGCAGATGGTTAACACCTGGCGTGCGGCTGCAGGTGGCCTATTCTTGGCCAGAAATGTTGGGTCGGTGAGGAGCTGCACCGATCCATTGGCCCTGAACTGGAGACAGGAGGATCGCACCGAGAAAGCGTTGATCTCGCTCACCCTGGACGCTGTGGCGAGGGCTAGAAGGAAGCAGGTCTTCCTGGTCAGGTCTCCGAACTGTGCCAAAGGAAGAGGTTTGAAACGGTCCGAGTTGAGCCATGTCAGCACCCATGACAAGTCCCAGCATGGGATCAATGAGCGGGAGACCGGCCACTGAAGATCCAGGTGTGCCATCAGGTCAGAGATGTCCTTGCAGGCACCCGGGTCTGGCCGACCCAAGTGGCGATAAGTGTCTGCAATCATGGCCAGGTAACCTCTGATGGTGATGGGGGCCAGGATCTGCTGAAAGAAGAGCCACAGAAAGAACTCGGGTCAGTTGGGGAGTAGTCGGATCCGTGGGGGAGAGCTGCTCGGTGGAGCACCAGGACTGGAGGACCCGCTACTTTCCCTCGTAGACGTTCGGGTAGAAGCTCTGCATGCCGCTGCGATAGTTTTCACCGCGGCACTCGAGAAGCCTCTTGCGGCGAGGGCCTGCCACAAAATCTCCAAGCGTGTAGTAGCAGCTGCTCCAGGCACGGGTGCAACCCTTGAGCTTCTCGAGAACCTTGGGTACTAGGATGGAAGGCGGATACGCGTACGCTAGCAGGCCGTCCTGCGGGATGGAGAGTGCATCTACTGCCCAGGCCACTGGATCCAGAATGGGTGAGACAAAGAGAGCCAGCTGTCTGTTCCACCTCGTGGCAAAGAGGTCGATCATGGGCATCTCCCAGCGTGCGCAGAGTAGTCTGAAGATGTCTGGGTGAAGCGCCCACTCTGTGTGGAAAAGTTGGCCGTGACGTGAGAGGGAGTCTGTGGGGACATTCAGGTGGCCCAGGATGTGCCGCGCTCAAAGTGTGATGCCGCAATCTCTGCACCACAGGAGGATGCAGAGGGAGGGTAAGCGCATCCCGCCCTGGTTCTGTATGTAGGCCACAACCGTTGCGTTGTCGGAGAGAACCAGGATCTCCTGGTGACAGAGGCAATTCTCCCATGGGACGAGGGCGAGCCAAGAGGCCTTCAACTCAAGCCAGTTGATGTGTCTGCCTGCGTGGTCCCTTGGCCAGGTGCCTGACGCTGTGACGAACTCTGGAAGCAGGTGTGCTCCCCAGTCGGAGAGGCTCGCGTCCGTGCAGATGGACAGCTGGGGTGGAGGGGAGGAGAAAGCCTGCACATGCCAAGGAGTTGCGGACCAGGGTCGCCGTCTTGTCCAGTCTGCGGGGCCACCGCGTGCGCAGGCCCCCGGGGGCTCCTGCCTGCAACAACGCCGCCTTGTCCAGAGTAGGCAGGGAACAAGAGAAAGCTTGGGAGTGACCAGCATACCACTGATGTAAACTGATGTCCATTCCGGCCGGCCATCTGGAGTCTGAAAAGAAGCCCCTGTCTCCGAAGTTGTCTTGAGGGAGGTGTGCCGAAAAGGCCTCCGAGAGGTCTTGAAAGCCATTTGGCTGAGGGAGGGAATTGTGTCGCTTGGACTGCCGAGGCGCATCTACCATCGCTACGGCTTTCCTCTTCAGGGGAGGGGAAGGGGGGGGGGGGCAGGCGTCTGGAGAGAGAAAAGACGAGATAAGCTGGGAGACCTCATCCAGGGAGCGGAGGGTCTGAGAGCTCGGAGCTGCGAAGGCCGAAGGAGCAGACAGGGAAGATCGCGTGCTGGGGGATGCCGAGCGAAGGTCCTCCTGACCTAGGGCAGACGCCGAGTCCTCTGGGTGGAGGCTGAGAGCCTCGTCATCGTCCGATACGGCCCGCAGTAGGGGGGAGCGAGTGCCCCCGCGCAAAGAGCGAGGCATATTGACCAACGAGCGCCTACTCCCATGATGAGGATGGGGAGCTGGGAAGAGGTCGAGGCGAAGCCTCGCTGAATCGCTAGAACAGCTACTCCTAAGGGGGCTCCGATGCTGGGGGCGAGGGAGACTAACCCGAGAAGAAGAAAGATCCTTGGAGACACGACAGGACGAACGGCCGCTCTGAGATGTCAAAACGGAGAGCCGCCTCTAGGAAGGGGAAGAACGCTGTGGCGGACGAGGGTTCCTCCTCCGCCTCAGGGTGGTGGAGCGGGAATGTGGAGAGGAGAGAGCCAAACAAGACCTTCCCTGCGACGTACCTCCTGGTCACGTGGTTCCCGCGAGCTGGGTTGGTGATCCCTTCCGGAGCGTCCACTGGTGGCCAAACGAGGTGATCTCCTCCGCTGTCGAGCTGGTTCAGGAACCGAGCCGTGGTAGCCATGAGTGTCCAGCGCTTCCTCGCAAACCTCGTCTTGGGTTGAACACTGCTGCCGACTGCGTCTCGTCGAATGTGAGGTCCCAGTGGATGCATCGGGCCCAGTGGGGCTGTTAAACTCCGCAAAGCAGGAGGCCCTAGGACGCTGATGGCCCCTGTCAGGTCCTACGGAGCTGTTGGGCCAGGCTCCTGCGTCCTGTTCCTGATGGGGAACCCCGCCCTGTCGTTTCCTGACACTCCTCTCTCTCGGAGTGGCAGGACACATCTGGTAGAGGAGCTTCCTTCACTGAGGTCGCTGTGTGCCCCTCTCCGCTCTCCCAGAGTGGGGGGGGGGGGGGGGGGGCAGGGCTCTGAGGCTTGGCCCTGATGGAGAAGCATGTCCCGTTGGCGGCTGACAGGCTTCTCTCTCTCTGAGCGGAGGGTCAGGGCACCTGATGCCTGGTCCTGACGGGGAAGCACGTCCTGTCAGTGGCTAACTGGCTGCTCTCTCCCAGAGTGGTGGGTCGGGACCTGGTCCAGACGTTCCTGTCAGTGGCTGACAGGCTTTTCTCTATCTCCGAGCGGAGAGGCCTGGACCGGGGGGGTGAGGGGGCGGAGGGGTGTGGGGGGGAGGGGGGTTGGGCGGGGGGGTGGTAGCAGGGCCCGATGCGTCGACAATCCCATGATATCCGAGATGGCACGCCTATGCGGTCCTGGAACGGCGGCGGCCTTGGGTGGGATGGGTGGCTCCTGGACCGGGGGGGTGGGGGGGGGGGGGCGGGGGGGGGGGGGGGTAGCAGGGCCCGACGCGTCGACAATCCCATGATATCCGAGATGGCACGCCTATGCGGACCTGGAACGGCGGCGGCCTTGGGTGGGGTGGGTGGCTCCTTGGACCAGGTCAGCCTATCCCTAGTGTAGAAGGCTGAGACCACCGCTCCTCAACCCATGTAGTGCAGGTACTACACATCTGCCCGGAGGAGCAACCCGAACACGGTGGGCAAACATCGTGGGAGTCACTCGGCCACAGGAAATGTCTGCACCTGGTGCAGGTCTTCACCTGTGTACTGTAACAGAAAACAGACATATGCCACCATAGGAGTATGGGGCCTCTTGGTAGAGGACACGTGCTCACGACCGGTCGCAAACAGAATCTCCCGCGAATGCCGCCACCTGGGAAAAGTCGCCGGCTGAGAGGCATTAACCAAGGCTTTACCTTGTCATCACCCGCAAAGCTACTAGGTAATCCCTCTAGTGACCGACCACCAAGGTAATCCACACCAAACCAAATACAACACCAAGCACAACGCCAAGTCCACCGGTACTCCCACCATACACAGTCGAAGCTAGAGACGAAGGCTGAACACAACCATTCATGGTGAGCTAAGCGAAAAGACTGGCGGGATACTACCAAGCACGTGACTGGATAGGGAGGCAGGGGAGGCCACTCAGGGTTTCTTGGTAATGACTCCTTGGAGTCGCCTCCCTGGTTGTGGTGTACACAACGGATGCTTAGGCTGAAATCGGTAAGCTAAATGTACCTTCCTTTTAGTAATGCCATCAGTACGAGTTTTGAGAAAACAAACACAACTGCTGAAGGCTGTGAATTAGGAAATTTAGACCGTGAAATAGTACCACTTGTCACTTGTGAGACATGACAGTGGTAGATTGTTGTCCCTTTGGCTGTCAGTCGCGCTTTTTTGTCATGTTGATTCCTGTAGAAATCATCGTGACAAAAAGCAGTACTCACACCCAAAGGGATAAGGCCACATTGGTTCAAGGCAGTGCCAAGCTAGCCTGCCATCGCCCGTAAACTATTGTGGCTCATCCATTGCTTATATCTGCAACAATCTTTATTCTTTGGCTGTCGGTAGCTCTTTTTCTTGACATAATTCCAGATCTGTCTGCACCGTTATGTCTTGGGAATTGGCACTGTGATATGCTGCAGTTTTGACATGGACAGGATACCAATGTTTCTCTTAATGTGTTTACTTGCTTATTTCTTTTCTTTTACTCATTCATTGATTGATTCATTCTTTATTTAATTCATTTGTGTGTTCATTCATTCGTTTTTTCGTTCGTTATTTTGGTTCTTTCGGCCAGCCAATAATTCATTCTTCATTCATTCATTCATTCATTCATTCATTTATTCATTCATTATTTGTGTTTAGGTGAAACTTGTCCATTTGACTCGGCATCCTGTCTGATCAACATGACTGCTACTGACCCGCAGAAAAAGTAAGTGTGAACAGTGCTTAATCCACACAAACTGAGCCTTGCCTGTAGAGCTACATGTATCACATTGTAGTGTGGATAGAGGGTGGTGTGCATTATTGGACTCTCCTGGGTTGGGCTTGTCTTTCTAAGCCTCTTTCTTCTTTCTTGGATGCAGGTGGCTTCAATATGTCACGGTACCTAGACATCGTAAAGTCAGATCACATTATTCATGAGCACATTATTGTTGTACTGAATTTGTAGACTTGTGAAGAAAAAAACACTCTGTAAGAAAAAAGGTCCTCGGGTGGACATCAGCCTATGTGTCGGCTGTCGGCAGCCAGCAGCCAGCATCCCCTTAGGAGCTAGAGATCTGTGAGGATTATGCCCGATACTGCGGCATACTGGAACGCATAATACTGAGGCTGACTTCTATTTCTTTGCATTGTACACGCTTGGAGGTCAGCTTGGTCCGGTTTTCTTGTCGGTTTACTTATGACCTTACATATTATTTTTAATTAACCCATTTAGCCTCAACACTCTATGGTGAGAGAAGGATTGACCATGATAATTCAAAGGTAGTGTCAGAGAGGAATGGAGGGAGCTGGTTGCCAAGTCATCAGTGGTGCCCCAACGGTCGGCAAGACTACGAGATATAGATAGATAGATAGTGTCGGGTTAGCTTAATCTGGCACTACCCTTGAATTATCATGGTCAATCCATGTCCCGCAACTGGTACATAGTCGATAGGTAACATTTTCAAACTTTAGGAAATGCGTCCGTGAGATTAAATGGGTTAATGGGCACTTACAGCTGAGAGAAGGAAGAGAGCGAGATTGTGAGAGAGAAAGCAGAGAAAGAGTGCAGTAAATACCCTAAATTTCAGATTATAAGCCGGGACTTTTTTCCCCAGCTTTAAACCCTGCGGCTTAAACAGTGATGCAGCTTGTTTGCGGATTTTCCAATTCCAGGAGCATCACACCCTTGTCTATTCTTAGCTTCTCTGTAACTCAAAATATTGTGTTTACTGTTCACTAATTTGTTTCCTCAAAAACATTACCGATGACATTACTGTCTGGAAGTGTCTACTACTTACTCAATTTTAGCCTAAGAACCCGTTGTGTTCCTACACAACCCGGGAGGCACTCGGGGAACCCTAACTAGGACCAAGAGTAGCCTCCCGTCTGGCCTATCCGGGCACTCACCACGTGGCCCAATCACAATCAGTCGTTTCTACTTAGCTGTACTGTTCAGACGTGCATAGCCTATAGGACCCCAACCGTTTTAACGGTTCTTTTGAATTACTGTGTTCCTTTGGACTTGTGCCCTCTTATGTGCTTGGATTTCGGTGACTGTGCTTGGATTTCGGTGCTTGTGCTTCTGGGGACTGTGTTTTTCGTGCTCTCCTCTCCGTGGTGTTTTTCAGTGGCAGAGTGCGGTCTTCGCGTCGCGGGCCCTCAGGGACTTCTTCCGCCGCCGTTTGCTGTTGGTACTATGGCGGTTCCTATCCCCATCACCGCAATGCAGGAGAGGTAAGGTATCGGTCCCCGCCCTCAGCCGGCCCCGGACCGGGTGCCTGCTTTGGTTGGAGGTCTTTGTTTTCAATCGGACCGTTTCGCGCAGATCTATCGTTCTCGTCGCAGCCTCGCGGTGCTTGCGCCCGGTCGCCTACTATATCTGCTTTCTGTTGCAGTAGCCCCGTGTGTAACTGCCAGCGGTGTGGAGCTTTTCAGTGGCCGTGTGATAATCACGAATTCTGCCTCCCTTGTGCGGGCTGCGCCTCGTACCACACTTGTGCAGTCTGTCGCCTGGCCAGAGCAACGCTGGTCGCAGCTTTGGGGATTCTACCGGCGCGAGCGCCCGCCTCCGGCTAGTGACCGTGCGTCCCTCATGGAGCCCCCCTCCGTGCCCGGCGCTTTACCCAGTCGCGCTTGCACTGACCGTGGTGATCAACTGACATGTCGGACACTTGAGCCTCGCTCTTCCCCCAGGACTTCTACCCAGACTACGCCTGCTGACTCTTACGGAGAGTCCGCCTTAGGGCAGAGCGCCTGCCTTACGGAGGCAGGCCTGCAGCGCCGTGCTTGGCGCTGTGTTTTGTCCGAAAAGAGTCCTGAGCGGTCTCACCTGAAAGTGCCCGCGTACTCTTATGGAGAGTCGCTCAGTAGGCCAAGCGCCCGCCTTACGGAGGCAGGCAAGAGACCCGGCGTCCATGGACTGATGACCCTTTTGCAAATTCTCACTCGGCCACCAAAATTCGTCGTTCTAGCGCGTCCCGAGAAGAACGTCAGACACATCGTCCTGCTCTAGGTTCTGGCTGACACAGCCCCCAGCTGACCTCATCCTCATCACGTTCATCTACTTCGCGAGCTTCGGCCCCACGTTCTACTTCGCGCCTGTCTCGGCATGCCTCCCCCTGCAGGTTCCGTCGCCTTCTCCACCTCGGCCCCGTATTCGGCTCTCCGCAGACAGTGATCGCCGTCGCTGCTGCTCCCGTCATCGCAGCCGCTCCCGTCATCGCGGTCGCTCTTCCCGTGATAGGCACACAACTCGCTCCAGGTCCCCGCCTCCCGATCATGCTTTGTCCCCGCCTCCGCTTCACCCTCTCAAGCGGACACGACGCTCGCCAGTGGCTACGGTTTCTCGTCAGGATGTGGTCGGTGCTTTTTCTCCCTCCTGTACCCTCCACCAGATCTCGCTCCCTCCGCGGGATGAGGAGACTCTTAGTTTACTCCCGGAGGATTCGGTTTCGGCCCTGCACGACTTTGGCTGCTCCTCCCTCTCACCACACTCTGATGTGACTGATGGTCCTGCGTCGACTAGGAACCCTTCATTGTCCTGCGCGGAAACGCTTTTTGGGATTGATGAAGCAGCTCGTCTTATCGCGGCCGCCCTCCCGGCGGACGCGTGCCCCCTGTCCCCCCCGCTCAAGCGGAAGGTGTCCGCCTTTATCAATTCGGGCCGTCAGCAGAAGAGATTCAAGTCCCTGCCTCAGCCCCCTGGCTTTCAGGATCTGCGAGATTCATTCTCTGCTCATCTCCACACAGATTCCCAGGAGTACTCCTTTTTCGCGGATCGCAAGTGGCCGGCTGACCTTGACATCGCGTTCCGCCAATCTTGGTATGCGGGCCATTCCCAGTCTTTCCACTGTCCTCTTCCCATGTTGGACCCTCCGCCTGTAGCACAGCTTGGCGGCAACACTCGGCTGAGACACGCCCTCCCTCGTGGTTTGGATAAGATGGCGTCACTAGTGCGGAACACCTTGGCCTGTGGTGTTTTTTCTGGAGCTACTCACGCAAGCGTTTATTCGTCGCATCGAAGACTCCCGGCAAGCTTCGCCCCTCCTTGGTGATCTCCTCGCCCTCGCGGTCGCGGCGAACCGGGCAGCTTATCACTCTTCGGTCAATGCTATGGTGGGCGCTGCTAACTGTGACCTCATGCATCAAGATACCATTCTACAAGCCTGTCGTGGTTTGCCCCCCGATCTGAAGACACAGCTCCGTCGCGCTCCTCTCGGTGGCCACCTTCTCTTTGGTGAGACTTGGCAGAAGGTGAAGGATGGAAATTTAGACCGCTGGCCCAGCCGAGTTAACTCCTCTCGATTTCCAACTGACCATCTAGTTCGCTTTGAGTCTTTTATTCGAGATGCTTTTGTCAACAAGCAGCATGTCTATGCAATTTTCTTTGATCTTGAAAAGGCATATGACACTACCTGGAAGTATGGTATAATGTCTGATTTGTCGGACATGGGTTTTAAAGGGCACCTGCCTGTTTTTATTCACAATTTTTTGTCTAACAGGTCGTTCCATGTCCGTGTGGGCTCCACCCTCTCCGACTCCTTTGAACAGGAGATGGGTGTCCAGCAGGGCAGCATTCTATCTCCTGTTTTATTTAGCATTAAAATAAATAACATTGTAAAGGCCATCAAGGATGATTCTGAATGCTCTTTGTTTGTGGACGACTTTGCTTTGTGTGCACGAGGTCGAGGACTTGCGTCCCTTGAGAGGCGCTTGCAGCTGTGCGTTGATCGCATCCAGGGGTGGGTGTCTCTCAACGGATTCAGGTTCTCGCCCTCCAAGACAATCTGTGTGCATTTTACTAACCAGACAAAATTTTTTCCAAAACCTACCCTGAGCATTGCTGGAGTGCCAATTCAGGTGGCCGAAGAGGCAAAGTTTCTGGGGGTCATCTTTGACAAAAGATTGACCTTCTGCAACCATGTTACCTACCTTAGAACCTCTTGTCAGAAGGTCCTCGACATTCTTCGTGTCGTTGGTCGTACTGACTGGGGTGCAGACCGCATTGTCTTATTTCGACTGTACCGGGCCCTTGTTCGGTCCAAACTGGATTACGGCTCTGTGGTATATGGCTCGGCTTCAAAGTCTGTTCTACAGCGTCTGAACACAATTCATCATCAAGGTCTGCGCATATGTCTGGGAGCCTTCAGGACATCTCCAGTTCCTAGTCTGTATGCAGAGGCAGGGGAGCCTTCCCTCGGGCTCCGCCGCATCCGCCTCATGCTCAGCTACGTTCTGAAGCTGAAGGCCCATCCAGACAATCCTGCCTATGATTGTGTTTTTAACCCGTCGTTTGCAGAGATTTACGATGCCCATCCGGGAGCTGTCCGTCCACTTTCCTTCCGTGTCCGACCTCATCTGCAGGCGGCCGGAGTGGACCTGGATAAAGTTTCGGAATCTCTGCAACACGTCACTCCACCCTGGCTACTACCAGTTCCTGACATCTTGCTGGACTTGACCGCCCACAAGAAGGATTGTACTCCACCAGCCATATACCAACAGAGCCTCAATGAACTCCTTTCAATTTTTCATGGCTATTGTCGTCTTTATACGGATGGGTCCAAGTCTGAGGATGGGAGGGTGGCTGCGGCTGCAGTGTCCTCTCGCCATCCTAAACGCCCATTTAAGCTCCGTCTCCCTGACCATTCCTCTGTATTTAGTGTAGAACTGCAGGCAATTCTGCTGGCACTCAAGCATGCCTATCAGTCTCGGGAAAGGAACTTCCTGATTCTGTCTGACTCTCTTTCTGCCCTGCAGGCCCTTCAGGGCGTGGGAACAGACCATCCACTGCTGGTGCAGATTAGAGAGCTTTACGCAGACTTGATGAAGGAATATTATGACATCATTTTTATTTGGGTCCCAGGCCATGTGGGCATCGAAGGCAACAGAATCGCAGATTCTGCTGCCAACAGTGCCCGCAGTGACCCTGTCCCTGACACACAGACTGTCTATAGTGATTTTAAACCTGTGATTAGTGCGTACATAGCCCGCGAGTGGCAGTCCGAGTGGGACAAAGAGGAAGGGAACAAGCTTCATGAAGCTCTTCCTAAGTTGTCTGACAGTCTACCTTTCCGCTGCGGCCGCCGCCGTGAGGAGACTGTCCTTGCTAGGCTCCACATCGGGCACACGTATGTTACGCACTCTTACTTACTTAAACAGGATGAGCGTCCATGGTGTTTTGCCTGTGATGAGCAGTTTTCTGTTCGACACTTTTTGCTGTATTGTGCTGACCTAATTGACACCAGATATAAACACTTTACGGCAGACTCCTTGAAGGTTTTGTTCCGGGATGTTCCCCCGGACAAAATCTTCAATTTCTTGCGAGCATGCAATATTTTTAACAAGATTTGAGCATTCATAGACTATGTGAATCTTTTTTTATTTGCCCTTTTTGAGAGTCTGTAGACATTTCTTTTAATGACATGTGCGACATTTTAGCCTGAGATTTTTAATCTATATTTACATCTTGTCTTAAGACCTTGCTTTTAGTCTGGCTGACCAGATTTTTACCCATCCCGCCGTGAGATGGCCTTAGTCGCCTGCTCGGCGTTAAACCCAAATAACTAACTAACTAACTCTCGATTTCCTTTCGTTCGCCTCCACCGTTGAGACGATCCCCCTTGTGGACAGAGATTCTGTCTGACGAGTTCAAAGCCATCGCCTTGCGCGGAGAGGTCGACTCACTTCTACAGAAGGCCGCCACGGAGATAGTGTCTCGTCTCGACTCGCCAGCCTTTTACAGCCGCATCTTCGTGGTTCCGAAGCCGGACGGCAAGTGGCGTCCTGTCGTCGATCTCTCGGCACTGAACACGTTTATTGTGGCTCTGCCTTTTTGCATGGAAACCGCCCGGACCCTCAGGGCCGCAGTGCAACCCATGGACTTCGCGGTCAGCCTGGACCTCTCCGATGCGTATCTCCATGTCCCCATGCACCCGGCCTAAAGGAGGTATCTCCGCTTCGCCTTCGACGGCGTGATCTACCAGTTTCAGGCTCTTCGGTTCGGTCTCAACCTCAGCCCATGGGTTTTCACTCCAACATGGACGCCGTCGTCGCCAATGCTCGGCAGTCGTCGTCCAGTCCGATCTCAAACTACTTAGACGACCTTCTCCTGTGGAATCCGTCGGAGTCTGCCCTGAGGATGGACAGAGACGCCCTACTCCTGTTGCTGTTCCGTTTGGGGTTCCTGATCCATGCGGGCAAGTCGGACCTCTCGCCATCTCGCCAGTTTATTCATCTTGGGATGGAATTTGCAACCGACCTCAACAGGGTGAGTTTGCTGGCGCCTCGGATCCAGAAGTTGGCCTAACCTAGCTGCTCAGGTAGCCCAGGTGGAGTCCGTCCCTGCCAGAGTCTGGCTGCAACTTCTCGGCTTGATGAATGCAGCTGCGGATCTCCTGCCTCTCGGTCGTCTTCACTCCCGCCCGCTTCAGTTACATCTCCTGCTTCATTGGCGTCCGTCCTCCGGCGACATCGATGCCCTGGTGCCGGTGCCTCACATCCTTCGCCCACACCTACAGCGCTGGATGGACACCTCTTGGCTTGCTTTGGGAGTTCCTCTCGCCTCACCGCCCCCTCAGCTCTCGCTCTGCGTGGATGCAAGTCTCTCCGGGTGGGGTGCACACCTGCTCCCGAGCTTCCTCTCATCCGGTCTTTGGACGCCGGACCTAGCGGACAGACACATCAACTGGCTCGAGCTACAAGCAGTTTGGCAAGCACTCATCGAGTGGGAAGTCTGCCTTCGCCACCGAGGACCGCGGCATCTCCCTCCAAGCTCGACACATCCCCAGACACTTGAACGTGTTGGCCGACTCCCTCTCTCGGCGCGGCCAACTACTGCACACGGAATGGACGCTACACCCGAACATCTTTCAGATGATCTGCGCTCACTGGGAGACTCCCATGATCGACCTATTTGCCACGAGGTGGAATCGCCAGCTTCCCCTCTTCGTCTCCCCGATTCCAGGCCCTCTAGCCTGGGCTGTCGATGCGCTCTCTATTCCGTGGGACGGGCTCATTGCGTATGCTTATCCCCCGACGGTTCTCGTTCCCAAAGTCCTACTCAAGCTCAGAGGTTGCGACGCGGTCGTGTTCCTGGTCGCCCCATTCTCCTGGAACAGGTCTTGGACCATCGACCTCTTCAGTCTCGCCACGGGTCCCCCTCTTCGTCTCCCCACCTCGAGGACTATGCTCAAGCAGCCCCACCAGCTGCTTTTCCACCCGTGCCCGGAGCGGCTCTTCCTTCACGCCTGGAGATTGCGCGGCAAGCCCTCATCGCCAGAGGCTTCTCGGGTGCAGCAGTGGAAGCAATCGCTTCAGCCCGTCGACCTTCGACTCGGTGCGTTTACGAGGGCAAGTGACGAGTGCTCCAGTCATGGTGCGATGACCAGCATCTCTCTCCCATCGAATTGACTACTCCACAACTCGCTAACTTCTTCCTCTGGCTATTTGGAGACCTAGGCCTCGGCCCCATCACGATCCGAGGATGCCTGTCCATGATTGCTGACACTTACCGTCATCTCGGCCACCCAGACCCTGGCGCATGTAAAGATCTCGCAGACCTGATGGCACATTTTGGCCTGCAGCGCCCGGTTCCCCGCTCCCTGATTCCTCGCTGGGACCTACCCTGGGTCCTGACGTGGCTTAATTCGGACAGGTTCGAGCCGCTTTCCCTGGCTCGCTTCGCTGATGTAACGAGGAAGACATGCTTCCTTTTGGCCCTGGCCACGGCGGCCAGAGTAAGCGAACTACACACGCTGTCGGCAAGTTCTGCCTGCCTCCAGTTCCGGGCAGATGGCTCTGTGCAATTGCTCACCGACCCTGCCTTCCTCGCCAAGACCAGGTCTCCCTTGACTGCGCCCCAGGTCATAATTATTCGTCCACTGAAAAATGCGAATTTTCCTCGGGAGACTAGGCAACAAGATCCTGTGCACGCCTTACGCGTTTACCTCCGTCGATCCAAGCCCGTCCATCGCAGACGGTCACGCCTCTTTCTGCCTTTGGCCCCCGGCAGAAATGACATAACTGCTCAGACAATATCTTCCTGGCTACGCTGGGTCATACGGTCCGCCTATCAGGACCTTTCCCAAGACGGTGCGAAGAGGCTCAAGATCCACGCACATGAGGTTCGAGCCATGGCCACGAGAGTCGCCTTCGATCGCAACTGTGCTGTTCGAGACATCATGGCTGCAGTGGGCTGGCGGGCAGAATCAACATTCGACCGCTTCTACCTCAGGGATCTGTCGGGCCAGCGAGACAACCTCGTCCTGGTGGGGGACATCGCCGCGGCGCAACACTCCCTCCTGGCGCCGGACGCGCCGTAGATACGCACTGAGCTAAAATTGTCGGGAGTTTGGCGACTAGAGGTCTGGCTCTGTCGTATGCCCTTTATGACGGTACCTTAGGCGCGGCACCCACCACCTTTTCACCATTCTTCCAGACAGTAATGTCATTGGTAATGTTTTTGAGGAAACAAATTAATTTTTCTCTAAAATATATTTTTTCGAAAAATACTTACCGATGACATTACTGTCTGGAAGTGTCTACTACTTACTCAATTTTAGCATAAGAACCCGTTGTGTTCCTACACAACCCAGGAGGCACTCGGGGAACCCTAACTAGGGCCGAGAGTAGCCTCCCGTCCCGGCCCATCCGGGCACTCACCACGTGGCCCAATCACAATCAGTCGTGATACTTAGCTTACCAGCGGCAAGCGGGGCAGGTGGGAGGGTCCTCTGAGTAATGTCATCGGTAAGTATTTTTCGAAAAAATATATTTTAGAGAAAAATTAATTTTTCGATGAGCTCTATGTTAAAGTGTTAACTGTTCACGTTGCTACAGTGTTAACTGTTCACATTTTTTAATCAAAGCTGCATACAATTGAAGCATTCAGATCATTTGCTCAAGCACGCACCCTCATCATGCCAAAAACGAGACGAAATGCCTACGATGCAGCTTTCAAGTTGAAGGCGATCGACCTGACCATTAAAAAAGGCAATCGAGATTATGAACTTTATTTTTGTTGTATATATTTTCAGCTTATAAACCAGTGCAGCTTATTTGTGAATAAAGTAGAATTTTTTAATTTTATTTAGTGGGTGTGGCTTATATACAGGTACACTCAATAGACCGAAATTTACGGTATGCTACAAAGGTATTCTCACCAGGTATAGAGTGTAAAGCCTGTGCAAGCCACTTACCAGTGTGCTCCACTATAGTGGTTCATATTGTCAGTGTGCTCCACTATAGTGGTTCATGTTGTCAGTTGTGGATCATCCTTGCGTGTCATCCAAGCACTGTCCAAATGCAGACCAAACGTGACTGCCAAGTATGCAATGACTCCAGCAAAGAAAGTAACACGCTTAGAAATGACAAGTATACATGAAATATTTTCAAAATGGATGTACAGACAATAAGACAATTAACCACTTAACACTTTAAGCCCCAAGATAAATTTTTGAGGTGTTGCCTAACGACTATGTACCCGTTGTAGGAGAAGGGCTGATCATGATAATTCAAGGGTAGTGCCAGATGATCTTGGCGCCTTCAGGCGCCAAGCTCATCTGGCACTACCCTTGAATTATCATGATCAATCAATCTCCTGCTGCAGGGTCCCAGAGCTAAAAGGGTTAACTTTCATTTGCAACTGCAGCTGCTCTTCTGGCAAATGAAAGATAAGCAGTGAATTGTTTTGTTGTCTGTTTTGTCTAGTTTACAAATTAATTGTGTTGTGGTTGTCTTTTCTAGGCATGTTTCTGCAGGGTTGCACTTTTCTGAAAGACAGCGGGTATTCATAGCCACACTGACAGTTGAATTGATGCATAGCAATTTAGTGACATAATACTTTTGTGAGCATGCTTGTACCAGTGCACCAATCAGCATTCACTGTACAAAATGTCTCTAAGACTCCTGCTGATTGGCATTTTTCTGTGGCTTCGTTTGTCAGCTAACTATCTAAAAATAACACTTGTTTGGACTGCATTGTACTGATACCTACAGCATATCCTCTTCTTTGAATAATTTACATAGTTACACTCTTTGCAGACTTATTTTTACATTTTCATGCCCCTTTACCATGAGTCGCAATGCGTGTTCACACCCTTTCAATTGACCCTCGTTACATGATCTGGGATTTTGTAATGTGCAGTGCCTCACTTTTTACACCTTATGCAACCCTGTTCTTTCTAAGCTGGTGCGTAACTCTTGTGATGCATCCATTTGACCTCTGGCAGGTACACGAGCCTTGGTCAGGTGTCGAGCAACCCAGTCAGAATGGAGGAGGGTAAGCTGGTGATTCGCTACAACACTAGTGCACCGTGCAGTTATGGGGGCATCATGTCCACTTTCATCGTCTTTTCTTGTCCCACCAGTCAGCAGTCAGCACAGGTCAGTGTGTAGCGTGTTGTGTCATGTGTTATATCAGTGTTGTGAGGGTGTGTATTGTCTGTGTTTTGGACATGAGTAGTGTCTCTGTGTAATGTGAAGTTTCAGTGTGTTGTGTGTTGTCAGTTGGTTGAGTGCAGTTGGAGTGTACAGTGTTGCTTTATTAACTCTTTACATATGGCTGGCAGCTCCAGCCACTGTCCCAATGCGCAAAAGCCCATCAGGCTGACTTCAGCTGCTGTTGGCCCGTGCTTTATCTGTCTGTTAGCTGTTGGTAACAAAATTTAACGTGGGTATTTTGTCAGAGACTGTTGAAGCCATTGCCTTCAGACATGGCCCAAGGATACTTTTTGAAGATATTTGCTGCTTGGCTGTTGCAGGAGGGGGGTCCACACCACTTTGTCAAAAACAAGTGTGAGCATGGCTTTGCGTGGGAAACACCTGTCGCCTGCCCCGTCACACATCAGTCAGCAGGAAACGATTGCAATGTCACCAACCCTGCCACAGGTATAGCACTTTATGTGTCATTTGCTTGCTTTTCATTGTCTCTCAGGCCAAGTCACTCACTGACATTACTTCACGGTCACTTTCAAGATTCTTTGTATACAGTCATTCAGTATAAATATGTACAATGAAAATGGCTGCACATGTAAACACTATCCCACGTCAGGAAGAGCTGCATGAATTGTATTGGACATCTAGATTATTATCTTATTGTAAATGATAATGTGTGTGTGACACTGTAGGCATGTACTGCAAACACAATCTGCCCAAAACGACCCTGCATATATCCATGTGAAGCAAGAAGCTCCCAAAATACATTTAATGTGCAGTGTGTTGTCAGATCTAAATCTGCCAATTTCTCTTTGATCATGTTCACAGTCTTTCACTCGGTGACTATCTGACTGCATTTACTTACTTACTTACGCCTGTCACCCCTACCCGGGTATAGGCCGTCGACGAGAGACCTCCAGCAACTCCTGTCCTGTGCTTCTCCTTCGATTCTACTCCAGGTGGTTCCCAGTCTCTTGATGTCTGCTTGGAGGTCTCGACGCCAGGAGTTTCTCGGCCTACCTCTTTTCCTCTTTCCCTGAGGGTTCCATGACAATGCCTGCCTAGTGATACTGGAAGCTGGCTTTCTCAGACTGTGACCGATCCATCCCCATCTTCTTCGCCCAATTTCATTCTCTGCTGTTATCTGCTCTGTTCTCTCCCAGAGTCTGACGTTGCTGATCTTCTCTGGCCAGTGGATTTTCAAAATTCTTCTAAGGCAACTGTTCATGAAGGTCTGTACTCTGTTGACTGTGGTTTTTGTCAATCTCCATGTCTCTGCTCCATATAGGAGAACTGCTTTTACATTGGAGTTGAAAATCCGGACTTTGGTGTGTTGTGACAGCTCTCTGGAACTCCATACTTTTTTCAACTGGAGAAAGGCTGCTCTGGCTTTACCGATTCGTGCTCTGACATCTGCATCAGTGCCGCCTTTTTTGTCTATGATGCTCCCGAGATAGGTGAAGGACTCCACCTCCTCCAACGGGGTGCCAGCAAGCAAGACTGGTTCTTCCCTGGTTGCGTTCAGCCTCATTGTCTTTGTTTTCTGTTTGTGAATGGTGAGGCCCACTTGGGACGAGATGTCAGCAAGCCTCGTGGTCTTGTCCTGCATTTGTTGATGAGTGTGGGACAGTAATGCCAAGTCGTCTGCAAAATCGAGGTCGTCAAGCTGTGTCCACAGTGTCCACTGTATTCCACTTCGTCTGTGCTCTGTGGTCATCTTCATGACCCAGTCTATGGCCAGTAGGAAGAGGAACGGAGACAGCAGACACCCCTGCCTGACACCAGTTCTGACCTGGAGCTCTCTGGTGAACTGCCCTTCGTGGATCACGCGACATGTCATGCCATCATAGCTGCTCTTGATCAGGCGGACGAGCTTTGTGGGTACACCGTAGTGTCGTAGGAGTTTCCACAGAGTCTCTCGGTCCACACTGTCAAATGCTTTCTCATAATCCACAAAGTTGACGTACAGCGGGGAGCTCCACTCCAGAGACTGTTCCACGATGATGCGGAGAGTGGCGATCTGGTCTGTACATGATCGGTTCTTCCTGAATCCTGCTTGCTGGTCTCTCAGCTGGGGGTCAACGGAGCTCTTCATTCTTTCTAGGATGATCCTGTTGAAGACCTTTCCTGGTACTGACAGCAAGGTGATTCCTCTGTAGTTGGAACACTTGCTGAGGTCGCCTTTCTTGGGAAGCTTGATTAGGTACCCCTCCTTCCAGTCAGCCGGCATCACCTCCTCTTCCCAGATCTTTCCAAACAGTGGGTACAGCATCTCAACTGTCGTCTCTAGGTCTGCTTTCAGAGACTCCGCTGGGATGCCATCTGGCCCTGCTGCTTTGCCATTCTTCAAAAATGCCACTGCTTTTCTGATCTCTTCCCGGCTGGGTCTGTCACAGCTGATGGGTAGGTCAGTCTCTGCCGGCTGGATGTCGGGGGGGTCGGGTGGGCTAGGTCTGTTCAGTAACTCTTCAAAATACTCGGCCCATCTGTCGAGTTGGTCTGCTCTGTCTGCAATAGGCTTGCCTTCTTTGTCTTTTACTGGTCTTTCTGTATGGCTGACTGCATTTAACCAACAGTTTATAAACACATCATAATGCACAAAGGCAACTGTTTTCATCTTTGCTGTTCAGTTCTGTTTGTTTGCATGCCATAGGTTAACCCTTTGGCTGTCGATAGCACTTTTTTGCCGATGGTTCCTGCAGAAACCATGGTGACCAAAAGCACTACGAATAGCCAAAGGGTTAACTGGTAGTCAGTCTCAGTTGTTTCCGAGATTTTTTATGGACATTAGCAGTTGAGAGATTAATTCATTTAGCCCCAATGCGATACAGCAGCAGATGGGTCAACCATGATGAATTCAAGAGTAGTGCCAGATTAGCTTGGCGCCATCAGGCACCAAGTGAATCTGGCACTATCCTTGAATTATCATGGTCAATTTATCTCCTGCAACTGGCTCATTTGGTGACACCTCCAAAATTTTGGGGTTAAATGGGTTGATGGAGGACTGCATTTGCAGCCTTTGGATGTGTTGATGTTGTGCGCAGGCTATGAGTTCAGCTTGAAGTCTCTGAACAAGCCAGAGGGATGGGAGGTGAACGACAGGGACGGACATAACTTCAAGATCAACGTGTGCGGGCCCGTGGCAGGGAACACCTGCGCTCAGAACTCAGGTCAGGCCTTCAGTGACCATGTCAGTGGTGGTCTGTGTTTGTGGACCTTACAGCTGTAGAACCACAAGGTTCAGTATCACAGACCAGCTCCCACTACACAGTTATCACAACTTGTGTCTGACTACAGACAGCAGCTGCTGGAAACTGGATGTTGGACCTAGTCTGTCACCATCGGTCAGACTAGTGGTCTTTAGTATTTTCCGCACATCCCCATCATGTGTAACTTTCACAGTCAATCATGTGCAGGTTTCTCATTTTGGACTGTATAACTTAGAGTTGGTTGTTATGGTTGAACACAGAGCGGACGACTAAGCACAGAGGTGCACAGCCTAGAGTTAAGTTATTATGGTTTACTACGCAGCAGCGACTAAGGCCATCTCACTGAGGTGTACTGCTTAGAGTCACAAGATGCAAAAACACACAGCAGCATGCAGGTATTGTGGCATGTGTCTGGAGTAGGAAACAAACCTAAAAGGCATCTTTTCAATCTTGTAACTTTTTTAAACCGTCTAAAGATGTGTTAACCCATTACATCCTGAGGCTGATTTTGTAAAATTTGCGTATTGTCTTATGAAGGCTGCATTACAGATTAGGAGATAGATCAACTGTTTTAGTTCAAAAGTGGTGCCAGAATAGCTTGGTGCCAGAGGCGCCAAGCTATTCTGGAACCACCCATGAACTATCAGTCAAATTCATTTCAAGCAATGGGTGTATCAGGATGATAAGGGTTAAACAGTAGGTAGGTATTGGGGCCTTTTCTACCTGCTTTTGATTAACCCTTTGGTAATGCTTCTTGTTGATGACAAAAAAGCACTACTGGCAGTCAAAGAGTTAACAGAAGACATTATATCCATATCTGCTGACTTTCTATGTTGTGTTGCAGGGTCATGCCAGAGTGAAGTAAACGGGGAAGGCAGAGCTTTCAGTGCGGGTGTAGCGAACACCCAGTTAGAGTACCAGCGTGATGGGGTGCTTCGCCTGAACTACAGTGGGGGCGACGTGTGTCGCCACAACAACGTTCCTCGCACCACCTTCATCAGCTTCATCTGTCAGCAGGATGCAGGCCAAGGGCGGCCAGTCTTTGTGGCCAGTTCCGATGGCTGTCTGTACTACTTTGACTGGCACACCTCCCTAGCCTGTGAACAGCAGGTAAGGACAAAGACTGCAGACTGTAGATGGGGCCAGCATTTGTACATACATGTATACACGTCAGCCTCATTACATCAAGGTAAACCAGAGCATTTGTCAGACCGCACTATTCGCTTTTGTGGTGCACTGTGGTAGTGCTGAATTTGTATAGAACTGTGAAGAAAAACTACTTGGTAAGCTAATGGTTCTTGGGCTGACATCAGCCTTAGCTGACCCATGCATGACTGTGTAGGCCAGCCAGGAGGCCTTTGCTCACTGGGTATCTCTGGCAGGTGTGAAAAATTTGATCATGATAATTCAAGGGTAGTGCCAGATGAGCTTGGTGCCTTTAGGCGCCAAGCTCATCTGGCATTACCCTTAAATTATTATGATCAATTCAATTTTTGAAAAATACTTACCGATGACATTACTATTAGGAAATGCCTCTTAGCTAGCACAATTTCAGCCAAAATTTGGTTGTGTACCTATAGGGCAGGGGAGGCAACCTAGGGGCGTCTACCGTAATCCAGTACCCTGAGTAGCCTCCCATCCATACCCATCCGGTCACGCGTCTAGCGCGCCAGTCTGTTCGCTTAGCTGACTAGCGGCAAGCGGGCCAGGTGGGAGGGTCCTTCGAGTAATGTCATCGGTAAGTATTTTTCGAAAAAATACATTTTAGAGAAAAATTCATTTGTTTCCTCAAAAACATTACCGATGACATTACTATTAAGAAGAATAGCGAATAGGAGGTGGGTGCCACGTAGAATGCCCCTAACCCCTGAAAACTGCTAACAAGACCTGCCCGCCCCAGGGCAACCTCCCGACAATTTCAGCTAAGAATTGGCTACGGCACCTGGGGTGCCAGCAGGAGGTGAGTGTTGCGCCATGGCGATGTCTCCCACTAGCGATAGGTTCTCGCGCTGGCCGGAGAGGTCCCGGAGGTAGAACCGGGCGAAGGTCGACTCAGCTCGCCAGCCCACGGCCACCACAATGTCTTTGATGGCACAGTTGCGGTCAAAGGCGAGGCTTGCGGCCATGGCTCTAACATCATACGCCCTGATATTCATTTGCTTGGCAGCGTCAGGGGAGAGGTTCTGGTAGGCGGAGCGTATAACCCATCGGAGCCAGGAGGATATCGTCTGGGCTGAGATCTCAGTTCTACCTGGGGACAGAGGGAGAAAGGCGGTACACTCGTAAGGTCCTCACCGGGTCCTGCTGTCTGGTCTCTCGGGCCAGGCTTGGCTCCCTCAATGGCCGAATGGTGATCACCTGTGGGGCGTCCAACGGCGACCGGGTCTTGGCCAGGAAGGCCAGATCGGTCAGTAGGTGCACGGAGCCATCTGTTCTGAACTGCAAGCAGGAGGGTCGTGTGGAGAGAGCGTGCAGTTCGCTGACCCTGGAGGCAGTGGTGAGGGCCATTAGAAAGCAAGTCTTTCGGGTCACATCAGCCAACCGCGCCAAGGGGAGCAGTTCAAAGCGGCCCGAGTTGAGCCACTTGAGCATCCAGGGTAGGTACCATCGCGGAATCAGCGGAGGGCAGGCCGCTGGAGGCCGAAGTGGGTCATCAGGTCGGCGAGGTCTTTGCAGCCACCAGGGTCCGGGTGGCCCAAACGGTGGTACGTATCAACGATCATGGCCAGGTAGCCCCTGATGGTGATTGGCAC
This sequence comes from Semisulcospira habei, assembly GCA_036245525.1. Lineage (NCBI taxonomy): Eukaryota > Metazoa > Mollusca > Gastropoda > Semisulcospiridae > Semisulcospira > Semisulcospira habei. The sequence goes on from BTPG01000006.1 coordinate 195,000,912, forward strand.
CAAGTGCTGCTCAGCAAAGAGCTAGAGGAAGAATTCGGCCAGCTGTGGGACTGTCAGATCCGTGGGGGCGAGGCATCGGTCGTCGCACCAAGAGCACAGGACTCGCCACTTTCCCTCGTAGACTCGTCGAGTCGAGGGCCTGCGGGCTGTAGTGATAGCTTCCACTGCTGCACTTGAGAAGCCTCTAACGGCGAGGGCATGCCACACAATCTCCAGGCTGAAGGAGGAGACGCTCGGGGCACGGGTGGTACAGCGCATGCCGTGGTTGCTTGAGCATCGTGCGTGGGGTGGGGAGCCACAGGGGGGGCCCGTGGCGAGGTTCAGGAGGTCGGTGGTCCACGACTTGGTCCAGCAGAACGGAGCCACCAGAAACAGGACCACGTTGCAGCCCTTGAGCTTGAGCAGGAACTTTGGGGACGAGCACCGTAGGCGGGTAAGCGTACGCGACGAGGCCGTCCCATGGAATGGAGAGAGCATTGACTTCCCAGGCTAGCGGGTCTGGAATGGGGGAGACGAAGAGGGTGTCACGACCCCCGCTTCCGGGGCGTGAGCTTTGAGTGCTACCACTCGAGACACACCCGACCCACACTAACACAAACCTAACACAAACACCAGAGGAACAATGATGACGACATTTATTACATATAAAACTAACAATAACCCAAAATATTCTCACTCAATCCTAACCACGCATTCACACATCACATTCACCCGCACTCACGTCCAAACTCCCCAAACCGAATAACCACTATACACAATACAAAATATCAAACAAATATATAATAAACTAAATATCCCTAATACAAAGGTTGAGAAAACTAATATATAATAAACAAATATCCTTAATAAAAATACAAACGAAAACTGAGACTGAAAAACTTAATTCACAAGCCAGTGGACCCCGACGGAAGCACAAGCATCAAGCGCTAACGCCAATAGACCTATTCCTTTGCGAAGCGTCCCTCACAACACGTGGCTCCTAATGTAACGGTATTTCAAATCGCACAATATCAAATATAATGAAGCGAATATGCTTACTGACACACAAGCAAAAGTGGAGCAACCTTAATACCGTTCACCGGTCACTGGACCTTTTCGCCTGAGGCACAACCGTTGAGCTCAGCTCAGCTTAACGCTCTTGCCTCCGCGATAAGGTTTATTTTCTCAAAATCATTACCGACGGCATTACTACTAGGAATACTTCGCTTAGCTTAACAATTTTAGCCCAAAAAACTCGTGTACATTACAACAGGGGAGGCAATCACTAGGGGTGTCATTACCAGGACACCCGAGGTGGCCTCCCCTCCTCCCTATCCAGTGGCGCGCTCACGTTTCCCGGCAGTCTCTTCACTTAGCTACTCAGGACACGCCCTGTGCATTTCGTGCTCCGGCTGTAGTTAGGTGGATTACCGTTGTGTACTGTGGACTTTTGGATTTATGTGTTTCGGACTTTCGTGTACGTTGGATTTATGTGCATTGTGTTGTGATTGGATTACCTATGTGTTCTGTGGATTACGTGGTGTTGGTTTTCTGTGGGATTACCGGTTTGGACAATGGCAAGATAAAGTAACGGTGATTACCTCTTTCCGGTTTTGACCGGACAGCGGCGGTGACCGGGCGATGATATTTGGCAAGCCGACCGGGAGCGCGGTTCTTCTTTGGAGGTTCCCCGCTTTCACTTGGTTTGTTTGTTTTTTTCTGTCCTTTGTTACAGTACTCAGGTACGGACATGCACCAAGTGTGGCGCCTTCCAATGGCCGAGCGACGTCTGCCTGCCCTGCTCGGGCCGCTCCTCCGGCCGGACGTGCTGCGTATGCGGGATTTGTGAGGAAGAAAGATGATCACAGCTGTGGGCATTTTACCGGAGGGAGAGACCGGCGCCGCTCTCACAGCTGAAGTCAAGAAAGGACGCTACAGCAGGGCAGAAAAAGGCAGAATCATACGGAACTGTGAATAAAAGGGGTCTACTACCCCCGCCGGTGCCTCGGGGGAAAAACTTCCCCACCTTCAGCGGATGATTGAGCCTAACCTTTCGGATCGGGGCTTGCCCCCCCGTCCAAGCCCGAGCACCAAGAGCTCCACCCCGCCTCGTAGAGGCCCCAGATATGCTCGACCGCCAATGATGGGGTACGTCCCCTAGGCACGTGTCGGCATTTGGAGCTCGGTCCCCCCGCAGTAGAGAGATTGGGCGAGATTTTCACCCCCAAGTGAAAGACAGAGAGAGAGAGCCCAAGCGAGGTACCCCCCCTCTGAGAGGAGAGTGCCCGCCAGCCTTAGGCTGGACCAGCGCCGTCACCAGGCCATGTCTACCTCTCGGACAGGGACAGGAATGAGAGACACAGAGTGAACTCTACACCTCCTCCCCACCGCTTTGAGGGCCCGGATATGAGAGAACGACCGCGATGAGATTCGTCCCCACAGAAGGAAATAGGAAGATGAGAAAGGAGTCAAAGACGGATTAATGATTGCGAGACCGAGGCCCTACCCCCGGAGGACAGACGTCTGGGCAGCCACACGGTGCGACGACAGGTGCCTTCCCGTCGGGAGAGGACCTCGGATGAGCTTTCTCCTCGGAGGAGTTGGAAGAACTACACCCAGCGGTCTCGGCCGCCTCGACCTTTGGGGACAGACGCATCATGGGAGGGAACTCGGACCGAAAGAGTTCAACAGAGATCATGTCAGGAATCGACACACAGTAAACACTCCTCACGGCAGGATGATACGTCTTCACTCTCATCCTCGGCGGTCGAGATCAGTTTCCGACGGACCACTTCGCGACAGCCGGAGGCTGCACCCCCTACAATTAGCACTTCGTCTGCTCGGACAAACCAGGACGAGTCGATATTGGGGTCCTGGCGCCCGCGGAGTCGACACAGGAGCTGCTCGGGTAGCAGCAGGGATACACAGGCTTCTTCCCAGCCTCGGCGCTTCCTCGGCCCCCTGCGGCCATCGGCGACGATTACGGAAAGGGCATCAAATCTTGCTGCGCGAGATACAGTTAGACCAGCGACCCGTCTTTCTTCGCGGGTTTTGCTAATGAGGAGGAGGTGCTCAGTCTTCACCCTGAGGATTCGGCTTCGGCGTTGGGTGTAGACGATGTGCCGCCACCTTCGCCCAGCGATGCGCCGTTATCGCCGACAGCAGCTGACACGGCGCCTAGTACACAGGTTCGTCGTTCTTTGGATGAAGCGTCTCGGTTCATTGCATCGTTCCTTCCCCCGGAATGCTGCCCCCCGTCTCCGCCCATGAAGAGGAAGGCTTCGGCGATGGTCGATGCTCCCCGACAACCTAAGAGATTTAAGTCACTACCACAACCCCCGGGCTTCAGAGACTTGACAGAGGCTTTCTTATAGCACCTGAGACACTACGACTTTGGGAATCAAGGCTTCTTTTCGGACACCCAATGGCCGGCGGGGATCGACATCTCTTTTCGTCAGGACTGGTACGCTGGCCACTCCCAGGCGTTTTCTTGTCCTCTTCCGGCAGTGGACAAGAAGGCGGTGATACATTCAGGACAAGGGCGTATGAAGACGCGGGGAACAAAAGCTTTGGACAGGACGGCATCTTTCGCCCGCAACTCGTTGGCGTGCTCGGGGTTTCTAGAGAAGGCGACACAGTCGGTAGCCAAATGTCTGGAAGACATGTGGGACCTCTCTGCTTCACCACAGCTTAGAGATGTAGCGGCGAATAGGGCGGCTTTGCATGCATCGGCTAACTCCATGGCGGCGGCGATCATCTGCGACCTTATGCGTAGGGACGAGGTACTCTGACGTTGCCGCACACTCCCGGTTGCAGTAAAGAATCAACTGCACCAAGCGCCCATTGGCAGGAGTTGCTATTTGGACCAGCGTGGCAGGATTTAAAGGAAACAAACAAGGAGCTATGGCCAACCCCGGCACGACCAGCCGCATCTCGCTTTCAGTTGGCTCGCAGAGCAGTGGGTCACGCTGTGCATTTCTCCAGACCCTCTGCCTCCCGACCCCTTAGGAGTCGTGGTGGCACCCGTCCCCAGGGCCGCGTGTTCACGCACTTTCCCCGCACCCTCCCCTACCTGGTCCAGCGGCGCTCGGCAGCGGGGGCGTGGCCGGGCTCGCTGACCAACCTGTCATTGGCGGGAGACTAGCCCTCTACAGCAGCGCATGACACCTGCTGTTTCAGGACGACCTGTGAATTCTTTTGACCATCATGGAGGGACTGAGGATCTCCTTCCAGTTGGCATCTCTGTTGCAACACTCCCTCCTGTGGACTCGGGAGCCGAGGGATCGGGACAAGGCAGTAGCACTGCACGACGAGGTGTTAATGCTCCTACAAAAGGAGGCCATAGAGGTGGTCGATCGTCAAGACACCTCAGCCTTCTACAGTCGGCTCGTTCCCAAGCCAGGAGGCAAGTGGCGGCCAGTGATAGACCTCTCGGCGTTAAACAGGTACATTGTAGCTCCATGATTCTGGATGGAGACAGTCAGAGCCCTGCGGTCGGCGGTGCAACCCCAGGATTTTGCTGTGAGTCTCCACCTAGTGGAGACGTATCTTCAAGTACCCATTCACCCGTCCTCTCAGTGTTATCTACGCTTTGCCTTCCGCGGGGTCGTATATCAGTTTCAGGCTCTCCCGTTCGGACTAAACCTCAGCCCCTGGGTATTCACCCGGATAATAGACGGAGTCATTCCAGGTTTCAATGGGTTGGTCAACAGCCCAGCCTCCAACTACTTGGACGATCTACTCCTACGGAACCAATGGGTTCAAGCTTTGGAAAAGGACAGGGACAGTCTGCTGGCACTGCTAGGACGGCTCGGGCTCCTCGTCGACGGAGACAAGTCTGACCTCATTCCTTCTCGTCGGTTTATCCACCTTGGCATGGAATTCTTGACAGATATCAACCGAGTCAGACTTCCCGAGAAGCGGATCCGGAAGATAGAGGAGATGGCGCGACAAGTCCTAAGCGCTCAGGTGCTTCCGGTGATGGTCTGGCTACAGCTGTTAGGACTCCTAAGCGCAGTGGCGGACCTGTTACCTCTCGGCAGACTTTACACCAGACCAATACAGCTCTATCTACTTCTGCACTGGCGCCCCACCTCGGGAGACTTAACTACCTTGGTCCTGGTCTTGACGCTGGTCAAGTCTCATCTCCAGCGGTGGAAGGACGAGTCATGGCTAGTATCAGGAGTTCCCCTAACCTCTCCACCTCCTCAACTGTCCATCTGCACTGACGCGAGCCTCTCGGGTTGGGGGGCTCATCTGCTTCCAGAGTTTGTCACGACATCGGGCAGTTGGACGAGGGATCAAGCGAACAAGCACATCAACTGGCTGGAGATGAAAGCAGTGTGGCTCGCGCTCACCCACTGGGAACAACATCTCACGAGTCAGGAAGTCCTCGTACTCTCCAACAATTCTACAGTGGTGGCCTACATTCAGAATCAAGGCGGGACGCGCACACCTTCCCTCTGCATCTTGGTGTATCAGGTCTTCCTGTTGTGCAGAGATCGAGGAATTATGCTACGGGCACGACACATTCCCGGACATCTCAACGTCCTCGCGGATTCTCTCTCCCGCCGCGGCCAACTACTTCACACAGAGTGGTCGCTATGACAGGACATCTTCCAGATGATCTGTATGCGATGGCAGACCCCGATGATCGACCTCTTTGCCATGCGGTGGAACAACAAACTACTGCTGTTCGTCTCCCCCATCTGGCGTATGCGTTCCCTCCGACAGTACTAGTCCCGAAGGTGCTCCAGAAGCTCAGAGGCAGCAAAGCGATCATCTTCATGGTAGCCTTCTTCAGTTGGGCCAAGAGTTTTACCACAGACGTCCTCAGTCTCGCCACCGATACCCCGATAAAGCTCCCCACACCTCCGACTAGGCTCAAGCAACCTCGACAGCCGCTGTTCCATCCATGCCCGGAACGACTGCTGTTACACGCCTGAAGGCTGTCAGGACGGCCCTCGCAGTTAGAGGCTTCTCGGGTGCAGCAGTGGAAGCTATCGCAACAGCCCGGAGAGATTCTACTCATCGGGTCTACGAGGGAAAGTGGCGAGTACTCCAGGCTTGGTGCGCAGAGGAGCATCTCTCCCCCACGGACTTGACTCAACCCCCGCTGGCCGAGTTCTTCCTTTGGCTGTTTATCAACCAGAACTTGGCCCCCATTACCATACGAGGATACCTTGCAATGGTGGCGGACACTTATCGACACTTGGGCCGCCCCGACCCGGGTTCCTGCAGAGACCTGGCATACCTTATGGCATACTTTGATCGACAATGTCCGGCATCCCGTTCGCTAATTCCACGGTGGGACATGGCCTGGGTTCTCGACTTGGAGATCTCACGCGGAAGACCTGCTTCCTTCTCGCCCTCACTTCAGCGTCATGAGTCAGCGAGATATATGCCTTCTCGGTGCGCCCGTCATGTCTCCAGCGCCGGGCCGATGGCTCGGTACAGCTCCTCACAGACCCTACGTTTCTGGCAAAGAATCGCCTCCCAGCATCGGCGCCCCAAGTATTGACCATCCGTCTTCTCAGGACAATGGAACAGAATGGGGAATCCCGCTTACAGGACCCCGTCGGGGCGCTTAAAGTTTACCTTTACAGAACTAAGCCACTAAGACAAGGGTGCTTGCGCCTATTCTTGCCCTTGGCTCTGGGCAGACGAGACACATCTGCGCAGACAATCTCATCCTGGTTCCGCTGGGTGATACGGGAGGCATACAAAGAGCTCCCCCCTGCACAAGCCAAGACCTTGCTTATCAGGGCACATGAAGTCAGAGCAGTGGCAGCGAGCATCGCCTTTGACCGCAACTGCGCGGTCAGCGACATTGTGGCAGCTGTGGGTTGGCGGGCCGAATCTACCTTCACCCGCTTCTACCTACGAGATCTATCCGGCCAGCACGACAATCTGGCCAGCACGACAATCTGGCCTCAGCGTAGCACTCCCTCCAGGCACCTCTGGCACCATAGGTAACGCCTAGCTAAAATTGTCGGGAGTGGGCGCGTAGGATGGGACCCTCAATTTTACGTGCAGAGGCGCTTGGGCGTGGGACAGGTAGCCCAGGAACTGTGGCACCCTCCTCCTTTTTGCCATTCTTCCTAGTAGTAATGCCGTCTGTAATGATTTTGAGAAAATAAATGAATTTTTTTCTAAAATGTATTTTTTTCAAAAAATACTTACCGACGGCATTACTCAGAGGTCCCTCCTGCCTTCCCCGCTTGCCCCAGTCAAGCTAAGACTCAGAGACTGCCGGGAAACGGTGAGCGCACTACCAGATAGTGAGGAGGGGAGGCTACCTCGGGTGTCTTGGTAACGACACCCCTAGTGATTGCCTCCCCTGTTGTAATGTACACGACGAGTTTTTTGGGCTAAAATTGTTAATCTAAACAAAGTATTCCTAGTAGTAATGCCGTCGGTAAGTATTTTTCGAAAAAATACATTTGTTTTTTCAAAATACATTACCGATGGCATTACTATCTGGGAATACACTCTATTGCCTATAGATTTCAGCAAAGTTGTGTGTAGCACACACCTGGGGAGGAGACACCGGGGATCCAAGCACTATGACCCCGGGTGGCCTCCCCTTACTACCCTATCCCGGCGAGCACAGGGCGACCTCGTCAGTTTCACTCATAGCTCGACCGGGGACGGTCGAGTTTTTGCCTTTCTCCGTTCAACGGGTTTCAGTGGTTTTTGACTTGGGCTTGATTTGGAGTCTTCGATTCAGCCCTGGACTCACTACATTCGTGGCTTTTCCTTTTGACAATTGGACTCTTTGTGAACTGTGCGCCGACCGGTTTTTACCGGCTCTGACTTTGTGAGTTCACCCTTGGCTTGGCCTTGGGGTTCGACGACGCACGTGACTTGTGCCCTGCTGTTTTGTGCACGGTGGACTTTCTTCGCCGGCGTAGTTGGCTTAGGGCCTTATGGCTTCTTCGGTGTCGAAGACTTGCCGCCTTTGCGGGGACTTCCAGTGGCCGGTTGATGCACACGACTCTTGCTTGCCGTGTTCGGGCTGTGCTTCGGACGGAACGTGTGACGGTTGCGCCGCTTGGACGGAAGACCGGTGTTCGCGCAGGTGGGACTTCTACAGGCGTGACCGGGCCCCTCGCCCGCTTCTGTCTCCCCGGGATCCTCCACGGGTGGACATACTTCCCTCGGCGCTTCGGGCTCCTCTCCGCTCCGTCGTTCGGGCTGTCCGCCCCACAGGTAAGTCCCCTTCTTGTACCGTTACCTCGCTCCCTCCCCTCTCCGAGTCTTTGGAGCAGGGTAGGCGAGTTTCGGAGTCACGCTCCCCACACTCTGCTTCGTTAGCGCATGGCTTGAGCCCCATTTGTTTCCCACCCCCCGCTCTGCTTCGGGCGAGCGGTCTGGGTGAGATGAGCGTTCGTCGGCCACCCCCGGCTCTAGGTCTCCGGAGCGGGGGCGGGTGACGGAACGCAAGCATAAGACAGAGAGTAAACGTGATAAGAAATGCTCTCGCTCACGCACCGAGGCTTCGGAACGTGACTCGAGACCGTTAGTAATGCGGCCTCCCCGCTCTGTATTTTCCGAACGGGCACGGCATGCTTCGCTTTCTTTCCCCCCCCCCCCCCCCCCCCCCCGCCCGCCCCGTCTCGCCTGGGCGGGCCCGGGGTGTGGTTGACTCTCGCCCCCCACGCTCCGAGGCGTCGGAGCGGGGGTCGCGTGCACATAAATTGTCCCCTCCCCGCTTCGCTTCGCCTGAGCGGGCTTGGCGTGACCTTAGACTGTCCCCCCCCCCCCCCCCCCCCCCCGTCTCGTATCGACCAGACGGACCCGGTGTGACTTGGACCCTCGCCCCCCTCGCTCCGAGGCTTCGGAGCTGGGGCAGCGGGCTCATAAATCGTCCCCTCCCCGCTCCGCCTTTCCTGAGCGGGCTTGGCGTGACCCTAGACTGTCCCCCCCCCCCCCCCCCCCGCCTCGTATCGACCAGGCGGGCCCGGTGTGACATCATCGCGCGTCCTCCACGGTCCGAAACATCGGACGGGGGGCCGCGTGCCCGGTATTCGTCCCCTCCCCGCTCCGCCTTTCCTGAGCGGGCTAGGAGAGACACTTTGCGGTCCCCCCCCCCCCCCCCCCCCCCCCGCACCGGTTCTCCCGGGCGGGCCAGGGGTGACCAGGCCACTGCCTCGGTATTCCGATCGCGGATTGGTCACTCACGTCGGCTTCCGCGTGCGGATCCCGACTTCGAGGTGGACCGTCGCTTAGCCACGGTCCCTCCGTCGCCGCGGCGCCCCTCTTTGCGTGCGTCGCGGGCGGCTGCGTCTACCTCGCGCGCGGCGGTGCGGCGCTCTCGTAGCCACTCGCCCCTTTCGTCTTTGCCGCGAGAAGATCAGTTTTTGGAACCGGACGTCCTCAGCCTTCATCCGACGGACTCGGCCTCGGCGATCTGCTTGCAGGACTCGGCGGCGGGTTCTCCTTCCCGCCTTTCCGCTGTCTCGTCGGCCTCCGCCTCGTCAGACGTTGCCGGCCCATCGCTCGGATCACAGACGGTCCACACTCTGGGTGAGGCTTCAAGGCTTATCGCCAAGTCCCTACCGCCCGACTTCTGTCCGCCTTCGCCTCCTCCGAAGAGACAGGCTTCGGCCGTGGTTGACGCGCAGAGGCAAGTCAAGCGCCGCAAGTCCCTCCCGCAGCCAGCCGGCTTCCGGGACCTCACCGATGCTTCTCCGCCCAGCTGCGTAACGACGCTTTCGGCGACACGGGATACTCTACCGCCGCTCGATCGCCGGTGGGAATCAACTTAAGCTCCCGCCAGGCCTGGTACGCTGGACACTCCCAAGCCTTCGCCATACCTCTTCCAGCGGTGGATGCGGCGGCCTTAGTACAGGCGGGCGGCCGCAGGCTCGTCCAGAACTCGTGGCCTTGGCCTCTCGACAGGATCGCCTCCTTAGCGCGGAACTCGCTGGCGTGCTCGGGTTTTGGAACTGGCTACCCAGGCAGCCCTGCAGTGCCTACAGGATACGTGGGACCTGGAGGTTCAGTCCCCGCTTCGTGACGTGCTGTCCATCCTGATAGCGGCCATCCGGGCCGACTACCATTCTTCCGCCAACGCCATGGCAGTGGCTGCCAATTGCGACCTCTGGAGGAGGGATACCCTTCTGCGCCTCTGCTCGGACCTTCCCTTGTCAGTGAAGACCCAGCTCCGTCAAGCCCCCTTAGGTGGGCCTCAGCTGTCCGGCGACACTTGGCACTCCATTGAGGAATCTTCCAAGGACTTGTGGCCCAAGCCTGCATCTAACCCAGCCTCGACCCGCTTTCGCGCCCCCCGCCCGGCCGGGGGTCGTGCCCGGCGGTCTTTCAGGCCCTCCGTTCCTACAGTCGGATCTTCACGAGGTCGGGCCCGTCCATTCCAGGCTACTCAGGCCGGCCCCGCCCCTCGCCCTGCTTGGCCCCGCGGTGCCCGTAGATCGGGCCGCGGTCGGGCTCATTGACTCCCCCCCGCCTCCGCCCCCGCCCTCAGTACTCGGGTCTCCCGTCGGCGGGCGGCTGTCGCTCTTCAGCGATCTTGGAGATCGCTGTTCCCGGACGACCCCTGGATTCTTCCACCGTTACCGCAGGCCTGCACCTTTCGTTCCTGTCGCCTCTGCCTCTTCGCAGATCACCCATGTGGACCCAGGAACCGCTCGACGGCACACAGGCGGACGCTCTGCGCGGGGAAGTGGTGACCCTCCTCACCAAAGTGGCGACAGAGGTGGTTTCGCGGCAGGACTCTCCGGCGTTCTACAGCCGGCTCTTCTTCAGTTTTATCAGCGCTAAACAAGTTCAATTTGGCCCCTCGCTTCAGGATGGAGACGGCAGGACACTCCGTGCGGCCCTCCGGCCAATGGACTTTGCGATCAGCCTCGATCTGTCAGACGCCTATCTGCACGTCCCGATTCATCCGTCGTTTCGCCGGTACCTTCGGTTGACTTGGGGGGATCGTCTACCAGTTCGGCGCCCTTCCTTTCGGCCTCAACATCAGTCCATGGGTATTTACAAGACTGCTCGACGCCGTGATAGCCTACTTCCGTCAGCGCTCCTTGAGCCCGGCCTCCAATTACTTGGACGACCTTCTACTGCGCAACTTGGTTTCCGCAGCCCTCCAGACGGACAGGGATGCCCTGCTTTCCCTTCTGCGTCGTCTAGGTTTCCTACTCAATCTGGGGAAATCCGATCTTCTCCCTCTCGACGGTTTCTACATCGGGGGATGGAATTCCTGACCGACCTCAACCTTGTCCGCCTGCCTCTGGCCAGGCGACAGAAGATCGTCGACTTAGCGACTTCGATGGGGATGGGATCCTCCTTCACCGCCAGGGTCTGGCTTCAACTCCTGGGCCTCCTCAGTGCGGCTGCGGACCGGCTTCCCTTGGGCAGACTTTATGCTCGGCCTCTCCAGCTACATCTCCTTCTTCACTGGCGACCCGCGGGCGCTCTGTTGGATCTAGTACCAGTCACTCCTCTGGCTCGTCCTCACCTCGAGAGGTGGGCGGACCTCGCTTGGCTGGCTTCGGGGGTGCCCCTACACTCCCCGCCGCCTCGGTGGTCTCTCTGTACAGATGCGAGCCAGGCCGGCTGGGGCGCGCACCTGTTACCGGATTTCTCCCGGCCTCGGGCGTTGGCTTCGGGAACTGTTAGGGAATCACATCAACTGGCTGGAGCTGAAGGCAGTTGGGTTGGCATTCGACGTTTGGCAGGAGACCTTGGCCAATCAGGAAGTCCTCGTGCTCTCCGACAACTCGACGGTGGTGGCTTACATACAGAATCAGGGGGGCACTCACTCGCCCTCCCTTTGCATTCTTCTGTACCACCTTCTCCTCTGGGGCAGGGATCGAGGCATTGCCCTACGAGCCCGCCACATCCCTGGCCACCTCATCCCTGTCTCGTCGCGGACAGTTGCTCCACATGGAGTGGTCCCTACGCCCGGATATTTTCGCCTGATCTGCTCTCACTGGGAAACGCCGCTAGTGGATCTGTTTGCCACCAGATGGAACAACCAGCTCCCGGTCTACGTCTCTCCAGTCCCGGATCCACTCGCTTGGGCAGTGGACGCGCTCGCCATTCCTTGGGTCGGCCTGATTGCTTACGCCTACCCCCCCGTCAGTCCTCGTTCCGAAGGTACTGCGAAAGCTTCTGGGATGCTCGGCGGTCCTCCTGCTGGTGGCCCCCTTCAACTGGACCAAGAGCTGGACCACGGACCTCCTCGCGCTTGCGACGGACCCTCCCCTGGAGCTTCCTACCCCTCCCACGATGCTCAAGCGGCCCCGTCAGCAGCTTTTCCATCCGTGCCCCGAACGCCTCCGCCTACACGCTTGGAGGTTGTCCGGCACGCCCTCGCCGCTAGAGGTTTCTCGGATGCTGCAGTGGCGGCAATTGCAGCAGCCCGCAGACTCTCTACAAGGAAGGTGTACGAAGGCACGTGGAGGGTCTTTCAGACCTGGTGCACCTCCCAGGGGCTCCCTCCCACTAACCTAGCCTCCCACCAACTGGCGGAGTTCTTCCTGTGGCTCTTCGACGACCGGGGCTTAGCCCCAGTCACCATCAAGGGCTACCGCGCTATGATCGCGGACACCTACCGTCACCTGTGTCTTCCGGACCCAGGCGCCTGCAAGGATCTGTCGGATTACTGGCTCACTTTGAACTCCGACGTCCGGTTGCACGTTCCCTAGTACCCCGGTGGGATCTTGCCTAGGTACTGACGTGGTTGAATACGGACCAGTTGAGCCCCTCCACTTGGCTCGGTTCTCAGACTTGACCCGGAAAACCTGTTTCCTTCTGGCTCTCGCTACAGCGTCCTGAGTCAGCGAGCGTCACGCGCTCTCGATGCTCCCAGCCTGTTTGCAGTTCGTTCCGACGGCTCTGCGCAGCTGCTCCCCGATCCGTCCTTCCTGGCCAAGAACCGCCGCCCTGCGGCGGCTCCTCAGGTGCTAACGATACGGCCCCTCCGTGGAGCGGACCTCTCCCCTGGATCGCGGCAACAGGACCCAGTGCGGGCGCTAAAGATTTACCTGCGCCGCTCTAAGCCGCAGCGCCGGTGGCGCTCGCGCCTCGTCTTACCTTGTCCGCGGGCAGACACGACATCTCGGCCCAGACCGTGTCATCCTGGCTGCGGTGGGTGATTAGGTCAGCCTACCAAGACCTCTCCCCACGCGGCGCTGAGCCTTTACAAATCCGGGCGCATGAAGTGAGAGCAGTAGCCACCAGTCTAGCCCTGGACCGCAACTGCTCGGTCAAAGATATTGTGACCGCGGGTTGCTGGCGCTCAGACTCCGCTTTCGCACGCTTCTACCTTAGAGACCTATCCGGCCAACGTGACTCCCTGGCACGGGTGGGCGACATCTCCGCGGCCCAGCACTCCCTCCGAGAGCCGCTGGCGTCTTAGGCACATCATAGCTGAAATCGTCGGGAGTTCTCTCTCGATGGGGCCGGCGGAGTGGTTGGGTTATGGTTAGATGCGGCACCCTCCGCCTGTTCGCCATTCTCCCAGATAGTAATGCCATCGGTAATGTATTTTGAAAAAACAAATGAATTTTTTTTCTAAAATGTATTTTTTTGAAAAATACTTACCGATGGCATTACTCGGATGGCCCTCCCGCCTGCCCCGCTTGCCGCTTGTGGCTATGTGTGAAACTGACGAGGTCGCCCTGTGCTCGCCGGGATAGGGTAGTAAGGGGAGGCCACCCGGGGTCCTAGTGCTTGGATCCCCGGTGTCTCCTCCCCAGGTGTGTGCTACACACAACTTTGCTGAAATCTATAGGCAATAGAGTGTATTCCCAGATAGTAATGCCATCGGTAAGTATTTTTCAAAAAAATACATTTTAGAAAAAAAATTAATTTTAGAAAAAAAAATCATTTTTCACAGCACAAGACAGTATTAAATAACAGTATTTCGACCACAAAGTCGCCTATATAACGGAACCAACATCCTCAATACAACACCACTGAAAGTTAAGCAAACTTAATAGTTCAAAAGTTACTAGACCTTCTCGACGGAAGCACAGCCGTCGAGTTCAGCTCAGCTCTACGCTCTTGCTTCCGTGAGAAGGTCTTCTGTAACACAAGGCTACGTTTACACAATACAATTTGTTTCCTCAAAAACATTACCGATGACATGACTTTGTGGAAATGTCTACTACTTGCTCAATTTTAGCCTAAGAACCCGTTGTGTTACCACACAACCCGGGAGGCACTCGGGGACCCCCAGAGGGGCCGAGAGTTGTCTCCCGTCCCTGCCCTACTGTTTCCTGTCATGAGACCAATCCAGTCTTGCTACTTCGCTCGTGCAGAGAAGACATGTCTGGCTTTGCTCCTGCTCTGCCTCGACTGGTCTTCCTTTTGCCTACGCTCGTTGCCGACTTCTCTCGTGTGCTCTGCCGCCCTTCTAGCGCTGACCTGCCTTCTCGCTGCCTGCTTCTGCTTCTTGCGCTGTTCCGGGTTTCCGCTGCTCTCCTCCGTGCTGTGACGGGTGTATGGCGACCCTTCCCCCCCGATCCCGCTTCGTCTCGGAGGTAAGGTAGCGGTAGCTACCCACAGCCGGCCCTCGGGCCGAGAGCCGGCTGCCTTTTGGGCTTTTACTTTCGTTGTTGTTACTGCATTTACACCAGCTGTCGAGCTTACATTCCGGCGCCTTAGACAGCCTTCTTTGCGAGTCTCCTCGCGGGACTTCGCCTACCCTCTCCTTTGTTGTGCCTCATTAGCTTACGAGTAGACTTTTGCCTCTTAGACGCTGGTTTTTCGTAGGGCGCCTGGCACCCACGTTCCGTTCGTCTAGCTTAAAGGCCCTTTAGCCCCCGGAGAGTGTAGCCGCTGTTTCACGCGGGGGCTGTTACGGCGTCCGGAGTACCTTTGTTTGGCTCGGCGCCCCTTGCCTGCATTGCCGACCTTGCCATGCCATTTTTCTGTTGCAGAGCCCAACTGCTTACGTGCTCCCAATGCGGCGACTTCCAGTGGCCGACGGATGACCATGCGGTCTGCCTTCCTTGTGTGGGCTGCTCCTCGGACCACCTTTGTGATGTCTGTGCGGCCTGGCCTGAAATGCTTTGGTCTGATCTCTGGAGTTTCTACCGGCGAGAGCGACCACAGCCTGCTACCTCACGTCCGGCACCGGTTTCCACTTCTGCCGCCCTTACTGTAGCGACCGCCCCTTCCCGCCCTGGCCTCATGGAATGGAATCCTCGTCGGGTGTCTGCGTTGTCGGCTGACCAGAGGACTGCCACTGCTGCCATGCCCGCTGACCCTTCCAGAGGGTCTGTTTGCCGGCAGAGCGACCGCCTCACTGAGCCCGGCCTGCAGCAGTTGCCACGAGCCGTCCCACGTTGACAGGCCATCCTCACCAGTCTCTCCCCGATAAGCCCACTGATCCTTCCGGAGGATCTGAACACCGGCACAGCGCCCGCCTCACTGAGCCCGGCCAGCAGAGATGTCAGCCTCAGCCTGCGCGACACAGTCGCGCCCCCGACTCCTCCTGTTCCACATTTAGTTCGAGACACTCGCGCTCGCCCCTCGAGTGCCGTCAGAAGGATCGTTCCTCCCACCGGGATCGTCGCCGCTCCCCCTGCCCCTCCTCTTCGCGTGCGCGCTCGCGCTCGCCCTCGCGCCGTTCGACGCGTTCGCCTCGCCGCCACCACCGGCCCTCCTCCCCTCGTCGGCCCCCCTCGGCTCGCCCCCCTCCGGCTGTTCGCCGTCCACGTTCCCGACTTCGTTCTCGTTCGCCGGACAGGACCCTTCCTCGCACCTACTCGCGTTCGCCACATCGTTCGCTGCCGCTGTCATCACTTCCTGCTCGTCCCCGGGCTTCCCGCGGTTTCCAAGACAGCTCCCTGCCTGCGCTTCAGTCTTCGGCTGTCACGGCAACCCGCCCGCCTTCTCGCCGCCCCCTGGAGGAAGAGACCCTTAGTTTGCTGCCCGAGGACACGGTCTCGGCCCTGTTTGACGAGGATGGTCGCTCCCTCTCGCCCACTGACTTCGATGATGCTGCCCCCTCGGCTCTTCCGTCTTCCTCCCGTGCGGACACCCTCTTGGCCTTGGACGAAGCCGCCAGGATCATCGCGGCAACGTTACCAGCTGACGCCTGCCCAGCCTCCCCCCCCCCCCCCCCCCCCCCCCCCGCCTGAAGAGGAAGGTCTCCGCCTTCGTGGATGCCGAGCGGCAGGTCAAGAGATTCAAGTCACTTCCCCAGCCGCCAGGCTTTAAGGAGCTGCGAGATGCCTTCTCGGCTCACCTTCAGCTTGCCACATCACGCGAGCCCGTGTTTTTCTCCGATCGTTGCTGGCCGGCCGGCCTGGACATTGCCTTCTGTCGGGACTGGTATGCCGGCCATTCGCAGGCGTTCTCCATCCCTCTTCCTGCTTTGGACCCTCCGGCCTTGTCTCAAGCTGGCGGACCCGCCCTCCTCCGACGTGTCCTCCCCCGCGGACTGGATAAGACGGCGTCCCTGGTCCGGAACACCTTAGCCTGCGCCGGTTTCCTGGAGCTCCTCACCCATTCGTCGTGTGGAGGACTCCTGGCACCCTATTGTCACGCCCCTCCTAGGTGATTTGCTGGCCTTAGCGGAGGTCGCCAACCGTGCCGCCTACCACTCGTCGGTCAACACTATGGCTGCATCTGCGAATTGTGACGATGCGTCGAGACGCCCTCTTGTTTGCCTGCTGGGGGATGCCTCCTGAGCTGCGCACGCAGCTTCATCGTGCTCCGTTGGGTGGGCCCCTGCTGTTCGGCGACACTTGGTCCTCGGTTAGAGCCTCCAACCCCGACCGCTGGCTCTGCAGTGCCCCCCCCTCCCCGCCGCTTTCCGTCCTCCCACCAGGCTAGGGGTCGCGCCTCGCGGTCTGCTAGACCCGCTGCCTCCTCAGCCCCCGCTTCGGCCCCCGAGCGGGCCCCCGCCTTTGGCCGTCCTAGTCCCACCAGGTCCCGTGCTCCCGCTTGGCCCCGTCCCGCCCGGCGACCTGGTCGCGGGCGGGCCGCCTGACTGCCCCCCGCCCCTGCCCCCGCCGACCTCCTCGGGGTCTCCGGTCAGCGGGAGGCTAGCCTTTTTCCGCGGAAATTGGCTCACGCTCTTTCCCAACGACCCCTGGATTTGCGCCACCATCTCAGACGGCCTCCGGATCGCCTTTCGCAGTCCGCCTCCTTTGCGTCGCTCCCCCCTTTGGACCGAGGTACCCAGCGACCCGCTGAAGGTCTCCGCCCTGCAGGGCGAAGTCTCCTCCCTCCTGAGGAAAGCCGCCACGGAGGTCGTCCGACACCCCGACTCCCCAGCCTTTTACAGCCGCCTGTTTGTCGTCCCGAAGCCTGGAGGGAGATGGCGTCCGGTTATCGATCTCTCGGCGCTGAACAAGTATATTACGGCCCCCTCCTTCCGGATGGAGACTGCCTGAGCCCTGAAAGCCGCGGTCCAGCCTCTAGACTTCGCAGTCAGCTTGGATCTTTCCGATGCGTACCTGCATGTTCCGATGCACCAGGCCTCCAGGAAGTTCCTCCGGTTTGCGATCGACGATGTGGTCTACCAGTTTCGTGCGCTTCCGTTCGGACTCAACCTCAGCCCTTGGGTATTCACCCGTCTGATGGATGCCATAGTCGCCAAGGCCCGACAGTCCTCCTCCAGTCCGACGTCGAACTACCTAGACGACTTCCTCCTACACAACCAGTCAGAGACCACGCTCGCGACGGACAGGGATGCGCTGCTGCACCTCCTGGCACACTTGGGCTTCCTGGTCAACGAGGGCAAGTCGGATCTCGCTCCTTCCCGCCGCTTTGTGCACCTGGGCATGGAATTTGCGACCAACCTCAACAAGGTGAGCCTTCCGGCGCCTCGGATTCAGAAGATTGCGGCCCTAGCCGGTCAGTTAGCGTGGATGGACGCAGCCCCCGCCAGAGTCTGGCTTCAGCTGCTGGGCTTGTTGAACGCCGCAGCGGATCTCATCCCCCTAGGTCGTCTCTACTCCCGGCCGATACAGCTGCATCTCCTACTGCATTGGCGCCCATCTTCCAGCGACTTAACGACGTTGGTTCCGGTCCTTCAGGTGTTGCTTCCTCATCTTCGTTGGTGGACCGACTCCTCTTGGCTAGCGTCGGGAGTTCCCCTGGCCTCTCCTCCACCCCAGACCTCCCTTTGTGTCGACGCGAGCCTCACCGGGTGGGGAGCGCACCTCCTTCCTCAGTTCCTCTCGACGTCTGGCCCCTGGCCCTCGGACTTAGCGCACACTCACATCAACTGGCTGGAGATGCAGGCCGTCTGGCAATCCCTTCATTTCTGGGAGGATCGCCTCAGACACCAGGAGCTGCTCGTTATCTCGGCCAACACAACGGTGGTGGCTTACATCCAGAAGCAAGGTGGCACACGCTCCCCCGACCTTTGTATGCTCCTCTACCGGATGATGCGTTGGTGCGAGGACCGGGACATAGCGCTTCGGGCCCGGCACATTCCCGGGCACTTGAATGTCTTGGCCGACTCGCTGTCTCGCCGCGGCCAGCTTTTACACACGGAATGGACCCTGCGGCAGGACATCTTTCGGATGATCTGCGCCCGTTGGGAGACTCCCCAGATCGACTTGTTCACCACAAGGTGGAACCATCAGCTTCCCCTCTTTGTCTCCCCCCCACCCGGGTCTGCCCTGGGGGACTTGGGTGGGGTTAGGTATTTTTTAGTTCCCAGGGTCACTCTGGTCAGCCCCACAGGGTGGGTTTTCCTCTCTATTCTGGGGCATGTGTTTCTGTCTACCCTTGGTCCATTCACCTGTATTTTCCTATTTTAAACTCTCCCTACTGTCTGCGCTGCCTGTAGCTCTTGATATTGGATGTGTGTTGCTAAATGGTCTTAGCTTTATTTAGGCCCCATATCGTAGGTTTATTTAATGTATTGGACCGGCTGGCGACATACATTCAATATTTTTTTTTTTTTTTTTTTTTCACAAGCAGTGCAGGCACGTCCTGAGAAAGCCTTGTTGCTGTCGGGACGTTAAGCAATGTACAATCAATCACTCAATCCCCTCTTTGTCTCCCCGATTCCCGATCCCCTTGCTGGGCTGTCGATGCACTCTCCATTCCCTGGGAGGGCCTTGTGGCCTACGCTTACCCCCCAATGGTCCTCATACCCAAAGTCCTCCTCAAACTTTGAGGCTCCTCGGCGGTCCTCCTGTTAGTCGCACCGTTCGCCTGGAATAGCTCCTGGACCACCGACCTTCTCAGCCTCACCACGGACCCCCCCCCCCCCCCCCCTGCTGCTTCCCACCCCTCGCACTATGCTCAAGCAACCGCGCCAGCCGCTGTTCCACCCTTGCCCGGAGCGGCTCCTCTTTCACGCCTGGAGGTTGTGCGGCAAGCCCTCGGAGCTAGAGGCTACTCGAGTGCAGCAGTGGAGGCAATCGCTTCGGCCCGCAGACCTTCGACCATTCGAGTCTATGAGGGAAAGTGGCGAGTCCTGTGTTCCTGGTGCTCCGACCACGGCCTGACCCCCACGGAACTGACTAATCCTCAGCTGGCAGACTTTTTTCTCTGGCTCTTCCGAGACCTAGGCCTAGCCCCCATCACTGTGAGGGGCTACCTGTCCATGATCGCTGACACTTATCGACACCTCGGACACCCAGACCCGGGCGCCTGCAAGGTCCTGGCCGACCTTATGGGACACTTCGGCATCCAGCGCCCGACGCACCGCTCGCTCCTCCCCCGCTGGGACCTACCCTGGGTAATGACATGGTTAAATTCCACCTGATTCGAACCCTTACCTTTGGCCCGTTTCGCAGACATGACACGAAAGACGTGCTTCCTGCTAGCCCTTGCTACCACCTCATGGGTGAGCAAGCTACACGCGCTCTCGGCGCGTCCTACCTGCCTACAGTTCCGAGCAGACGGGTCCGTCCAACTACTCTCTGACCCTGCCTTCCTTGCCAAGAACAGGTCTCCTCTGACCGCGCCTCAGGTTATCACCTTACGGCCACTAAGAAACAATCCCCTGTCCCAGGAGACCAGGCAACAGGATCCCGTGCGCGCCCTTAGAGTTTATCTGCGGCGATCTAAAGCCTTCCGCAGAGGACGTTCGCGCCTCTTCCTACCTCTGAGACCCAGCAGGAATGACATTACAGCCCAGACGATCTCTTCCTGGCTTCGCTGGGTCATACGCTCCGCCTATCAAGAGCTCTCCCCGCAGGGAGCGAAGAGGCTGCACATACGCGCACACGAGGTACGAGCCATGGCCACGAGCGTCGCGTTCGATCGAAATTGCGCTGTCAAGGACATCGTGGCAGCTGTGGGCTGGAAGACTGAATCTATTCGCCCGCTTCTACCTCAGGGACCTGGCAGGCCAGCGAGAGAATCTCGCTCTAGTGGGGGACATCGCCGCGGCGCAACACTCCCTCCCGGCGCCACCGGCGCCGTAGGTATGCACTTCGCTAAAATTGTCGGGAGTTTTGCGACTTGCAGGACGGCGCTGTTTTACCCTTAGAGAGTTTACGCGGTACCCTCCTCCTCATCGCAATTCTTCCACAAAGTCATGTCATCGGTAATGTTTTTGAGGAAACAAATTCATTTTTCTCTAAAAGGTATTTTTTCGAAAAATACTTACCGATGACGTGACTCGGAGGACCCTCCCACCTGCCCCGCTTGCCGCTTTCGAGCGAAGTATCTGACTGGATTGGTCTCATGACAGGAAACGGTAGGGCAGGGACGGGAGACAACTCTCAGCCCCTCTGGGGGTCTCCGAGTGCCTCCCGGGTTGTGTGGTAACACAACGGGTTCTTAGGCTAAAATTGAGCAAGTAGTAGACATTTCCACAAAGTCATGTCATCGGTAAGTATTTTTCGAAAAAATACCTTTTAGAGAAAAATGAATATTTCAGAATATCACTGACACTGCCACAAAGCTCTCCTCGCGACACTGTCACTACGAGGAGATTAAATTAACACAACATCCTCTACCAGTTTACAAATAAACAAGATACATTAGATGAGTTAGAAATAACTAAATGGGGCGACCTGACCTGGCTAAACACGGAGCCCGCCGCGATGTTCTCGACAGCACCCAGGTACGGCGTCGTAGACTCACAAGCGGAATGACACAGCCAGCCTCTACTCTTGCAACGAAGGCCTTCCACACAGCGCGGCGGCGGACTTAGCTGGTTAAGCTTTACGACTGGATGTTTAGACCGTTGGATTGGGAACTGGCTTTGGAACTGGATTTGGATACATGCTGTCCGTGGAGACGCCCTGGCTGGGACGCAGACAAACAAAGACAAGCCAGGGGTTCAGTCTTTGCAGTTTCTTCTTCTTCTCTCAGGACACCAACTCCGGACCAACCAGAGCCGTATTGTGGGACCGTCACAGGAGGACGACACACCACTTGAGGACCGCAGCAAATGGCTAACCACGCCCGCGAAATCCCCCCTCGAAGACTAGTTACTTTGTTGACTGCTTGAAGCCGACTGTTCTTGTTCGCAGCTGGAATGTGACTCACTCGTTCACTGTTGGAAATGCGACTGACTAACAATTTCGTTATCGTACTGTTAGCGTAAAAATGCTCAGTAAATCATGTGATTGAAATTCATGTGAAACAATAACCACCCGATCACGCAGACCGAGCGATCACGTGCATAACGCCATTCTTCCGTACGCACACATAGCAGCAAAACACCCGTGTAGAGGACAAATACTAGACACCTATGCATTGCTACCTGGTGACTAGCTAATCTGTCACCCCTCTAAATTTACCTCCCCTACAAAAATAGGAGAAAAAAAAAAACGTGTTGTGACAGAGGGGTAGCTGGCGATTCCACCTCGTCACAAAGAGGTCGATCATGGGGGTCTCCCACGCTGTGCAGATCATCTAAAAGATGACCGGACGGAGTGCCCACTCTGTGTGGAGAAGCTGGCCGCAGTGCAAGAGGGAGTCGTCCTGGACATTCAGGTGGCCCGGGATATGTCTCACTCAGAGAGATGCCGCGATCTTCGCACCACCGGAGAACCTGGTAGAGGAGGATGCAGAGAGAGGGGGAACGCGTCCCGCCCTGCTTCTGGATGTAGGCGACTACAGTGGAGTTGTCCGAGAGGACGAGGAGCTCCTGGTGTCGTATATGTGACTCTTGCCAGGCCGCTTTTAGCTCTGACCAGTTGATGTGCCGGGCCGTGAGGTCCGGGGGCCAGGCGCCGGAGGCTGTGGAGAACATCGGCAGCAGGTGCGCGCCCCAGCCAGAGAGGCTTGCGTCAACGCAGAGAGACAGCTGGGGAGGGGGCTGGGGGGGAGGGGGCTGGGGGGGGGCAGTAGAGGGGAACTCCCATCGCGAGCCAGCAGGGATCCGCCCAGTGTAAAAGATGAGGACGGAACATCAGAAGCACCAGAACCTGAGACTCGAGGTCGCCAGCCGAGGGTCGCCAGTGGAGAAGCAGGTGCAGCTGAAGCGGGCGGGAGTAGAGACGGCCGAGGGGAAGGAAGTCTGCTGCTGCGCTCATCAGGCCCAGGAGCTGTAGCCACACTCTGGCGGGGACCGCTTCCTCTTGAGACACCTGTCACGCTAGGTTCGCCAACTTCTGTATCCGTTGCTCCGGAAGCCTCACCTCGTTGAGGTCGGTGCGAAATTCCATCCCCAGATCAACGAAGGAGGCCTCCGACTGATTCTGCAAGAGAAGATCGTCCAGGTAGTTCGAAGTGGGGCTCGAGGACGTCCATCTGGCCCTGGCGACGACGGCGGCGTCCATGATGTGGGTGAACACCCAGGGGCTGAGGTTGAGGCCGAAGGGAAGCGCACGAAACTGGTAAACCACGCCGCCGAAGGCGAAGCGAAGGTAACGTCTGGAGGCGGGGTGCATGGGAACATGCAGATATGCATTCGACAAGTCCAGGCTGACAGCGAAGTCCATAGGCTGAACTGCAGCCCACAGGGCTCGGCGGTCTCCATGCGGAAGGACGGGGCAGTGATAAACTTGTTCAGCGCAGAGAGGTCGATGACGGGGCGCCACTTGCCGCCGGGCTTGGGGACCAGGAAGAGGCAGCTGTAGAAGGCCGGGGAGACGTGACGTATTACCACATCTGTGGCAGCCTTCTGAAGCAAAGCGGTGACCTCGCCGCGAAGGGTGTCGGCTCTGAGGTGGTCCGTCGGTACCGAGGTCCACAGGGGGGGAGCGGCGTAGGGTGGGAGGAGACCGAAAGGAGATCAGCAGTCCCTCGGAGATGGTGGAGAGGATCCATGGGTCGTCCGGCAGCAGCAACCGCCACAGGTAGCTGTAGAGAGCAAGCCTCCCGCTGACAGGAGACCCGGAAGCGGTCGGCGGGGGCCGAGGAGGAGGGTAGTCAGTGGGCCCTGCTCCGCTCGGGGCGACGGGCGGGCCTGGGCCAGGCGGGGGCCGGGGAGCGGCCAAAGGCCGGGGCTCAGGGGGGGGGAGGGGGGGGGGGCAGACGCCCGCGAATGGTGAGGGGGCGAACGGAGGGTCTGACAGTCCGCAGGGCGCAACCTTCGGCCTTGTGGGCTGCCTGAAAGTGGGCGGGAGCGGAGCGGCTGGGCCAGACGTCCTTGTTCGCGTCCTTCACTGCCTGCCAAGTATGGCCGAAAAGGAGCAATCCGCTGAGCGGTGCCTGCCGGAGCTGCTTCTTCAAGTCAGTCGGAAGGTCGCAGGAAGGTCGGTCGGAAGGTCGTAAGGCATCCCGATGCATCAGGTCACAATTAGTGGCAGCGGCCATGGCATTGATGGAGGTGTGGTACACCGCGCGTTTGGCGGAGACCGCCAGAACCAGGATGTCCCCCAACAGCGGTGAGAGCGAAGGGTGCCAAGCATTCTCGACGCGACAAACAATAGCCTGCATGACCAGATCCAGGAATCCCGCTGGGGTGAGGGCATTGCGTATGAGGGTAGCAGTCTTGTCCATGCCGAGGGGGAGATGACGCAGTCGAGAACTATCCACCAGTGACTGTGCCGGGGTATCCACTGCCGGGAGGGGGCAGGCGAAGGCTTGCGAGTGCCTGGCATATGATTGCTGGCGGAAGGCGATGTCCAAGTCCGCAGGCCACCTGGAGTCGTAGAAGAATCCCGAGTTGCCCAAGGAGCCCTGCAGCAGATGAGCGGAAAACGCATCGCGCAGGTCCCGAAATCCAGGAGGCTGGGGAAGAGACTTGAATTGCTTGGTCCACCAAGCAGCATCCACGAAGGCCGACGCTTTCCTCTTTCCTTCGGGGGAACACACGCACCGATGAGACGTGCCGCCTCGTCCAGGGACCGGAGATTCTCCATCCTATGGCCTAGGGGAGCCGGCTGCGACCCCGAGCCATCCAGAGAGCGCGAGCGCCTGGAAGCTGTGGAGCTGTCATCACGGAGGAGTGCCGAAACAGAATCCTCCTGGGCCAAGCTGAGAGCGTCATCATTGACAGAGCGTGTGGGTGAGCGGCAGGGGAGCAACTCTTCCCTACATCAGTGAGCGGAGGTCTCGCCAGCAGCGTCCCGTCGTGTGGCAGTCGAGTTGGGGGGGGGGGACACCTTCTCACCTGTGAGCGGCGCCGCGAGGAGTGAACCGAGGCGTAGTCCCGCAAAGTTCTCTGTGAGGAGACTGTACTGCGACGCGAGGACCGGTGGTCACGCGGAGATTGGCTGCATCTGGGGGAAGGCGGGAGGCTGGAGCGGGAGTAGCGCCGGGGCTGGTGTCGAGTCGGGGAGGACGAATGTCTAGGCCGGCGGGCGAGGCGCGCCACGGCGAGCGAGGCAACGGTCCAGGCTTCGAATGATGCGCCGTGGTTGGACGAGCGGCGGGGGCAGCGTCAGTCCTGAAGGATGGCCTCACGTGTCGGCAGGTGTCCAGGTCACGGGCAGCAGTCCGCGGGCATGGAGGCCTGTCCCGTGAGCGCAAACGCAGTCGGGGCACGGGTGTCCGCTCGGAACTTCTATCACCATGTATCCTGTCCGATCGGGAGGGTAGGCGGAGTGAGCGAACTCGCTGTGGGCCAGGCTCGTTTGTTCTTCCTTTATCTGACAAGCAGGCACACACTGGTCTAGCAGTCTCGTCCGGCCGAGGGTACTTGTCACTGACCTTGGGGCGGGACGCCGTACGTCTGTGCTGGACTTGTCCTGAGGGTTTGGAGGGCTGTACTCCAAAAGCCGTGTCGCGACCCGAGCTAGGATGGGTGGGGAGGTGGGTCGTGCATGCATGCTGTGGGTCCGGCTCATAATGCTTACTCTCATTACTTAGCGAGCAGGCGCACAATCCGGCCGATGTCCTAGGATCAGTACCGCCTGGCGTAGCCCGTGCATTCCGAGTCTCCACATCCGGGGGAACAGACCTTGTCGCATCCGCGGAGGTGGTAGGGGGGGCGGTAGCAGGTGCCTGCCCTCGGACTGGTGTGGGCCGTTCACGGCGATAGAATCCCCAAAGCTGAGACCACTGCTCTTCCAGCCAGGGGGCGCAGACAACGCACGGGCGAGTGGATGCACAGCCGGAACAGGGAAGGCACACGCATGCTCGTCACTAGGCCATTTGAAGTCCCCACAGCGCGTGCAGGTGCGGACTTGGAAACTGCAAAACACAGTCAACAGTGAAAGGCAAGTGAGCGTGGCTTTCCGAGGCCTCGCAAACAAGCGTACGCGTGCGAAGGCGAATATCGTATACAGTGCCAATTCCACGGCCAGTGCCGGCGTTCCTCTCTCCCTTCCCTGAGCGCCGGTCACGGGCAACAACCAAGGTTTTACCTTGCCATGCCGGAGAGACCGGCACCTGACCCAAGGCCGAAGGGGACCAACCGTGTCCCAGAGGCAAAGCCCCGCACCACCACCAGTAGATGGACCACCACGAAGCACTACAAAGGTCCAGCGGAAGCCCACCCACATAACACCAACGAAGGTAAGCTCCAAGCTAGCGCAGTGAACCCAGTAATCCAAAGCTAGCACAGTGAACACCGGTAAAAGTCCAAGGGCACAAATACCACAAAGGTCCCGCGGAAGCCCCCACACGTACAACCAACGAAGGCAAACTCCAAGCTAGCCCAGTGAACACAGTAATCCAAGGCTAGCACAGTGCGCACGGTAAGCAAGTCCCAGGCACAAGACGACCGGTCACACCATACACAGCCAAGATGCAGTAGAGTAGGTACACAACTGTTCATGGCTAGCTAAGAGAACAGACTGGCGCGCTAGGCGTGTGACCAGATGGGTATGGACGGGAGGCTACTCAAGGTACTGGATTATGGTAGACGCCCCTGGGTTGCCTCCCCTGCCCTATAGATACACAACCAAATTTTGGCTGAAATTGTGCTAGCTAAGAGGCATTTCCTAATAGTAATGTCATCGGTAATATTTTTGAGGAAACAAATGGCTTGGTCTCTGATCGTGTTAGCACCTTTTCCGTTATAAAATAAAGTTTAATTGATTCATTGATTCTCTGTGTGAGTGACATTCTGTAGTATACCAGAGCACATAATGCTGAGGCTGGCTTTTAGACATACCAAGGGGAACTAGTCAAATAATGCACAAAATATTTAACCCTTTGCGTGTCATAGCAATTTTTGCCATGATGATTCCTACAGAAATGGTCATAACAATAACCGCTACCGACACACAAAGGGTTAAAATATTTGTCAGTTGGCCATACTCCACCAACTGTCATTTATAACGCTCTTATTGTGCGTCACCAGGTGCCATGTGAGGTGGAGGGAGAGAATGGAATGCTGGACCTGACGCACCTCATCAAGCTATCCGGCCACCACCTGGCCCTGCCGGACGAGACCCGTCCCCCACATGGCAGTAACATGACCACTGCTGGCACCTACTACATCAACGTGTGTCACCCCCTCAACCCTGTCCTCGGCACCCTCTGTCCTCCGGGGGCTGCCGCATGCAGAGTGCTGCAAGGGAAACCACCACAGGTAGGGAATGTGTGCTGGGCGTGTGGCTTTTGAGCCCAAGGAATAAAGTGGTACGCTTAACCCTTTTAGCCCCAAGGTCCCATTTCTCAAATTTTGGAGATGTTGCCGAACGACTATGTACCAGTTGCAGGAGATGGCTTGACCATGATAATTCAAAGGTAGTGTGATGGGGTGATGAATCGGAAACTTGAAATTTGATGGAACATTGGATGGTTGGATTTATTGGCACAGAGGCGCGTTCATGTTGGTTAAACTTTTATTGCTGCCAGAAAGCAGACAACAGAAAGCAGAAACCAGAAACAGAAAGCAGTACCTGTGGAATAAACAAACAGGTAATCAATAATGGTGCCAAGAATACAATGAACAAGGCACATAAGGCATATATCATCATGCAGTGAACGTACAACACTTTGATTTTAAACACTCCAATAAACTCAAAGTGATGGTCGTGTACTTATAGAATCTATAATAAAATACCTGACAGCAGATAAAATGAACAATAAGTAAGTCACAATACGAACTACAAAGTCACACAAAGCACAAGTCAAAGAATAAAGCCGAGCACCAGTATGCAATTCCGCTATGCAGTCAGACCTGGTAAGGCGAACACGCAAATGACTAACAAATGGGTAGTCACTCCAACCGGAGCCTCCCTAACAGGTCAGACAATATCGAAACGAATGCATAAGTGCTAAAAGTAACATAGCAAAAGTAAAATACAAAATTAAAGAGATGCCATGCCAGCAGTAAAGTAACTATGTGACTAAGTACTAATGAATAGTAAATGGAAGAGAACTAGTGTAAAGGAGAAAGAAGTAATGTGTGAGCATGACACAAAATGAACTCACAAAACAACCATCTTACCATCCATTGAATAAGGACGTACACACAACCTCATCATTCACTCCGTCTTTATTACATTTGCATCGCAGACACAAGCGCAAACATTGAACATCAACGAAGAACGCAAACATCTACACGCACTGCAGTCATTCATGACGAAGATGAAAGACGGACCAAAACATGTGTACGTAAAGGGGAATTATATGCATGTAACATAAGATAGCCTAGAATAAAGTAGATCTACTAAAATGCAACCTAATGAATGTCGCCATGAAATAAATAAATGCATGGTCCACTTAATATGACTACGAAGTATCTTCAATTTTGAAAGGCTGCTTATTACACATAGTAGTAAACAATGACACTTGAGGTCGCATAACAGAGATGTCCTGTATTTCTTGCAGTCACTCAAAGGCTACACTTATTACACATAGTAGTGAACAATGACCCTTGAGGTTGCATAACAAAGATGACCTATATCGCTTGCCGTCACCCAGGCTCATGCCTGTCAGTGAAGTGAACCAAGCCTAAGGACTGTGTCAAGTGAAATACCTAGTCATAAAATAGGAAGCAAATAATGACTAAAGTCAAAATAAATAAAAAAGACCTATGAACAAATGACTAAATGAATGGAATGAGTGACTGAATAAATGAATGAATCAATCCATCAACCAGTCACTCGACCTATGGCTAGGCATGGCATACGGTAAGACATAGCAACGTGTAAACAACTTAAGCGGAAGTTCAAAATCAAAACAAACATGGTGGCTGAGAGAGTGACGTCACCAGCACGGGAATATCACACAAAGGCTGCCCTCCCTAGCTAAGTGATAGGCAAGGGAAGACTCAAGAAAATATAGAACTAAATAAAGTAAAGATCATCCTAACTATGAAATACTTTAAATCTCTACCACAGCAACAACTAAACAATTAACAAGTAATAAATAGCATTAAATGAACAAAAGAAAATGTGCACATTATGGTGCATCCACAATGCAAACCATGTAATGAATTGTCATGATTGTCATTTATTTCAGCAAGACCAACTTAGCGAATCATTTAGTTAGAGGCATAAGTGCACTCCCTTTTACTCCCACAGTTATGCACCAAAGCAAAACTATCGCCTAGTCACAACCGACCACGTGCGGTCGTGCATGCTGAGCGCCACATTTTTTTGACACGTTAAGTTTTCTAAGGCAAAATACATATGTCATCTCTTCCACATCAACATTGTTACAAACGTTTGTGTACAAATTTCCACACTGCAGCATTACATGGAAATCTACTACCGAGTAGATGATAACCGTCTAGCAGAAAACAAATGGAATCAAGCTAGCCTCGCAAAATGGCTAATGCCGACCGGTCTGGCAATCATGTCAATCACATGGTCAAGAAAATCATCAAAACATCAAGCTTTGCAATATCATCAAACAATGTAAAAACAAAACGGCAAATACGATATGAAAACTCAGTACTTACAGGGTCTCCAAAACCCGCGCTGTTTAGGGTGAATTAGAAAACATTTTCCTTCAAGGCACCGGTGCCAGAAGTTAAGTCGGTCACTATAAAGCTGGTACTGGGTCTCGCGTTTTAGGTACAGAAAAGAAAGCGCACCAACTGGGTGGTCCTATTTATAGACGCATGCTGGCTCCCGCTGTATCCGCATCGGTGCTAAAGTCCGTAACAGAGCGAACCAGATGTTCCTCTGTGTACAGTAGTGCCAGTGGCCTGAAGGCACTACCCTTGAATTATCATGGTCAAGCCATCTCCTGCTGTAGGGATCTGGGGCTAAAAGGGTTAATTCATTTATGCTGAAGTCAAGGTACAGCTGTAGCTAGGCCAGCGGGTGTGTATATTGTCATGTGCCTGTGTGGCTACAGGGGACTGATGAAAGGCTGTACCTCGTGCGGATGGCATTGGTTTGGTGGTGAGTTGGTTGCAGCCGAGTCTGATATAATGATAATATTGATAATATTAACGCATTATGTCCTGAAGATGAAATTACCATTTTTTCTAGAATATCCTTTGAGGCCCATATCACAGTTCTGCAGACAGATTGACCATGATAGTGCAAGGGTGATGTAAGAATAGCTTCGCGCCTGCAGGCACCAAGCTAATCTGACACCACCCTTGAACTATCATGGTTGATCCACATCCAGTTGTATCACGTCAGGGCTTTACGGGTTAATAGCAATTAACCCCTTATTAACCCAGATTGTTTGTCCTGAAATAATGTCTATGCACTTTACAAATTACAAATTAAAACAGGGAAAGGGTTAGGTTGTAGCTGACACTCACATGAGAAAACTGCCATCGGTATGTCTGATATCTAGGGAGGAAAATTGCATGTCATTAAAATTCCTATTATCTACAAGGCAAAAACCCTTTTATTTCAAATGTTTTGCTATAAATTTCAAGTTCTGTTAGGCATGCAACTTCTCTTGTGAAATGTCAACATGTGACCATAAACAATATTTTAAGTAAGGTTACAAAGTAAAGTAGTCAGGGGAGAGAAGTGTGCATGATCAACCAGTGATCATAGATCTACTGTGGCCAAAGCATACCAAAAAAAAAAAGATAGGAAAGAGAGGGGGCGCTAAAAAAGTGACTGAAAGCAATGCATATGGAAGCCCCCCCAGAAGGGGGGGGCGTATCACATATCCCACTGTTCCAGCCCCTAGGTGCATGGAAATTTAAATCTAGGTCCCCCAAGTGGGGGTCCAGATATTGAGCCGGTGTGGACAGCTGTTTCGGTCTTGGTGACCTCTTCAGCACACCATCGGCGATACTGGAGGAGGCAGGAATTTCTGCCTACCTGCAAAGACCACCACATTTTACTGTGGTGTCTGCAGGGGCATACATTCCATGCCACCACCTAGAGCCAAATTTCCATGCACCCTAAAAGAGAACCTACCAAAAGGGGGAAGGGGTTGCAGTCGATATTGTAGTAGTAAATGAAAAGAAAAGGGGAGACTGCCAGTGCTAATATTTTAGGAAGGTTACAAAGTAAAGTAGATAATAGCACTGTCAGGGGAGAGAAGTGTGCATGATCGACCAGTGATCATAGATCTACTGTGGCCAAAGCACCAAAAAAAAGATAGGAAAGAGAGGGGGCGCTAAAAAAGTGACTGAAAGCAATGCATATGGAAGCCCCCCCAGAAGGGGGGCGTATCACATATCCCACTGTTCCAGCCACTCAGTGCATGGAAATTTAAATCTAGGTCCCCCTAATATTTAATATTTTTTTAATATTTTAAGTAAGTTTTTTTTTGCTTTTCCTGAAAAGTGAGAAAATCGAATTTTTGTCTGTGTGGATGGCGACATGTGAAATGTTATTTTCATCTTGTTTTCTCTGTTTGTGACTGTAGGGACTAGGTCAGGCACGATCCCCTCCTGTTTACTACACAGACCGTAAGGAGGTTGTCTTGAATTATGACAGTGGCTGGCCGTGTGAATGGAATCGCGCACTAAACACATCATCGCGCATCATATTCCGCTGCAAGCCGGGACCAACGCAGGTACGCATTTGTTTGTTACATTTTAAACAAAGCTGTTCCAGAAGTCAGCCTGATGTTAGAAGGGGGTACTTGGGTTGCATTTGGGTGAGCCTGGCCTGTTTTTTTTCAAATGATTAACCCTTCTGTGTGTCAGTAGTGGTTTTAGTCATGATGATACCTGCAGGAATCATCTTGACTAAAACCACTACTGAGACCCAAAGGGTTAATGTGACATTTTACATCATGAATGTTTCTCCTTTTTCTGGCATTACACCCACAGGTGAGATGGGGAAGGGGCAACTGCATTTGAAATATTGAGTATTTGCAAGCAAATGGAACACAGAAGATCATATCCATGTATCCTACATCAAAATAATGCACACAGGTCTCTGGCTTCCACGTGGTGAGGGAAAGTTCCTCGGGCCAATGTCAGCTTTAGCTGGACTATGCACAGGCATGCTAAGGCTGACATTTTCCTGAGGACTTTTTGCTGACCAAGTAGTTTTTCTTCACAAATCTATGTAAATTCATAATTACAATAACGTGAACGTGATTTGTATTTTGGGTTCCTGGGTACCATGATATGCTGAGGCTGACCGATACTTTGAAAACCTAATATGTAACCTTCGACTGCTAGTTGCTGGTTATCTCAGACTTATGCATGAGCAATCACACACACATGTACATGCACACATACATACACACACACACACACACACACGCACACACACACACACACAGTGACTGTACAGTAGAGTGTTGATGCTGGTGTCACTGGTTTCAGGGAATCCCTCTCCTTGTTGACGTGTCAGACAGCTGTGAGTACATATTTGAGTGGGAGACCAACGTCATTTGCCCTGATGATGTAGTGCAAGCAGAGACAGCTAATTGCTCGTTCTACGAAGCTCGCACAAAAGTCACTTACGATCTGTCCGTGCTCAATGATAAATTTGAGGTGAGTTAGTGTTTTCCACCTTATACATGGAGGCAGCTGCGCAGATTACAAACAAATACATGTGTTTTAGTTGCGATTGTGTGCTGAACTGTGATTTTGATCCTTATGTCTTTAACCCATTCAGCCTGGGACCCTGCAGCAGGAGATGGATTGATCATGATAATTCAAAGGTAGTGCCAGATGAGCTTGGTGCCTGAAGGCACCAAGCTCATCTGGCACTACCCTTGAATTATCATGATCAATCCATCTCCTACAACTGGTACATAGTCATTAGACAACGCCTCCACAAGTTTGGAAATGCGGCTGTGGGGTTAAGAGGGTTAAAGCCATATGGTTCAAAGTTTGGGACATCTGTATGTGGAATGTATTTTGCCATCAGCTTTGCCAGATGCCACTTCTGACAGGAGTCTGTCTATGGTTAGCACAACCCTTGAACTAAAATGGTCAATTTATCTTCTAATCTGTAGTGTAGTCTTCATTGGACAGTAAGCAATTTTATTTTTAAATCAGCCTCCGGATGCGATGGGTTATCTCGCCAGTCAAGAAGGCAACTTTGCCCTTGAAAGGCAAAAGACACTGTAAGTCCATTTTGTGAAAAGTGATTTGTTTCCTCAAAAACATTACCGATGCCATTACTACAAGGAACAACCTATAGCTAGCATAATTTTAGCCCAAAAACTTACGATGGGTACCTCTAGGGCCAGGGGAGGCCACCAGGGGTGCCGTGACCTGGTACCCGGGTAGCCTCCCTTCCCAACCGTTACGGGTAACTGCCTGAGCAGCCAAGCCAAACCAGTTCTTTCTTTTAGCTTGCAGCGTATAGACGTGTTTTCTTAGCCCTCTGCTGTGCCTCTACGGCTGTGTATGGTTCAAGCTGAACTTGTATCTTCGTCAGTGGAATTCGTTCCCGGCCTGTGCTTTCGCCTTGCCTTGGAACTTTTTGGCCTTGTGTGTACCGACGGCTGTGTATGGTTCAAGCTGAACTTGTATCTTCATCAGTGGAATTCGTTCCCGGCCTGTGCTTTCGCCTTGCCTTGGAACTTTTCTGGCCTTGTGTGTACCGACGGCTGTGTATGGTTCAAGCTGAACTTGTTTCTTCGTCAGTGGAATTCGTTCCCAGCCTGTGCTTCGCCTTGCCTTGGAACTTTTCTGGCCTTGTGTGCACCGTTGGCTGTGTATGGTTCAAGAGTACTTGGACTTTCGACAGTGGCTTCGTTCCCGGCCTGTGCTGTCGCCTCGCCTTGGAACCTTTCTGCCCGTGTTGTAGCATAGGGTCGTGTTCGTAGACCTCTACTGTGCTGCCTACGGCTATGTATGGTTCTTGGAGCCCTTCGACTTTTCGGGCCGTGGGGCCGGCCTTCATCCCTCGTGGGAGCGCGGTCCTGCTCCGGTTCCGGCGCTTAGAGACGTCGGCTTATGTGGTGCCTTCGACCTGGTGCCCGGTGTGCTCCTGCTTCGGTTTCGTCGATCAAGTTCGCCATTGCACGGACGGGACCTTCATTGAGGACCCAGCCTTCCTCTTCCTGGATGCTTCTGGGCCTCTGCCGCGTGGGCGCTTCTTCTTCTTCTTCTTCTTCTTCGACTACAGGTGCTACCTTCCCCTGCCCCTTGCGAGATGTCCAGGTAAGGTCTCGATGTTTGCCAGTGCCGCGCCTCTGACGGCGTGCGCCGGCATCTATTACTTTATTGTTGCTTGTTATTAAGAAAGCGGTATTGCTCAGGACAGGATGGTGGGGAAGGGTGAAAAGTGGTGCGCGGTTTTCGTTTTGAGAAACGTGGCCTTCTGCTATGACCAGTCGCTTCGTTGTTTCACTCTATGTTGCAGTGGTCAAGTCCGCACCTGCACACGATGTGGTGACTTGCAGTGGCCGAGTGACAAGCATGCGGTCTACCTCCCCTGCGCTGGTTGTGCTTAGGGCCACTCCCGTGATGTCTGCGCTCTGAGTAGAGGACCTTGGGACACCCAGCTGCGGAGCCTACGGCGTGACAGTCGCCGCACCGCCCGCAGCCACAAGCATGCTTCAGCCCCGGATCCAGCAGAAACGCACTTCGCTGTCGTTGGGGGACGGCACACAAAGACTCCCCACTTGTGCACCCACTCGCTCGAGTCTGGTCCGCAGCAAGTCCGCTCGCCCCGCTCTGCGGAAAACAAAACCCCAACACTCTACGTTGGGGGACACCTTTCTCCCCCCTTGCGCACTGGCTCACTCGAGCCAGGTCCGCAGCGAGCTAGCTCACCCCGCCTTGCGGAACCCAAGCCTCACAAGTCCTCCGGCAGAACTGAACGCCACTTCTCTCCGACGCCGGAAGAAGATAGATAGCCTCGGCTTCTGCGTACGACCCTCGACATGCGACTACGGGTTTGCGACCGCCTGGTGGGTCGTCCGTGCTGCTCGTCCTCCGTCCTTATCTTCCCCCCCTCTCCTTCCCCGGCACCCTTTCCCCACCTTCCCCGCTCCCCTCCCCTTTGCGTCGTCGACCACGTGCTCCGCCCTCCTTCGCACGGACGCTCCACTCGTCGGTCTCGCTGCCCGCGCCTTCTCAGCCGCTCGTCCCGTCTGGCGGCGGCTCCCGCCTATCCAGCTCCTGGTGCGTCGGCCTCCTGCTCTGCCCGTCGATGTGGATAGCAGCCCTCGGCTCGCTCCGGCGGACTCCAACTCGGCTCTCTCCACCGCTCAACCTCCGCACGCTGTCTTCCACGCCCTTGACCCTGCGTCCAGGACGCCCAGGACGGAGACCCTTCCCTCGCTCGCCGCGCCGCGCCCGTACAGTCTCGCGTCTTCCCCGAGCCAGACGCCTTCCCCGTCGCCCGCTTGGATGCTGCGCATCCTCCTAGAGGTTTCGTCCCTGCCACGCCCCGAGGTTTCAAGGGTTCGTGTCGCCTTCTCTGCCCCTGCAGCAGGATTCAGGCTCCTACGCGGTTCTCTTTGTCTCCGTCGTT
This sequence comes from Semisulcospira habei, assembly GCA_036245525.1. Lineage (NCBI taxonomy): Eukaryota > Metazoa > Mollusca > Gastropoda > Semisulcospiridae > Semisulcospira > Semisulcospira habei. Next base: position 195,035,954 of record BTPG01000006.1, read on the forward strand.
CGCTGGCCGGTGGATTGGACATCGCCTTTCAGTGCAGCTGAATGCCGGACACTCCCAGGCCTTGCTTCTGCCCTCCCGCAGTGGTTCCTGCCGCTCAGCAGCAGCTGGTGGACTTCGCGCCTCCCGCCGTTGCATCCCTCCCCCCCCGTCTGGTACGGACAGCGTTCCTCCGCAGCGCTCTCGCCTGTGCTGGATTCCTCGCTTTGGCCAAGCAGCGCTCGTCTACCTTGGAGCTGGCGCTTCTCCTCCTCGCCGCTGTCAGGGCCCCTCCTCACTCTGGCTGTGGGGAAGAAGTCCTGCCTTCTGGGCCGCGTGTCAACGCTTAGGTCCTCGATTCGCCGCTACCGCACCCTGCTGTGCTCGTCGTCGGCCTCTACCTCCCGCATGACCTACGGAGACAGCTGCGACAGGCTCCACTCGGCGATCACCTCCTCTTCGGTCCTGGCAGGCGGTAGGACGCGTTGAACCTGCCCGCGTCACCTCCTCCCGCTTCCAGCCGCCACGAGGCACTGGGTCGTGCCCTGCGGATCTCCGGACCCCCACAGCACCTGCCCTCCCAGCGGCACCGCCCTCCCCCGCGCATCCCCGCCACCCACCGCGCCCGCCCACCCCCGACCCCGCCTCTGCCCCCGCCTGGCCTCCTCGGCCTCCGGCGGCGTCCGATCGTCGACCTTCAGCTTGGCATGTGTTCTTAGCAGCGCCTTCCTTCCCTTGGGGACCGCCTGAGCCCTTCGCGCCACGGTTCCTCCCTTGGGCTTCACTGTCAGTCTGGATCTAGCGGACGCCTACACTCACGTTCCCGTGCTTCTGGCTTCCAGACACCTCGGCGCTTCGCTTCGACGGTGGCGTTACCGTTCCGTGCCTTCCCTGTCGCCCGCATCCACTGGATGTTCGCCCGTTCCTTGGTCGGCGTCTTCGCCACGGCCAGGTGGACTTCGTCGAGCCCCTCCTCGAACTAAGTCGATGATCTGCTTCGGCACCACTGGTCGGCACCCTCCCGGAAACAGCAAACGGGACGCCTTCCTGGCCTCCTCGACACCCGCGGCTTCGTAGTCAACTTAGGCAAGTTGGATCTCGCACCGTCCCGCCGCTTCACACAACGTGGTTGCAGTCCCTTACAGATCTCGTTGGGTGTGACTCCCGGAACTGAGGATCCAGAAGTGGGCGAACCTGGCTCGTCTTGGTGCGCAGGAGAAGGTCCCCGCCGGACTGGTTGCAGCTCTCCGGCCTGGTGAGCGCCGCTGCGGATCTACTTCCCCTTGGTCGGCTCTGCTTGCCCCGCTTCACCTTCATCTTCTCCTGCTCTGGCGCCCTCGACCGGACACTTCAAGACTCCCGTTCCGGTTCCTCTCTCGCTCGTTCCACTCCTCCGCCGCTGGGCGGCCACTGCCTGGCTCGCGCCGGGAGTCCCTCTCCTTTGCCTTCCCCCCCCCCCCCCCCAGTTGTCCCTTGTGTCGAAGCCAGCCATCCTGGCTGGGGTGCCCTCCTGCTGCCGACGTGCCACGGCTTTCGGCAGCTGGCCACCGGTCCCGGCGGTCAAGCTTTCAACTGGTCGGAGTTTCAGGCGATACGGCAGCTCCTCTCGCTTGGGAACCGACTCTCGCACATCAGGACCTGATCGTCCTTCCGACGATTCCGCTGTCGTGTCCTACGTACAGAAGCACGATGGGACCCACTCCCCTTCCTCTGCCTTCTTCTTACCAGCGCCCCTGTTGGTGCAAGGATTGCCGTGTCTCTCTCCGAGCAAGATGCTTTTATGGCCACCTTGTCCTCGCGGACTCCCTCTCCCCATGCGGTCTGGATCTGCGTCTCCACGCCAAGTGCGAAGAGAAGAGGAAGAGGCGCTTCGCCTGGACATCTTCCGGATAATCGGCGCCACGTGGGAGACCCCCCTCCCCCCCTTCATTCTTCGCGACAGGGTGGTACCCCCAGCTCCACCTCCTCGTCTCGCTCGTCCCGGAAGCACGGCCTAGGCGGCCGTTGCGCTCCCCTTCCCGGGAACGGCCCCAGCGCATCTGCTTACCCTCCCTCAGTCCTTGTCCCCAAGGTGCTTCTCTAGCACAAGGGATGCAACACGACCCTGTTGCTGGGGGCGCCGTTCTGCTGGACCAGATCCTGCGCCACCGACCCCCTAAACCTGGCCACAGGCCCTTCTCTGCGGCTTCCCTCTCCTCGCACGATGGTCAAGCTACCGCGCCAGGCGCTCTACCATCCGTGCTCTGAGAGACTCCTGCTACATGCTTGGAGTTTAGACGGCAAGCCCTCGCCGCTAGAGTTCTTGAGTGAGGCAGTGACAGCTATCGCTTCGGGCCGCGGACCCTCGACCCTGCGTGTCTACGAGGGAAAGTGGGGAGTACTTGGAGCCTGGTGCGACCTCCATCGCCTCTCCCCTACCGATCTGACTTCCCCACCACTGGCTGAGTTCTTCCTGGCTCTTCGCCGAACAGCTCTTGGCACTGATCACTTCAGGGGCTACCTCCCTATGATCGCCGACGCTTTCCAGCACCCGGGCCGAGCGGACCCTGGCAGTGTAAGGACCTCGCTGACCTTGGCCCACTTCACCACACACCGACCTGCCCTCCGCTTCCTGATCCCACGCTGGGACTTACCTTGGGTACTCACCTGGATGAACACTAGCGTTGCGAGCCGCTTCCCCCAGCAAGCCTGCCTGACGCTACGCGAAGACTTGCTTCTGCTCACCGTAGCCACAGCCTCCATAGTGAGTGCGCTGCCCGCGCCTTCCGCGCCCCCGTCTGCCTGTAGTGCAGGTCGGATGACCCCGTGCAGCTACTAACGGACCCGGCCTTCTTGGCCCAGAACCAGTCCCCGTTGTCAGCCCCACAGGTGATCACTGTACGATCGCTGACGCCGATCGACTCCTACAAGGAAGTCAGACAACAGGACCTGGTGAGAGCCTTACGCGTGTACCTATGCCGTACCACGCCGCTCTGCCAGGGACGCACCCGCCTCTTTTTTCTCTCTGTCCCCAGGTAGACAAGACATCTCAGCCCAGACGATCTTCCTGGCTAAGATGGGTGACGCGCTCCGCCTACCAGGACCTCTGCCCCGACGCTGCCAAGCGTCTACACTTCCGGGCCCATGAGGTCAGAGCCATGGCTGCTAGCATCGCATTCGACCACAACTGCGCTGTCCGAGACAGTCTGGCTGCCGTAGGCTGGCGGACCCAGTCGACCTTCAACCGGTTCTACCTCCGTACCTGGCTGGCCGGTGAGATAACCTGGCCCTGGTGGGGGACATCGCGGCGGCGCAACACTCCCTACCTTTTGTGCCGTTGGTAATCCTTTAGCTAAAATTACCAGGAGCCTGCGCCGGGGAGGACGGGGCTTGCTGGCTCAGTCAGTCACTGGGTTACACGGCACCCTCCTCCTCTAAGTAACCCCACCCGGGTCTGCCCTGGGGGACTTGGGTGGGGTTAGGTACTTTTTAGTTCCCAGGGTCACCCTGGTCAGCCCCACAGGGTGAGTTTTTCTCTCTATTCTGGGGCATGTGTTTCTGACTACCCGAGGTCCATTCACCTGTATTTGCGTTTTTAAAAATCTCCCTATTGTCTGCACTGCCTGTTACTTACTTACTTACGCCTGTCACCCCTACCCGGGTATAGGCCGTCGACGAGAGACCTCCAGCAACTCCTATCCTGTGCTTCTCCTTCGATTCTACTCCAGGTGGTTCCCAGTCTCTTGATGTCTGCTTGGAGGTCTCGACGCCAGGAGTTTCTCGGCCTACCTCTTTTCCTCTTTCCCTGGGGGTTCCATGACAATGCCTGCCTAGTGATACTGGAAGCTGGCTTTCTCAGACTGTGACCGATCCATCCCCATCTTCTTCGCCCAATTTCATTCTCTGCTGTTATCTGCTCTGTTCTCTCCCAGAGTCTGACGTTGCTGATTTTCTCTGGCCAGTGGATTTTCAAAATTCTTCTAAGGCAACTGTTCATGAAGGTCTGTACTCTGTTGACTGTGGTTTTTGTCAATCTCCATGTCTCTGCTCCATATAGGAGAACTGCTTTTACATTGGAGCTGAAAATCCGGACTTTGGTGTGTTGTGACAGCTCTCTGGAACTCCACACTTTTTTCAACTGGAGAAAAGCTGCTCTGGCTTTACCGATTCGTGCTCTGACATCTGCATCAGTGCCGCCTTTTTTGTCTATGATGCTCCCGAGATAGGTGAAGGACTCCACCTCCTCCAACGGGGTGCCAGCAAGCAAGACTGGTTCTTCCCTGGTTGCGTTCAGCCTCATTGTCTTTGTTTTCTGTTTGTGAATGGTGAGGCCCACTTGGGACGAGATGTCAGCAAGCCTCGTGGTCTTGTCCTGCATTTGTTGATGAGTGTGGGACAGTAATGCCAAGTCGTCTGCAAAATCGAGGTCGTCAAGCTGTGTCCACAGTGTCCACTGTATTCCACTTCGTCTGTGCTCTGTGGTCATCTTCATGACCCAGTCTATGGCCAGTAGGAAGAGGAACGGAGACAGCAGACACCCCTGCCTGACACCAGTTCTGACCTGGAGCTCTCTGGTGAACTGCCCTTCGTGGATCACGCGACATGTCATGCCATCATAGCTGCTCTTGATCAGGCGGACGAGCTTTGTGGGTACACCGTAGTGTCGTAGGAGTTTCCACAGAGTCTCTCGGTCCACGCTGTCAAATGCTTTCTCATAATCCACAAAGTTGACGTACAGCGGGGAGCTCCACTCCAGAGACTGTTCCACAATGATGCGGAGAGTGGCGATCTGGTCTGTACATGATCGGTTCTTCCTGAATCCTGCTTGCTGGTCTCTCAGCTGGGGGTCAACGGAGCTCTTCATTCTCTCTAGGATGATCCTGTTGAAGACCTTTCCTGGTACTGACAGCAAGGTGATTCCTCTGTAGTTGGAACACTTGCTGAGGTCGCCTTTCTTGGGAAGCTTGATTAGGTACCCCTCCTTCCAGTCAGCTGGCATCACCTCCTCTTCCCAGATCTTTCCAAACAGTGGGTACAGCATCTCAACTGTTGTCTCTAGGTCTGCTTTCAGAGACTCCGCTGGGATGCCATCTGGCCCTGCTGCTTTGCCATTCTTCAAAAATGCCACTGCTTTTCTGATCTCTTCCCGGCTGGGTCTGTCACAGCTGATGGGTAGGTCGGTCTCTGCCGGCTGGATGTCGGGGGGGGGTCAGGTGGGCTAGGTCTGTTCAGTAACTCTTCAAAATACTCGGCCCATCTGTCGCCTACCCGGCACCGGCCTCCACGTGGCGTGGGTGGGTAGTCCACTCGGTCCCTGACTGAGTGGGCTAGCAGACGGGTGCCATCTTTGTCCAGGATTAGGACTTGATGTCAGCAGATATGTTGTTCAGTCTTTTTCACTGGTCCGGTTTTTAAGGAGCTGTGCTTACCCAGGTCTTACCATGTTGGATTGGTCCTTAAAAATACGCGTGAGCTTTTGGTCCTTTGGATCCCAAGTGTTTGCCGTGCTTGGAGACCCGTGTCGGGGGAGAAGAGGATCCTGGTGGCTGAAACACTCCACTTTGGCCTTGACTTCTGCCTAAACGGGAGGCTAGTCGTACCGGCCTAGTCACTTGGCTCTTGTCACGTCGAGCCCTATCCCCCTGTTGACATGCGGGTTGTTATACGGAGCACCATGCTATAGCCTCTGATGCTGATTGGGTGCTTTACGCCAGTATTACCCTGTATTCAACAGTGTGATAGAAGGCGGTGGCTCAAACGGTTCAATCGGGCTTACCCCCTTGAGTATATCTTTCGGGCAGTCTCCATTGTGCGTCGGCTGGAGACCCGCCGACAATTGCACTTTCCCTTGTTGGGCTCGGTGGTGGGCGGGGACCCCCGGGGGATGAATATCTATCATACTATAATATGGAAAATATCAAAAAACCAAAACTGGCACCAAAGCGGCACATAGCCACTGACATTGACCTTGAAAATGATAGCGACTCTGATTGTGGGGAAGCGACGCCTCAGGTTTCGGCCGTCTGGCCTCGCTTTCTCATTATCCACAGCAAAGTTAAAGAGAAGCCTGTTTCCAAGCTGCACCCTTTCCTGGTGGGGGAGACCCTCAGGAGCCGTGTTGGCAGGCCTGAGGCCCAGCGCCTCAGGTCTGGTGACTTGTTGGTAGAGTGCCGTACCCGGGCACACTCCAATGGGCTACTGAGGCTCTCCTCCATCGGAGACACTCCAGTGGAGGTCACTCCCCACAAAACAATGAATTCCTCTAGAGGAGTGATTAAAGATCAAGCATTGGCCGAACTGTCTGAAGATGAACTTGTACGGAACCTTAAGTCACAGGGGGTGACCTACGTCAGGCGCTTCATTTCCAAACGAGGTGGTAGGGAGATCCGTCTCCCTACCATCATCCTGACGTTTGGCACCCCCACAGCTCCTACTACCATCTGGGGAGGTTACTACTCCCTAAAAGTGAAAAAGTACGTCCCTCTCCCCCTTCGGTGCTTTAAGTGCCAAAAGTATGGCCATGGGCAGAAGACATGCCGCCAGGCAGAGGCCCTATGCGCCCGTTGCACTAAGCCCGGACACTCTGCTGAGTCCTGCACAGCCATCCCCCTGTCTGTGAATTGCCAGGGGGCGCATATGGCTTCGGACAAGAAGTGCCCTCGTTGGATCTCCGAGTGCAGGATTCAGCAGGTGCGTGTGGAGAAGGGGCTGTCCTTTGCGGACGCAAAAAAACTGGTTGACGGTCCTGGTGCAGCTGAGGCGGCGCCAAACTCAAATAACAACTTTGTGTATACTTTCAGTGCTGCGGTGGCAGGCAAGCGCCCCACCAAAGACTTCTCTTGTCAAACCCCAACTTCTTGGTTGGGGGCGGAGCCTCGGATCCTCTCACCCCTGGAGAGTAATCCTCCTCCGGTGGTGACGAGGAACCAGGGAACGCAGAGGGCGGACGCTACCGGTCCGGTGGCACCGCCTTCTGCTGCCCCTAAGCCTCAGCCCCCACCCAAACCTGCTAGTTTGTCAACACCAAAGGTTTCTGGCTCTGGTCAGCCTTCTAAGGCCGCTAACTCTAGCGGCAGGAACGCTGCCCAGGACCAGAAGTCAAAGAAATCTATGGGACCGCCGTGCGCACGGGCCCAGAAGGGGAACATTGATGTCCCCCCTTCAAAACAAATATGCTGCGTTGGAGGAGCAGATGGAGGGAGTGGAAGTTGTCGATGCTGCGGCAGCTCCACCCCCTTCATCTCCTAGGAACCAGAGGAGGCCCGGGAGCCGGCCCCCCTCTGTTTCTCCGACTCCTTCCAAGGCAAAGGACAAAGGGGGGAAAAACTCCGCACCCCCAGATAAGACATAATCATGGACTCTCTGCTTCAGTGGAATTGTCGTGGTTTTCAAGCTAACTTTGAGGAATTACGTCTTCTGGTCAAGTGCTATAACCCCTCAGTAATATCTCTTCAGGAGACTTACCTGAAGACTTCTGACCCTGTGTCCTTTAATGGTTTTAACGCTATACATAAAGGCTCTGATTCGGAGAGGCGCTCGGGTGGAGTGGCTCTTCTCATTAGTAGCCAAATTTTATGTAGCCCCGTTAGCATCGACACCTGTCTTCAGGCTGTCGCAGCTCGGGTTACCTTGAAGAAGACCATAACTATATGCAGTATTTACCTGCCACCATCCCTGCGGGTCTGTAGTAATGATTTTTTTAATTTAGTTGATCAACTGCCCCCTCCCTTTATTCTCATGGGGGATTTTAACAGTCACGCTCACCTTTGGGGTAGTGACCACTATGATGGCAGAGGTCAGATGTTAGAAGATGTTTTTTCTCAACTTAATCTATGTGTCTTTAACGATGGTTCACCTACATACTCTAACCCAGGTTCAGGAGCTAGTTCTGTTCTAGACCTCACTGTGTGTGACCCTTCTCTCATGCTGGACTTTGACTGGAAGGTTCACGATGACCTGTGTGGTAGTGACCACTTCCCAGTAGTCCTGTCATCGGTCAGCTGTGGGGAGGATCCGCCGGTGGGGCGCTGGAATCTTAAGAAAGCTAACTGGCCTCTGTTCGCCTCCCTCTGTCAGTCTCGTCTTACAGAGGAGGTGGTCATGTCATCTGAAGAACCTATTTCTTCTTTTACTACTATTTTGTTGGACGTAGCGGGTGAAACCATCCCTAAAACTTCCGCATCAGTCCCTCGAAAGCCGAGAGTACCATGGTTCAACGAAGAGTGCCGCAAGGCCCAAATAGCGCGCAAATCTGCTCAGCGACGTGCTTTCCGTAATCCGTCGCAAGTAAATATTTTAACCTTTAAAAGACAGAGGGCGAAAGCCCGTTACATTTTTAAATGTGAACGCCGTGCTTCCTGGAGACGCTTCGTCTCATCTTTAACTTCTCGGACTCCGTCCCAGAAAGTATGGAAGGCTGTTCGGAGAATTAGGGGCAGAGGTGGCTCGGCTTCTGTTGGCCATCTTAGAGATGGTGTCAGTTTGGTTACAGATAAAAAAGCTGTGGCCAATTTGCTTGCCTCCACCATTGCCCATAATTCTTCAACGGAGCATTATTCACCTTTCTTCCAGAGAGAGAAGGAGAAACGAGAGTCTCGTATTTGTGATTTTGAGTCCGATAACTCAGAAGACTATAATGTCCCGTTTACATTATCAGAATTGCAGCAAGCTTTGCAGAAATGTAATGACTCTGCTGCTGGCCTAGATACCGTCCACTATCAATTCCTAACGCATCTGCCTGAGAGGTCACTCCTTGTACTTCTCAAGGCCTTTAACCATATCTGGAGAACTGGTCATTTTCCGCCGTCTTGGCGCCAGGCTGTGGTTGTACCGATCCCCAAGCCGGGTAAGGATCCTTCCGACCCGGGCAACTACCAGCCTATCGCTTTGACATCATGTTTATGTAAAACTATGGAGCGCCTGGTCAACGCCCGCCTGGTGTGGCATCTTGAGTCACAGGGTCTCCTCACAGACCTCCAGTGCGGTTTCCGGCGCTTCCGTAGTACAACTGACCATTTAGTCCGCTTTGAATCATTTATTCGAGATTCTTTTGTCAACAAGCAGCATGTCTATGCAATTTTTTTCGATCTTGAGAAGGCGTATGACACTACCTGGAAGTATGGCATAATGTCCGACTTGTTGGACATGGGTTTTAAAGGGCACCTGCCCGTTTTTATTCACAATTTTTTGACTAACCGGTCGTTCCATGTCCGTGTGGGCTCCACCCTCTCCGACTCCTTTGAACAGGAGATGGGTGTCCCACAGGGCAGCATTCTATCTCCTGTTTTATTTAGTATTAAAATTAATAACATTGTAAAGGCCGTCAAGGATGATTCTGAATGCTCTTTGTTTGTTGACGACTTTGCTTTGTGCGCACGTGGTCGAGGACTTGCGTCCCTTGAGAGGCGCTTGCAGCTGTGCGTTGATCGCATCCAGCGGTGGGTGTCTCTCAATGGATTCAAGTTCTCGCCCTCCAAGACTGTTTGTGTGCATTTTACTAACCAGACAAAATTTTTTCCAGAACCTAGCCTGAGCATTGCTGGAGTGCCAATTAAGGTGGCCGAGGAGGCAAAGTTTCTGGGGGTCATTTTTGACAAAAGACTTACCTTCCGCAACCATATCAATTACCTTAGAACCTCTTGTCAGAAGGCTCTCGACATTCTTTGTGTCGTCGGTCGTACTGACTGGGGTGCGGACCGTACTGTCTTACTTCGTCTGTACTGGGCCCTTGTTCGGTCCAGACTGGATTACGGCTCTGTGGTGTATGGCTCAGCTTCCAAGTCTGTGCTACAGCGTCTGAACACAATTCACCATCAGGGTCTGCGGATATGTCTTGGGGCCTTCAGGACGTCTCCAGTTCCTAGTCTGTATGCCGAGGCAGGGGAGCCTTCTCTCAAGCTCCGCCGCATCCGCCTCATGCTCAGCTACGTTCTGAAACTGAAGGCCCATCCAGACAATCCTGCCTATGATTGTGTTTTTAAACCATCGTTTGCAGAGATTTACGATACCCATCCGGGAGCTGTCCGTCCACTTTCTTTCCGTGTCCGACCTCATCTGCAGGCGGCCGGATTGGACCTGGACAGAGTTTCGGAATCCCTGCAACACATCACTCCACCTTGGCTCTTACCAGTTCCTGACATCTTGCTGGACTTGACTGCCCACAAGAAAGACTCTACTCCACCAGCCATATACCAACAGAGCCTCAATGAACTGCTTTCGATTTTTCCTGGCTATTGTCGCATCTATACCGATGGGTCAAAGTCTGAGGATGGGAGAGTGGCTGCGGCCGCAGTATCCTCTCGCCATCCTAGACGCCCATTTAAGCACCGCCTCCCAGACCACTCATCTGTATTTAGTGCGGAACTGCAGGCGGTTCTGCTGGCACTCAAGCATGCTTATCGATCTAGAGAAAGGAACTTCCTGATTCTGTCTGACTCTCTTTCTGCCCTGCAGGCCCTTCAGGGCACGGGAAATGACCACCTACTGCTGGTGCAGATCAGAGAGCTCCACGCGGACTTGATGAAGGAATATTATGATATCATTTTTATTTGGGTGCCAGGGCATGTGGGCATCGAAGGCAACAGGATCGCAGATTCTGCTGCCAACGATGCCCGCAATGACCCTGTCCCTGACACACAGACTGTTTATAGTGATTTTAGACATGTGGCTAGTGCGTACATAGCCCGTGAGTGGCAGTCCGAGTGGGACAAAGAGGAAGCTAACAAGCTGCATGAAGCCCTTCCTAAGTTGTCCGACGGTCTACCTTATCGCTGCGGCAGCCGCCGTGAGGAGACTGTCCTGGCTCGGCTCCACATCGGCCACACGTATGTTACGCACTCTTATTTACTTAAACAGGAGGAGCGTCCATGGTGTTATGCCTGCGACGAGCAGTACTCTGTTCAACACTTTTTGTTGTCTTGTGCTGATCTAACCGACACAAGGTATAAACATTTCACAGCAGACTCCTTGAAGGTTTTGTTCCGGGATGTGCCCCCGGACAAGATCTTCAGTTTTCTGAGAGAGTGCCATATTTTTAATAAGATTTGAGCGTTTATAGATTATGATGTTTCTATTATTTTGACCTTTTTGAGAGTCTTCCGACGTTTTCTTTAAAGACCTGTGCGACATTTTAGCCTGACATATTTTTAAGGTATATTTACATCATGTCTTAAGACCTTTCTTTTAGTCTGGCTGACCAGATTTTTACCCTTCCCGCCGTGAGATGGCCTTAGTTGCCTGCTCGGCGTTCAACCCAAATAACTAACTCGGCCCATCTGTCGAGTTGGTCTGCTCTGTCTGCAATAGGCTTGCCTTCTTTGTCTTTTACTGGTCTTTCTGTATGGCCATACTTACCCGACAATCTTCTGGTAATGTCGTAGAGCTGTTTCATGTTGCCGCTGCCAGCTGCCTTTCTGCCTCTGCTGCCAGGCTGTCTGTGTAGGCCCTCTTGTCTGCCCTGATACTCCTCTTCACCTCGCGGTTGGCTTCCGAGTATTCCCCCTGTGCCCTTACTTTGGCTGCTCTCGTGCGACTGTTGTTGACCGCTGCTTTCTTTTGCTTCCTCGCTTCTATCTTCTTCAAGGTCTGTGCCGACAGCCAGTCCTTGTGGTGGTGTTTCCTGAACCCTACAGTGTCTTTGCAGGTTGAGTTCAGCGCCTCTCTAACTGCCTTCCACTGCTGCTCTGTGGTGACCGCCTTCTCTTCATTTACTAGCTCCTGTAGCGCTTGAAACCGGTTGGACAGCACCAGTTTGAACTCTTCTCTAACTCCAGTTTCTCTCAGGAGGCCTACATTATAGTGCTGTCTTCTTGTTGTCTCTGTGCGGCTTTTCTTTAGCTTGAGCTTCATTCTTAAGGTAAGCAGATGGTGGTCTGAGGCGACATCTGCTCCCCTCCTCACTCGAACATCTTGAAGGGATCTTCTAAATTTCTTGCTAATGCAGATATGGTCTATTTGGTTCTCTGTTGTATGGTCAGGTGAGACCCAAGTTCTGCACTGCCTGTAGCTCTTGATATTGGATGTGTGTTGCTAAATGGTCTTAACTTTATTTAGTCCCCATGTGTTAGGTTTATTTAACGTATTTGACCGGCTGGCAACACACATTCAATGTTCTGTTTAGGTTTTTTTTCACAAGCAGTGCAGGCACGTCCTGAGAAAGCCTTGTTGCTGTGTAATGTAGCAATGTACAATCAATCAATCCTCCTCTTCGCTATTCTCCTTGTAGTAATGGCATCGGTAATGTTTTTGAGGAAACAAATTAATTTTTCTCTAAAATGTATTTTTTCGAAAAATACTTACCGATGCCATTACTACAAGGAACAACCTATAGCTAGCGTAATTTTAGCCCAAAAACTTACGATGTGTACCTCTAGGGCCAGGGGAGGCCACCAGGGGTGCCGTGACCTGGTACCCGGGTAGCCTCCCTTCCCACCCGTTACGGGTAACTGCCTGAGCAGCCAAGCCAAACCAGTTCTTTCGTTTAGCTGGCGAGCGGCAAGCGGGGCAGGTGGGAGGGCCATCCGAGTAATGGCATCGGTAAGTATTTTTCGAAAAAATACATTTTAGAGAAAAATTAATATTTTCATTGTATGAAAATGGACTTACTGACTTTTGCCTTCACAGGGCAGAACTCAATTGGCAAAAGAGGGCGAGTGAAGCCGACAGTCACCAGTACGTTTTGGGTGCATTAGTTCATATTCTGTAACACTATTATTTTGTGTTTGGTAGGTCAACAGTTACCAAGGTGGCAAGTTCTCAGTGCAGGCTTGTGGTGCTCTGTCCACCTCACCGGCGACATGCCAGGGGGCAGCAGTTTGTCTGCAAGGCAGCTTAGGCATCCCTAATGGCTCATATGGCAAAGCTAGCACAGGCTCATTTGAAATGCAGGATGAAATGCTTAAACTGATGTTCACTGGAGGGCAGAACTGTGGTGAGTCTGTTGTCTTTCTTTTTGGCATTGTGTGACTTGATGATAAAGGTCGGTTGTTATTGTTGAAAAGCAGTGCCTGATTAGCTGTAGAGAAAATACCATGTGGCAGACAAGTCAGTGAATCGAGACCAAAAAGGTGACTACCAAGTGTGTAAAATGCAAATAAAATCCCAACAAAGAAAAGAAAACACTTAGAAAAGACAATCGCAACACAGTTTATTAATATTAGTATATCTTGTTCAAAATAGACATGCACACAAGTACACAATGCTTTGCTTATCTTTCTTTTATGAGATGCCATCTGGCATTAAATTGTGTTGTAACTATCATTCCTAAGCATGCTGCTTTCTTGGTTGGGTTATTCTCTGTATTTTTCATGCTTGGCAGTCACCTTTTTGGTCTAGATATGAACTCTAGAATTGTTTTGTAAGTAAGATAAGAGCACAGTTAAGAAAAAAACCTAGGCAGCCAATGCTGACTATTTTACGGAATAAGTCTAAACAGCAATTGGCATAACACTCAACTTTCCCATTGCATGACTCTGATGACAGCTTAATGTGGCTTAAACATCTTTTCAAAAGTCAGATTGAACTTTGTGCTGCCAGGTAACATCATCCTGTATTAAGTATATAATATTTTGCCGCCATGCTTGGTCTGATACAGGTCAGACAAGTTTTTCTTGCTAAGAGAAATCATTGTTTAGTGCTCTTTTATTAACCCATATCATACTGAGGCTAAAAGCTTCAAATTTGTACACTGCCATATGCAAGCTACATTATAGTACTTACAGATAAGGATATAGACCAATGGCTTTATTTCAAGGGTGGTGCCAGAATAGCTTGGCGCCTAGAGGCTATTCTGGCACTAACCTTGAACTATTTTAGTCAAACTTATTTCACACACTGGCATATTCTGAATGATAATGGTTAACATGATTTCTTTTACAAATTTAATAGAGGCATTAGAACAAATATATTATTTTGTACCAGGGGTTTGCTACACTGACCGTAATAGGCATTTGAGAGGTCAAATTAACGGTTGTACCCCTCAGTCGTCCAGAGGCCTGAGGGTTACAGGGTTAATTTTACCTTCCTAAGGCGTACAATGGCATTTAGCAAACCTCTGCTCCCACAATAGCTTATAATGTAAGTTAATTTGGTTCACGAGAGCTTTGTAAGCACAACTTATTTGAGAGAAATGTGTTTGTGAACTGGTTCCAGGAACGTTGGTTTATACATAGCTGTTATTATCAGCAAGCAACAAGCAGACACCTGCGCCCCATTTGTTTGACTTATGTTGTGCTTTGCAGGTGGGGGTGGGACGGCTTCAACGGTGATTTTGTTTGAGTGTGACTACAGTGCTGGGAAGGGTCAGCCTGTCCTTTGGCCTGTGAGTAATGATCCTGCATATCTCTTAGGAAATTTTCAACTCTCAGATGCTACACCATGATGATTCAAAGGTGATGTCACAATAGCTTAGCGCTTTGCGCCAAGCTATGCTGGCATCACCTTTGAATTATCACAGTGTCCTGAATTGTATTACAGCTGTCAGACAGCTTGCAGATGAGTTGGTGTTTCTTTTTGTTCACCTGAAATAGCAAGAGAGAGTCTGTGTACTGAGCCATCCACTGCCCATCCATACATCATCCATCGGTGGTAAATGTCATTATTGTTTGAATTTTCAGTCACAGACTTTGAACTTGGTCTGGGGATACTTTTGTTTTCTCAAAACTCTTACCGATGGCATTACTAATAGGAAGGTACACTTAGCTTACCGACTTCAGCATAAGCGCGCACTCACAACTCGCGCACGCATGCGCACGCTTTAGACAATGACTCACGTACCACAAATACATTACGACAGTCAGCTTGGGGTGGGGAGTGTGGTGATATAGTGCTAGAACTGTTGAAAGAGGTGAGTTTTGAGGGCGGACTGGAAGGAGGAGAGAGAGTGTTTCTGACGTTGAGAGAGTGGGAGATTGTTCCAGGTGGATGGACCGTAGACGGAGAAGGAGCGGGGGCCGAAAGTGCTGAGTTTGGTGCGGGGGATGTGGAGGCAGCCCTGGAGGAAGACAGGGACGCTCTGCTTACCCTTATCTGCCAGCTCGATTTCCAGGTCAAGGGAGGCAAGTCAGACCTCACGCCTTCCCGCAGGTGTGGCCTCCTGGGCATATAGTTCCTGACCGACCCCTTCCAGGTGCGGCTCCTCGAGGCGTGGATTCAAAAGTTAGCAGGACTGGCCCTTCCAGTGTCTCATGTGGAAACATTACCAGCCAAGGTCTGGCTATAACTTCGGGGACTCTTGCGCGCAGCAGCGGACCTCCGGTCCCTCGACAGGCTCTACACCTGAATGTCCTCGCGGACTCACTCACGCGTTGCGGCCTACTTCTCCACTCAGGGCGGGCGCTCCGCCTAGTCATCTTCGGACTACTCTGTGCCCGCGGGGAGTCGCTCATGATCGCCCCCCTTGCCACGAGGGGGAACAGACAGCTCGCTCTCTTGTCTCACCCTTTCTGGTTCCCTGGCCTGGGCAGTAGACGCACACTCCTCCCTTGGGATGGCCTGCTAGCTAACGCGCACCTGCCTGCCGTCCTAGCACCCAAGGTTTTCCAGAAGCTCGCGGGCTGCAACACGGTTCTGCTGCTAGTGGCGTCATGCAGTTTGAGGAGTGGGACCGCCAACTGCCTGAGCCTCGCCTCTAACCCTCCCTGAGGCTTCCCACCCCTCGCTTGATGCTCAGGCAGTCCAGGCAGAATCCTTATCGCCTGTGTCCGGAGCGACGGTTACTGCACGCTGGGAGATGGTTTGGCTGGCCCTTGCCGCAAGCAGCTTCTCGAGTGCAGCGGTGGACGCTATTGCACTGGCATGCAGAACTTCTACCCGAAACGTCTACCAGTCCGGGTGCTTCGCCGAGCAGCTCTTCCCAACGGATATGACTACTCCCCTACTGTTCGAGTTCTGTCAGTGGCTCTTCTTCCAGCAGAGCCTGGCCCCCATCGCCATCAGAGGTTACCTGGTCATGTTTGGAGACATTTATTGCCCCTTGGGTTGGCCAGTCCTGGGTGCCTGCAAGGACATCTCTGATCGGATGGCACTGGATCTTCAGCAGCCGATCTCCCGCTCGCTGATCTTGTCATGGGTGCTGACATGGCACAACTCGGACCGTTTCAATCCTCTTCCATTGGCACGGTTTGGAGACCTGACCTGCTTCCTGCTAGCCCTCGCCACAGCGTCCAGGGTGGGTGAGACCCAAGAGTTTTCGGTGCGACCCGACTGTCTCCAGTTCAGTGTCAATGGATCGGTGCAGCTCCTCACCAACCCAACATTCCTGGCCAAGAATCGGCCACCTGCTGCCACACCCCAGGTGTTAAGCTTCCGCCCACTCCAGGGACTGACCAGTCCTGGGCGTCCCATCAGAGGACCCGGTCAGGGCATTGAGAATATACCTGCGCAGAACAAGCCAGTCGAGGCGCTCCCGCCCATTCCTGCCCTTGGCTCCGGGCAGATGTGACAGCCCCGCTCATGCGAGCGCGTCCTGGCTACGCTGGTTCACCCGGTCTGTTTATAAGGACCTCTCCCCAGAGGGAGCACAGAAGCTGCGTTTCCAGGCACACGGGGTCAGAGCAGTGGCAGCGAGCATCGCCTTGACCGCAACTGCGCAGTGAGAGACATGGTGGCGGCTGTGGGCTGGCGAGCTGAATTCACCTTCGCCCGCTTCTGCCTACGGGACCTATCTGGCCAGCGTGGCAACCTGGCTCTAGTGGGGGACATCTCAGCAGCACAGCTCTCCCTCCCGGCATCACAGGCGCCATAGGTTATGCCTAGCTGAAATCGTCGGGAGTGAACGCATGAGGAGGCCTTGTTACCTTAACGCACGGTGGGTGCGGTTTCCTTGCGAAATTAGCACTTGGAGATTGCATAACAGGTGGCACCCTCCTCCTATTTGCTATTCTTCCTATTAGTAATGCCATTGGTAAGAGTTTTGAGAAAACAAATGTATTTTTCTCTAAAATGTATTTTTTCGAAAAAATACTTACTGATGGCATTACTCGGAGGACCCTCCCTCCTGCCCCGCTTGCCGCTCATGAGCTAAGGCCTAGACTGGTGGGATACTGCCAGGCATGTGACCGGATAGGGAGGCAGGTGAGGCCACTCAGGGTTTCCTGGTAACAACTCCCTGGAGTCGCCTCCCTGGTTGTGTAGTGCACACAACGGATGCTTAGGCTGAAATCGGTAAGCTAAGTGTACCTTCCTATTAGTAATGCCATCGGTAAGTATTTTTCAAAAAAATACATTTTAGAGAAAAATACATTTTGTTGAGACCTTTCGAAACATGCCTGTTTGGCCTTGTAAAGGTCGAGAAGTATCAAGAAATGCATTTGTTTAAATCCCTCTTTTTTGTGCAAGTACATGTAGTGTTGTTTTTTTCAAATTCTATATCTAGCTTGAGAGCAATATTTGGTGCAAGTATATACCTAATGAGAAGACCTTCCTATGCATACTTGGGGAGTTGGGAAGATGGTTGATCTGAAAGGTTGCAAGTTTTAACACAACTGGGGTAAACATTTGTTCAGTCCCTTATTCGCTTTCTATGCATACTGTCAGCACATGCCTTGTGAAGTGACGTATTGTATGTCTATCAGAACAAACCTTGTGAAGTGACGTTGTTTTGCATGTCTGTCAGCACATGGCTTGTGAAGTGACATTCAAATGGCGGACCAGTGTGGTGTGCCCTCCGCTTGTACAGGACTGTGCCCTGACTTATGGTGATGCCACTTTCGACCTCACCATTCTCTCACAGAGCAGAGATTCATGGGAGTACAACACCACTGACGGCAGCACGTGAGTTTGTGTAGCATTCACTCACTTGCTTCACTTGCTGACAGTACTAGTAGGGAATTGGTCAATAACGGTAACAAGGCATTTGCTGTGATAGCTCGAGAGAGTGCTTTATTAGTGTTACTGGTGATAACAGATAGAGACAGTGCTTGATTACTGACAATGACAGATCGAAGACAGTGCTTGATTAATGTTGTGGACAATTGGCTTGATTAGTGTTGTAAACGATGACAGATCAGTGACGTGCTTGATTAGTGTTGTGGATGATGACAGAACAAAGACAGTTCTTGCTAGTGTTGTAGATGATGATAGATCAGATACAGTGCCTGATTAGTGTTACAGAGGCTGACAGATCAAATACAGTGCTTGATTAGTGTTTCAGAGGATGAAAGATCAAATACAGTGCTTGATTAGTGTTTCAGAGGATGACAGATCAAATACAGTGCCTGATTAGTGTTATAGAGGATGACATCAAATACAGTGCCTGATTAGTGTTACAGAGGATGACAGATCAAAGGCAGTGCTTGATTAGTGTTACAGAGGATGACAGATCAAATACAGTGCTTGATGAGTAGTTCAGTGACTATAGGTGTGGCAGTACCACTTTCAACCCAATCAGTGTCACATAGGACCATGGTTCATAGAAGTACAGGACTAACTTAACCCTTTGGCTGTTGGTCACAATAATCCCTGCAGAAATCACCATGACAAAAAGTGCTACTGGTAGCCAAAGGGTTAACATATCACAGTTGTGGTCCAAACAACATTACCGCATTACTGTGGCGAGTGAGTACTTGTCGGAATCAGCTCTTAACTGAATCAGTGAGGCTATGCCCGTTCACCATGTTTAATACCGGTATTTGCTTAGTATTTAGCATGAAAATCATATTTTAGAGTTTACTGTGTGTGTGTGTGTGTGTGTTGTGTGTGTGTGTGTGTGTGTGTGTGTGTGTAATAATAATAATAATAATAATAATAAATTTATTTCAGTTTTTGCAGGCCATCTGGCCCATATGAACACAAAATACAATTTACAACCAGAAAATACAGGAAGGTGGTTGTAAAACACACTCATATAGCATGCGCACATAAATAAACAAAAAAACAAGAAAAGTTCAAAGCAAATCCCTCTAATTCCTTAATTTAAGGCAACCTGAAATATACATAGCAACTTTAAAAACCAGTTTATCATGTAGGTTTCCACACAGCAGCTGAACTTTAAGATCGGATGGGAATCTGTAGTAAAACAGTGGAATGTACTTTTTACGTAAAGGGGAATATTTTGGACACTCGAACAGAAAATGACACAAATCTTCAGCCTTATGCCAATCACATGAATTACATTCTGGATTAGTGATGGGTTTTCCAAATCTGGATACTCCGTTTAAAGGTAAACGGTTACATCTAAGTAAACATATTGCCCGCCTGAGTTCACAAGAGTTCAGCTGCCCTATGTAACTGGCTCTAAGTATTTCTGGGTGGTAATGGCAGTATTCTGTGTTTGAGGAAAGGGATGCATGCCAGTCCTGTCGGAAACAATCCATCAGCCTATCTTTGAATATCTGAATGAACAGAGGAGTGTTTCCAACTGACTGCATTTCCCATACATACCCAAACCCGTGCATACACAATAGAGTCTTTATTTGCGTAGCCCAGTTCGATCTACCTGAAGCATCATGCATACATAACATCGTGTAACACTGTCTTGGGTATCTGTTTTCTGACATGGTAAGAAGTCTGCACCAGTACTTCACCATTCGAACATAGGCATCAATATACATAGGGAATCTTCCACACTCACCCAGTGCAATATTGTTTTTTACATCTCTTCCAACACCAAGGACCATTTTACAAACCTTTATATGAACCTGCTCAATTACATCATGTCTCTGGAAACCCCAAACCTCTGACCCGTATAGCACAATGGGTTTAATCTTGACATCAAAAATGTGAAAAACAGTGTCAGCTGGCAAGTTTTGTAATTTAAAGTATAGTCTTTTGATACCTGCAACTGCTCTCCTGGCTTTTCCAGCTAAGTTTTCTACACATCTAGCCCAGTTCAGAGTAGAGGAAAATACCACACCAAGGTAAGTATAACTGGACTCGACTTGAATCTGCTTGTCAGCATAAAACCATTTTTCACAATTTTTCACAAAACCTCCATTTTTGAAGACCACCACTTTTGTCTTGTCCATGTTCACAGTGAGACCCCATTTTTTACAGTATTTTTCTAAACAATTAATTTTCTTTTGGAGATCTGCTACAGAGTCAGAGACAATGGCTATATCATCAGCATACATAAGAAGGAAAATACCCAGTGGGTCTGCAAAAATATCAATGCCACGTGCACCGCACGATGATATTTCTGTCTCAAATTCTGAAAGAAAGATAGAAAACGGCAGTGGGCTCAACACACAACCTTGTCGCACCCCTGACATGCAATCAAAGTAGTCGGTAACTTTGGTTCCAACCCTTACAGCAGCTTTTACATGTTTGTACATACTCTCAAGTGTCTGAAGCAACTTTCCATGAACTCCTTTACGTAACAAGAGATACAACAGTTTTGTCCTGTGCACACTGTCGTAAGCTTTAGAAAAATCTACGTACATGGTGTAAAAACGGCCACCCTGCTTGCTAAGATACTTTTGCACTAGTGCCTGTAAGCAAAAAATGTTGTCTATAGTACTGTACCCTTTACGGAAGCCAGCTTGAGCCTCAGGAATACAATCATTCTCTTCACAAAAACGCACCAACCTGTTGTTAATGACAAAACTGTACAACTTACTGATAACGTTCAGAAGAGAAATTCCTCTGTAGTTGTCAACATTTCTATGGTTACCCTTTTTGTGTAGTGGAAATATCACAGCCATGGTCCAGCTTTCAGGGTATTCCGCACTTTGAAACACACGATTGAACAAAGGATGCAGAAATTTCACAAGGATCTCACCTGCATGATGAAAAAGGTCAGTGGGCAAGCCATCAGGGCCTGATGCTTTCCCTTTCTTCATGCTATTAATAGCACTGCGAATTTCATCCTGTGTGATTTCCTCGTCAAATTTTGCATTATGACAACCATCACAATCATCAGATATATGGTCATTCAAAACACCCTCGGCCTGTCTGCTGAAACCTGAATCATCAACATTCTGATCCACATTTAGCAAATTACGAAAATAATCATACCACACGCGTGGTGAAATGACATCAGAACACAACTTTTTAACGCCAGTCAGAGACTTTATTTTTTGCCAAAATGTTCTTGAGTTTGCATCATTACATGCATCATTGAGCTCATTCAAAACCCATGCGTTGTGCTCTACTTGTTTTGTTTTACACAACTTCTTAAATTCTTTCTTCATGTCAAGATACTTCCCTAAGTCGTCATGTGTGTTTGTGTGTCTGAACTGCTTCAACTGTATGTACTTGTTTTGTTTTGCTAACTCGCAGTCCGAGTCCCACCACGGCGGCTGTGCACGGGATTCACCTACCTTCTTACCTGACCTCATTTTGACAGCTGCCTTCTGAATGAATGCTACAAAACAGGCCGACCCTTCTTCTACACTCGAGTCAAGCGCTGACAAAAAGTGTTGAAACTGAGTCTCCTGATTATCTTCAATGTATGCACAAAAGGATTCAGCGTAGTTTTCTTTCCAAACAAATTTAACCCATTCCTCTAGTATTATATCATTATTTAAATCATCATCATCACATGAATAAACAGACTGAATAGAAGTAAACGTGGTTACAATGGGGAAATGGTCTGACTCACACCTGTCTGCAACAAACATATCGGTCACTAGGTCAAACACGGATTTAGAGCAAATACAGTAGTCCACCACACTTTTGCCTCTGTTGGCCACGCACGTAATTTCTCCCTCACTGTCACCTTTCGTTCTGCCATTGACAATAAACAAACAGTACTCTTGACATAGTTCTATCAGTTTCCGACCAAAACTGTTTATGCCAATATCTTTTGACCTCCGTGGGCTTTGTGGTACATCCTCTAGCAGATCTGTTAATTCCAGTAAAGGCTGCATGTGTGTATTGTCATCAATAAAATCAGTATCAGACAGACCGGCAGTGCGGGCGTTAAAATCGCCACATAATAGCCAAGGCAGCTCAGGGTGAGCACGTAACACTTGAGACATGTAGTTTTCTAACACTTCAAAACCATCAACGTTATCTTCACCATATACAACAGAACGCTCTGGAGCCACATACACAAATGCTGCCAGAACATCAGATGCAGAATTCAAAACAGACTTACCGATCTTTAGAAACACAATATCCTCAGCTGCCTGCATTAAACGCAACACATGACAGGCTATAGATTTATGTACACACACGGCCACGCCCCCTTTTAACGTTTGTGTACGTGGTGAAAAAAACACCTGATACTCTGGAAAGGTATCCTCTATAACATTGTGCTTACACGACCAGATCTCTGAAAATGCAAAAATTTGACACTTTTCACAGTACTGCCTAAAAGAAACACTTTTCAGCTTATTTACAAGACCTTGGATATTCCATGCCATGATGCGAAACATAGAGCTACCATTTTCATCACTACCACTTTCATCATCACAGTGTGTGGGTGTGGGTTTGAGTATGGGCACTTGAGCGCATGTGTGTGCAGGTAAGTCGTCCTTTGAAGACACATGGTGGGGGTCCTGTGGGTCTGAATGAGGGACGGGCTGTCTTCTCCTGGTTGCTGGGTCAACGTGCCGGCCTGCCCCTCATTTCTGCCCCCTGCGCTCCACAGGCCTCTGGGTAGCAGCGTCGTATGCGTGGGTCTTTCCCTCAACAACGAGGGAGTCGAAGCGGAGGAAGGCCTTCTTCCCTGCCTGCTTGGCCTCCTTGAGGAAGGGTAGCAGCTTGCGGCGCACGTCCCTCACCCGAGGGGTAAAGTCCTCAGAGATGAAGACCCGGGACTTGTTCTCCTTCAGCGTTCTTCGCTCAAACAGGATCCGCTCCTTGGAGGGCAAGATGGCGGCCAGGCACCATCTCCTGGCCGGCCGCTCCGGCAAAATCCGCCAACTGTGCTTTGAAGCGACTCCTATTATTATTATTTTCCAGGCAGTGTTGTGCCATCGGCAAGTTCTGAGTGAATGATATACTTTTTTTTTTGACAACTTTATGTGATAGCTGTGGTGTACCGACTATAACATCGTCTTAATCTTGTACACTGAGTATTCGGAATTTGGACTTGTTTCACCAGTCGTGCCAGCCTATGCATCTAAAGAAGAGCGTGCACATGAACTGTGGAATTACTAAACATGTGCTGTTCCGGGCTCCATCCCTACATTATTCACAGACTAACCCACTGCCAGATCTTTCTTCATTCTGACTGACCCCACAGAAGAGCGTGGAAGCACACAGAGAAGAATTTACCACAGTGAGCTTTCCTACCACCGTGGCGGCCGTGTTTATCATCACGTACTGCCTGGCCCGCCGGCGACCTTAGCTGTTGACAGATATTTCCCAACACAAGCGGCGTGCCAGTGAAAATGACTGTGTGTGGGGGTGCTGGTTTTATTTCATTATAATGACTCATGACTGTTACCATCATGATATTATGTATTATAAATGATGTTGAAGGACTTTGTCGGAGCGGTGCCCTCCGCTGAACACCGGCGCTGTACTATAGCGACGGGCCTCCAGGTGCAGCTTTGATCGTTGTTTTATGTTGCCTAGATAGGAAATTATTTTCCTTTCGACGGTAATTTGTTTCTGTTGTTAACTTGTATTTTTATGTACTAGCTTTAGTCAAGTAGGAATGTAACAAAAGAACATATTACTAGTGTGTTCAGGAGACATAGGGCTGTCTTAGCATTCTGTTTTTGTCAGGGAGGTTCGGGTCGGGATGAGGCCACTGGCGCCGGCCATTAGATGCCTTGGCGACGGGCTTCACCCATACCAAATCATTGTCCATTTTGTAGTTCTGTTATTGTAATTTGTGGAATGAGCGAGTGAGTGAATGTGAGCAGCACCTGTGGTGGCAAGACAATTTTTGCTGTGTATGATTATCTCTATTACAGCAACAATAAAGTCATCTTGAATCTTGAATCTTGAATCTCTTGAATCTTGAATCTTGAATCTTGTCTTTGTACTTGTTGAAGCACACGATGATGGGGTGGGGCGCCTTGCCCCCCTTCAGACGATGGGCACGCTCCACCTCGATCTCCTCCTCTATGCCCATCTCGTCCTTCAACATTGACTTGACAGCTTTCTCACAGTCCGCCCAAGTCTCTGAGCGCCCCTGGGGGTGGGGGATTCCGTGAAAGATCAGATTCTTGCGTCTGCTCCGCCCCTCCAAATCATCCAGCTTATCCTCCAGCTGCGTAACTTTCTCCTTCAACTCTTTGTTTTCTTTCATCACCGCAGTAAAGTCACTCTGAATTTTGTCCATTTGCTCCTGCATTGTAGCTTTCATACTGTCCATCTTTTTGTCCATCACATTCAACATTTTAAACACATCAGCAATGGTCGGCTCAGACACTGCGTTTGCCTCACCCCCGGGCGACTGGTTGTCTTGGTTCCCCTGGCATGTCAAAAGAGTCTGTCGTTTCGGTGGGCCTGGGTTCGCTTCGACATCGCCTGTGTGTGTGTGTGTGTGTGTGTGTGTGTGTGTGTGTGTTATTTTAGTCTTAGTAACTGACATCAAGACAAATTCCAATGTTTTTATTGTTTTTGTACATGGAAACATGGCAATAAACTATCTTATCTTATAAGCATCAACATTAGATCACATGTAAGTGTGGTGTAGGGTATGACCTGTGTCCATGAGTTCGTGTAGAGCTTATTCATGTTCAATACTGCCTGTGTTTTCTTTCCAAAAACATGAACATCGTCATTATCTTCATGAATGTTTTTTAGTCCTTCATCAGGATTCACAAGCAGACGGTGTGATTACTTACTACTGGGAGGGGGGGGGGGGGGGGGAAGAGGGGGTGGTTCTAAGGTCCGTTCTGCAATGTTTTAGGGATCATGGTGACTTAACCCCGGGTCCCTACAGCAGGCGCCAAGCTAATCTGGCACTACCTTTGAATTATCATGGTCAAGCCACCTCCTTCAACTTGTACATAGTCATTAGGCAGCACCTACAAAATTTGAGAAAATGGACCTTGGGGCTAAAAGGGTTAAGGTGATGTATATTGAGTCCGATCTGGATGGTACCGATCTGGATGGTACCGATCTGGATGGTACTGATCTGGATGGTACCGATCTGGATGGTACCGATCTGGATGGTACCGATCTGGATGGTACCGATCTGGATGGTACTGCTCGTACGTTTCTTAGTTAGGCTTGGGTTACATGTGTGTGTGTTTGTTGACAGATATTGGTTGAACCTGTGTCAGGCAGTACATGGGTCGGCGTTCACCAGCCAGTGCCCGCCCCAAGCGGCTGTATGTCGACGCACAAAAGATGGACGAGTGGATATGCTGGGGGATGTTCAGAGTCAGCACATGTACACTCAAAGTATGATGCAACGCTTGTCTCGCTTTTCTTTCTTTTGTTGTTGTTAAAAGTAGCAGGGACAGTCAGTCCCAAGATTTGAACATTACTTAAGAACATGCAGTTTGGAGACCGTGGGGATGGCTTGAAGCAGGACAAGCACATAAACAACCCATTAGATCTCTTTATCTGCTCCTGTGTACGTCATTTTGGGATTCCCCATTGAGGGATTTTTCCATTGAGTTTTGGTGTACAGAGATCTGTTTGTCCAGCATTGAGTGATTCTTCCTGAAAACATGAACATTGTCATTATGTTCATAAATGTTTTTTAGTCCTACGTCAGGATTCACAAGCAGATGGTGTTATTACTTTGTTATGATTTCTGTGTCTATCAATGCTGTTGCCTCATGCTATGGTCTGCAGTCTAAGGTGTGAGGTTCTCTACTGTGCTACAGGGGCAGCGGACGGCAACGTGACAGTGGTTGTTGAGTACTCCCAGGGCTCCACTGCCTGCTCCTCCAACCATCGCCGTAGCAACAACCAGGTGGCACATAGTGCCATCCGACTGACATGCGGCAACACAGTTGGCAGCCCAATACTCATCAGCCGGTATGCAGTTGAATCACAGTGTGCAAAACATAGTTAACTCATTCACACCTAATGCAGGGCCCATCTTCTATTGCTATGGCCATGTGAAGCCTCGGACAAACTAACCATCATTTATACTTGTAGGCAATTGGTGTGTCCGCTCTACAATTGAAGAAGTTGCAAGTAACCATTTACAATCTGATTTGAGATAGAAATCACTCATGAATGACAATGTTTAAAAAAAGCATGAAATAATAATAATACCGGTAATTATATAGACGCCTTACCCAATTCTGTGAATCGGCTTGTAGCTCCTCGAACTGAACTCAAAACGCACACTCATGTGAAACACATGCATTCACTCTGAAGACAAACACAGTACAAAACAAAACCAGGACATTCATAGAGTGTAAATGGTCAGCTCAGCTTTTGAGGTTCATAAATTTTGATAGCTTGTATTTGAAATAAGCACAGTCAGTTGTTTTTTCAAAATACATTACCGATGGCATTATTATCTGGGAATACACTCAATTGCCTATAGATTTCAGCCAAAAAGTTGTGTAACCCACACAACTGGGGAGGAGACACCGGGGATCCACGCACCGGGGCCCCGTGTGGCCTCCCCTTATTACCCTATCCCGGCATTCGTAGGGCGACCCTGTCAGTTTCACTCATAGCTCGACCATGGACGGTCGAGTTTTTGCCTTACTCCGTTCGGAAACTTTTTTCTACCAGAGTTTTGGTAGTTTTTTGGCCTTCGCTTTGAGGGTTTTTCATAGCCTTGGACTCTCTACTTCGTTGACTTCTCTCCTACTCGTAGTTTGTAAGGGACTACTGTGTTTGAACTGAGCGCCGTCCGGTTCAGACCGGCTTTGACTTTCAGTGAGCTTCGCCAGTGACCTTGTGGTTGGCTTCCGCACGTCACTTTGTGAACTTGGTAGGAGTGTGACTTGACTTTTAGCCTTCGTACGGGTTTATCAGTGACGCTATGGCTACTCCTGTGTTGAAGTCTTGCTGTATTTGCGGGGACTTTCAGTGGCCCTCCGACGCCCACGACGCCTGCTTGCCGTGCTCGGGCTGTTCATCGGACAGGACTTGTGACGTGTGTGACGAGTGGATGGAAGACCGGTGGTCGCAGATGTGGGACTTCTACAGGCGCGACCGGCCCTCCCGGCCGCTTCAGTCTCCCCGGAATCCTCCACAGGTAGTCGTCGCTACGTCGGCTCCTCGGGCACCGCTCCACTCCGTCGTTCAGGCTGTCCGGCCCTCAGGTAAGTCCCCTTCTTGCACTATCACCTCACAGGTTCGCCCTCCGCACTCCGAGTCTTCGGAGCAGGGTAGGCGAGTTTCGGAGTCGCACTCCCCACGCTCTGCTTCGGCAGCGCATGGCTTGAGCCCATCGGGTTCGCTCACCCCCCGCTCTGCTTCGAGCGAGCGGTCTAGGCGAGCGGAGCGTTCGTCAGCCACCCCCCCCCCGCTCTGGGTCTCCTGAGCGGGTGCGGGTGAAAGAACGCAAGCATAGTAAGAATGAGAGGAAACATACTAAGAGAGGTTCTCTCTCACGCTCCGAGGCGTCGGAGCGTGACTTAGCAGTGCTGCACCCTCCTTCGGTTAATTCCGAGCAGGCTGGGCCAGCTTTGCTTTCGTCCCTCCCCCGCCCGGTCTCGTCTGGGCGGGCCAGGGGTGAAGTTGACACTCGTCCCCCACGCTCCGAGGCGTCTGAGCGGGGGTCGCGTGCTCAGAAATTGTCCCCTCCCCACTTCGCTTCACCTGAGCGGGCTTGGCGAGACCATAGGCAGTCCCCCCCACCCTGCCCCGTTCCGACCAGGCGAGCACGGTGTGACTCTGACACACATCCCCCTCGCTCAGAGGCGCCTGAGCTGGGGCCGCGTGTTCATGAATTGTCCCCTCCCCGCTTCGCTTTTCCTGAGCATGACTCTAGAATGTGCCCCCCCCCCCCCCCCCCCCCCCCCCCCCCGCCCCGTTCCGACCAGGCGGGCACGGTGTGACATCACAGCGCGTCCCCCACGCTCCGAGACCTTGGAGCGGGGGCCGCATACACGTTTTTTGTCCCCTCCCCACTCCGCTTTTCCTGAGCGGGCTAGGCGTGACTCGTTATGGTCCCCCCCCCCCCCCCCACCCTGCCCCGTTCTGACCAGGCGGGCCCGGTGTGACCAGACCGCTACGTCGCTAGACCGGTTTCGTTCGGAGAGTGGTCTCTGTCTCCAGCATGCGGTATCTAGCTTCACTGCTGACCGTCCTTCCTTCGCGGTCCCTCTGTCCCCACGACGCTACGCCCGGCGGGCGTCGCGGGCGGCCCCGTCTATCTCGCGCGCGGCGGTGCGGCTCTCTCGGAGCCGGTCGCCCCTTTCGGCGCATTCTCGAGAGGGACGGTCTTGTTCTTCGGAACCGGATGTCCTCAGCCTTCATCCTACGGATTCGGCTTCGGCCATCTTCCTGCGGGATTCGGCGGTGGGATCCCCTTCCCGCCTGTCAGCATTCTCGTCGGCCTCCTCCTCCTTGGACGTCGTGGGCCCTTCGCTCGGATCACAGACTATCAGCGCTTTGGATGAGGCCTCCCAGCTTATTGCGAAGTTTCTCCCGCCTGACTTCTGTCCTCCCTCACCCCCGATGAAGAGACAGGCTTCCGCTATGGTCGACGCACAAAGGCACGTCAAGCACCGCAAGTCCCTTCCCTCAACCTGCCGGCTTCCGGGACCTCACAGATGCGTTCTCCGACCAGTTACGACAAGACAACTTCGGCGACGCGGGATTCTTCTCTGATTCACGGTGGCCTGCAGGGATTAACTTGAGCTTCCGCCAGGCCTGGTACGCGGGACATTCTCAAGCCTTCGCCGTCCCTCTCCCAGTGGTGGATACGGCGGCCCTAGTACAGGCGGGCGGCCGCAGAATTGTCTTGAAAGCTTGGCCTCGTCCGCTCGACAGGATCGCTTCCTTAGTGCGAAATTCGCTGGCGTGCTCAGGGTTCCTGGAGTTGGCTACCCAGGCGGCTTTGCAGTGCCTGGAGGGAACTTGGGATCTGGAGGTGCCGTCCCCTCTCCGCGATGTGCAGTCCATCCTGATAGCGGCCAACCGGGCCGCCTACCACTCCTCCACCAACGCCATGGCGGCAGCCGCCAATTGTGATCTTTGGCGACGGGATACCCTTCTGCATCTCTGCGCGGATCTCCCGAAGTCAGTGAAGACCCAGCTTCGACAGGCCCCCCTAGGTGGATCTCAGCTTTTCGGGGACACGTGGCAGTCAGTTAAAGACTCGTCCAAGGACCTGTGGCCCAGACCTGTCTCCACTCCTGCAGCGACTCCCTTTCGCGGCCCCCACCCGGCCGGGGGTCGTGCCCGGCGTCTTCTAGACCCTCCTTGCTGCCAGTCGGTTCGGCCAGAGGTAGGGCTCGCCCTCCTCAGGCCCCTCAGCCCTTCCCCGCCTCCCACCCCTCTTGGTCCCGCGGCGCCTGTAGGTCCGGGCGCGGCCGGGCCCGCTGACTTGCCCCCTCTCTCGCCCCCGTCTGCAGTTCCCAGGTCTCCAGTCAGTGGGCGGCTGTCTCTGTACAGCGACCATTGGAGGTCGCTGTTCCCAGACGACCCCTGGATCCTTTCCACGATTACTACAGGCCTCCAGCTTTCTTTCCTGTCCCCTCCGCCTCTTCGCAGGTCCCCCTCGTGGACCCAGTCTCCACTCGACACCTTTCAGGCGGACGCTCTGCGCAGAGAAGTTTCGGCTCTCCTCGACAAAACAGCGATGGAGGTGGTATCGTGTCAGGACTCACCAGCATTTTACAGCCGCCTCTTTCTCGTTCCCAAACCAGGAGGCAAGTGGCGCCCAGTCATCAACTTGTCGGCGCTAAACAAGTTCATTTCGGCCCCTCGGTTCCGGATGGAGACAGCCAGGATCCTCCGAGCGGCCGTCTGACCGATGGACTTCGCGATCAGCCTCGATCTGTCCGACGCCTATCTTCACGTCCCGATTCATCCGTCATCACGCAGGTACCTGCGGTTTGCCTTTGGGGGAGTCGCTTACCAGTTCTGCGCCCTTCCCTTCGGCCTCAACATCAGTCCGTGGGTTTTTACGAGGATCCTCGACGCAGTGATGGCCTACTTCCGCCAACGATCCCTGAGCCCGGCCTCCAATTACTTGGACGACCTACTACTGCGAAATCTGATAGCCTCGGCGCTTCAAGAGGACAGAGGCACCTTGCTTTTCCTCCTGCGTCGTCTCGGGTTTCTTCTCAATCTGGGCAAATCGGATCTTACCCCCTCTCAGCGTTTTCTACATCTGGGGATGGAATTCCTGACCGATCTCAATCTAGTCCGCCTGCCTCTGGCCCGGTGGCAGAAGATCGTCAATCTAGCGCTTTCGATGGAGGTAGGGTCCTCCTTCTCAGCCAGGGTCTGGCTTCAACTTCTGGGCCTGCTCAGTGCAGCTGCGGACTTGCTTCCCTTGGGCAGGCTTTATGCCCGCCCGTTGCAGCTACATCTCCTACTACACTGGCGTCCTTCGTTGGGTTCCCTTGCGGATCTTGTACTGGTTACTCCTCTGGCTCGTCCACACCTCCAGAGGTGGGCGGACATCGCTTGGCTGGCTACGGGCGTGCCTCTTCACTCACCTCCGCCCCGGTGGTCTCTCTGCACCGACGCGAGTCAGGCCGGCTGGGGCGCGCATCTGTTACCGGACTTTGTCTCGGCCTCGGGCCTTTGGCCGCGGGGTTTGGAGGACAAACACATCAACTGGCTGGAGCTGAAGGCAGTTTGGCTGGCCCTCAGTTTCTAGCAGGAGACCTTGACCAACCAGGACGTTCTCATTCTCTCAGACAACTCGACGGTGGTGGCTTACATACAGAACCAGGGGGGCACTCACTCGCCCTCCCTGTGCATTCTCCTTTACCATCTCCTCCTCTGGTGCAGGGACCGGGGCATTACTCTACGGGCTCGCCACATTCCCGGTCACCTGAACGTGATAGCGGATGCCCTGTCCCGCCGCGGACAGCTGCTCCACACGGAGCGGTCCCTACGCCCGGACATCTTTCGCCTGATCTGCTCCCGGTGGGAAACTCCTTTAGTGGACTTGTTTGCCACCAGGTGGAACAAACAGCTCCCGGTCTACGTCTCACCAGTCCCGGACCCGCTCGCCTGGGCGGTAGACGCGCTTTCCATCCCCTGGGACGGTCTGATCGCTTACGCCTACCCCCCATCAGTCCTCGTTCCGAAGGTTCTGCGGAAGCTTCTGGGTTGCTCCTCAGTCCTCCTTCTGGTGGCCCCCTTCAACTGGACCAAGAGCTGGACCACGGACCTACTTGAGCTAGCGACGGACCCGCCGCTGGAGCTTCCTACACCTCCTACGATGCTCAAGCAGCCCCGCCAGCAGCTTTTCCATCCGTGCCCGGAGCACCTCCTCCTTCACGCCTGGAGGTTGTCCGGCAAGCCCTCGCCGCTAGAGGTTTCTCGGATGCGGCGGTGGCGGCTATTGCAGCAGCCCACAGACGGTCTACGCGGCGGGTATATGAGAGCAAGTGGAGGGTCCTTCAGGCCTGGTGCGCCTCCAGAAGTCTCCCTCCCACACATCTAGCCACACCGGAGCTGGCGGAGTTCTTCCTGTGGCTCTTTGAAGAACAAGGCTTAGCACCCGTTACCATCAAAGGTTATCGCTCCATGATCGCGGACACTTACCGCCACCTGGGCCGGCCAGATCTGACGGACTTGCTGGCACATTTTGAGCTCCGACGACCAGTTTCTCGGTCCCTAGTACCTCGGTGGGATCTCGCCTGGGTACTAACGTGGCTGAACATGGACCGCTTTGAACCTCTGCATTTGGCTAGTTTCTCAGATTTGACCAGGAAGGCATGTTTTCTGCTGGCTCTCGCCACAGCGTCCTGAGTGAGCGAGCTTCACGCTCTCTCGGTACTTCCCTCCTGTTTGCAGTTTCGCTCGGACGGTTCTGCACAACTTCTCACCGACCCATCCTTTTTGGCCCCTCAAATGCTGACCGTAAGGCCTCTTCGTGGTACGGACATGGCCCATGAGTCGCGCCAACAGGACCCGGGGCGGGCGCTTAGGATTTACCTGCGTCGCTCTAAGCCGGGGCACTCTCGCCTCTTCCTCCCACTGTCCGCAGGCAGGCCAGATATTTCGGCCCAGACAGTGTCGTCCTGGCTGCAGTGGGTGATTAAGTCGGCCTACCAGGACCTCTCCCTGGACGGCGATAGACTTCTTCACATCCGGGCGCATGAAGTAAGAGCAGTGGCCACCAGTCTTGCCCTGGACCGCAACTGCTCGGTCAAAGATATTGTTACGGCGGTCGGCTGGCGAGCTGACTCCACATTCGCCCACTTTTATCTCAGAGACCTATCCGGCCAACGTGACTCCCTGGCACAGGTGGGCGACATTTCCGCGGCCCAGCACTCCCTCCACGCGTCCCTGGCGTCTTAGGTACGTCATAGCTGAAATCGTCGGGAGTGCTCTCTCTCTCTCTCTCTCTCTCTCTCTCTCTCTCTCTCTCTCTCTCTCTCTCTCTCTCTCTCTCTGGGCCAACGGGTGGTTGGGTTTGCGGTTATAGGAACGGCACCCTCCGCCTGTTCGACATTCTTCCAGATAGTAATGCCATCGGTAATGTATTTTGAAAAAACGAATTTTTTTTCTAAAATGTATTTTTTTGAAAAATACTTACCGATGGCATTACTCAGACTGCCCTCCCGCCTGCCCCGCTTGCCTCTTTTCGCTATGTGTGAAACTGACAGGGTCGCCCTACGAATGCCGGGATAGGGTAGTAAGGGGAGGCCACCCGGGGCCCCGGTGTGTCGATCCCCGGTGTCTCATCCCCAGTTGAGTGGGTTACACAACTTTTTGGCTGAAATCTATAGGCAATTGAGTGTATTCCCAGATAGTAATGCCATCGGTAAGTATTTTTCAAAAAAATACATTTTAGAAAAAAAATTCATTTTTAGCTTTACAAAAAACATGGCAGAAAACTTGTTGTTTTGTTTCAGGCAAGAGAATGCAGCCCAGTGTCTGTTTGAGTTTGAATGGAAAACTAGGATGGTGTGCCTGAAAGACAGGTAGGGAGTTTGTTTCTACCATGGTTAGAAAAAGAAGTCGAGGAACTTTCTTTGGAAGACAGTTGTGTTTCTGATGAAAGATAATGTATACATGAAATGTTTTATAATTGAAAATAACAAATATCTCGACAATCCAACAAGCAATCGAAATAAAACAAAGAGCCCCATGCACAAAAGGCGATCAAGGTGACATTGGTTGTCGTTGGCCTACACAAAGCCATGCACATCCCAAACATGGCTGATATGAAACCTAATGACTGTTTGCGCACTGGGAGAATTAAAACATACATGTTTTCGTTTGTTTTTTCCTGTCTTGGTGAAAAGACAGCATTGTGTGCTGTTTATTCAATGAGTCATGATGTAGGCATGTTTGCAGTATGCCTGTGGAGCTGACGGATGTCAACCATGTGATACAAGATGCGCGATCTGGAGTCTCCATCGACCTGCACCCACTTCTCAAAAGGTAAGTGGCCGTTTTACAGGCGTTTCATCATCATCGCCTTCTCACAATAGATATAGCAAATTAAATTATGAAATATTTTGTGGTATGTATTTTGTTTTGCTGGAGCTCACATTTCCAACCAAATAACCTCCTATTGCACAATGTTGTCAGCAACAGGCATAGATCCTCATGAGCCCCCGCAACTGCAGGGGCACATGAGGATCTATGTCTTGCAGTTAGGTCTTAGTGCTGATAGACCTAGCCATTACATAAAATATATCATGAGTGCTTAGGTTAACGGATAACATGATAGTTTTAATTAACATTTTATCTGTCAACTGGAGCACTCATGATTTATTTGCAGCAGTACCAGTTGCTAGCGATGGATCAACCATAATTCAAAGGTAGTGCCAGATTAGCCTGATGGCACCAAGCTAATCTGGCACTACCTTTAAATTATCATGGTCTCCTGATGCAGGGTGTTGGGATTGAATAGGTTAATATACTTCTGCAACGAACATACCTCAGATTTCTGTTCCATTTAGCATCCTAGGCCAGAGTCGCTTACAGAAAGGGGTCCCACATGTTTGTATTTGATTCCAAGCAAAACATTCTTTTGACATCATTCATGGCAATTTTGGGCTCACGTGCGAAGCAAATTGAGTATGTTCTGGGCCAGTGGTCGTGCGTCGGGCGTCCGTCTGGTGTCGTCCATGGTAAACTTTAACGTTGGCATTTTCTCGGAGACTATTCAAGCCACAGTCTTCAAACTTGGCCCAAGGATACTTTGTGGCAAGACCTTTCTAAACATACTAGTTTGAGTGACCTCTCACAAAGGTCAAGGTCACAGGGGTTGAGGAAATAGGCCCAAAATAGCTATATTTTGACATAATTTATTTTTTCTCAAATACTATTCACAACTTCAAACCCAAACTTGATACAAAGATACCTGATGGTAAGACCTTTCTATGCATACTAATTTGGTTGATCCCTCGGAAAGGTCAAGGGTCACAAGAGCTCAGGAAATAGGTCCAAAATACCCATATTTTGACAATAGATGTTTTTTCTCAAATACTATTCACAACTTGAAACCCAATTTTGGTACAGAGATACCTGATGGTAAGACCTATCTATGCATACTAATTTGGATGACCCCTCGGAAAGGTCAAAGGTCACGAGCTCAGGAAATAGGTCCAAAATACCCATATTTTGACCAAAGATATTTGTTCTCAAATACTATTCACAACTTCAACCCAAATTTGGTACAGAGATACCTGATGGTAAGACCTATCTATGCATACTAATTTGGATGACCCCTCAGAAAAGTCAAGGGTATTATTAACATTTTTGCAAATTGTTCAATCAAATTTGGCACAAAGGTAGCTGATGATAAGACCTTCCTATGCATACTAATTTAGTCGACTCATCGCAAAGGTCAAGGGTTACAGGGGGGTTGACAGATATGTGAAAAATGCTTACATTTTCAGAAACCATGGATTTTGTTGGTGCAAAAGCCAGCCCTTTACTTATTGTCACAAAGGTCACAGATATGTAAATAGGTCATACACATGAGCCATAATGGCTTTTCCTTTCTTGTCTTCTGTTATTGTTCCAAAGTGAGTCTTTAGTTCAAGTGACTGTGTCCACTTTGGGTGTCACATGGTAATGCAGTGCGTTATGGCTGAGGTACCCCCACCCCCCCCCCCACCCCCACCCCGCCCCCACCACCCCTCCACCGCCCACCCCTCCACCCCCCTCTTGTACAACACACCTAGGAAGTACGTACATTAGCAGAGAGGTTTTGTGCGCAGGTGTCCTTGATTGGGGCCGCCTACAGTAAAGAGCTACATCATATGTTTGTTAAGTGCCCCACACAACTCTGATTTGGTGTCAGTATGTTATAGATAGAATAATATTTTATATAAACCCATTCAGTGCCGGTTGATGTAGTCTTTGTTAATACAACACCATGAAGTGGTGTCAGCAAGAGGCATAGATCCTCATGAGCCCCTGCAGTTGCAGGGGCTCATGAGGATCTATACCTCTTGCAGTTCACATTTTCTTGCCACATAACAGGTTAATCCATTATTGGCATTGATGTGCAGTGAGCATATGGCGCATGCTGGCCCATATTACTACGCCATCAATCTGGATGGCCGCGCGAGTACAGGGGGTGGAGCATGTGCCGGAGCCACAATATGTCAGGTGCAGCACAATGACAGCTCCATACAGCACGCGGTCGGAACATTCGTCTCGCGCAAGTACTACTTGCAAGGTATGCATTCTGTCTTGACTTTGACTTGATTTTGGACTGTGTGGCTAAGAGGGGGAATTTATGCAACGCAATAATGATGACACAAAATCAGCAGTAACACAATGGAAGACTATTATCTGGTAATGGGCATAGCCTTTATTTTTGTTGTTCCCTCTTAAAAATAGGAACAACTTTGAAATGGGGCTCACTGGAGCGTGTTCAGCATTTATTTTTTTACAAGTTAGTGCGTGAAATGGGCACATTCTGAAGTGCACAGCACTAGTAATCGTGAGCCTGTCTTATCATACATAAATAACATCAGTTTTGTTACTGTGTCCTAAACTAGCGATGCCATGATGTGAAGCTTGTAGTGACATTATTTCGCTGCTTGTGCTCTTATTCTTTTTTAGAATAGCTGTCCATATGCCAGCCCACAGAGTGTACAAATGGTGCCGTGTGTCCATGTGTTTTTGTGTGTGTCACAGTATGTTGATCACAGGTTAGTGTGGAAAGAGATAGATCAGAAGGATAAGCTTGAAAATAGAAACTACCATGGGCTAGGCATCCCATCTTGTGTATTGTCTTCGTTCATAAAAAACCACTACAATAGATAACCAAAGGCACTGATCAAACATGTAATCAGCAGTATACAATCAAAGCCCACACTGGAGAAGGCAAATTAAATTTGCTTCTCCGGTGCAAGCTTTGATTGCTAATATTCACCGGTACAACACATTCTCAGTGTTGTCTTGCCTCAACTACAACTTTCCTACTTTTGACAATTCATGTGAGTAGGAGAATGGGCCTTGTCTTGCAGTCTATTGTACGTGCGTGTGTTGTGTGTTTTGTTCAGAGGACAAACTGGAGGTGGTGTACACCTCTCCGGAGAAATGCAGCGGGCGTTTCAAGGACAAAAATACCACCAGCATTATCTCTTTCTCCTGCTCTGAGGATGCCACACAGGTCAGAATGTACAGTAGACCCTCCTGTCAATGGTCACCCCTGTTGCCAAGAAAAAGTGACCATAAGCAGCAGGTAACCGTTCATGGGAGGTTTGATGGACACAGACCTAGGCGTGATTGTGAAACTCGGATAGGAGCATATGGATGTGTTACC
Organism: Semisulcospira habei; assembly: GCA_036245525.1. Lineage (NCBI taxonomy): Eukaryota > Metazoa > Mollusca > Gastropoda > Semisulcospiridae > Semisulcospira > Semisulcospira habei. Next base: position 195,072,597 of record BTPG01000006.1, read on the forward strand.
ACCAAAACGCAACCTTCATCAACCTCTTCATGCTTCTGTGAAGTGTGATACATGTACTAGTGACGCCCATGTTTCCTTAGCTTCAGTGATGAAAGAAAATATGTCGATGTGTGTGGGGGGGGGGGAGGGGGGGGGGGCAAGAGTAAGGAGCACATGGCACTGACACTAGCTGTGGTCAATATCCCGTCATCTTATTGTCTCGATAATTACCCAGTGGAGGCAAAGTGCATTGCACTTTATTTCCTCAAAAACATTACCGATGACATGACTACATGGGAATATCTACTTCTAGGCTCAATTTTAGCCTACTTGCCCGTTGTGTGCCCACACAACCCGAGAGGCCCTCGGGGAACCCCCCAGAGGGGCCGAGAGTTATCTCCCCATACCTGCCTTACCAGATCCGGTCACGAGACCATCCAGTCTTTCTACTTCGCTCGTGGAGAGAAGACGTGTCTGGCCCGCGCTCTCGCTGCCTTGACCGGTCTTCTGCCTACCGACGCTTGTTGCCGACTTCGTGTGCTCTGCGCCCGCTTCTACCCTGCCTTCTACCCTGCCTTCTACCTGGCCTTCTCTTCCTGCTTCGTTGGGCCACTTGCGGGGATTCTTCTGCTTCTGTGGACGGCGGTTTGACTGCCCTTCCCCCCCCTTCCCTTCGTTGCAGAGGTAAGGTAGCGGTAGTTCCCTCGGCCGGCCCTCGGGCTGAGAGCCGGCTGCCTGTGGGTGCTTCCCTGCTTTTGCTTTGGGGTTCGTTTCAGTGCGTAGTGCCTGATTAGCTCACGGTCGGCTGTTGCCGTGTCGCGCCCGTTTTGCACGTGGGCCTTGGGCTCCGTGTGTGTTAGCCCGTTTAAAGCCCCGTTAGCCCTCCGAGAGTGCCCCATTACGCTTTCACCGGGAGCCCGCCTACGCTTCGATAATGTCGTTGTGCTCCCGGTGCGATGACTTTAGGTGGCCGACGGACACTCACTCGGTCTCCCTACCGCGTTCGGTGGTTCCTCGGACCGCAGGTGTAATAATAATAATAATAATAATAATAAGCACATTAAATAGGCGCTTTATCCCAATTGAAAATCGGCTCAAAGCGCTGCCCCGAACTGGGCCCAACAAGCGCGCTCACGTGAGTTACGCGCATTCACTCACACACGGAACGTAAACACAGAACTTTCACGTGGTGCTAAGGGCAAGCTCAAGCGAGCTGCTGTAGTTTTTGGAAGTTCAAAATCGTTTGTATTTGAAATTGGTTGGGTGGACTGAATCTGATACCAGAGTGTAAGCGGTGTGCGGCCTGGCCTGAGGTTATGTGGGCGGACCTTGGTCCTTTTACCGCCGAGAGCGTGCCCGCCCGGCTTACGAGCGTTCAGCGCCCTTTGACACGTTGGCCGCCCTGGCTGTTTCCTCGGCCACTCCCGCACGGAACGGTCCCCGCTTCGGGGTTCGCGGTTTGTTCTGACCACAGGACCGCCACTGCTGCCACGCCCGCTGACCCTTCCGGAGGGTCTGTTTGCCGGCTTAGCGCACGTCTCACTGAGAGTGACCAGCAGCAGTCGGCCTTGAGCCGTCCGTCGTTGACGAGCCGTCCTCACCACTCTCCCCGCACCAAGCCCGCTGATCCTTCCGGAGGATCGCCTTGCCGGCATAGTGGTCTACTTCCGGAGTAGGGCCCGGAGAGACGTCAGCACCGTCCGTCGCGACGCAGCCGCGACCCTGATTTCCTCCTCCAGACGCCCGCGCTCTCGCTCGCCTCACGAGCACCGTCAGCGGGATTCTCGACGCCCCCTGCAGGACGATGCGCTCAGCCTGCTACCCGAAGTCTCGGTCTCGGCTCTGTTGGACGAGGATCGCTCGACCTCGCACGCGGCAGCTTCCCCGGAGCTGAAGAGGAAGGTCGCCGCCTTCGTTGACGCGGAGAGGCAGGTCAAGAAGTTTAGGTCGCTTCCCCAACCGCCCGGCTTTAAGGGTCTTCGAGACGTCTTTTCGTCGCACCTACAGCTGGCCACGTCCCAGGAGCCGGTCTTCTTCTCCGACCGTCGCTGGCCCGCGGATTTAGACATCTGTTTCGGCGGGACTGGTATGCTGGACTCTCCCAGGCCTTCTCCATCCCTCTGCCTACGCTGGACCCTTCGGCGGTGTCCCTAGCCGGCGGTCTGACTCTGCTGCGGCGGTCCCCGCTGCGGGGCCTGGACAAGACAGCGACCTTGGTCCGTAACACCTTAGCCTGCTCGGGTGTTATGGAGCTCCTCACTCAAGCCTTGGTTCGTCGGGTGGAGGTATCCTGGCATCCTTCCATCTCTCCCCTCCTAGGAGACCTGCTGGTCCTCGCGGAGACCGCCAATTGCGCCGCCTACCATTCCTCGGTCAACGCGATGGTGGCTTCGGCCAACTGCGACCTCATGCGTCGAGATGCCCTGCTCAGCCCCTGCAGTACGTTGCCGCCGGACCTGCGAGCGCAACTTCACCGTGCCCCCTTGGGTGGACCCTTGCTGTTCGGCGACTCAGTCTCTACGGGTCGGCGGTTCGTTCCTCGTGATGTCTGTGCGACTTGGCCGGAGACGTTTGGTCGGACCTCTGGAGTTTTATCGGCGAGAGCGACCTCCGTCTACTATCTCTCGTCCGGCTCCTGTGGACACTTCCGCCGCCCCTTCGGTAACGACCGCCCTTCCTCGCATCGGCCCCTCGGAACGGTCTGCTCGTCGGGACCCGGCGTTGTGCGCTGACCAGAGGATCGCCACTGCTGCCACGCCCGCTGACCCTTCCGGAGGGTCTGTTTGCCGGCACAGCGCCCGCCTCACTGAGCCCGGCCTGCAGCAGTCCGCCATGAGCCGTCCCACGTTGACTGGCCTTCATCCTCTCTCTCTCCCCGAGAAGCCCGCTGATCCTTCCGGAGGATCTAAACGCCGGCATAGAGCCCTTCTCACTGAGTCCGGCCAGGAGAGACGTCAGCCTCAACCTGCGCGACACGGTCGCGCCCCCGACTCATCCCGTTCCACCGTCAGTTCTAGACACTCACGCTCGCCCCTCGAGCGCCGCTGGAGGGATCATTCGCCTCGCCGGGATCGTCGCCGCTCCCCCCGGAGGATCTGAACGCCGGCATAGCGCCCTGCTCTCGGAGTCTGGCCAAGAGAGGCTTCAGCCTTAGCTTGCGCGACACGGTCGCGCCCCGACTCCCTCCGTTCCACTTTCAGGTCACTTGATGGCTGATCAGAGGACTGCCACTGCTGCCACGCCCGCTGACCCTTCCGGAGGGTCTGTTTGCCGGCACAGCGCCCGCCTCACTGAGCCCGGCCTGCAGCAGTCCGCCATGTGCCGTCCCACGTGACTGGCCTTCCTCTCCCGTCTCTCCCCGTTAAGCCCGCTGATCCTTCCGGAGGATCTGTACGCCGGCGTAGCGCCCTACTCACTGAGTCTGGCCAGGAGAGACGTCAGCCCTAGCTTGCGCGACTCGGTCGCGCCCCCGACTCCTTCCGTTCCACTTTCTGTTCAGGACACTAGTGCGCACCGCTCGAGCGCCTTCGGTAGGATTGCCGTTCGGACTCAACCTCCGCCCCTGGGTCTTCACTTGGCGGATGGACGCCTTAGTCGCCTTAGCCCGACAGTCCTCCTCCAGTCCACGTCGAACTACCTGGACGGCCTCCGTTGTGCAACCAATCGGAGACCGCGCTAGCCACGGACAGAGATGCTCTCTTGCACCTCCTGGCACACCTGGGCTTCCTAGTAGACGACGGCAAGTCGGATCTCTCCCTCCCGCCGGGTTGTGCATCTGGGTATGGAACTCCCTACCAACCTCAACACGGTACGCCTTCCGGTGCCCCGGATCAAGAGGATTGCTGATCTAGCCGACCAGTTAGCTCGGGAGGATGCAGGCCCCGCCAGAGTCTGGCTTCAGTTGCTGGGTTTGATGAACGCCGCAGCGGATCTTATCCCACTAGGGCGTCTCTACTCCCGGCCAATTCAACTGCATCTTCTCCATTGGCTCACGTCTTCCAGAGACTTGACGGCCGCGGTCCCAGTGCCCCAGATGCTTCGTCCGCACCTTCGTCGGTGGACCGGCCCTACGTGGCTAGCGTCGGGAGTTCCCTTAGCCTCTCCCCCTCCAGGCGGGCCCCTGGCCCTCCCACTGGGCGCACACCCACACCCACTGTCTGGAGATGCAGGCCGTATGGCGAGCCCTTCACGCCGGGGAGTACCTCCTCCGACACCAGGAGCTTCTCGTGCTTTCGGACGACACGATCGTGGTCGCTTACATCCAGAAGCTAGGTGGCACACGCTCCCCTGACCTGTGTATGCTCCTCTACAGGAAGATGCATTGGTGCGAGGACCGGAGCATTATCCTTCAAGCCCCGCACGTTCCCGGATGCCTAAATGTCTTGGCCGACTCTCGGTCTCGCCGCGACCAACTCCTACACACGGAATGGACCCTGCGACAGGACATCTTTCAGATGATCTGCGCCCGATGGGAGACTCCCCAGGCTGAGTCGTTCGCCCCGAGGTGGAACCACCAGCTTCCCCTCTTCGTCTCCCCGATTCCCGACCACCTTGCCTTGGCTGTCGATGCGCTCTCCTTTCCCTGGGATGGACTTGTGGCCTATACCGGTCCCCCTACCGTCCTCGTGCCCTAAGTCCTCCTCTAACTGCGGGGCTCTTCAGCGTTCCTCCTGTCGGTCGCACCGCTCATCTGGAACCGCTCCTGGACCACCGACCTGCTCAGCCTCGCCACAGACCCGCCCCTGCTGCTGCCCACCCCGCGGACCATGCTCAAGCAACCGCGCCAGCCGCTGTTCCACCCCTGCCTGGAGTGGCTCCTCCTTTACGCCTGGAGGTTGGGCGGCAAACCCTCTGAGCTAGAGTATACTCAGATGCAGCTATGGAGGCGATCGCTGCGCCCCGGAGACTGTCGACCCTTCGAGCCTACGAGGGAACTGGCGAGTCCTCTGTTCCTGGTGTACCGATCTTGGCCTTACGCCCACGGATCTGACTCATCCTCCGCTGGCGGACTTCTCTCTCTGGCTCTTCGAGACCAAAGCCTAACCCTCATCACGGTACGCAGTTACCTGTCCATGATGGGGGACACCTATCGTCACCTGGGACGACCCGATCCGGGCGCCGGCAAGGACCTAGCCGACCTTATGGGACACTTCGGCACCCAGCGCCTTACACTCCGCTCGCTCCTTCCTCGCTGGGACCTACCCTGGGTGCTCACGTGGTTGAACTCCGCCCGCTTCGTACCATTACCTTTGGCCCAGCTCGCGGACTTGGCATGCGAGACTTGTTTCCTGCTGGCACTGGCTACCGCTTCGCGCGGGAGCGAGCTACATGCGCCTTCAGCACGCCCTGCCGGTCTGCAGTTCCGAACAGACGGCTCCGTCCGGCTCCTCACGGACCCGGCCTTTCTGGCAAATAACAGGTCGCCTTTAACTCCGCCTCAGGTGATCACCATTAGGCCGCTGAGAGACCGACCCCGGTCCCAGGAGACCAGGCTACAGGATCCCGTGCGCGCCCTTAAAATCTATCTGCGGCGATCTAAGCTCGTCCGCAGGGGGCGGTCACGCCTCTTCCTACCTCTAAGACCCAAACAGCGTGACATTATAGCCCAGACGATTTCTTCCTGGCTCCGCTGGGTCATACGCTCCGCTTATCAAGAGATAGCCCCTGAGGGAGCTAAGAGGCTGCACATTCTCGCACACGAGGTACGAGCTATGGCCACGAGCGTCGCGTTTGAGCAAAACGGCACTGTCAAGGACATCGTGGCAGCCGTGGGCTGAAACACCGAGTCGGTCTTGCCCGTTTCTACCTCCGGGACCTGGCTAGCCAGCGAGAGAATCTCGCACTGGGGGGGGACATCGCCGCGACGCAACACTCCCTCCCGGTGCCACCGGCACCGTAGGTTGCACTTCGCTAAAATTGTCGGGAGTGTGCCACGGGGTGGACGGCGTTGTCCTGTTGGGGGAGTTGTGGGCGGCACCCGCCTCCTCTTCGCAATTCTCCCATGTAGTCATGTCATCAGTAATGTTTTTGAGGAAATAAATTCATTTTTCTCTAAAAGGTATTTTTTCGAAAAATACTTACCGATGACATGACTCGGATAACCCTCCCTCCTGCCCCACTTGCCGCTTTCGAGCGAAGTATCAGACTGAATGGTCTCGTGACCGGATCTGGTAAGGCAGGTATGGGGAGATAACTCTCGGCCCCTCTGGGGGGTTCCCCGAGGGCCTCTCGGGTTGTGTGGGCACACAACGGGCAAGTAGGCTAAAATTGAGCCTAGAAGTAGATATTCCCATGTAGTCATGTCATCGGTAAGTATTTTTCGAAAAAATACCTTTTAGAGAAAAATGAATTTTTCTGGCCTGTGTTACCATTTTCTTTTCTCACCATTTTTCTCCTTGGCTTAGCCCCCGCATGTGTAGCATCATTAGTACTGACTTCACGCCGGCGCATAGAAACTGTCAAGTAACTCATTTCAGTAATAACTGACCGCCGCTGATTTCATTTTGATGCGATGATTTCTTGACTTAAGAGCGGCTGCAGAATTCATAGATCTCCTGAAGAAGCGAATGTTCTGGATACGCATCAGTCTCCAGAAATTACAAACACAGACACGTGCGTTGGTGTATGTACGCACTAGTTTCTCATGAGCCCCAGCAGTCTGCAGGGACACTTGAGGTGAAATGTCAGTCCACAGGCCTACACTCAGCACTGTTATACAATACACACTGTATTAGTGTGAGAGTGCTGGAATAGATTTGTAGGCCTGTGGTACAGACATGTGTGTTTGCACATGTATGCCCTAATTTACATGAGCCCCTTCCATTCTACTGTACTGCATGTGCTGTATACACTGGCTATGGAGGAGGTCAGGAAAGTACAGTGTAGGAAAAAGTCTACTTGTATTCAGTTTTGTGCTTATATCTGGTGTGTTCATTATGTGTTGTGAGCATTTGGGATGAAGATATCTATTTTTTTAACTCGTTTAACCTCATCGCTGCATTTCCAACACTGTGCAGGTGTCACGACAAGGACCAGTTGCAGGAGATGGCTCAACCATGATAATTCAAGGGTGGTGTCAGATTAGCTTGGCGCCTTCAGGCGCCAAGCTACTCTGGCACTACCCTTAAATTATCATGTTCAGTCAAGCTCCTGCTATAGGGATCTGGGGCTAAAAGGGTTAATTCATTTACGCTGAAGTCAAGGTACAGCTGTAGCTAGGCCAGCGGAGGTGTATATTGTCACGTGCCTGTGTGGCTACAGGGGACAGATGAAAGGCTGTACCTCGTGCAGATGGCATTGGTTTGGTGGTGAACTGGTTGCAGCCGAGTCTGTTATAATGATATTGATAATAACTCATTATGTCATGGCCCGTAGTTCATCAGGCGCCAACCTGATCTGACCCTACCCTTGAATTATCACGGTTGATCCATCTCCTGCTGCAGTGCATTGGGGCTAAATGGGATAATCCGTGAGCTTTATTGAGGTTTGTACCACACAGAGAACACTAAATGGGATAATCCGTGAGCTTTATTGAGGTTTGTACCACACAGAGAACACTAAATGGGATAATCCGTGAGCTTTATTGAGGTTTGTACCACACAGAGAACACTAAATGGGATAATCCGTGAGCTTTATTGAGGTTTGTACCACACAGAGAACACTAAATGGGATAATCCGTGAGCTTTATTGAGGTTTGTACCACACAGAGAACACTAAATGGGATAATCCGTGAGCTTTATTGAGGTTTGTACCACACAGAGAACGCTAAATGGGATAATCCGTGAGCTTTATTGAGGTTTGTACCACACAGAGAACGCTAAATGGGATAATCCGTGAGCTTTATTGAGGTTTGTACCACACAGAGAACGCTAAATGGGATAATCCGTGAGCTTTATTGAGGTTTGTACCACACAGAGAACGCTAAATGGGATAATCTGTGAGCTTTATTGAGGTTTGTACCACACAGAGAACGCTAAATGGGATAATCCGTGAGCTTTATTGAGGTTTGTACCACACAGAGAACACTAAATGGGATAATCCGTGAGCTTTATTGATGTTTGTACCACACAGAGAACGCTAAATGGGATAATCCGTGAGCTTTATTGATGTTTGTACCACACAGAGAACGCTAAATGGGATAATCCGTGAGCTTTATTGATGTTTGTACCACACAGAGAACGCTAAATGGGATAATCCGTGAGCTTTATTGAGGTTTGTACCACACAGAGAACGCTAAATGGGATAATCCGTGAGCTTTATTGAGGTTTGTACCACACAGAGAACGCTAAATGGGATAATCCGTGAGCTTTATTGAGGTTTGTACCACACACAGAACGCTAAATGGGATAATCCGTGAGCTTTATTGAGGTTTGTACCACACACAGAACACTAAATGGGATAATCCGTGAGCTTTATTGAGGTTTGTACCACACAGAGAACACTAAATGGGATAATCCGTGAGCTTTATTGAGGTTTGTACCACACAGAGAACGCTAAATGGGATAATCCGTGAGCTTTATTGAGGTTTGTACCACACAGAGAACGCTAAATGGAATAATCCGTGAGCTTTATTGATGTTTGTACCACACAGAGAACGCTAAATGGGATAATCCATGAGCTTTATTGATGTTTGTACCACACAGAGAACGCTAAATGGGATAATACGTGAGCTTTATTGATGTTTATACCATACAGAGAACGCTAGCTTGCATGTTATCGCATAATCAGCCGGATCCATCACTGGCACTGTGGTGCAAATCACTGGCTGTTCACCCGCAATACACACTGCCCTGCGAGTTGTATAAACTGCGTATCAAGTTTGGCCAATGCCCCCAGTCCCTCATGCCCACGTAGGGCTGCACAGTGCAGTATCTCTGACCGCCACGCACGTGCTAAATCTAGATTGTTGGTGTGTCTGTGTTGACAGCAAACAGAGCCCAGCTTCCTGTACAACACCCTGGACTGCGTTTACTTGTTCTCCTGGGACACACCAGCTGCCTGCATCCACCTCAAAATGTAAGGCTTTCACTGCTGTGGGAAAAAAATGTTGAATCTTGGTTAACCCTTTCTGCCTCAAGGTCCCATTTCTAAAATTTTGGAGATGTTGCCTAACGACTATGTACCAGCTGCACTAGATGGCTTGACCACGATAATTCAAGGGTAGTGCCAGATTAGCTTGGTGCCTTCAGGCGCCAAGCTAATGTGGCACAACCCTTGAATTATCATGGTCAAGCCATCTTCTGCTGTAGGGATCCAGGCCTAAAAGGGTCAAAATGGTAGATTACTGAATAATGTGTTGTCCATCAGAGAATGATGCCGATGATGACTAACAGTTGAGAAAGTCAGCAGAAAATCCTTGCGAGTGCTTGGGAGAATGTGCATCGACTGCAGCTGATGATGATGATGATTTGTCTGCTTGTGTAGTACTCTTAAATGTTTGACTGTTGGTCGCGCTTTTTTGTTTAGGTGATTCCTGCAGGAATCACCTCAACAAAAAGCATGACCGACAGTCAAAAGGTTAATGTTGCAGTTCCACATATGCACTTGGTGCTTCAGAGGCCACAGACAAAACAAACATGAAGCAGAGAGATGGAGAAAAAATGTTCGGTTTCAGTATGTTTTTTCAAGGATAACCCCTTGACTGCAAGGAAAATGTGTACTGCAAAAGAGATAGTTGGTCATGAGCACACCGCAATTGCAGGGGCTGATGAGGATCCATGCCTCTTGCTGACACCACTTTGAATCAATATTCCTTAGATGACTGGGGCTATTTAGCCCCACAGTTGCATTACCCACATTTTCAGGTGTCATCTAACGACTATGAACTGGTTGCAGGAGATGTAGCGACCATGACAATTCATGGGTAGTGCCAGGTTAGCTTGGCACTTGATGCTGCCAAGCTAATCTGGCACTACCCTTGAATGATCATGGTTGATCAATCTTGCGCTGCAGGGCTAAATGGGTTAATGGACCAGTGGAATAGCCACAACCAGAAATGTACTGATGGCCAAAGGGTTAATACAGAGTTTAGAAATACAATCCACGTCAACTGGCAGAAAAGGGCTTACCTCAAGTGTAAAACTGCTCTGTGTGTGTGTGTGTGTGTGCATTCCAGAGAGGTGCAAACTGAAGGCAGTGTGCATGGTTCCGGTGGTGCTGTAGTCAACTCAGGAGACAAGTCTTCCATCAAAACCTCCACACTGGGCGTCATTGTCGGCACATTCTTGGCAGTTGTGATTGTCTGTATTTTGGCCGTTGTCTTCCACAAACCGGAGAGAAGGTATGGTGAACAGGGCTCCTCATTTCTCACAGTTCTAGAATGTATGCTTATGTTAAAGCTTATTTTTGCCCTGTGTCAAAAATTTTAAAGACTGTTTCTGTTTTGGGTCGGTGAGCGTGAAGTACTTTGATCAAGAATGTTGCAGTTCAAGTTGTGTCAAAGACAGTGGCCACAGTTGCCATCAGAATATGAAATCAAAAATGATTTATCCATGCAGCGTCACTGTTCAACATAATATCTTGTTGTGAGTTATTTGCTATGACAGTGGTGAAGAGCAATGATTTTCAAGTGCATCTTGTCTTGTGCAGAGTGGCAGCAGCCAGAGGGTTCAGAAGATGGGTCCTATGTCAGCGCACGGTTGAAAGCCAAATGAAATATTCTGTGGTATGTATTTTGTTTTGCTGAAGCTCACATATTTCCAGCCAAATAACCCCCTATTGATGTCAGCAAGAGGCATAGATCCTCATGATCCCCCGCAACTGCGGGGGCTCATGAGGATCTATGTCTCATGCAGATAGGTCATAGTGCTGAAGAGACCTAGCACATTAGAGCCCCATTACCTAACTACTATGTATAGAAAAAATCTCCACACACCACAGAAAGAGATGGACTCCCCAAGGGTAGTGCAAGATTAGCTTGCCGCCTTCTCAGGCACAAAGCTAATCTAGCACTACTGTTGCATTTCATTGGCCAGTTCATCTCCCACAGTGGGTGCAGTCTTCAAGATTCATATTAAAACAGTCATCAACAAGAAGAAGGAGGTGGATGCCTCCCCTAGCTAATCTAGCACTACTGTTGCATTTCTTTGGCTAGTTCATCTCCCACAGTGGGTACAGTCTTCAATATTCCTATTTAAACAGTCATCAACAAGAACAAGAAGGCGGATGCGTCCCCTAACTGCAGAAGTCGTGATGAATGAGTGAAGCTTATCCTGTTGTGTTTTTGTTCACGTTAGTTGTCCCAAATGGATGAAGACCCGGAAGTGGACATGCCAGTAGCAAGCAACCCATTTGAGGCCGACGCGTTAGAGGAGAGAGAACTGCGAAACGGAGACCCCGTCATGGTCAGGGGCTACCATGACGACAGTGATGATGACATGCTTCTGTGATGATCAGGCTGCTTGGCTTCATGAAAACAAAGTGTTGACCCTTTTAGCCCCAGGATCCTGCAGCAGGAGCTGAATTGATTATGATAATTCAAGGGTAGTGCCAGATGAGCTTGGCGCCCGAAGGCGCCAATCTCATCTGACACTACCTTGAATTATCATGATAAATCCATCTCCTACAACTGGTACATAGTCATTAGGCAAAACCTCCAAAATTTGAAAAATGGGACCTTGGCGCTGATAGGGTTAAATGTAGTCATGAAACTTTGTGATTTGTGGATCTTTTTCTTTCTTTCTTTTTTTTTTTTTTTTTTTTTTTTTTTGGGGGGGGGGGGGGTGGTAAAAAAAAAAACACACACAAATCACAATGTTGCAAGGATACAGTTGCGTCATTATTTTCTCAAAGTCATTTTGTGAGTGACGGCAGAACTGGATAAAGTATGTGTGTGTGTGCCACAGAGAGAGATCAAACGTGTATATGTGATGGAGAGAGTGCATGTGTGAGAAAGTGAAATCTTGATTTGCTTCTCTGATGGTGATGCTAGACTGAGATGATCCCGGTTGCTCTGCCATTGTGTAAGAAACTGTTACCAAAGCTTCCTTTAACATGTATTGATTTGACATGTTTTTTTCGTACAGTGGCACTTATTGGTCAAATGTTTGTCTGTGCGTGTGTGCATATGAAAAAGATTGTACCATTCTCAGTGTGCCCTACAACGCCAAACTTGGCGTATGATATGCTTCAAAATTCCAAAATACTCTTTCAGATCAAAGCCTTAACTAATAATGCTTTCAGATTTAACCCATTTAGCCCTGATGCACTACAGCAGGACATGGACTGACCATGATAATTGAAGGGTGGTGTCAGATTAACTTGGCGCTGATGGCGCCAAGCTAATCTGGCACCACCCTTCAATTATCATGGTCAGTCCAACTCCTGCAAATGGTACACAGTTGTTAGATGACACCTCTGACATTAGGGAAATGCAGCCTTGGGGTTACATGGGTTAATGGTTTGCATGAATGTACTCTTACAAATTTGGGACTTGCACTTACAGTTGCTCATTATCACAAAGTTCACCCATGTCACAATTGTGCGTGTGCCATTGTGTGAACTCTCTGGGGCCAGCTGACAGTTCTTCTTAGCATTAACTCATTTGAGATGTGCCCTCTCTGGATACGCGGCGTTTCGCCGCGTATCCATAGGCAGCACGTCTCGAATGAGTTCAACGGCATCACCTGGAAATGGAAGCACATATTTGTTGCCTGTTTTCATTGGTCCCCCTAATTACCACCTGCCAATCCAAATAACCGAGTTGAAAAGTTGTTCACACCTGCACAAAATAGAGCATGAAGAAATGACATCAAGGTTTCATAGTCGGAATTCTTTATTTGTACTTTACGCTGTAAAATGGTGCAATGGGAGCAAGTCTACACACTCAAAATATGTATTTGGAGTACCACTGCTTTTTGGTCTGAAAAGTTGCAAGCACGCTGCATTCTTGTTATATGATTGCTGTACAGCTTTCAGGACTTTTGAAGTGACAATAATTGCGACAACAATTGCACAAGGCTGTGAACAGTTAATATATGTTGACAATGTGATACTTTGTTGAACTATGACCTTGCTTCCATATGACTTGCTTTACTGTTCTGTGCTTTTGTGCAGTGGGAGCCACTACACTACCATGATCACTGTGGCTGTACTTAACCCTTTGGCTTTCCATAGTGCTTTTTGTCAAGGTGATTCCTACAGGAATCACCTTGACAAAAAGAGCTATGGACAGCCAAAGGGCTATTGAACTATCATTCAATGCTTGACATCATTCCTTCATGCTGCCACACGATGTTTAGAAATACAACCATTCATGATCACTTTTACATATAAACTGTATTTTACACAAACTGTATTTCCCAAAATAGTCTCTCTAGAAATTATCGTATGTAAACACTCTACTTCTGTGCTATAAGTTATTGGTAGTAGGTGTTTGCTACACGCGCCCTTGTAGGCCTGAGGAACCATTGTACCCCAAAGGCTGAAGGCCTGAGGGGTACAGTGGTTCCTTTGACCTCCTGAAGGCCCACAAGTGTCTGTGCAGCAAACCTGTGCTACCAATAACGTATTTGTTTTCATTCCTGCACTATTTTCGTAAAAGAAATCAAGAAGAAATCTTCCAACCTGGATCACGCCAGACATGACTGATGTCAAAAGAATATGCATACTAGACTTATGACATAATTTAAAATCTTTCATGACGTTGCCATCTCCAATAGTGTGCCTGTTTCAAACAACACTTAGTAACTTTGTACTTTAGAATGTTTTGGTGATCTTTTATAGAACGAAACTGGCTTCCAAGATGCATCAGAAAGAAGACTACAAATAGTCCGCCATTAGTTGTTTTTTGGGTAGCTCGGTCATGTGGTACAATTTGCACTTAAGGGAGTTGTCGTGTGACTTAGGTATAAAAACAATAATACTTAACCTGGTAGTTGTGTTTAGAAGTACATGTATGTATACCCCCGGTACTTTTTGTTTGTTGATCAATTACCAATAAATCTAATAACTAAACATGGTTTCTGAAAGCATATAAAATGAAATCAGATTTTTTTTTTAAACAGCATTATTTTAGAATAGTAGCTGGAAAAAATGCCACATGTTGTGTCAAACACACTGTGGTAATGCGCAAGCGATTGTGTGGTTAGGATACAAAAATAGCTAAGCAAGACAAACAGTAATTGATGCCTATTTTAAATTTGAAACCTGCTAACGTTTTAAACTTTCTTTTAGTATCTCTTTGCCTATGGCTGGTGGCTGCAGCCGCCTGGAGTGCACTATGGGCAGTGAGATCCATCCAGCCAAGCTTCGCTTGCAGTGCGTGTGCTTGGCTATTTTTAGTGCTGAATGTGTCGTTGCAACCGCAAGCGCACCAGATCGACAAATTAACTCTATAACAAAATTACTTAGTGGCAGAGTACATATGACAGAAAGGTTGATTAGTAGGCAAAGAGTTGAAAAGTTCGCTCTATAATATAAGTAGACACATTTGCCTGTGTGATTCAACAAATTTCTAATTTCTGTCAGAACCATAATCCAGACCGAAAAGGTGACTGCCAAGTGTGTAAAATGCAGAGAAGAACCCAGCGGAGAAAGAAACACGCTCAGAAAAGACAGTTACAACATAATTTAATTGTACTGTAACTGTCTTTTCTAAGCATGTTTCTTTTTCTATTGGGTTCTTCTGTCAGAAACACACATTGGCATGTGTTTGACATGTTCAGAGAGCAGTGGTCTGGGAGAACGTCTGCTGAGCGGTATTTTATGGTGCTGGGCTATCAAGGAGTGATTTGATAAAGGAGGTAAAAGCACTGTTTTCAAGCAGGTCTCAAACTCAACCCCTTAACAGCCAAGAGAGAGTGAATGCCACCCATCTGCAAGAGGTATGGATCCTCATGGGCCCCCGCAGTTGTGGGGGCTCATGAGGATCCATACCTCTTGCTGAAATAACTTTTTGTCTATGTTCCTTAAATGGCTATGGTAATTTGATTTTGAATTTACGATTTTAAAAAACAGTCTGCGTCCAATGGCAGTTGTTTTTTTTTTTTTTCCACTTGGCTAGTTTTGTATCCTAACTGTAGACTCACTGGCGCATTTCTCCAGTGGCTGTGTCAAGACAGTTATCAGTTTCTTCACATGTATCAAGGGTCCATATCTCAGACAAGATCTCTAATGCATTTTCATCAGCCTAACCATATCTTGCCCTTTGCTGAACACACCCATTGCATTGTGAACACACCCATTGCATTGTCATCCATGTAGTGATTCAAAGTGGAAAATGTAGTTCAATTTTGTGAATGTATTGTTTACGAATACATGATTATGAAAGATGATTTTTTTTTTTTTTTTTACATACATAATGTAGTGTGACTAATGACTTTGTGACAGTGTTTTTCTTCTTTTTCTTACCTTCTTTCTTTTTCTTTTTTTGTTTTGGTGGTGGGGGGGGGGGGGGGAGATTGAAGGGGATAGGTCAGACCCACACTAATTTTGCCAGAAAATCATTAAGCATTACATGTTTTGAATGCATTAACTCTGTGACTTTCCAGTTACCTGTGTACTTTTTGTAAAATGGTCTGGATGTTCTTGTAGGCATGTGTTCAATTGTTCAATGCAAGGCACCAATTAACCCCTTCACTGCCAGTGGACCCAGATTGCCTTTATGAAATCATCCTAAATTCCACGACAAAGATCCCACTACATTAAAGGAAATGGATACAAAGCAGATTGAGCAAGAGGTGTAGCTCCTCATGAGCCCCTGCATCTGCTGGTTGTTGCTGACTTTCTCGGCAATGAAGGGGTTCATTCAGCCACGGATACTGTAGACAGTTCCAGTTGAAACGGTATGTTAATGTCTACCACAATCTCGCTCATGTCTGTTTAACAGTCTCTTGAAGGGTTTTTTGTATGATTGTGACCATACACTATAACTGTCGGGTCACTTACGAGATGTCTCTTGTTTATTTAATATTGACCTGTGTAAAGTTTGTGATTTGTGCTTGAGGGAAAAATCCACCCGACTCATTTATTTTGCACACTACATGTAATTGTTCAGACTTGCTAAGTCATGTTTGAGCAAAATTATGGTCACGAGGCCCTTGGATGAGTGTGTTTTGTCAGTGACTGCATGTATGCTGTATGTGTGTGTATGTGTGTGTGTGTGTGTGCATGGGTTCCTTGCTCATGTGTTCGTGTGGGCGCTGTGCCATAAGGTCGAATATAAAAGACCAGCACATATATTGACGAGCAGGAGAAAGGCAACATTTTTGGAACCATTGAAACACATTTAGTGTTTTTATGAATAAATAAGTGTTGCATTTCTTTTGCTGGTAAGTATATGTTGAATGCTATAGGTTATGATTGTGTGCTTGCATAATGAAGATATTTTTTGTGCTTGGGCTTTCAAAGAAATACAGATGAAATAAATACAGTACCCAGTGCGAAAAGGCCATCGGGCCGACATCGGCCACTGTTGGCCCGCGCACAGCTGTGCACAGGCCAACAGCAGCCGACGTCAGCACAATGGCCCTTTGCACATTGGGGTATAGGTCTCCATACCTCTGTGTACAAACTGTGCTTCTGATAAAAACAAGTTACAACAGGTGACAAGTATTTCACTTGACCACTCATGTACATGCTAAACTAAGTCCTGGACACGAGTTGGAATTCAACAGTCAAATGCATAATGTTTTGAAATAAATTGTGTGTTCTGATTGAACAAAGGCAATATTGTGTTTGTTGTTGACTTATGTATCTCTATGTGAGTGTGTGTATGAACATGAAAGTGTATGTGACTTTGGTCACATCTAAGTGCAGTAAACCGTTCACAGTAAACTTCAGATGTAACGGTATGCCAGGGGATCCGAACTGGTTTCTTGTTAGAATAAGGTTTGTTGTAAGCAAATTAAGCACACATTTAGTTTAGGTTGTAGTCATGAATCAGGACCGCTGGAAAAAGTGTTATGTGGGAATTTTGTTATGTCAGACTTCGAATCTACTACAAACTAGTTGGGCAAAGGAACCACCATGTGGGCACCACGGTTGAGTTGCATGTGTGAGCATGACCTGTAGCAATCATCACAACAAAAACTGCTACCAACATGCAAAGGGTTAAATCCTGTGCAAGCCACCAAACAACCCTAATAGCATGAAGCGAAACTTACGTTGCATTTTCGACTCACGTTTTAGTCACATATCCACCTCTTTGCAACAGCACAGGACGGTCCGGCGACTATGATTTGTTGGTCACTGCATGAGCCCTTCCGGCGCCCAAAAAGAATGCAGAGATGGCAAGGTCGCATAGACACATTTAGGTTTCATTTGCGATGGTCGCACTATGGTCACGTTTAGGTCTTGTTTGTGACCGTCGCTGGAGATTCGCAGTAAGGGCTCACGGGATGGTCACATTTGGGTTTCATTGTGACCCCACCCTTTTCCCTCCTTTCTTTGTTCCTCAAATAATATTTGCATGTGTAAACTTATTACAAGAGTCAAGCCTGAGTCAAACATTAGGCATTCTGTTACAAAGAGGCACACTGTAAAATCTATTACAAATGACTCCTTGGGCAAAATGCCTACTTAGTCTAGATCTAAAGCTTGACAGATACTGTCCTAAAAAGAACAGTCTGAAGAAAAATGTTACAACTGCAAACAAACCAAACATAAAACTGTAAATATAACCAATCGTGTTTAATTATTCTTGATAATTGTTAACAGTAAATATATACTTTTTTCTCTTCATGTCTTTCACACTCGCTGAGAGTGTGGTAAAACTGTTGCCGCAAGGGTTTCGTGTGAAAGGAAAACAGAAAATAGAGGTAGAAAACCCTTTAAATTAGATACGTGGAACACGTTTCGGATCGGCAAAGATCGTGGCCATGATCAGATCTAACCGCCAGTGAAGCACTTTAACATGACCACGGCCGAAATGAAGACTCTTCACGAAATGAAGAAACGAGATGACATCATCATTAAACCAGCGGATAAAGGTGGCGCGGTGGTAGTTTGGCGTAGGGATCTGTGCGTCCAATAGACTACAAGAAGTTGAACGTCAGTCTACCTATCGGTGCTAAGACCACCGCGTCTGACAAAGTTGTGAGGCAAACCATTACCATTAATGAGGGTGAATTACCATCGCAGGCCAGTTCACTCGTGGTGAGGGAACCCGTAAGGAGCCAAGATTCTACGTCCTCCCCGCTACATAAAAATCCACAAACCAGACACACGGGCCGTCCCGTTGTTTCGGCTTGCCCGGCCACAGAGCTTATATATATCAGTTCATCACGACTCCATCCTCCAGCCCGGCCTTGGCCCGTACTCTTCCCTCCTATGTAAAAAGATACAAACCACGCCTTTTGGATCGCTTCACTTTCCCTGACGCAGCCATCACACAAGATTTGTTCACTATGGACATAGAGGCCGCTCTTTCAGTACTAACACCAACACTCCCGCCAATGAAGACGGCCTACTAGCACTGAAACATTTCATCTACAAACATTATCTGAAGATCGACAACCATCCTCCGCTTAGCCGAACTGGTGCTGTCCATGAACTCCTTTCAATTCATGGCAACGGGCAGAAAGGAGTCGCCATGGGAACCACTAAATGGGTCCCGCCTATGCGGCTTGTCTGTTCAGTTTGTGGGCTACGTCAGTAGACCGGGAAAAGATCAATACACAGGACCACTGCCAGACCTCTTCACAAGCGCTATGGGCGTCACCTCAAGAAGCGTGATTGAAACGTGACCCTACAGTTCGTCAACTTCATCTCATCATTTCATCCATCTCTCCGATTCACGCATGAGATTTCCGAGGCGCGGAGTCTGTGCGGCCCTTCCTCGACATCCAAATATCCACCAAAGCCGCTGACAGACCAGTGACTGACTCCATACTACCGTCCACTACAAGCCCACCGACGCTGCCGCCCACACTTCAAGTGCAGTTTTCATCAAGCCATCCCCGCCTCAGTCAGACGCCACCAAAAACGGCATTCCATTCTCCCAATTTCTGCCACTCCGTCGGATCTGCAGCAGCGACGACGACTTCACCACACAGACCCAACCGCCATGGCCACTTTCTTCTCACACCAGGGATATCCGCAAGACATCATCAACACCGCTCGTTCTAAAGCGGCCTGAGACTACAAGCAGAAGTGAAGCTTTGCGGGAGAAAACTCACAGTGCTGCAGAGGACCGGCCGGTCCTGTGTATCACGTATCATCCTCACAACATCCCCATCAAAAACATTCTCCTCAGAAAGCACATCATTCAGAATGACACAGTATTGAAAGACATATCCCTGAGCCTCCGCTGGTCGCCTACAGTCGTGACACTAACCTACGCGATCATCTCACACTCATTGTTCACAGTACACTTCGCGCATCTAACACCTTACCACCTGGCACACACCCTTCAGCAACCACACTGCAAAGCATGTCCGTACATCAATACATCCCCCGTCATCACCGGACCCCTGTCATCTTTCAATGTCCACCGATCATTCACATGCCGGTCATCGGTTATTGTCTATGTCATCTCATGTTCTCAGTCACTGCCCAAAGATGTATGTGGGGGAGACATACCGTACACTCCCTGAACGCTGCGAGGAACACTTAGTCGTTCGATCCGCCTCGGATACAACAACCAGGTTGGACGTCATTTCAACGAACCTCCTCATAGCCTCACACATTTCAGCATACTCATCCTTAGGCAAAATACATCCCACTTCATCCGCCGCAAAATGACAGAATCCTTTTTCGCGACTGAACAGAGTGAAGCTTGGCACTTACCATCCGCGCGGCTTGAACATTCGCCCCTGATGCTCGGCCTGATGGGTAGTTGGTGCCAGACTTGACCTCACTGTTGATACTGGATGCTACCGTTGAGCTACCGTTGCATCGCCGATTAGTGTGTGTGTGTGTGTGTGTGTGCGCATGTACGTGAGCGGCAGCAAGCACGAGTGAATGCGAATGTATGCAGTGACGTGTATGTATGTAGACGTAAGTTTTGTGCTACGTGTTTTGTGCATGTGTATTTGCGTCATTATATGTTTACGTCATTCTAAATTCTCTCTATACAGGATGACGTCTTTTCTTTCTAGCGTGTTCTTTTCTGTTCTACGTTTGTCTCCATGTCACCTGAAGAAGGATCTTTGATCCCGCCGAAACGTCGTTCCTTGTTTCAGGGTTTTCTACCACTATCTTCTGTTTTTCTTTCACATGAAAACCCTAGCGGCAATTTTTCAATAAATTCTGAGAATGCTGTGCTAATGCCATGGAAATCCAGGCTGGTAAGCTTGCATTGTGTCATCAGGACATCAGCTGTCCTTTTGTGACTGCATCGCTTATTAGATCTTTTGAGCCTTCCACTGAACACCTACTACATAAGGTAATAGGGACTACCCCCAGGCGCATGGCATTAGCACAGCATTCTCAGAATTTATTGAAAAATTATGTCCCTTGGAGCTACTCTGATTGAGTGCATTTTTTTGGCTTGGGCGACGCCTTTGTTATAAGTAATGAATAATTGTACCACAAAATTGCCTAGGTGTTGCCTTTTCAAAATTAGTCAGTCTTCTTCCACTGCAACACCCCATAAAGCTTTAGGGATACAATCCACGCTGGCCTAGTGGTTGCTACCAGTCAAATTCTGGAGGCGGCTTCTAGTATATGCGTTGTGTTCGCAATTTCAGGTTACGCCGTATGCCTACCTGATGAGACCCACCTTGGGTCAAAACCGGTCGTAGGCGGCGGCAAAATCTTAAATCTATCCAGCAGGTCCAAGATCTGTTTGGGAATATTCATGCACTAGCCTCCCCTCTCGGGAGGACTGGATATTCTCCAGCGGGTTGCGGGGCGCCTGGGGGTAGTCCCTATTACCTTATGTAGTAGGTGTTCAGTGGAAGGCTCAAAAGATCTAATAAGCGATGCAGTCACAAAAGGACAGCTGATGTCCTGATGACACAATGCAAGCTTACCAGCCTGGATTTCCATGGCATTAGCACAGCATTCTCAGAATTTATTGAAAAATTATATATATATATATATATATATATATATATATATATATATACACACACACACGTAAGTTTTGTGCTACGTGTTTTGTGCGTGTGTATTTGCGTCTTTTTGTGTGTGTGTGTCTTTTTTTTTTTTCTTTCATTTTTTTGTTTTTTTGTTCGTCATTGTAAATTTTCTCTATACAAGATGACGTCTTTTCTTTCTATCGTTTGTTTTTTTTCCCCCCTGTTCTACGTTGTTTCCTCATATCACCCAGAAGAAGCCTCAGTCTTTGATCCGAAACGTCGTGTTCCATGTATCTAATTTAAAGGGTTTTCAACCTCTATTTTCTGTTTTCCTTTCACTGAGATTCAAGCTTTGTGTAAGTCGGCTCTAAAAAAAAAAAAAAAAAGCGTAGACCTGCATGGCTTTTGTGCGTTCCGTACAATGCAAATGACATAACAGGCAGGAAGGGCTCATGGTCTGGAAAAGAAGTAACAAGATAAGATTTGCGTCACGTCTAGCCACTCTTTGCTGTTAAACGCCATTTTGATGCGAAGCGCCGTGTGTGTGTGTCAACTGTGTCGGCGCGCGCGCGCGCGTATATATGATACAAAAATCTCCGATATATCTGTTGAAACTTAGCGAAATACTTTATTGCGGCAAGGGGTGGCTAAGAGAGCCTCCGAGCATATAGGAGCTATTAACTATATGCCTCTTGGAGATGTTTGGAGCGGACCGAGCGCGCGCACGCCACAGGCACACACACATCGACGCGCTTTCAGAAGAGCACGCAGGTGACCCGAGTCGGAGTACTTATTTCAGCTCACACCTAGGGCATATAGGTCACAATTGACCTAATCGTACCCGACAGCTGAGACAAACTGTAGGCTTAGGTAAATACCATATATGAAAAATCATGCGATTATTAATGAGAAGATTGTTTGTTTGTTTTTCGTAAAAAAAGATTCAATTGTTTTAAGATTAATCCCAAATAATTTGTGAAATTAATCCCCCAAAACGTGAAAATATTATTTTTAAAAAAATATTTAATAATCACTAAAAGGTTCTAGAGGTACAATGCTGGTTAACGAACTCATTTAATATCTCCCTTTTATCTAGCTATATGCAAAATATATAGTAAAAATAAGAAAAATTACGGACTCCAGTGTGGATTAACCGGTTTTTGTGACACGGCCTTTTTTTTTCTCGCCAATGAGCATCTTAATAAAAAAAAAATCAAAAAAGATCTCGAGATTATTCTTTTAGGGACAATATCATACAATTTCAAGCTTGTCCGACCTCAAACGCGGGCTCTAGTCGCTGTCACACACACACACACACACACACACACACACACACACACACACACACACACACACACACACACATACGGCGCTTTGGTGCCCAAAAGACGTTCTCTAGCAAGTTTTGTGTAGCTAGACGTGACGTCATTTTAGTCTCATTGAAGACATAAAAGACCGTTTATAAAAAGTCGGTTGACCCAGATTACAGTCCGCAATTCTGATTTGAAATTTTGGATATGGCTAGTTTGTAGAAAGACATTGGATGAATTCGTTCTGCCAGCTTTGTACCTCTTCAACTTTTACAAAAATAAAAGTTCAATGCTTAAAAAAATGTCAAAAGTAAAACTCCTTGATCTCATCAAATTTCCCATCTTGTGACAATAAAGGTATTCGTATTCGTATTATCAGCAGAAGCAAACAGTGTGTTATACAATGTTCCTAATTGACGCAAATCACCTGCACGTCTCCTTCATTTAGGAAGATTTTTGTATGCTATTTGCTTGCAAACTCATACAGAAAAGGCTTTATGGGCATGGGCCATTCCACCTTATTCTTCAAGTGGCTACGCCAGCCCTGCACAGAACTAGGTATAAACGGTAGGAAGTGCACTGTGTCTGCCGTGTGTGTTTGTGTGTGCCATTCTGCCGTGTGTGTTTGTGTGTGCCATTCTGCCGTTTGTGTTTGTGCCTTTGATATTATACGAATACCTTTATTGTCCCAAGATTGGAAATTTGTTTGCAGCGGATTTAGTGTTAAAACCAGTTGTAAAAACAACAAATGTGAACATAAAACAAATTGAATATTGATATTGAATGAGTTCGCAATCTAGCTTTGTACCTCTTCAACTTTTCGTATTTTTTAGTTCCCAGGGTCACCCTGGTCAGCCCCACAGGGTGGGTTTTTCTCTCTATTCTGGGGCATGTGTTTCTGTCTACCCTTTGTCCATTCACTTGTATTTGCCTTTTTAAAACTCTCCCTACTGTCTGCACTGCCTGTAGCTCTTGATATTGGATGTGTGTTGCTAAATGGTCTTAGCTTTATTTAGGCCCCATGTGTTAGGTTTATTTAATGTAGTTTGACCGGCTGGCGACATACATTCAATGTTCTGTTTCTTTTTTTTTTCACAAGCAGTGCAGGCACGTCCTGAGAAAGCCTTGTTGCTGTCGGGACGTTAAGCAATGTACAATCAATCAATAATAATTAATTCATTTTTGCAAGTTTTGGAGCCACTATTTACTTCCATCAAACAGTCAACCCTGGAAGAGGCTGTGTGAAACAACTTGACTTGAAACAGTCAGCTCTGGACTAGAGGCCTTTCGGATGAGTGACGTGAAACATCAAATCAAGTTCGTCACAGTGTACGTGGCGTCGTAAGACTAGCGATGCCATGACGTCAACCTTATAGTGACGTCATTTTAGTGCTGCTCATGCTATTCTTCTTCTACGTAATTTCTGTCGCTACTCCAGCCCGCGTACTAATAGCAGGAAGCGCCGTGTCCGTCTTTAGTGTGCACCGGCGCCTGTGTGTTGATCAGAGGTTGGCTTAGAGAGGAGGGAAATGGATCAGAAGGATAAGCTTAAAAATATAAACAACTCTGAATGTTCCTAAAAGAAAAACGCACGTGAGCTCCAAACAATACGGTAGACTTTGGGACTATGCACTTCAAATTGTGGATATAGCAAGTTTGGAAAAAGACTTTCTATTGGATGAGTTCTTTAGCCAGCTTTCTAACTCTTTAACTCATTCTACCCCAACACCGCAATCCTTAAATTTTGCCCCTGTCCTCTGAAGACTGCATTGCAGTGCAGGACACAGATCGACCATGATAGTTCAAGGGTGATGCCAGAATAGCTTGGCGCCCATAGGCGCGAAGCTATTCTGGCATCACCCTTGAACTATCATTCATTCATTCAGTCCTCTCTGGGCCGTCTGGTGCTTGGGGCGACGGCAAGGGAACGCCACTTTTGTCTGTCAGCTGCTATTTTGGGTGCTGTTTGCAGAGTAAGGCCTCTGTTCTTGAGCTCTCGCTCCACGGTTCGGCGCCACGTCTCCTTTGGTCGCCCACGGTTTCTCTTCCCCTGTGGTGTCCATCTCAGTGCCACCCTTGGTAATAAGTCGGGTGACATTCTGCAAAAGTGGCCTAGCCATCTCCATCTCCGTGTGGCGATGGTTTCAGCGATGCTATCTGCGCCTGCTCTCTTCCGTAGTTCCTCGTTTGTAATCATGTTTGGCCAGAAGACCTTCATGATCCGTCGCAGGCACTTGTTCTGGAAGACTTCCAGCTTGCGTTCCGTAGCAGTAGTGGATTTCCAGCACTATGACCCATAGAGAAGGACACTCAGCACGTTACTCTTAAAAATACGAAGCTTGGCGTGGATGCTCAGGTTTGTAGTCCTCCAGATGGGTTTCAGCATTGCGAAGGCTTGGTTGGCTTTGCTGATTCTTGTGGTGATCTCCCTTGTGCAGTCTCCATCTGTGGTAACCTTGCTGCCCAGGTACGTGAACTCGTCCACCTCTTGCAGAGGTTGGTCATTGATGGTGATTGGGTCGCCCACTATGGTGTTCTTCCTCATGACTTGAGTCTTCCTAATGTTGACCCCGAGACCTATGGAGCTTGCTGACTGTGTCAACTGTTGTGTCTTCTGTTGCATGTCCTGGTTTCTGCTTGCCAGCAGCCCGATATCATCGGCGTAGTCGAGGTCATCCAGCATTGAGGTCAGCGTCCACTGAATTCCCTGCCTCCTTCCCTCTGTGGTGCGGCGCATGATCCAATCAATTGCCATTGAGAAGAGGATCGGCGAAAGAATACATCCTTGTTTCACTCCGGTTTCCACCTTAAACGGTTCGGTGAGCTGGTTGTTGTGGACGACTCTGCACTCAAAATTCTTGTACAGGGACCTGATGACGTTGACAAGTTTCTGGGGGATTCCATAGTATCGCAGGATTTTCCAAAGGGAGTCTCGATGCAGACTGTCGAAGGCCCTCTCAAAGTCCACAAAGACCACATAGAGGGATCCATTCCATTCGTTAGACTGTTCAAGGATCTGTCTCAGGACGAAAATATGGTCAATGCAGGACTTGCCTTTCCTAAAGCCTGCCTGCTCCTGGCGAAGGATGCCATCCACTGCTGTCGTAATGCGTTCAAGGAGAATGCGGCTGAAGATCTTGCTGGTGAGGGATAGTAAGGTGATGCCTCGCCAGTTGTTACAGTTCCCCAGGTCTCCTTTCTTCGGAAGTTTGACGATGGTGCCGGTCTTCCAATCGCTCGGCGCTTCTTCAGTGTCCCAGATCTTTTGAAAAATCTGACAAAGAAGCTGCGGCGTTACCGTATCTTCTACTTTCAGCATCTCGGGGCACACTCCGTCATCGCCAGGTGCCTTCCCGTTCTTCAGCTTTTGAATGGCCTGCTTGACTTCCGCAATAGTAATGTTGCCGAGGTTAATGTCCAGGTCCTCCTCCGCTTCAGGAATGTCAGTGAGGGTTGGTGGGTCTGAGCGGTTCAGGATGGACTCGAAGTGTTGCTTCCATCTCTTCAGCTTCTCTTCCTCTACTGTGACATGAGTTCCATCTTCAGCTCTCACTGGGAGGTCGTGGTACTGCCCGTAATCGCCCTTCAGCTTCTTGGTGTTCTGGTATACTGTCTTCATGTCTCTCTGTTTTGCAGCTGCCTCCGCTTCTGCTGCCAGCCTTTCTGTGTGCATTCTCTTGTCTCTTCTCGCTGATGTCTTCACCGCTTGATCTTTCTCTCTGTATTCTCTTGATATTCTTTCCTTCAGTCTTGGTGATTTGGCGTCCAAAAGTTTCTTCTTGATCTGTCTTCTCTCTTCTATGCGAGCCCACGTGTCTTATGAGATCCACTCTGTCTTCCTGCTCTTTCTGTATCCTAAAACTTCCCCTCCTGTTTCCTTCATGGCTCTGTTGAAATCTTCAATAGTCAGCGCTGTCTCATCTTCCAAAACACTAAATCTATTCCTGAGGGCCAACCTAAACTCTTCTTTCACTTTTGGGTCTTTCAACTTGGCCACGTCGTAGCGCTGATTTCTGGTGTTTCCTATCTTTACTTTCCTAAGCTTCAATGTCACCTTCCCCACCAGAAGACTATGGTCGCTGCCAATGTCGGCATGTCGCATCACTCGCACATCCTGCAGAGAGTGCCTCCAGCGACCGTTAATGATGATGTGGTCGATCTGGTTCTGGGTCTTGCCGTCTGGTGATTTCCATGTGAGTTTGTGGATCTCCCTATGCGCAAACAGGGTCCCTCCTATGACTAAGTCATTTTCCTCGCAGAAATTGACCAGCCTCTCCCCGTTGTCGTTGATCACACCCGCTCCATGTCGTCCCATGGTCCTCTCTCTGTCTTCATTGTCGCAGCCGACCTTAGCGTTGAAGTCACCGATCAGCACCAGCACGTCATGTCGAGGGATGTCTTCCAAAACAGCTTGGAGGGCGTCGTAGAATGCATCCTTAGCTTCTTCTTCCGCGTCGTCTATCGGTGCGTAGCCCACAACAATAGAAAGCTTTGCGTATTTGGAATTCATCCTGACGTACAGCAGGCGCTTGTTCACAGGTTTCCACTGTAGAACGGTGTTGGCCTTGCTCTTATTGATGATGACAGCAACTCCTTCTCGGTGTTCGTTGTCTGTTCTTCCAGACCAGATGATGACTTCTCCGGAGCTCAACCTCTGTTTGCCAGCACCAGTCCATCTTGCTTCTGTTACTCCCATGAGGGTTAGTTTGTGGCGGTTCAGTTCACTTACTGCTTGCGCCAGCTTTCCAGTCTGGTAGAGCGTTCGCACATTCCAGCATCCAATTCTGATCCATCGTTTTGGCGTCAGGAGTTCCGCTATCGGGGTGGAGACGTCCTTGCGGCTTTGGTCCCCATCCGTCATAAGTCCAGTTTCCTGGTCTGCTTCGCTCCCAGCGCCGGTTGTCGCTTTTTCCCTTGTTGTCGTTTCCGTAGCAAGTTTCTTTTTACAGGGTGGAGTCGCTAGCCCCACGCCTAACCCTTCTCCTTTATCCTGACTTGGGACAGGCAGTTAAGCCCCCAAAGGGGCCTCCCTGGTGGAGTTCTTGAACTATCATGGTCGATCCTTATCTTTATGTGGTGTGTCTGGGGTAGAATGAGTTAACTATTTCTGAAAATAAAAATGTTCATTGCGGGGGAAAAAAAAAAGTCAAAACTGACAAGATGGCCGGGATGAACCATAACCCACAAAGTCCCTTTTATATGAGAACTGTCCTCGTTGTCAATGGACGGTCTCTCTACCTTTTGTCTTTGACCTGATTCTGATGTTGACTTCAATGAGACATTCACTGCCTTACAGCATGCTCGGAGGCTCCGCCTCTTAGCCACCCACTTAAGAAAGTATTTTGCCAAGTTTCAAGCTTGTGTGTATAGAAATATAGGAGATTCTCTTGTTTACATACATACGCACACACACATACATCAGTACATACATACATACCATAGGGGCTCGATGATAGTAGCTTTACCAATGCAAATCCGCTGCGCCACCGCGTGCGTGCCAACGCCTATACTATGCTCAAGACAGCCAGAGATATGTAGGGGAGAGGATCGGTATCTCCGTGGCCAAAGCGATAGACTTCCACTGCGCATGTCAGTCGAATAGTTTGCATTTGTTATTTCCGTTTTCTGTTGGAAGGTGCTACCGGAATGTTTTGATCGATCAAGGTGTTCCGATTAATTATTAACGATGCCTGGAAGCAACTGTGCTATCGTTGGATGCGGCACATGTAGTGTTAGGAACCGTGGCGTGGCGTTTTTTTCCATCCGGCAGTCCAAACATCAGGACTGGGAGAAGGCCCTTGTTCGAGCAGTAAATCGGTGCGATGCAAGTTTCAACCTTTCAAGAGCCACAATATGTTCTCGACATTTTACACCAGAATGCATTAGAATTTCAGGTATGTCTGTTTCCTGCGTTAATTTTGTGTAATATATGCGGTATTAACAAATAGAGCCATGAAACAACTGTGCAGTGAGGGCATTACAGAATGCATTCACCGCATTCGCTGTGTCACTTTGTGATTGTGTGTGGCTGGAATGCATTCGCTGTGTCACTGTGTGATTGTGTGTGGCTGGAATGCATTCGCTGAGGCTATGGCCAGCACCTACACAAAGACCACATTAAATACAGGTCGAGGTCAGTTGTGCCTACAGAAAATAGACAATACTTGTCTTTTTCTTTTTTTTAAAATAAAAATAAACACTATGGAAACAAGCAGCCCCCAAGTTACAACACTGGACCACTAGCAATTTACCTGTCAATCAACCTGTCAGTTTAGTAATACTACAGTTGAGTCGTAGAGTCTATTGATATATATCATACAACTATTATGATGTCGTTATTGATCATGATGATAATAATAATAATAAAATTGATGTCATGAAATGAATTTCCTGTATTTATATTCATTATTGATATGCTTTCAGAGAGTGGCAAGCGTCGCTCCCTTAAGCCAGGCAGCCTACCAACCTTGTGGATGCCACAGTGAAGTGTGGAAACCTCGAAGTTGCCTGCGAGAAAGCCTCCGGTAAGTCAAGTGAGAGTACACAGCCCTGAGAGGCTGTGCCCTCCTATATATTCATTTGTGATATACTATATAGCATCAAATTAATCAACGTACTGTTCAAGTGATTGTGGATGCTGAACCCAAGATGAAAAGAGGCTAGTAAATTTTCTTTACTAGTTATTAGCAACACACTCAAACATTTTACTGGACAAATACAAAAAGTTAGTCGCTATTTGAGTATTTCAAACTAAACAACACTATTTTTTTTCATGTGGCATGCCATCTATTTTTGTAGTGTACACTTGCAGAAAGGCCTACTTGTGAAAATGTTTCTTAGTTGTAAACCAGAGTAATACAGTAAGTGATGTGAAAGCGTATTGCTGTGCATACATTACATAGAGAGGTCTGAATTGTGAGTGAAACTGTCCAAAAATGTCAAAGTTGCAGTACATATAATAATACTGATCCAACCGACCTGTTATGGGTTCAGTCCATAAAACAAATTATTAATACTTTTTGCTCGTTACTGGTAGTGGTAAGCCGTTTCTAAATTTGTACAGTTTGGCATGATTTGAATGTGCCTGCAGAATGCAGTCAAGCTGTGCATGTGCACTAATAGTTCTGATACAGTTCGCCATGATGTGATTGTGCCTCCAAAATGCAGTGAGTATAGCTATGCTGTGCACCGGTGGTTAACTTTTATTTTCTGCAATATAACATTTATTTATTAAATTGTTTTTTTCAGACAGACAGACATCCTCCTGAGATTCCAGAGACAGTTGCCTACTACAACTTTGGTGAAGTACAACAAGCTGCGGAAAGTTTGCCATCACCCTGGATTAAGATCAGCAGCACCGAGGAACAGATTGTTCTTGCCATCCTTGATGACAGTGTGCTCAGGTTCAAAGTGAATGTTAGGTCTGACTTTGTAGCCACTACGCAAGTTTATGGGTTGCCAGTGCCAGTGCCAACAGATGTGAACATTGAAAGTATACATCTGAAATCATTTCTCATGACTCTCAATGGAAAGCAGATCTGCGAGGGAGTCACTGATTACTCTCTGCAGGAGTTTGCCAAACTCCCCAGCAAGGGGCAGCTGTACTTTAGGCATGTGTTATGCAAATCTGTAGATGAACACACATCAGCTGTAAGAGCGACTAAGTGTGTTTTGTTGCTGGATAGCGGTATTCATGTGTGTGAACACTGTAGCTATGTTCGATAAACAATAAGATTAGTGAATTAGTCTTTCAGTTCTCATATTAAAAATAATTACATCAAGCAGAAGAGAATTAGATTATAGATAATGCTGTTGGAACATTATGACAGGTTAAATTATTCTCAGGACATGCTGCACAGCTGGCACACACAAACATGCACTTTTTACATTGCTGGCAACAAAAGGGTTGTGCAATTTTTCCATGATTTTTTTTTTTACTTGTGCATACAGCAAACAACCTGGCCAATCCTTGTTTTCTTGCTAGAGATTATGCCTTCTATTTGAGTTACTGTAATTTGTATGTACAGAAAAGTTATTTAAATGTGTGAGAAAGAGAGAGAGAATGAGAAATATGGTGACAAAAGTGTAGTATAATTTCGAATATAAATACAAGTAGATTTCCTACGTCTTCTCGTTTTCATTACATGCTTTTCTTTTCTTTTCTGAGACGCTTTCGAAGGCCCTTTTCTCTTTTTTCTGTATGAGTGCGTTGGCTAAAGCTGTCCATGTATGATCTGCATTTATGATGTGCTCTGACCTTGAAATAAATGAATGTGAGATCTCTTAACATTTTTTCCTTGGTGCTCTGTTGAGTGTTGCGTGTGAATATGATCATGCAGCTTGGAAACTGCATCCAAAGACAAGCATTCTTGGAAGTAAACATCAAAAGACAATGTTTGAGTACAGAACCCATGGTACTTTAATCTGAATGTTTCGAGACATTCAAACAAGAGCTCAGCCTTTGGATGCAGTTTCAAAAGCCCTCCTCTATCTAGCAAAGATGTCAGGCTGCCTGAAGCTGCACTGTCAACTGTCAGAGATTGTATACAGTCCAACAACTCTTGTCTTTTCTCAATGTCTTTCAGTCTGTATGCTTTTTTCATTAGCTTTTGCAGCACAGCACCACCAATATACCTAGTAATGTCCTTCTCTTCAATTGTTAGTGTGATGTCACTATCAACTGTTATCTCAGGACTTGCAAACACTGTTGACAAAATATCTTCAAAAGTTGCGAAGCATAGCCAGGGTGAAGCATGCGAACCGACAATCTCATCCAGTGACCTTGTGTAGTCTTGGTTTCCCATTGCTAGGTGGAACTTGGCCCATGACTTTTCTCTGTTAATGTTCCTGAAGCAAGACTTCTGTACATCTAGGCAGCTTTCGAGGAATTGCAGTCTGCATACAAGCTCCTGTCCTAAACATACAAGCAGAAATTGTTGCACAGATAGTAAACTGTATTGCATTTTCTTTTCTTTGATTTTTTTTCTATAAAAAGTGTTCACATTAAACAAAAAAACAAAAAAAAACAAACTTACTGTCCACAGTCTTGCAAGCATCGTGAACCTCTTTTAGCATGCATTCATCAGCAATTAGTTTTTCGCAGGCACGGGTTACAACAGCAATATCCACCTGAAAGTTAATAAAATGAAAGTTGTAACATCAGTAAGTTGACCCGAAGTAGCAATTCGTAAATCCATAACATGAATTTAACAATCTAGCATAGGCTACAGCATTGTGGAAAAAAAATTTACTAGTCATATTATTGATTTTTATTCTTCTTTTCTGTAATGTGTGTATGCCCCAAAAATATGGTTTATGCAACAAACAGGAATTAATAATAACAGAGCAACTTCTCTTCAACATTGAGCAAACTGTACTGACCTTAACACTGGACTGGTATCCTTTGCACTTGCCAATGTTGACAGTTTGTTCCTGCCAGGCAGAATTATCCGGATCTTCATCTCCAACATCCTTCAAATTATTATAAAACGGCGTAAAATATCAAGCAATGTATGAAGTTAGTATAATTTCAGTGCTATGGCTAGAATTTGCTCGCATTCCTGATTCCATAACAAAGCCTACTAGTAGGCCTACTACGCGTATAACTCACTACACTTGACGTCTGAAACGAACCCTATCAGTATCACTAGCTCATCATTGCACTTCTTATTTTGACAATAAACAGCTGCCAACATAACTAATCACTACACTGACAATGACATACTAAACTTGCCTGGCAAGTTCCATGCCCATGGAAGTTTCTGCAGGGATTACACTTTGTAAAATATGACGAAAACAATGCTATTTTCACAAAAATAACAATTTCGGGTTTGCCTTCTCTCTCTCTGACCCAGCTACACCTCGATTTATAGTTTTAAAAATGCAACTTTTACCTGCAATATTGAGTGGAGGAGTGCTTCATCCATTCTGCTAGAGCGTGAAAGTAGAGGTACCGGAAGTGTTCTGTGCAAAGTTTCAGCAAATAAGCCAGCGACGGCACTTGACAAGAGGCGAGACGCTGGCTCGCTCAGCGAGATACCGATCCTGTCCCTACACATCTCTGAGACAGCATACTTGTATAGGCTTTGGCGCGCACGCGGTGGCGCAGCGGATTTGCATTAGTAACTAGACATGACGTAATTGTTATCTTTTTACTTCAATTGTTAGAGGTTTAGCCTGCCCGCCTTTGACTGACATCCCCCACCGCGACCCGGTGTCCTAAAAAGTTCCTTCTATAAATAGGAGAAAACTCAGTCAGAGGCAGTGACAATGACCGCGTAAAAGCACAGGCCAAATCAGCGTCACTGAGTGTTCATACAATGAGTTCCTAATGACTTCAAAGTACTCACACTTCAGTGTTTTACACTGATGCGTATGGGCTGACGCAATTCTCTCCCTCTCGGATTTGATTTAGGACTGAAGACAGTCGTCTCACTGAGTCTCTATTTTTGTCACTGATGGTCTGCGAACGTATTGTGGAAAAGGTCATGGGAACATCATGTGTGTGCAAGCTCACATAGAAAAAGGCTTTCTGGGCATGTGTCATCTCATCTTGTTAATGTGGATAGAGATGAATCAGGAGCTAGGAAGCTTAAAAACCAAAACAAGTCTGAAAAAAAAAAAACACACACATGGAAGCTCAAAACAATACGGTAGACTTGGGGATGAAATCCTCATCTTGTTTGTCAGTAGTTCAGTAAAATGTACTACTGGGAATTGTGTGGAAGGTGCTGATTTAATGTTCCTGCACCATACGATCCAATAGATTAACTTCCGCGGAAAATGTGCAAGAATGCAACAAGACAGCTACAGTTAACAGTTTCAAACATTAGGCCTATGGTGAAGAAATTAAAATTCTGTAAGATATTCTAGCCAACTCATTAAAGCTAACCCATGTTTGGAATATTGTGGTAGGAACAGTATAGCAGCACATTTGAATGAGGGTCGGAATACTTTCACAGCCTCTTCAGCGCTGAGCGCACTGTTCAAGAAGCAGTTGTCCTACAAATCCCACACCTCCCAGTAAAGGTTGAATTGGACGAACCGCCCACCGCTGAAGAGACCCTCACAGCCATCCACCAGCTCAAGAGTGGCAAAGCAGCAGGCATTGATGGAATACCGCCAGAGATCTGGAAACATGGAGGCACAGCACTGCACAACAAGCTCCATGACCTCTTTCTCTGCTGCTGGGAGGAAGAAACACTACCAAAAGATCTCCGTGATGCAGTCGTTATCACCCTGTACAAGAACAAAGGCGAGAAGTCTGACTGTTCCAATTATCGGGGAATTACCCTGCTGTCCATTGCTGGGAAAATCCTTGCAAGGCTGCTCCTGAACCGGCTGGTACCTGCCATCGCTGAAGACCAACTCCCAGAGGGCCAGTGTGGCTTCAGAGC
Source organism: Semisulcospira habei (assembly GCA_036245525.1). NCBI lineage: Eukaryota > Metazoa > Mollusca > Gastropoda > Semisulcospiridae > Semisulcospira > Semisulcospira habei. Next base: position 195,106,242 of record BTPG01000006.1, read on the forward strand.
AAACAGGAGCACCACCGATATGGTCTTTGTGCTGAGACAGCTACAGGAGAAGTGCCGCGAGCAGAACAAAGGGCTGTACGTAACATTTGTCGACCTAACAAAAGCGTTCGACACTGTGAGCAGGCAAGGCATGTGGCAGATCCTGGAGCGACTTGGCTGTCCCCCAAAGTTCCTCAACATGATTGTCCAGCTACACGAGGACCAGCAAGGCCAGGTCAGACTCAACAATGACCTCTCAGAACCATTCCCTATTCTCAATGGCGTAAAGCAGGGCTGCGTGCTGGCACCGACCCTCTTCACCATCTTTTTTAGCATGATGTTGAAGCAGGCCACAGTGGACCTCGATGATGACGATGCAGTGTACATCAGGTATCGTCTCGATGGCAGCCTGTTCAACCTCAGACGACTGCAGGCCCACACGAAAACCCTAGACCAACTGATTCGTGAGCTGCTTTTTGCTGATGATGCTGCCCTCGTTGCACACACAGAGAGAGCCCTGCAGCGCATCACGTCTTGCTTCGCAGATGCTGCCCAGCTCTTTGGACTCGAGGTCAGTCTGAAAAAGACAGAGGTCCTCCATCAGCCGGCACCCAAGACAGTGTATCGCCCTCCGCACATCACCATTGGCGAGTCTGAACTAAAGTCAGTGCACCAGTTTACCTACCTTGGCTGCATTATCACGTCGGACGCCAAGCTGGACAAGGAGCTTGACAGCAGGCTGGCAAAAGCGAACAGCGCTTTCGGGCGACTTTTCAAGCGGGTGTGGCACAATCAACAGCTGAAAACAGGCACCAAGATCAGCGTGTACAGAGCTGTGGTCCTCACCACCCTGCTGTATGGTTCCGAGTCCTGGGCCCTCTACCGCAGCCAACTACGACTCCTCGAACGCTTCCACCAGCGCTGCCTACGTACCATCCTGGGCATTCACTGGAGTGACTATGTCACCAACGTCGAGGTCCTTGAACAGGCTGAAACTGTGAGCATCGAGGCTTTGCTGCTGCGGACACAGCTCCGCTGGGCGGGGCATGTCTCCAGGATGGAGGATCATCGTCTACCAAAGATCACACTGTTCGGCGAGCTTGCTACTGGACACCGTGACAGAGGGGCACCAAAGAAGAGATACAAAGACTGTCTCAAGAAGTCACTTAGTGCCTGCCAAATCGACCACCACCAGTGGTCTTCGCTTGCTGCGGACCGTGACACCTGGCGCTCCACCATTTACAAGGCAGCTGTCTCCTTTGAGGACTCTCACAGAGCTAGCCTTAAGGACAAGCGGCTCAGGAGAAAAAACAGAGATGCCGCAGCTCAGAACCCTGGCCATACCTTCCCCTGCAGCCACTGCGGTCGAACCTGCCTGTCTCGGATTGGCCTCCGCAGCCACGAACAAGCCTGCAGACGTCGTGGTCAACTCCTATAAAATCTTCGTTCGCGAAGTCAAGCCAGTGTAGACGTGTAATTTTTTCTTGGTACTATACTTCTCTTGAGAGAGCACTTGCCTCTAGGACATTGTTTTTATTTTTCTCAAAAGAGGCGCTTGCTCAAAACAGGTTCATTACCTATTATAGCACTTACAGTCACTGCCCTAAAGCTCTGTCCCGCATAACACGCCACTTGAAGTAAGTGTCGCCAGCTTGGCCTGTAGTCACATTGACGCGCGCTACAGTGACCCTGGGGTCGCGAGCATTTTGGCTGGTTGCCCCACTTACGCCAACTTGACCCCGAGGTCGATTTCGCATTAGCCAAGTTGACCCGGGTCCATCTGTCATAATATAGTCATTCTAACGTGGTACAAAAAACTAGACTCAAAGCAAAGTACACCGCATGTTTACAAACAAATCATACAAATTACATGTTACGGGTCAAGTATCACACTATTACGAAGTAACAGAAGGCAACGGACGAAACATGGTTACTGCCGAACCACCTTCAAGAGTGTGTAACATTAACCCTTTCGGGCTGTCGGTAGCGCTTCCGACAGCCAGAGGGTTAAAGGTTAAACAAACATACATGTGTACAAGTAATGCATAATTGATATACTTTATATGGCCCATCTGATTGTCATTATAACTCTTGCTCAAATTCATGTAGGCCATAACGATCACGCAAAGGACAGGCAATTCACACGCAAGGGGTGTACGATAATTATTGTGTGCTGCTGCCCGGTATTAAGGCTTCCTCAGACGGAGAAACGAAACGAAACATTTCGTCGAAATGTCCGCATTTCAGACATTTCTCCAACATTTCACCGTTTCACGAAATGCGAAACGACACATTTCACGAAATAGAACTTGTCTCAGAGTCTATTTTGCGAAACATTTCGCCGAAACATTTTACCCGTCGCCCAATCAGCGCCGTCCGCTCGGTCACACCCCAATCTGACGTCATTCAAGCCCAAACACTCAGGACTGCAACGGTAAAGCGATGCCGTGGAGTCAGGTCTATTATGTCTAGAATTGCGTGATGTGACGCACGATTCTGTACGATTTAAGCGGAGAAATCATTTTTGAAATTGAATATATCAAGTATCATCACTAAAGTACCCCCAAAATATGGTTTTAGGTCAGTTTTCTGAACCCCACTTTCATCGGCTGCTCTTCGAAGCCGCCTACAACTGAGATGGCGGCTATCGCTTCGAGACGGCGGCTTCCACGATTCACTTGAACCAGCCTTGTTTACGCATTCAAAAGCGCTTACGTTTATTCGATATGGTCGGCAATTCACTTTAGTGTAAGTGAAGGCACACATGTCTTATATGTTTAGTTTTTAAGCGTCAGTAGTCAGAAATATGACCCGATATCCACCGATACAAACCAGACCTTGTGTCAGTGAACAGTTACTTCCCCTGTACCAGGCGAAATTAATTTTCACCGCGTTTCTGCGTGTGCGGAAAAGGCCGCATTTCGATGCAATGAAAATGTTTCGTTTCTTGTGCATTTCGTTTCTCCGTGTAGGGAAGCCATTTTATGGGGGACAGGGAAATCTATTGCCTATAGAGTACGACCTGAAAACTGATCAACTCAGGCGCACTCCAACTGTGCCACTTTGATTTACCAGGGCCTTTCAACGGACATGCTATTGAACAAATCCGTTTTTCCCCGCCCTGGATTGTAAGTCCAGCTACCGGGACCGGGACGGGATTCGAACCCACGACCCGGCGATTCCCTTCGCTCTCCTGCTCCGACGTTTAACCGCCTGAGCTATTTCGGACTCAGCCGGGTATATGCGTAGTATGTACGCTGCAAACTCAGGCTCCACCTCAAGCTGAAACCCAAGAAAGGGGGCCCTCCCAAGAAAAAGCTTGATGTTGCCAGCCTTCAGCGTGACGACAAGAAAGCTGCCCTTCAGGCCGATTTACAGCGCATGCTCAAAGACACAGTTGATCCAGCAGACTCCTCCCCTTCTGGGAACAACTGAAAACTGCTATTGTAAAATCCTCTGTGGAAGTCTTGGGCTTTGCTAGAAAGAGGAACAAAGACTGGTTTGACGAAAACGACGTAGAGATCCAGGAACTTCTAGCAAAAAAAAAAAAGAGCTGCCCACCAGGCCCACCTAGCCCAGCCTTCCTGCCCTGTGAAGAAGTCTGCCTTCCGCCTCATCTGCAGCAGTCTCCAGCTCAAGCTTAGAGAGCTCCAGAACGAGTGGTGGTCCAGACTCGCACAGAGGACCCAGCTCAGCGCTGACAACGGTGACTACAGGGGCTTCTACGAAGCACTGAAAGCACCTAGGCACCTGGTACAAAGTCCCCTGCGAAGCGCTGATAGGCACTCCTCACAGATAATACCTCCATCTTGAACCGCTGGTCGGAATACTTTCAGGACCTCTTCGGCGCTGAACGCACTGTTCAAGAAACAGTCATCCTCCAAATCCCACACCCTCCACTAAAGGTTGAATTGGACGAACCGCCCACCGCCGAACTAGACCCTCACAGCCATCCACCAGCTCAAGAGTGGCACTGCAAAGCAGCAGGCATTGACGGAATCCCGCCAGAGATCTGGAAACACGGAGGCCCAGCACTGCACAACAAGCTCCACGACCTCTTTCCGCTCTGCTGCTGGGAAAAAGGAACACTACCAAAGGATCTCCGTGATGCAGTCATCATCACCCTGTACAAGAACAAAGGAGAGAAGTCTGCCTGCTCTAATTATCGTGGAATTATCCTGCTGTCCATTGCCGGGAAAATTCTCGCAAGGTTGCTCCTGAATCGGCTGGTACCTGCCATCGCTGAAGACCACCTCCCAGAGGGCCAGTGTGGCTTCAGAGCCAACAGGAGTACCACCGACATGGTCTTTGTGTTGAGACAGCTTCAGGAGAAGTGCCGCGAGCAGAACAAAGGGCTGTACGTAACGTTTGTCGACCTAACAAAAGCGTTTGACACTGTGAGCAGGCAAGGTATGTGGCAGATCCTGGAGCGACTAGGTTGTCCCCCAAAGTTCCTCAACATGATCGTCCAGCTCCACGAGGACCAGCAAGGCCAGGTCAGACTAAACAGTGACCTCTCAGAACCATTCCCCATTCGCAACGGCGTGAAGCAAGGCTGCGTGCTGGCACCGACCCTCTTCACCATCTTCTTCAGCATGATGTTGAAGCAGGCCACAGTGGACCTCGACGATGACGACGCAGTGTACATCAGGTATCGTCTCGATGGCAGCCTGTTCAACCTCAGACGACTGCAGGCCCACACCAAAACCCTAGACCAACTGATTCGTGAGCTGCTCTTCGCTGATGACGCTGCCCTCGTTGCACACACAGAGAGAGCCTTGCAGCGCATTACGTCCTGCTTCGCAGATGCTGCCCAGCTCTTTGGACTTGAGGTCAGTCTGAAAAAGACAGAGGTCCTTCATCAGCCGGCACCCAAGGAAGAGCATCGCCCTCCCCACATCACCATCGGCGAGTCCGAACTGAAGTCTGTACACCAGTTTACCTACCTTGGCTGCATCATCACGTCAGACGCCAAGCTGGACAAGGAGCTGGACAACAGGCTGGCAAAATCGAACAGTGCTTTCGGGCGACTATTCAAGCGGGTGTGGCACAATCAACAGCTGAAAAAAGGCACCAAGATCAGCGTGTACAGAGCTGTCGTCCTCACCACCCTGCTGTACGGTTCCGAGTCCTGGGCCCTCTACCGCAGCCAACTACAACTCCTCGAACGCTTTCACCAGCGCTGCCTGCGTACCATCCTCAGCATTCACTGGAGTGACTATGTCACCAACGTCGAGGTCCTTGAACAGGCGGAAACTGTGAGCATCGAGGCTTTGCTGCTGCGGACACAGCTTCGCTGGGCGGGGCACGTCTCCAGGATGGAGGATCATCGCCTACCCAAGATCACTCTGTTCGGCGAGCTCGCCACTGGACACCGAGACAGAGGGGCACCAAAGAAGAGATACAAAGACGGTCTCAAGAAGTCGCTTAGTGCCTGCCAAATCGACCACCGCCAGTGGTCTTCGCTTGCTGCGGACCGTGACACCTGGCGCTCCACCATTCACAAGGCAGCCGTCTCCTTTGAGGACTCTCGCAGAGCTAACCTTAAGGACAAGCGGCTTAGAAGAAAAAACAGAGTTGTCGTAACTCAGAACCCTGACCAGACCTTCCCCTGCAGCCACTGCGGTCGAACCTGCCTGTCCCGGATTGGCCTCCGCAGCCACGAAAATGCCTGCAGACGACGTGGGCAAGCCCTATACTGAGAATCTTCGTTCGCGAAGTTAAGCCAAGAGAGAGACTACAAGACGTATATGTGTGTGCGCATTTATGTAAACAAGAACTTGAAATCTCCGACATTTCTGTACACACAAGCTTGAAACTTCTTGGCGAAATACTTTCTTAAAGGGGTGGCTAAGAGAGCCTCCGAGCATATTGTAATTGAATGTCTCATTGAAGACACCAAAGTCGGTTGACCCAGATTCAGTAGAGTCCATAATTTGTCATATTTACTTGAAATTTTGGATATAGGGCTCGGCCGGAAGCCTGGGGTTCCCCGCGTTGCCTAGCAGCGTCAGTCGGCGCGTCAGCCGCCATCCGTTAACTGAGAGGATAGAATAGACTTCAGATAGTACTACTGAGTAGCCGTGTCACACCCCCGCCCGTCGTTTTTGGGTCTTCATTTCGTATTTGGAAACAAACAATAAAACATATAGCTAGCCGGTTTGGAGAAAGACATTGAGTTCGTTAGCCAGCTTTGTATCCTTTTAACTTTTGTTAGTAAAAATTCTTTTTCAGAAAAGAATTGAGTCTAAAAAGTAAAAGAAACTTGACTCTTCTACTGATACTGAGCTGACACAGTAATATAGATTGTCAAAGGTAAATTTCGGATGTAACAAATACGAAAGAACAATCATTTTCTCATCCAGTCCCCGCCTCCCCCATTCCCCCCCCCCCCCCCCCGTCTGGGGGGGGGGGGGGGGGGCGAATTTTCTGACGCGCAGATGCTTTCATCTCGCTCGTCTCTCATATGAAGAACAGCGGCAGCTGCGGTAGGAACACCGCTTTAGAGGCAAAGATGTTTGGTCACGTGACAGGTAAATGGCGGCTATCATCATTGTGTGGATAACGTATCTGCTAGAGCCTGACACTACTGACAGTATGCTGTATGGCGTATTTTCATCACTGTGAGAACCGGTGTGATAGAACCAGGTAATTTGTTTTTATTTGTCATATCTGCCGACATGAGGCATAACGGCAAATCTTCGCTCGACAGAAACTTGAGAAAGCTCAGTTTGTTTCCCGGAACTGTACCGAGTCTTCTTCACATTTAACCATTAGCGTTGACGTGCTCATTTGCGGTGTCATTATCAAAGACTTAAACACCATACAGACATGCGTGAATATTATTAGTATGCAATAAATAAGTGAGATAGCCAGAGATGACGATACAGAAAGACGGTAAGTCGAAACACTGGTGTGCTTGTTATAAGGACCTTTCTTCCTTTCTTGTGGAAATTCCAGTGTCCCAAGATGCGAATGTGTGCAACAATGTAGGCTGAAAAAGTCCTTGTTACAATTAAAACACGCATTGACGTCATTAGGATCGAAGACACACCCCTCAAGAGATATATTGATACATGTCTTGAAGGGTGCTGCTAATCTGCCTGGATGGCGCCCTACTTGTAATTGCAATATTACACTACAAAAATAAAGATATATACTTCATGAGAATTCTGTTGACTTTATAGAGATTTTATAAATTTTTGTTTAATTTTGGACAGTTGCGAGGAACAAATTTTGCTTTCCTTGATGACGAAAGCACAGTGACAAATTCATCACCTGACAATGTCATATTGGATGAAAGGTATGTGAGTAGAGTTTATATTTTGTGCAGGACATTGTAATAAATTAACTCTTAAACTCCCAGAACTAAATGAATTCCATTCGACAGAATGCCATTCACTTAGTTCTAGGAGTTTAAGAGTTAATAATAACCAAAGAAGGATACCATTTGAGCATATTCACGTCATGTTTCAGATCTTCATCAGGCCCCTACAGTGCTCCTAATAGAACATCGGCCACTACTGGCATCGCAGACAGGTGTGTCTGACCAGCCAAAATGGGCAGCTTCACTGGACATGTTCTGCCAGGGACATTTTTTGCGACATTTGCCCTGTGGTATGTTGTGCAATCTTTCAGACGATATTTTAACTGTCGACTCCGCAACTCTCGATTTACATCCACTGTTGCCTATCCTTGTGACTGCCTGTGTGGACGCCTGAAGGAGCTCCCGTTCGAAGCATTTGTCAAGATATTTTTTGTTGTGGTTGGATTTTCTGGAGAGATAATCACTGGCTTTAGCAAAGGACATTTTGTTTCCTTAGGCAACTCCCAGCATGCAACAATGTTTTTCTGTTTTGGGATCACGGGTGTGATTGACATTCTGGTGTTTTACCGCGCTCCACTGCCCCCAGATATCGACTATGTGAGCAATATTCTTGCCTTCATGGTGGAGTGGTTGTTGTTTCAATACCACCTGCATGGCCGCACAGAGCTGGATGTCTTGTTGCACACACTCCTGATCTACGCTATCATCGCAAACGCTGTGGCAGTTGCCATGGAGATGAAGTACAGACACAACTTGCTGGGCCCACTGGCCCGCTCCTACTTCCTGTTGGTGCAAGGCACGTGGTTCTGGCAAGTTGGCTTTATCCTCTACAATCCTTTCTCAGGGGCCACCATCTGGAAGGGGGACGACCACGATGAACTGATGATCGCTACACTGTTCTTCGTCTGGCACAGTGCGGTCAACTTCATCCTCATCCTTCTGATAGGTGCAGTCATTGCATGCTGCTACCGGCGCCAGGCAGGCGACCTTCATGAAGACAATGTGAGCATGAAGCGTCTGATCCACACGGGTGCTAATGGCCAGACTCTGGTGACCTTGAATGATGACAGCGACCTTGACAGTGATGTGGAGTTCCAGAGACCGCCGCCACATTTACGCTGACCAACATAAAATATGCTTATGATTTTAACATTGAGCCTTTAGCAGTTGGTAGCATTTTTATGGTGCTTCCTGCACAAATCACCTTAAAAGAGTGATACTGACAGCCAAAAGGTTTAGACCCTTGTGCATCCGGCCACTGGTACTGTTAACAGTACTGGGGACTGCATGGGTTAAGTAACACTGATGATTCCAGTATCATACAACACACATATCATACAATTCAACACACCGATGGTTCCATTACAGGTCAGCCTCAGTATTATGCACACCAGTATTCATGCAGAGTATCGCAAACTCAGATATTATATATCTTATTTGGCCAATGGTCTTCTTGGTGACTTTGGCCTTAGTTGGCATATGCAGTCATGCATGGACAAGATAAGACTGATGTCAGTCCAAGGACCTTTTGCATACTTTTTTTTATCCGCCAGTAGAACTTGATTTGGGTGGTCAGTCAATGTTACAAACACCAGTCTTGAACAGCCAAGTTTTTCTTGCACAAATTATGTTTACTTTATAATGTACCTTGATTTTTCGGTCACCTGCTGAACACGGTCAATGGTCTCTGTATCGGGGCCAAAACTGGAAATATGCCGGCAATTTGCAGCCCGGCCATACTGCCTGTTTAGAGGCTGTCACATGCTATGGATTACTGACCGCTCCCTTGTCAGCCACCACACACCCTCATAAAATGTAGTGACTGGCGACAACACACACTATCTCCGCATCGTCTCCCCATCTCTTTTTCCAGTTGTTTGTATCATGTGGTCATGTAATCGACTCAAGTCATAGTGTACTGTGCCTACAGAAAATGAGACTGCTCTTTCCCCTTTTTATCTTTCATTACTGGGCACTGGCTTGATTGACTTTGTCATAAACCCCTGCAGATTACAGCTCATGAAAATCTACATCTGGAACTAGTACCTGTGTTTGCCAATGCACGTATCTTTGTGTGTTTCATTATAAAAAAATGATGTGTGTCCAGAACAGTCACTTCTTCGTGAGATCTCTTTTTTTTCCTGTGTTTTTCCTTAGTTTTCTTGACACAAGTGTGAGTGGCTTACACTTGTGTCAAGAAAACTAAGGAAAATGGTAACACATCAGAAGAAAAGCATGCAATGCATGTCTCCTCTGGTGGCGATCGGGTCTGTACAATTGTTCCCCTCTCCTTTTGTTCACAAGAACACATCAAAGACACATCAACGCTCAACACTCTTTTCCCCTCTCTTATTTGTACACACAGACACAGATTTATTTTCTTTCACCACAGAAGATCAACAAATGATTGACATGACTGGTACTTGTAAGATACTTCATAGAGGCATGACTGAATAGGTTGACAGAGGTTGTGTTTCTTGTGTAAATGATGCAGACACAGCAGCTGATTGTCTCAAGCACTCCTAGTTCTAGTTCTGTTTTTGTCAAATCTCTCGTGAACGGCTGCATGCTTCGTAACGGGTGACTGCTCATTCAGGTTCTACTATATTAATTCAGCACTACATTAACTCATTCGAGGGGGCACTTCTCGAATGAGATTACAATGCAAATGAACAAATCTCAAAAGGTCAGAGAGAAAACATTACACAGAGTTGAAATTTCATCTCTCATTTTGAGAACTGATTTTGATTTGATTGCATGTATCTGACACTACTGAAACAGTATCCAGCAATTGTTGTTTTTTTTTGGTATCATTTTTTAGAGAGTTAGAGAAGAATTTGTATTGTGCTAAGCTGGTGTCATGCTACAGTCAAGGTGTTGAACGTTACGAATGACCGGAATCATGATGCCTATTTTTGTCCCCTGCAAAACAAATGCATCAATAATCATGTGGTTATGTTGCTTTCGTGATTATGTACCTTTAGCTATATCATCTGTTGTACTCAACTTTCGGGACTATTAATATTATGACCATAGAGGTAACGCCGGACACTGTAATTTTCAAATTCAAATTATAAATTAGAAAAGAATCATCATCAACCAAACACTTTGCCCTGTGCACGTACTTTAATTCCCATGCAACACACAAACAAGATTTACTTTAAGTTGTTATCCGTTTCCATGCTGAAGCTTCCTTATCAGAGGTACCTTATTCTGTGTAATGTTTTTTTGTGCCGAAATTCTCGTGTTTTTAAATTTAAAAACATCTCACAAACAAATCACTCAGGAGAATGACACACAACATGGTATAAGAATTCTTTATTCAATTCAGATTTAGCTGCAAAAAAAGCAAAGTTATAGATGTACATTCAGTGAGCCAATACAAACTTATTTCTGAACAAGGGTTCCGGACAAGCGACATTTTGAGATTTGCTCAAATAGAAATCACATGGACTTCATCGTCCCTACATGTGACAATATACTGAGGCTTTCCTGTATATCATGCACATGTTGATACCAAGACGATGATCCCAACAAAACACCCGTAATGCTAAAATTGATAACCATAATACACCATAACACAGCGACCTGCCTGACCACACACAAACCACAACACAGCAAGAAACGACACATGTAAACAGACGCTGACCACAACAATTTGCATTTTGTGTTAGTTGTATTATAACAGTTTTGATGTATGGGATAGTATTAGTGTTAGTATGTAACCCATTTAGACCCTACAGACTACAGCAGGAGATGGATTGACCATGATAATTCAAGGGTAATCCCAGATTACCTTGGCATCTGATGGTGCCAAGCTAATCTGGTACTACCCTGGAATTATCATGGTCAAGTTGTCTCCTCCAACCGGAACATAATCTTTCGGTGAAACATTTGGGAAATATGGCCATGTGGTTATATTGGATAAACTGGTTCTCTCAAACTTGGGTTTTATGGTACTGGTATGTAATTGTTAGATATGGTATTAGTATTTAACTGATTCCTTGAAACTCAAGTTCTGCAGGACCGTATTCATTTTCATCATTCGTGTATTTAAAAAACATAAATCTGTTTTTGCCTTTTGAAACAAGAAAGGTCCAATTTATGTTCATTCTATTCTAAGGAAAACCCTCTGATTTACATAGTGTACCTGTACTGGTTAGGCACCATTGTGTCAAAATCAAAATGCACTGTACAACTTTCACTTTTTTGCATGCTTCTTGTTACAAAATCCATCCAATAATCCTTGATATTAATTGTTGATGAGGCAGCCAGAGAGTATTAATCTACTCACATCACGTTTAATCCACATTTCTGCGTCTGTCTTTTTTTCAGGTATTGTTCATGTTGTGATGATCTGGTGCTTTTGCTTTACAGTGCTTTTTAAGTCCCTTCTATTTATAGAAGGGACTTTTTGGGACGGGTCGCGGTGGGGTGAATTTAATAGCATGTTAGTGTCAACCTCTAACAATTGAAGTAACAAGAAAAAAATTAGGTCATGTCTAGTTACGCAAACCTCGCTGCTAAACGTACATTTGGCGTGAAGTGCCGTATGTGCGTATGTATGTATGCGTGTGCGTATGTAGTTAAACAAGAGAATCTCTGATATTTTTGTACACACACGCTTGAAACTTGGTGAAATACTTTCTTAAGAGAGCCTCCGAGCATATTGTAATTCAATGTCTCATTGAAGACATAAAAACCGTTTATAGGAAGTCGGTTGACCCAGATTAGAGACTAATTTTTGTCATATTTACTTGAACCTTTGCATATAGCTAGTTTGGAGAAAGAGATTGGATGAATTCGTTAGCCAGCTTTGTATCCTTTCAACTTCTTTTGTAAAAAAAAAATTTTCAGAAAAGAATTAAAACACTAAAAATCATTTACTTTAGAGAAAGTCAGTGGCGGTGACATAAAAGAGACAACTGCGTCACCACGCAGACACTGACATAATACTCTAAATATGATGTCATTCTCTCGCGCGCAGCTCTCTCACACAAACGTGCGCATCTCCAGGAGTAATAGATCCTCATGCACCCTCTAGGCGCATGAGGATCTATGCCTCTTGGAGATGTTTGGAGCGCACGCGCATGCACGCACACACACACACACACACACATCGACTTGCTATCAGAAGAGCATGCAGGTGACCCGTGTACTTAGTATATCATGTAGCTAGGTAAAGTCAGCCTGCTTTCACACAAATTATTGCAAGACTGAAATTGTACTGTGAAGTTCTAGTTTTGTCACCATTTTCTCAAGCCTATGATTATGAAGAGCAGACCAACTCGACAGATGGGCCGAGTATTTTGAAGAGTTACTGAACAGACCTAGCCCACCCGACCCCCCCCCCCCCCCCCCCCCCCCCCCCCCGACATCCAGCCGGCAGAGACCGACCTACCCATCAGCTGTGACAGACCCAGCCGGGAAGAGATCAGAAAAGCAGTGGCATTTTTGAAGAATGGCAAAGCAGCAGGGCCAGATGGCATCCCAGCGGAGTCTCTGAAAGCAGACCTAGAGACAACAGTTGAGATGCTGTACCCACTGTTTGGAAAGATCTGGGAAGAGGAGGTGATGCCAGCTGACTGGAAGGAGGGGTACCTAATCAAGCTTCCCAAGAAAGGCGACCTCAGCAAGTGTTCCAACTACAGAGGAATCACCTTGCTGTCAGTACCAGGAAAGGTCTTCAACAGGATCATCCTAGAGAGAATGAAGAGCTCCGTTGACCCCCAGCTGAGAGACCAGCAAGCAGGATTCAGGAAGAACCGATCATGTACAGACCAGATCGCCACTCTCCGCATCATCGTGGAACAGTCTCTGGAGTGGAGCTCCCCGCTGTACGTCAACTTTGTGGATTATGAGAAAGCATTTGACAGCGTGGACCGAGAGACTCTGTGGAAACTCCTACGACACTACGGTGTACCCACAAAGCTCGTCCGCCTGATCAAGAGCAGCTATGATGGCATGACATGTCGCGTGATCCACGAAGGGCAGTTTACCAGAGAGCTCCAGGTCAGAACTGGTGTCAGGCAGGGGTGTCTGCTGTCTCCGTTCCTCTTCCTACTGGCCATAGACTGGGTCATGAAGATGACCACAGAGCACAGACGAAGTGGAATACAGTGGACACTGTGGACACAGCTTGACGACCTCGATTTTGCAGACGACTTGGCATTACTGTCCCACACTCATCAACAAATGCAGGACAAGACCACGAGGCTTGCTGACATCTCGTCCCAAGTGGGCCTCACCATTCACAAACAGAAAACAAAGACAATGAGGCTGAACGCAACCAGGGAAGAACCAGTCTTGCTTGCTGGCACCCCGTTGGAGGAGGTGGAGTCCTTCACCTATCTCGGGAGCATCATAGACAAAAAAGGTGGCACTGATGCAGATGTCAGAGCACGAATCAGTAAAGCCAGAGCAGCCTTTCTCCAGTTGAAAAAAGTGTGGAGTTCCAGAGAGCTGTCACAACACACCAAAGTCCGGATTTTCAACTCCAATGTAAAAGCAGTTCTCCTATATGGAGCAGAGACATGGAGATTGACAAAAACCACAGTCAACAGAGTACAGACCTTCACGAACAGTTGCCTTAGAAGAATTTTGAAAATCCACTGGCCAGAGAAGATCAGCAACGTCAGACTCTGGGAGAGAACAGAGCAGATAACAGCAGAGAATGAAATTGGGCGAAGAAGATGGGGATGGATCGGTCACAGTCTGAGAAAGCCAGCTTCCAGTATCACTAGGCAGGCATTGTTATGGAACCCCCAGGGAAAGAGGAAAAGAGGTAGGCCGAGAAACTCCTGGCGTCGAGACCTCCAAGCAGACATCAAGAGACTGGGAACCACCTGGAGTAGAATCGAAGGAGAAGCACAGGACAGGAGTTGCTGGAGGTCTCTCGTCGACGGCCTATACCCGGGTAGGGGTGACAGGCGTAAGTAAGTATGATTATGAAGCAAAAGTGAAACTCATATCACGTAAAATATCTATCTATATCCTGTAGAGTTGCCGACCATTGGGGCACCACTGATGACTTGGTAACCAGCTCCCTCCATTCCTCTCTGTTCTCTGCCATTCTTAACGTATCACCCAGCCGCAGTCCTGTCCACACTGAGATATTGTCCTCCCATCTTTTTCTCTGTCTTCCTCTCCTTCATCCTCCTTGCACAGTGCCTTGCAGGATTGTTTTGGCAAGCCCTGCTGAACGCGTGACATGCCCATACCACTTCAGTTTGCATTTTTTTCATAATGGCTAATAGGTCTTCATAGGCCCTGATGGCTTGCCTGATTCTGCTTTCCACTTCCTCGTTCGTGATGTGATCTCTGTATGAAATGCCAAGCAGCCTTCGAAAACATCTCATTTCAATGGCTTGTGTCCTCCTTTCAAGGTCTGCTGTGAGGGTCCATGACTCGCAGGCATACAATAACACTGAGATGTCTAAGGAGCGCCTCAGTCTGATCTTGGAGCAGAGCATGATGTTTCTGTCCTTCCATATGGTCTTCAATCTTGTCAGTGCTGTTGTTGTCTGCGCAATCCTGGACAGTATTTCTGGTTTTGATCCCTCATCTGTCACAATGGCTCCTAAGTATTTGAATTTATTAACAGTTTCCAGTTTTTGACTTCCAATCATGACGTCAGTGCCAATGCCACTGGTGTTCTGCCTCCAATACTGACAGTTTCTTCATGATCTTTCAGAGCGTCTGTCATGATTCTTTCCAGGAAGATGTTAAAAAGAGTAGGTGAGAGCAAGCAGCCCTTGTCTGACTCCGACTGTAGTCCTAAACCAGTTTCCTATTTTGCCGTTGAAGCAGACTGCGCTAGTGGCCGTGTTGTAATGGTTTGCTATGACTTTGATCAGGTTGGCATTGATGTTGTACAGCTTCATGGTGGACCAAAGGGCTGCATGTCACACCCTGTCAATGCTTTCTTAAAATCCACTAAGATATGATAGAGGTCTTGCTGGTGCTGGAGGTACCTTTCACATAGAACTCTCAGGTTGAAGATCTGCTCAGTTGTGCTGTGCCCTGGTCTGAAGCCTGCCTGTTTCTCAGCTATGATTTCCTCTGCCTGTGGCTTCAGCCTGTTCAGTAGGATCTTTAACATGACTTTGCTTGGGTTGCATATAAGACTGATCGTGCGATAATTCTGGCATTGATGTAAGTTGCCTTTTTTGGGGAGAGTTATTATAAGTGATTGGGTCCATGGTGTGGGCCAATCCCCTGACTGCCAGATCTTATTGCAGATTGTTAGTAAGGCACTTATCATGTCTTCTCCCCCCTCTTGGACTAGCTTTGCAGGGATGTTGTCTGCTCCTGCTGCCTTCTCTTTTTTCAGCGACTTCACTGCAGCCTCTACTTCTTCTCAGAGGATCGGATAGTTGCCATTGTTGGTCACGGGTGGGTTCACAAGTATGCCTCGGCCCCCTGTAGCTCGGTGGTTGTACAAATCTGAGCAGTACTCTGTCCATCTCTTCAGTATGTCTTGGTCTTCCGTAGGACAGTTCTCTTCACTATCTTGAATAACCGAGGAGCGTCCTTGTTTTCACTGGTCAGGTCTTTCACCAGCTGGTATGCTTTTTTGCTATTATTTTTGTTCAGATTTTCTCCTACGTGTTTACACTGATCTTCAATCCACTTATTCTTTTCCTTTTTCACGTAAAATATAAAATTACGTAAAAACTAATACTTACGTCATGACAGATGACCTTTGACAAATCAATGACGCGTATGTCCTGCACCCCTTATAGAACTCACTGACGCATTGGCAGATCTGTGAGACTTTTTCAATAGGAGATAATTCAACATCAGAATCAGGTCAAAGACAAAAGGTAGAGACCATTGACAGCGAAGACAGCTCTCATATAGAAGGGACTTTGGTTTATGGTTCATCCCATCTTGTTGTTCATTATTTTCATAACATATGTGTAAGTGTTTGGCTTCATTGCATTTTGTGCATTTGTTTGTCTGTGGGGATGGAGGCAGGGTACTGTACAATTTATTTTGTATTAACTCATTCAGCCCAACGCATGTATTTCCCAAATTTTGGAGGTGTCATCTTAACGACTATGCACCTGATCCAGGAGATGGATCGACCATGATAATTCTAGGGTAGTGACAGGTTAGCTTGGCGCTGACAGGCGCCAAGCTAATCTGGCACTACCTTTGAATTATCATGGTTGACCTATCTGCTGCTGTAGTGCATCAGGGCTGAATGGGTTAACTCTGTGCATGCTGCTCCAGAACTGCTCACAGTGCCAATGATGCATGCATGAGGAGGATAAGAACCCTGTTCCACCACCAACAGACCGTGGGTTTTGCAGAGAAAAATTGCACCAGCTCAGGATGGATCTTGATGTTTGTGCTTATTTGCCCTCCTCTGCCCTGCTGTTGCCGTATAGACAGTATGTGTGTGCTTGTTCATTGTAAAGGGTGTGGTTCTTCACAGCTTTTTTTTTCAAAGGGAAATTTGGGCTACCTTCATGAGGGTAGGCATGTTGCCACAGATGTAGCATCAGCTGACCTACAGATAAGCAGCTCATCTTGAATAGGTTAGCACAATTAACCTCTTCACTGCTAGCAGCCAGAAATACCCTCTCTAAAACCTTTGCAGGCTCAATCTTCTTCTTCTCGAACGCCGTCACACTTGGAGTTTGGCTCTCAAAATGAAATCTGTGGTCTTCTGTAGCACCTCCACAGGCCCGTAAACCTGCCTGGTGAGACTCCACAGGGCGAGCACCATTTCTGTTGAATCCATCTCCAAGCATCATATGGCTGTATATGCGTGGTACCGTGGTTTATTAGAGTGCGCTGTGCAGCCCAGTACCTCCGTCTTCAGCACTCGGGGTTTCTGTCGGGGTTACCTCACCCTTAACTCCTGGTCAAAAGGCCTTTCCTGGGAGCACAGGATGGTTTGGCTTTGGAGTGTCCTTCTCCTAGATGGGTTGCCGACCAAGGCTTACGAGTCCCATCTACTCAGGTTTTTCCTTGGAGTTTTCCTTCTCGAAGGAGATCTGCCAACCAAGGCTGTTGAGCATCCCTGCCCGGATTTGTATAGGGTTTACTCCCCTAGCCTTTGCCTCTCCCAAGGCACCCACAAGGCAGTGGGGCTATTTACCCATAGCTGGGGATCTGGTTCATGGGCATCAGGGCTTGTCCACATATTGATGGGCCTGCGTGCCGATGTCTGGGGGCCAGACCTCCTCCGAGTCCTCTGTTGTTCAGCCCGAGTCCGTAAGGTGCTCGGTTACCGTGAGTCGCCACGAGGAGACACTACAAGAGGCTTGTTGTTGGAGAGGCTGTGTACTGGCAGGGAGAGATTGACATACTCTGCTCCCCTTTTCGCAAAACTGCTAGCCAGTGGTAGGAGCTGAAAGCGAGAGCGACAAGCACAGACGCTACACTACCACACTAGACGCATCACAACAACCATTTGACCCACTGCAGGCTCAATTCTGTGTAACTTTACCTATTGAATGAAGCCAGCAAGGGGAATAGATCCTCAATTGCGGGGGCTCATGAGGATCTATTCCTCTTGAAATGAGGCATAGATGGGCATGTTTCATAACAAACATTTTTAGGCCCAGGAAATAAATGATATCTAGCAACAGCATCAAGTTCTAAAGATGAAATTAACACAACAGAAATGATTTTACGTCTGTCTACACCACCAACACAGAACATGCTTTTGGTGCCCAGAACTGTGTGAGTTTGTCTTTTTATGTGTCACCGTGCATATATCCAGCGTTTTTGCATTCACAAACTCAAAACTTGAAGGATATTTTCAAGTAAATATGTGGAAAAAAGTGCGCATTGAAGAGAAATCCCACCGTGAAATCGCCTTTGTTGCCTGCTCAGTGTAGAAGTCTAGGAACTCTGAGGATAAATGATACTGTAATTGAAGTATGTATGTTTTTTGTGCACAAATATTCTTTAAAGAATGGTCACACTATCAGAGGACTGTGCATGTATGCTCTTACTTGCATTGGTAATGGGTAAAACTGTGTAGCCTGTGTGTACACGATATTCTTTATGTGTTGTGATCTTTTAAAGTTATGCCAGAAGCCATACACACGCTGCACATCAGTCTCGTTCCCTCGGATACCAACTGCAGTTAGTTATTTGGGTTTAACGCCAAGCAGGCGACTAAGGCCATCTCACGGCGGTCGGATACCAACTGCAGGAAAATCACCCATCATAGCTCCAAGTCACATGTAAAGCCTGATGAGGCTAGTGCTTTCACAGGTGGCAAGCTAATAATTATAAAGCACTGGCCTTGAGCTGTTTTGAACAATCCATTTTCTGTGGCTTGAGAGAAAAAAAGTTGTCGGCTGTCTTGTTCAAGCAGTGTTGTAAGATATATGTGAACATTGAGTGGCATGGATAGCGCAGATCTCAGATTACATACATTTTACTTGTAACCTGTCCACTGCCAGTGGCCATGAATGAGATACGAATGAGGTTTCGCTTGCAGTGAACGACTCCCAAAAATAAATGAGAGCAAAGTCACATCAGATAACCAATTTCAAACATAATCAGGACAACACTCCAAACATCTTTAAGAGGCATAGATCCTCATGGGGATCTATGCCTCTTTGATGTGTTTGCAGTGTTGTCTATCCTTCTGGTAAACACTGGTTATCCGCCATGACTTTACTCTCGTCCATTGAGAAGGGGGGAGTGGGGGGGGGGGGGGGCCGTGGGGCTCTAGAGTGTCTGTACCACTTATTTGGCTGGTGTTTTAATGTCTTAACAGTGAAGGGGTTAACTCCGTAACTGCAAGTGGATGCATATTTTATTTTTTTAAATCGTAAATTCAACGACCAAAAGCCACAGCCATCCCAGAAACATGAGACACAGATCCCCATGAACCCCCGTCACCGTGGGGACTAATGAGGATCTATGTCTCCTGTAGTTGGGTCATGCTCACTTTTTCTCAGCAGTGAAGGGGTTACATTATGCTTATGTAACAATTGTGTGTGGAAACCCCAACCCCCTCCTTCTCATGTATACTTCATAGTTCCAGACCTCCAGTATTCAGTCAACATTTGGTGATAGTGCATAATCAGTGGGTCTCTTACCATGCATCAAGCAGTGCTAAATATTTTGTTTTTAATATTCCAAGTGTCTGTGATCAGTTATTCTGTGTGATGTATAATACTCTTGGTAAATATGTTTACACAAGATTATGTATATTTGGGGAGGGGTGGGGGGGGGGGGGTCATGCCCTTTAATCATGATGTGTGACTGGCCTTTTTTTTTTAGTTCTCCTGATTGCATTTTTTGTTTTCATCCTTGAGGTATGCAAAAAAAAAAAGAATTTGTCTTGAAACCCAAATAAGATCATCATGATCCATGAAAAGGTCCTGTTTTTTTAATGTTTTTTTTTAAGGTTACCACACTCTACATTCTACTCGGCGATCTTCGAAGTGATGGTTCCCACTCCACCCCACCCCCAATGGCTGCCGTCATATATTTTATATATATATATATATATATAATATTGGTCGGAGGGGTTCGCTACACGGACCTTTGTAGGCCTGAGGGAGGTCAAAGGAATCATTGTACCCCGAAGGCCATCCGCTGGAGAATATCCAGACCTCTCCCCAAAAGGGGGGGGGGGGGGGGGGAAGGGTGCTAGAAAATATTCCCAAACAGATATTGGACCTGCTGAGTAGATTTAAGTTTTGCCACCTACGACCAGTTTCGACCCAAGGAGGGGGGGGGGGGGGGGGGGGGGGGCTCTTCAGGTAGGCATACGGCGTAACCTGAAATTGCAAACACAACGCATGTACTAGAAGCCACCTCCAAAATTTACTGGTAGCACCACTAGTACAGTGCGGATTGCATCCCTAAAGCTTTATGAGGTGTTGCAGTGGAAGAAGACAGACTAATTTTGAAAAGACAACTCCTAGGCAATTTTGTGGTACAATTATTCTTTACTTTTAACAAAGGCGTCGCCCAAAGCCAAAAAATGCACTCGATCAGATTAGCTCCAAGGGACATAATTTTTCATTCAATTCTGAGAATGCTGTGCTAATGCCATGGAATTCCAGGCTGGTATGCTTGCATTGTGTCATGAGATCATCTGCTGTCCTTTTTGTGACTGCATTGCTCACTGGTTATAGAAAGGAACTTTATGTAGTAGTGCTTTATGTAGTACAATTAGGTGTTCAGTGGAAGGTTCAAAATGATAGGTCTGTCATTCCTTCTCTCCCACTACCCTCTCCTTTCTAGAACTGGTGAGCGATGCAGTCACAAACAGGGCAGCTGATGTCCTGATGACAATGCAAGCTTACCAGCCGCCTACTGTTGGAGTTCTGTGCGGAGCAGCAACTTGTCATCACCAACACTACTTTTCAGCAAAAGGACAGTCGAAAGACCACCTGGATGCATCCTCGCTCCAAACACTGGCACCTTATCGACTATGTCCTAGTGCGTCAGAGGGACCGCAGTGACGTCCTCCTCACCAGAGTGATGCCCAGCGCAGAGTGCCACACTGACCACCGCCTTGTCCGCTGCAAACTCAGGCTCCACTTCAAGCCAAAACCCAAGAAATGGGGGCCCCCCAAGAAAAAGCTTGATGTTGCCAGCCTTCAGCGTGACGATGTGAAAACTGCCTTTCAGACAGATTTACAGCGCAGGCTCAAAGACACAGCGGACCCAGTAGACTCCTCCCCTGAAACACTTTGGGAACAACTGAAAACTGCTATTGCAAAATCCTCTGCAGAAGTCTTGGGTTTCGCCAGAAAGAAAAACAAAGACTGGTTTGACGAAAACGATGTAGAGATCCAGGAACACCTAGCAAAAAAAAGAGCCGCCCATCAGGCCCACCTAGCCCAGCCTTCCTGCCCTATGAAGAAGTCTGCCTTCCGCCTCGTCTGCAGCAGTCTCCAGCGCAAGCTCAGAGATCTCCAGAATGAGTGGTGGACCAGACTTGCACAGAGGACCCAGCTTTGCGCTGACAATGGTGACTACAGGGGCTTCTACGAAGCACTGAAAGCAGTGTATGGCCCCAGGCACCTGGTACAAAGTCCCCTGCGAAGCGCTGATGGTCAGGCACTCCTCACAGATAATACCTCCATCTTGAACCGCTGGTCGGAATACTTTCAGAGCCTCTTCAGCGCTGAGCGCACTGTTCAAGAAGCAGTCGTCCTACAAATCTCACACCTCCCAGTAAAGGTTGAATTGGACGAACCGCCCACCGCTGAAGAGACCCTCACAGCCATCCACCAGCTCAAGAGTGGCAAAGCAGCAGGCATTGATGGAATACCGCCAGAGATCTGGAAACATGGAGGCACAGCACTGCACAACAAGCTCCATGACCTCTTTCTCTGCTGCTGGGAGGAAGGAACACTACCAAAAGATCTCCGTAATGCAGTCGTTATCACCCTGTACAAGAACAAAGGCGAGAAGTCTGACTGTTCCAACTATCGGGGAATTACCCTGCTGTCCATTGCTGGGAAAATCCTTGCAAGGCTGCTCCTGAATCGGCTGGTACCTGCCATCGCTGAAGACCAACTCCCAGAGGGCCAGTGTGGCTTCAGAGCAAACAGGAGCACCACCGATATGGTCTTTGTGCTGAGACAGCTACAGGAGAAGTGCCGCGAGCAGAACAAAGGGCTGTACGTAACATTTGTCGACCTAACAAAAGCGTTCGACACTGTGAGCAGGCAAGGCATGTGGCAGATCCTGGAGCGACTTGGCTGTCCCCCAAAGTTCCTCAACATGATTGTCCAGCTACACGAGGACCAGCAAGGCCAGGTCAGACTCAACAATGACCTCTCAGAACCATTCCCCATTCTCAACGGCGTAAAGCAGGGCTGCGTGCTGGCACCGACCCTCTTCACCATCTTTTTTAGCACGATGTTGAAGCAGGCCACAGTGGACCTCGATGATGACGATGCAGTGTACATCAGGTATCGTCTCGATGGCAGCCTGTTCAACCTCAGACGACTGCAGGCCCACACGAAAACCCTAGACCAACTGATTCGTGAGCTGCTTTTTGCTGATGATGCTGCCCTCGTTGCACACACAGAGAAAGCCCTGCAGCGCATCACGTCTTGCTTCGCAGATGCTGCCCAGCTCTTTGGACTCGAGGTCAGTCTGAAAAAGACAGAGGTCCTCCATCAGCCGGCACCCGCAGACAGTGTATCGCCCTCCTCACATCACCATTGGCGAGTCTGAACTAAAGTCAGTGCACCAGTTTACTTACCTTGGCTGCATTATCACGTCGGACGCCAAGCTGGACAAGGAGCTTGACAGCAGGCTGGCAAAAGCGAACAGCGCTTTCGGGCGACTTTTCAAGCGGGTGTGGCACAATCAACAGCTGAAAACAGGCACCAAGATCAGCGTGTACAGAGCTGTGGTCCTCACCACCCTGCTGTATGGTTCCGAGTCCTGGGCCCTCTACCGCAGCCAACTACGACTCCTCGAACGCTTCCACCAGCGCTGCCTGCGCACCATCCTGGGCATTCACTGGAGTGACTATGTCACCAACGTCGAGGTCCTTGAACAGGCTGAAACTGAGCATCGAGGCTTTGCTGCTGCGGACACAGCTCCGCTGGGCGGGGCATGTCTCCAGGATGGAGGATCATCGCCTACCAAAGATCACCCTGTTCGGCGAGCTTGCTACTGGACACCGTGACAGAGGGGCACCAAAGAAGAGATACAAAGACTGTCTCAAGAAGTCACTTAGTGCCTGCCAAATCGACCACCACCAGTGGTCTTCGCTTGCTGCGGACCGTGACACCTGGCGCTCCACCGTTTACAAGGCAGCTGTCTCCTTTGAGGACTCTCACAGAGCTAGCCTTAAGGACAAGAGGCTCAGGAGAAAAAACAGAGATGCCGCAGCTCAGAACCCTGACCAGACCTTCCCCTGCAGCCACTGCGGTCGAACCTGCCTGTCTCGGATTGGCCTCCGCAGCCACGAACAAGCCTGCAGACGTCGTGGGCAACTCCTATAAAATCTTCGTTTGCGAAGTCAAGCCAAGAGAGAGAGACCAGCCTGGAATTCCATGGCATTAGCACAGCATTCTCTCAGAATTGAATGAAAAATTATATATATATATATAATGTGCAGCCTTATGACTTTGTCTACAGTGTTAGTGTCTGTAAGCTGTTCAGATCTGTTTGTTGTGTGGTGTTTATACCTGTAGAGTCAACAGTATTTTGTTTTCTTTCTTCCAAATTTGTTATTGAATTACATTGTTGGAAGAAAAGCTAAAGTTAGATTTGTTTAAATACCAGGTACCAGTAGGCATGAATGATATGTGCTATGGACAGATTGTTCTAAAGCACCTGAATATTATGTGTAGCTAAGCATTTGTTTATACTGCTAGTACATTTGGCGCAGGGACTAGAAAAAACAATCCCAAGAAAGAAACATACTTAGAAAGGACAGTTGCAACACAATTGCTTTGTAATTGTCCTGTCTGATCGTGTTTCTTTCTCTGTTGCGACTTTCTTTGCATTGGGCAGGCTTGGTCTTTTTGTTCTGGAGGAATTCCTGCTGGAATCCCCTCAACAAAAACCACTACTGCCAGCCAAAAGGTGGAGTCCCCTCAACAAAAACCACTACTGCCAGCCAAAAGTTTAAAGTACTGGACTGTTTTTCACTTTAGCGTCCAATAGTACGATTGTCTTACATGCCAAAACTGAAATTGAGCAGCATTCCATTTGGCAAATGATCTTCAATGTGACCACACAAGAACGTTGAAATATTTTTTTTAATAATCATTGAGTCATTGACTGTCATGTTGAGGTTGAGTCAGCATTGCTTTTTCCCAAACATGTCTGTATGACAATGCTGTACATTTGATGCGAGTGTAAAATATCATTTACCATTCACGGCTAACTGTAGGTCTTCCCAAACTAGCATCGGTTGTGGTTATCCCAGAATAGTTGTCCCACAACCATTTTTGGATGCTTTGCTGGTCCACTAACTAAAAGTATCATAAGAGTGATTATGAGGCTCAAAATGATACACGTGATAAAACGATTGTGTTCAGCCTGCTTGTTAACCCATTTAGTCCCAAGTCTCTTTAGCAAAAAAAAGTCAATCCATCCCCTGCAACTGGTACAAAGTCGTTAGGCAACACCTCCAAAATTTGAGAAATGGGACCTTGGGGCTATAAGGATTAATGTGTCTGCGACTGGACCTTATGATGCCTTAACCCATTTAGCCCTGAGGATGCAGTTATCAAATTTTGGAGATATCCTCCGACGTCTGCATCACAGTGTTGGCTATAGGCCGACCATGATAGTTTAAGGGTGGTGCTGGAATAGCTTGGCGCCTACAGGCGCCAAGCTATTCCGACACCACCCTTGAACTATCATGCTTGAACCACATCCTTTTGTTTCATGTCCAGGCGATATGGGTCCAAGCTGTTCCGACACCACCCTTGAACTGTCATGGTCAATCCATATCTAGTCATATTGTTCCTGGGTTTTATAGTTCTACTAGCACACATACAATGCATAGATGTATGTTTTTTGTGCAATATAGCTATTAGTATTACTGAGTTCTACCTTCAGCTATTGCCTCAGTAGGGTAAGGTGCTTGAATGTCTATGAAGGGATTTTATCATGCTGGGTGTTTCTTCAGTTTGCTGACAATATTACCTTGGTACATTTTATTTGTGATCAACAGCAACAGTTTATTGTTGGCAAAAGATGTTCGCTGAGTTGTGAATGCGAGAATAATTCGGACAATCTTGAATGTGCAATATATCATTGAAATATAAATTGTTATTGTATACAGATTAATACTATTTGATGACCAAGCAAGGTAGAAGTGGGGTTAGTGGGCCACCCGTTGGTTGTCAGTAGTGCTTTGTGTCGAAACTGCAACGACATCCAAAGGGTTAAAAACTAGATGGACAAAACGGTTTTCTTCATGGGCTGTTATGTCTTCTTCTTTGCATGCGTCTTCTGGTTTATCTTGCTGCATTTGTCACACATGGCAGTCACTGCTTTGGTATGGTTGGCATGTCACTTATACCAGTCATGGTTACTTTTCAGTTTGTAACAGCATAAATTAGTCCTTTAGTTTTCGTATCTGTGCAGTAGAATATATATTTTTAAAAAAAGCTTGTTCAAAGTACACAACCTACAATACCTGTAATACTTACATGTTCTTCTTTGTGCAATGTGATCTCTTTTATGGAAATAAAATTGACTACTGGTAATTTGTGATTGTGGTGTCAAGTAACACAGTTACGCACTTTAAAAACGCTACAACTTTGATCAGTTAAAAAGTTACTTTGTACCAAGTTGTAACCCCTTAACCAGTGGGAAACGCCAGCACCACCCAACTGCAAGAGGCATAGAACCTCATGAGCCCCCGCATTCGTTGGAAGGCTGGGGTTTTATTATTATGATTGCTTTTGTTGTGTTTTTAAAGTGCATGACTGTACAGGCCTCGTGTTTGTCTCAACCCCTTCATTGCGAGGGGACACGTCTTTCAAATGATGAAAAATTAAAGGCACAATAGCCCCATCTACCCAAGGAACAATGATACAAAACTGGACCAGCAACATCCCCCCCCCCCCCCCCCCAAAAAAAAAAAAAAAAAAAAAAAAATTAAAAAAGTTAACTCTGGAGGGTCCTGTGGGGTTTGATGAGCTTCTTTGCCTCGTGTACTTGGATTGTACTGGAGTTTTCCCAGCAGTGAAGGGACACTGTCCTGGCATTGAGAGAGATGACCGATCCCTTTAGCACAAGCTGTACCATGTGACTTCACTACAAAAACCATTGTAGTGACTAACAGCGGACTTCTTGTAGCCCTCTTTGTGATGTGTCTTGGATACCAGTTTTGTTCCATTGAAGAGCACCAAAACGTTTTAAAGTACTAAGTTACTTGGTGTTGTTTGGAACAACAGGAACACTGCTAGAGTTGTATTACAGTGATTATTATTATGCAGAAATGTGCGCATTTGACCCCCTAAAGCCACCTTTGACACACTAGTGTTCCGAACTCTGTGACAGACTGATGTATAAATGTGTACTCTGACGCACTAAGTTTTATCTTTACGCACTAAAAAACGCACCAGTGTGTCATCCTGAACACGTTTCAGTTTCACAGCCGCGCATGCCAAGCAGAACAAAGCTTTTGTGAGAGCACCGAACACCAAAGAAGTCAGCAACAGTACTGCATGCGCAACAACAGAAGTTTGTGCATGTGTTACAAAGTAAGTGATCATCTAAGACTTTATCATTTCTGTGGCCCCCTGGGAAATCCTGCTGACCCTCTGGCGACTGTAAACTGAATCTGCTGCGCTAGATCTCACCCCCTATAGTTAAGAAAACAATCCCTAGCAGTAGCAGCGTCGTGTCTCAGATGAACCCTTCCAGGGTTCATCTGATACACGACTCTGCTACTGCTGTAAGGTTGCAACAATATTGTGTAACAGACCACTAAAGAAAGAACCTTTGCAGAATCGAAAGCATATCGGCATCCAAAGTGACTAATTGAAGAATTCTAAATTTTTTTAGGCACTCGCCACTTCCATTGCTTTGACAATTTGTAGACAATATAACAGGTCGTGCAGATGACATCATAAAGATCTTGTATTATGTCAGAAGTCTATGATGTATTTATTATTGACATCAGTCATGTCTGGTGTGATTTAAGTCAGAAGATTTCTTCTCACTGGAGGAAGTCACTATTCAGTGACCTTTCATCGGCTTGATTTCTTGAACAAAAATAGCGGAGGAATGAAAATACATTATTGGTAGCAGTAGTTTATTACATGGACCCTTGTAGGCCTTCGGGAGGTCAAAGTAACCATTGTACCCTTTGAAGGCCTACAAGGGTCCGTGTAGCAAACCTCTGCTACCAATAACTTAAATTATCCTGGCATTGAGAGAACCATCAATTGTATGTACAACACTAATCCTTTTAGTTTAGCTCCAAATCCCTAAAAGCAGATGGCTTGACCATGATATTTCAAGGGTAGTGCCAGATTAGCTTGGCACCTTCAGGCACCAAGCTAATCTGGCACTACCCTTGAATTATCATGGTCAAGCCATCTGCTGCAACTGGTACATAGGCGTTAGGCAACATCTCCAAAATTTGAGAAATGGCACCTTCGGGCAGAAAGGGCTAACCTGGCATTGAGAAAACCATCACCTGCCCAGTATATACTGTTACCTGGTGAGTGATGGCTCCCTGTAAGCGGTTTACGTGTGATGGGTACCTATGCACGAAGCATGCATTATTGAAAGTCCAAACACAAACAGAAGCTTTAAAACAACAACAAAAAAGTGCAAATACACCGTATTATATGACGATGAACAAAGTTTAAAATGAAATGTGTATTTCCCATAGAAAAATGTCTTTAATTTGCAAGCAATGCAACAGCATATCACATTTCAACATTCCACTGCTAAAGAAAAAGCCTCAGCTTCAGTGTGAATACACCGCCAATCTGCTTTGCGCTCATCTATCACTCGAGCTTTAACCCTTTGTCGGCACCAGGTTTTGTTCCTGCAGGAATCGCCTCAACAAAACTGCTATTGACAGTAAAGGGGTTAATCTCCTGGAAAACAAATATCATAATATTGCACTTGCCTTTTTGTTGCTCACAGGGGCATGATTTTTTTCCATGTGCAAAACACACACCCATCCCCTCCCCTCAACTTGTCCAAACGTTTGTCAAGTCTGGGAACTAAGCTGCCACCAACAAGCTCACAAGTAACATCAGGTGATCACATTCCATTACTTACTTACTTACGCCTGTCACCCCTACCCGGGTATAGGCCGTCGACGAGAGACCTCCAGCAACTCCAGTCCTGTGCTTCTCCTTCGATTCTACTCCCAGGTGGTTCCCAGTCTCTTGATGTCTGCTTGGAGGTCTCGACGCCAGGAGTTTCTCGGCCTACCTCTTTTCCTCTTTCCCTGGGGGTTCTATGACAATGCCGATCACATTCCATCATCAAGCCTATTTTATCTGCAAGAAACACAGATTCACATGAGCCCCTGCATCTACAGGGACAGGTGGGAGTGTATTTCTCTTTGCTGACAAAACCCCGTCTCTAGTTCATCATCAAAGTGGAAGGTGCTGTGCTTGATTACCATTGCTAGTGACATGACATGACTGATACCGGTAGATTCACTCGCAACTTCAATGCTTATTCAAACCTCACATTTCCAACTTCAAAGCTACCATACACTTTCCCAATTAAAGGAGGCTGTCTTTCAGCTAGGAGAGATGGATAAGCCATGATATTGAAAGGGTAGTGCCAGATTCGCACCTTGGAAGGTGCCAAGCTAATCCGGCACTACACTTGCAAAATCATGGTTGATATATCCCCATTGTGGTCTCTTTTGGGTTAATGTGTTCTTTGCCAGAATAATACCCTGCATGTACATCATGGGTGTCAGTGCACCCATATATTCTGTATAGTAAAACTCAATTTCTACAGTGCAGGTGTCTGCACCCATATATTCTATACAGTAAAACTCAATTCCTACAGTGCAGGTGTCAGTGCACCCATATATTCTATACAATAAAACTCAATTCCTACAGTGCAGGTGTCAGTCCATCTATATATTCTATACAGTAAAACTCAATTCCTACAGTGCAGGTGTCGGTGCACCCATACTTTTAATGTAGTACATCGTGGTTGTGAGCACACTCATGCTTTTACATAGTGAGTTACCTAGGCCACTTCAATGAAACAAAATCCATGATGGAAACCCTGCTATTTTGTCATGAAGTTTTGATAACTGACGTATGACTGAAATAAGAACACAAAAATATCACTCTGGGTGCATATACACCCATGAAGAATGGTGAACGTTAATGCCTGTCAGTTGATGGCATTTGAGCCGCTAGGTCGTAGTGCAAAAGGTTCCAGCTGCTCATTCCCTGGCAGCATTTGATTTAGTCGGTCCATGCGTGGTATGATATCATCCATGGTGGTCTTCACTTTCTGTAGTGTGGTCACCATCTCTGTCACCCTCTGAAACTGTTCCACATACTTTGCGTATTTCTTCTGTCGGTCGTTCAGAGTACTTGCTAGCACATGGATCGTGTGGTTTATCTGAATCATACAACACATAGTAAACATGTAATCAACGATTCACAACCAGGGCTTCTATTAATGCACAGCTGTACGTCTCAAAATGATGCATTATAAATATGGTCAATAAGTTGCTGTAACACGTTAAAAAGGGTTTGTGAATGTGCCACTGATGTGTTTTGCTTTGTAAAAGATGTCCCTGATCTTTAAAAATGTATGAAATCCATGTTTAAAATTTTTGTTTGCACAGGACCCCTGACTAGGGCCCAGTGCAGCTGACCTAACTGCAATCTTGCTTTGCGGGCTATACAGCTAACATCGAAGTCAGAATGAGAACGCTGCTAGCAATGTGCTGTATATAAACTTGTGATTTTTCGGAATCAACATCCTGTCAGTGACTTGCTTATGTTCCGCGTAGGTCGTCTAGCACAGGGCATATGTTCATTTCACTTTCAGGCACGGCCTGCACAGATGATGGCAGAGGCAACAGTAAATAGTATGCTATAAGTGGAGGGAAAATAAACTAACTGACCTGTTCAATGTGTTCTCATTTCACCTCAGCAGCAGGTCCATACAGAAATATGAATTTTGTTTCTAAAATGTATTTTTTTGAAAAATACTTACTGATGGCATTACTATCTGGGAATACACTCTATTGCCTATCGATTTCAGCAAAAGTTGTGTATAAGGCACAACTGGGGAGGAGACACCGGGGATCCATGTACTAGGGCCCCGGGTGGCCTCCCCTTACTACCCTATCCTGGCATGCGTGTGGCGAACTCCCGGCGTTCACCGGGCGACCTAATCAGTTTCACACTTAGCCAGGCAAGCGGGGCAGGTGGGAGGGCCATTTGAGTAATGCCATCGGTAAGTATTTTTCAAAAAAATACATTTTAGAAAAAAAATTCATTTGTTTTTTTCAAAATACATTACCGATGGCATTACTATCTGGGAGAATGGCGAACAGGCGGAGGGTGCCGTATCTAACCATAACCCAACCACTCCGCCGGCCCCATCGAGAGAGAACTCCCGACGATTTCAGCTATGATGTACCTAAGACGCCAGCGGCGCTCGGAGGGAGTGCTGGGCCGCGGAGACGTCGCCCACTCGTGCCAGGGAGACACGCTGGCCGGATAGGTCTCTAAGGTAGAAGCGTGCGAAAGTGGAGTCTGAGCGCCAGCCACCCGCTGTCACAATATCTTTGACCGAGCAGTTGCGGTCCAGGGCTAGACTGGTGGCTACTGCTCTCACGTCATGCGCCCGGATTTGTAAAAGCTCAGCGCCGCGTGGGGAGAGGTCCTGGTAGGCTGACCTAATCACCCACCGCAGCCAGGATGACACGGTCTGGGCCGAGATGTCGTGTCTGCCCGCGGACAAAGGTAAGAAGACAAGAGGCGCGAGCGCCCCCGGCGCTGCGGCTTAGAGCGGCGCAGGTAAATCTTTAGCGCCCGCACTGGGTCCTGTTGCCGCGATCCAGGGGAGAGGTCCGCTCCACGGAGGGGCCGTATAGTTAGCACCTGAGGAGCCGCCGCGGGGCGGCGGTTCTTGGCCAGGAAGGACGGATCGGGGAGCAGCTGCGCAGAGCCGTCGGAACGAAACTGCAAACAGGCTGGGAGCATCGAGAGCGCGAGAAGCTCGCCGACTTGGGACGCTGTAGCGAGAGCCCGAAGGAAACAGGTTTTCCGGGTCAAGTCTGAGAACCGAGCCAAGGGGAGGGGCTCAAACCGGTCCGTATTCAACCACGTCAGTACCCAGGCAAGATCCCACCGGGGTACTAGGGAACGTGAAACCGGACGTCGGAGTTCAAAGTGAGCCAGTAAATCCGACAGATCCTTGCAGGCGCCTGGGTCCGGAAGACACAGGTGACGGTAGGTGTCCGCGATCATAGCGCGGTAGCCCTTGAGATGACCGGGGCTAAGCCCTGGTCGTCGAAGAGCCACAGGAAAAACGCCGCCAGTTGGTGGGAGGCTAGGTTGGTGGGAGTAAGCCCATGGGAGGTGCACCAGGTCTGAAAGACCCTCCACTTGCCTTCGTACACCTTCCTTGTAGAGAGTCTGCGGGCTGCTGCAATTGCCGCCACTGCAGCATCCGAGAAACCTCTAGCGGCAAGGGCTTGCCGGACAACCTCCAAGCGTGTAGGCGGAGGCGTTCGGGGCACGGATGGAAAAGCTGCTGACGGGGCTGCTTGAGCATCGTGGGAGGGGTAGGAAGCTCCAGGGGAGGGTCCGTCGCAAGCGCGAGGAGGTCCGTGGTCCAGCTCTTGGTCCAGTTGAAGGGGGCCACCAGCAGGAGGACCGCCGAGCATCCCAGAAGCTTCCGCAGTACCTTCGGAACGAGGACTGATGGGGGGGTAGGCGTAAGCAATCAGGCCGTCCCAAGGAATGGCGAGCACGTCCACTGCCCAAGCGAGTGGATCCGGGACTGGAGAGACGTAGACCGGGAGCTGGTTGTTCCATCTGGTGGCAAACAGATCCACTAGCGGCGTTTTCCAGTGAGAGCAGATCAGGCGAAAAATATCCGGGCGTAGGGACCACTCCGTGTGGAGCAACTGTCCGCGACGAGACAGGGCGTCCGCAATCACGTTGAGGTGGCCAGGGATGTGGCGGGCTCGTAGGGTAATGCCTCGATCCCTGCACCAGAGGAGAAGGTGGTACAGAAGAATGCAAAGGGAGGGCGAGTGAGTGCCCCCCTGATTCTGTATGTAAGCCACCACCGTCGAGTTGTCGGAGAGCACGAGGACTTCCTGATTGGCCAAGGTCTCCTGCCAAACGTCGAGTGCCAACCCAACTGCCTTCAGCTCCAGCCAGTTGATGTGATTCCCTAACAGCTCCCGAGGCCAAACGCCCGAGGCCGAGAGAAAATCCGGTAACCGGTGCGCGCCCCAGCCGGCCTGGCTCGCATCTGGACAGAGAGACCACCGAGGCGGCGGGGAGTGTAGGGGCACCCCCGAAGCCAGCCAAGCGAGGTCCGCCCACCTCTCGAGGTGAGGACGAGCCAGAGGCGTGACTGGTACTAGATCCGACAGAGCGCCCGAGGTGGGTCGCCAGTGAAGAAGGAGATGTAGCTGGAGAGGCCGAGCATAAGTCTGCCCAAGGGAAGCAGGTCCACAGCCGCACTGAGGAGGCCCAGGAGTTGAAGCCAGACCCTGGCGGTGAAGGAGGATCCCATCCCCATCGAAGTCGCCAAGTCGACGATCTGCTGTCGCCTGGCCAGAGGCAGGCGGACAAGGTTGAGGTCGGTCAGAATGGGTCCACATGGGTGATCTGCGAAGAGGCGGAGGTGACAGGAACGAAAGTTGCAGGCCTGCGGTAACGGTGGAAAGAATCCAGGGTTCGTCCGGGAACAGCGATCTCCAAAGATCGCTGAAGAGCGACAGCCGCCCGCCGACAGGAGACCCGAGTACTGAGGGCGGGGGCGGAGGCGGGGGCGAGTCAATGAGCCTGACCGCGGCCCGATCTACGGGCACCGCGGGGCCAAGCAGGGCGAGGGGCGGGGCCGGCCTGAGTAGCCTGGAATGGACGGGCCCGACCTCGTGAAGATCCGACTGTAGGAACGGAGGGCCTGAAAGACCGCTGGGCACAACCCCCGGCCGGCGGGGGGCGCGAAAGCGGGTCGAGGCTGGGTTAGATGCAGGCTTGGGCCACAAGTCCTTGGAAGATTCCTTAACGGTGTGCCAAGTGTCGCCGAACAGCTGAGGACCACCTAAGGGGGCTTGACGGGGCTGGGTCTTCACTGACAAGGGAAGGTCCGAGCAGAGACGCAAAAGGGTATCCCTCCTCCAGAGGTCGCAATTGGCAGCTGCTGCCATGGCGTTGGCGGAAGAAAGGTAGGCGGCCCGGTTGGCCGCTAACGGGATGGACTGCACGTCACGAAGCGGGGACTGAACATCCAGGTCCCCCGTATCCTGTAGGCACTGCAGGGCTGCCTGGGTAGCCAGATTAAAAAAACCCGAGCACGCTAGCGAGTTCCGCGCTAAGGAGGCGATCCTGTCGAGAGGCCGAGGCCACGAGTTCTGGACGAGTCTGCGGCCGCCTGCCTGTACTAAGGCCGCCGCATCCACCGCTGGATGAGGTATGGCGAAGGCTTGGGAGTGTCCAGCGTACCAGGCCTGGCGGAAGCTTAAGTTGATTTCCACCGGCCATCGAGCGGCGGGAGAGTATACCGTGTCGCCGAAAGCGTCGTTTCGCAGCTGGGCGGAGAAAGCATCGGTGAGGTCCCGGAAGCCGGCTGGCTGCGGGAGGGACTTGCGGCGCTTGACTTGCCTCTGCGCGTCGACCATGGCCGAAGCCTGTCTCTTCGGAGGAGGTGAAGGCGGACAGAAGTCGGGCGGTAGGTACTTGGCGATAAGCCTGGAAGCCTCCCCCAGAGCGTGGACCATCTGTGATCCGAGCGATGGGCCGGCAACGTCTGACGAGGCGGAGGCCGACGAGACAGCGGAAAGGAGAACCAGCCGCCGAGTCCTGCAAGAAGATCGCCGAGGCCGAGTCCGTCGGATGAAGGCTGAGGACGTCCGGTTCCAAAAACTGATCTTCTCGCGGCAAAGACGAAAGGAGCGAGCGGCTACGAGAGCGCCGCACCACCACCGCGAGGTAGACGCAGCCGCCCGCGACGCACGCAAAGAGGGGCGTCGCGGCGACGGAGGGACCGTGGCAAAGCGACGGTCCACCTCGAAGTCGGGATCCGCACGCGGAAGCCGACGTGAGTGACAAACCCGCGATCGGAATACCGAGGAAGTGGCCTGGTCACCCCTGGCCCGCCCGGGAGAACCGGTGCGGGGGGGGGGGGGGGGGGGGGGGGGGGGGACCGCAAAGTGTCTCTCCTAGCCCGCTCAGGAAAGGCGGAGCGGGGAGGGGACGAATACCGGGCACGCGGCCCCCCGTCCGATGTTACGGACCGTGGAGGACGCGCGATGATGTCACACCGGGCCCGCCTGGTCGATACGAGGCGGGGGGGGGGGGACAGTCTAGGGTCACGCCAAGCCCGCTCAGGAAAGGCGGAGCGGGGAGGGGACGATTTATGAGCCCGCTGCCCCAGCTCCGAAGCCTCGGAGCGAGGGGGGCGAGGGTCCAAGTCACACCAGGCCCGTCTGGTCGATACGAGACGGGGGGGGGGGGGGGGGGGGGGGGGGGGGGACAGTCTAAGGTCACGCCAAGCCCGCTCAGGCGAAGCGAAGCGGGGAGGGGACAATTTATGTGCACGCGACCCCCACTCCGACGCCTCGGAGCGTGGGGGGCGAGAGTCAACCACACCCCGGGCCCGCCCAGGCGAGACGGGGCGGGCGGGGGGGGGAAGAAAGCGAAGCATGCCGTGCCCGTTCGGAAAATACAGAGCAGGGAGGCAGCATTACTAACGGTCTCGAGTCACGTTCTGAAGCCTCGGTGCGTGAGCGAGAGCTTTTCTTATCACGTTTACTCTCTTTCTTATGCTTGCGTTCAGTCACCCGCCCCCGCTCCGGAGACCTAGAGCCGGGGGTGGCCGACGAACGCTCATCTCTCCCAGACCGCTCGCCCGAAGCAGAGCGGGGGGTGGGAAACAATATGGGGCTCAAGCCACGCGCTAACGAAGCAGAGCGTGGGGAGCGTGACTCCGAAACTCGCCTACCCTGCTCCGAAGACTCGGAGAGGGGAGGGAGAACCTGCGAGGTAACGGTACAAGAAGGGGACTTACCTGTGGGCCGGACAGCCCGAACGACGGAGCGGAGAGGAGCCCGAAGCGCCGAGGGAAGTACGTCCACCCGTGGAGGATCTCGGGGAGACAGAAGCGGGCGAGGGGCCCGGTCACGCCTGTAGAAGTCCCACATGCGCGACCACCGGTCTTCCGTCCAAGCGGCGCAAACGTCACACGGTCCGTCCGAAGAACAGCCCGAACACGGCAAGCAAGAGTCGTGTGCATCACCCGGCCACTGTAAGACCCCGCAAAGGCTGCAAGTCTTCGACACAGAAGAAGCCATAAGGCCCTAAGCCAACTACGCCGGCGAAGAAAGTCAACCGTACACAAAACAGCAGGGCACCAGTCACGTGCGTCGTCGAACCCCAAGGCCAAGCCAAGGGTGAACTCACAAAGTCAGAGCCGGTAAAAACTGGTCGGCGCACAGTTCACAATGAGTCCAATTGTCAAAAGGAAAAGCCACGAATGTAGTGAGTCCAGGGCTGAATCGACGACTCCAATTCAAGCCCACAGTCAAACCACTGAAACCGAAAAAAACCGTTGAACGGAGAAAGGCAAAAACTCGACCGTCCCCGGTCGAGCTATGAGTGAAACTGATTAGGTCGCCCGGTGAACGCCGGGAGTTCGCCACACGCATGCCGGGATAGGGTAGTAAGGGGAGGCCACCCGGGGCCCTAGTACATGGATCCCCGGTGTCTCCTCCCCAGTTGTGCCTTATACACAACTTTTGCTGAAATCGATAGGCAATAGAGTGTATTCCCAGATAGTAATGCCATCGGTAATGTATTTTGAAAAAACAAACACACATCCCAAACACTTAATCCGAAAGTAAAGCTGTCTTAAGAGTTTTCCCAAAATAATGGCGTCACTCACTTTTGAATTGCCAGTAGTGTTGGATGTGTGTATTTCTGTATGGACCTGCTACTCAGGTAAAAAAAGAACATATGGAACATGTCAGTAGAGTTTGTTGTCGTTCCATTCATAACTGAACATTTACTGATGTCACTGCCATTATCTGTGCCAGCCACACCCAAAAGCAACAGTAATTGACAGATGACTTATGCAGTACATTATCCATTTTAAACCTGATGCACTACTGCTTGAAATAAATTTGACTGACAGTTCAAGGGTGGTGCCAGAATAACTTGGTACCTGAGGTGCCATGCTATTCTGGTATCACCCTTGAATTAAAATGGTTGTCTAATGTAGCCTTCACAGGACAATAAACAACAAACACAAGAAAGGCAAAGCCCTTATGGCTCACATGTATGACCGATCCACACATGTCCGACAATATGTAAAGGGATGGCTTCTGCACTAACAAAATCTATGTTTTCTCAAAATTTAATCATTTTCACACATCTGGAAACCCCCTTGACCTTTGCAATGAGTTGACTAAATTAGCATACATAGGAAGGTCTTATCATCAGCTACCTTTGTGCCAAATTTGATTGAAAGGTTTGTAAAAATGTTGATAACAACTATAATTATTGGCATTTTATACACATTTTTCGACCTCTTGTGACCCTTGAAAGTTTCTGAGGGGTCATTAAAATTATGAGAAAAAATAAATCATGTCCCAAAATAGCTATTTTTGACATATTTCCTGCTCCCCTGTGACCTTGACCTTTGTGAGAGGTCACTGAAATTGGTATTTTTAGAAAGGTCTTGCCACGAAGTATCCTTGCGCCAAGTTTGAAGACTGTAGCTTGAATAGTCTCCGAGAAAATGCCAACGTTAAAGTTTGCCACGGACGACGGACCACTGATCCAGAACACAGACTCACTTTTGCTTCGTACGTGAGCCAAAAATCAGCCTCAAGATGTAATGGATTAATAAGTCGCTGACAGGAAGCAGGATCAGAAAAATTATGGGCGTTAATATATGGCACACGGCTGGCCAAGTTCTCACTGTAACTGTGTTGCAGGCCATACAGTTCGTTCAACAGGACTGCAAGTAGGTCAGCTGCGCCAGGCCCTGACAGGGTTCTCATGCAGCCTCTTTTTAAACATGGATTTCACACATTTTCAACGACTGAGGGCACCGTTAAGGTACACCTCTTCCAGCAGACTCCATGCAGAAGGTCCTCCTCATTGCAATTTGTTTTTTTCACCTCTGATGTTAAAAAATGTGAGACATTTGCTGCAGCCAGGATTGTTACATTATCTATACATCTAAAAAAGTGGGCGCTATTTGAATGGAAACCTACAGAGTAATAGTTTGCTGCTGTCCATGGGCACAAAAGGCAAATTGTGAGATTGATCCCTGTGCAGGGAAATATAACTAAACATGGGTGCTGCTCTGTGATATTGGACCTTACAGCCATATGGCCCCAAATCACCTGCACATGTAAAAATTCATTTTTCTCTAAAAGGTATTTTTTCGAAAAATACTTACCGATGACATGACTTTATGGAAGTGTCTACTACTTACTCAATTCTAGCCTAAGAACCCGTTGTGTTGTCACACAACCCGGGAGGCACTCGGGGAACCCCGAGGGGGGCCGAGAGTTGTCTCCCGTTACTGCCCATCTGGTTCCGAATCACGGTGTGACTAATCAGTCAGGATACTTAGCTCACCAGCGGCGAGCGGGGCAGGTGGGAGGGTCGTCCGAGTCATGTCATCAGTAAGTATTTTTCGAAAAAATACCTTTTAGAGAAAAATGAATTAGTTTCTTCAAAAACATTACCGATGACATGACTTTATGGAAGAATTGCGAACAGGAGGAGGGTGCCGCGCCCCAGCACACCTTTAGGGCCCAAGAGCCGTTCTCCCTGCCGCAAACTCCCGACGACCCTAGGTAGGTGTATACCTACGGCGCCAAGGCGCCAGGAGGGAGTGTTGCGCCGCAGTGATATCCCCCACCAGCGCGAGGAGTCTCGCTGGCCTGCCAGATCCCTGAGATAGAAGCAGGCGAAGGTAGATTCTGCCCGCCAGCCCACGGCAGCCACGGTGTGTATGACAGTCATTTCCGGTCGAACGCGACGTTCGTGGCCATGGCGTGTACCTTGTGTGCACGTATCTTTAGCCTCTTCACTCCCTTTGGGGAGGGATCCTGGTAGGCGGACTGTATGACTGAGCGTAGCCAGGAATAGATCGTCTGGGCTGTAGCGTCAGTCCTGCCGGGTTAACGGCAGAAGAGGCGTGCACGTCCACTCCGGACGGCTTGTGTCGGCTTAGGTACATGTGTAGGGCTTGCAGAGGATCTTGTTGCCTGGTCTCCTGGGGGAAATACGTCCCTCCCAGCGGCCGTAAGGTGATCACCTGTGGCGCGGTCCAAGGAGACGTGGTTATGGCAAAGAAGGCAGGGTCCGTAAGGAGCTGTACGGAACAGTCCGCTCGAAGCTGCAGGCAGGCAGGGCGCGCTGAAGCGTGTGTAGCTCGCTAACTCAGTCCACCGTGGCGAGCCACCAGTAAGCATGTCGGAAGAGTCATGTCCGCAACAGGCCAACCTTGGTCTCCGAAGAGCCTGAGTAAGAAGTCCGCGAGCTGGGGGTTAGTTAGGTCGGTGGGGGTGTGGCGACTGACGCCGCCCAGGAGCACAGTACTCACTATCTTCCCTCGTTGACGCGTCATGTCGAGGGTTTGCGGGCTGTAGCGATATCTTCCACTGCTGCACTCGAGAAGCCTCTAGTGACGAGGGCCTGCCACACAATCTCCAAGGGTGAAGGAGTAGGCGCTCCGGGCACGGGTGGAACAGCGATTGTCACATTTGCCTGAGCACCGTGCGGGGTGCGGGAAATAGCAGTTGGGGGGGGGGGGGGGGGGGGGAGGGGCCGTGGGGAGGCTGGGAAGGTCGGTGGTCCAGGACCGGTTCCAAGAGAATGGGGCGACGAGTAGGACGCCCGCAATGCATCCCCGAAGCTTGAGGAGGGAATGGGGACGAGGACTTCGGGGGGTACGCATACGCGATGAGTCGGTGCCACGGAATGGATAGTGCGAAGACTGCCCAGGCCAGAGGGTCTGGGATCGGGGAGACAAGTAGGGGAAAGCTGGTGATTCCACCTTGTGGCGAGGTGCAGATCATCTGAAGGCATCCTGGCGTAAGGTCCATTCCGTGTGTAGCAACTGGCCACGTCGGGAGAGTGAGTCGGCCAAGACATACTGTCGGCCGGGGAAGTGTCAAGCACGGAGGGAAATGTTGCGGTCCTTGCACCAGCGCAACAGACGGTAGAGGAGCATGCATAGGTCGGGTGAGCGCATCCCGCCGTGTTACTGGACGTAAGCCACCACTGTCGCGTTGTCGGAGAGGACGAGCAGTTCCTGGTGACTGAGTTGTTCCTCCCACGTGATGCAGGCTTGCCAGACGGCTTGCAACTCCAACCCGTGGGTGTGCTTGCGAGCATACTCCGGCGGCCAGGGGCCAGACGTCGTGAGGAATCACGGTAGCAGGTAGGTTCCCCACCCAGCAAGACTTGCATCGACACATAGGGAGAGTAGAGGAGGCAGAGCGGTCAGGGGGACTCCCGAAGCAAGCCATGATGTGTCCGTCCAACGCCGGAGATGGGGGGGCGAATCAACGGGGACACGGGTATGATGGTGGACAGACCGCCTGAGGAGGGATGCCAGAGAAGCCGGAGGTGCAGCTGTAGCGGCCGGGCGTATAGACGACCGAGGGGAGTAGATCCGCTGCTGCACTGTTCAACCAAGGGCTGAAGCCAGACTCTGGCGGAGCTGCGTCCTGCTGGGCTGGACGGCCAACCTAGGGTCCATGGCCCCAGCAACGCACCCCGTTGAGGACGGTGGCGAACTCCACGCCGAGATGAACGAAGCGCTGCGAGGAGGGGAAAACCGACTTGCCAGTGTTGACTAGGAACCCCAACCGCGACAACAGCCGCATCAGCGTATCTCTGTCCGCTTCTAGGGAGGCCTCCCCTTGGAAGGCCAGGAGGAGGTTGTCGAGGTAGTTGGACGTCGGGCTGGACGACGACTGCTGCACCTTGTCCACCACAGCGTCCAAGGTGCGGGTGAAGACCCAAGGGTTGAGATCAAGACCGAAGGGAAGAGCGTGAAAGGAAATACCCCTATGCAGGCGAAGCGCAGATAACTCCTGGACGTCGGGTGCCTGGGAACATGGAGATCAGCAGCGGGCAAGTCCAGACCAAACGCGTAGTCCAAGGGCTGTACGGCTGCACGGAGGGCCCGGGCAGTCTCCGAGGTCACGAACGCCGGGGAGCTGCGGCAGGGACTTAAACCTTAACCTGTTGTCCAGTGTCCACGAAGGGAGAATCTTCCTCTTGAGCGGGGCAACGGAGGGCAGACATACGCAGGTAGCGTGGTGGCGAAGAGACGAGCGACCTCGACGAGGGCCAGGCGGGTGTCCGTCCGCGAGGGAGAAGTCAACGTGTGGGAAGCCGAGGAGTCCGACGTAGCGCGAGGCGAAAGAGAGCGGCTGAGTCCTCCGAGAAGCGTGGAAATGAAGTCGTCGGCGAGAAGACTCCGGGTCTCGTCGTCCCGTGGGCAGGGGGAGGGAGATCGGTGCGGCGCCGGGGCTCCGGGCAGGGCACTCCAACGACGGCGGTCCGCGGGTGCAGAGAGACAGGGCGGCGAGAGAGGCGCGAGACGTCGAGGCGAGGATCTACTGCCACGGGGAGGGCATCTGGGGAGTGGAGCGACTGCGGGAAGGCGACTGGGGCTGACGAAACCGAGGGGGAGGGGGGGGGGGGGGAGGCGGGCCCGGAGCGGGGAAGAGGAACGGGAAGAAGGGAATCTGGTCACGGAAAGGAACAAGACGAGCGCGAAGGCACTGCAGAGCGAGGCGGGTCCGGATCCCTGGGGCGAAGAGTGGTCCTTCCTACCCTGGCAGCAGGGAGCGAGAGAGATGGGCAGATCTTGAGCGGTGGGAGGAATCCATGCCGCGCTGCGACGTTGGACGAGTGCGCGAATGTCTCTCCGAGCCGAGCTCTGTGGCGAGGTGGGCTCTCTGCCGGCAAGGTGACTCCACGTAGGAGCCAGCAGGCTTCCATGGAGACGAGTGGGGACATGGGACGGCGCGTGGCGCGTCTCTCCGAACCAGGCTCTTTGGCGAGGCGGGCTCTCTGCCTGTCAGAAGGCTTGTCCGGGCGCGCTCCCTCCTGGAAGCGGCCGCCTCGATCAACCCACTCCGTGCACTAGCCTGTTGTGTCCGGCATGGCGTTCTCTCCACAAGGACGTCGTGGTCTCGAGCGGTCGGTGCACCGGGCGCGGCGTATGGCGTCTCGACCGGTCTCGAAGCACACACAGGTGTCGGCCGCTCACGTCTGTAGAAACTGTGTAGCTGTTGACCAGCGCAGTTCGGGCCAGGTGGAGCAGACGTCGCACGTGTGGTTGGCGGCACATCCGGCGCAGGGGAGACAGACCTTGTCTTGTGGGACGGCCAGTGGAACCTCCGCCTTGCCTGCAGGTCATCAACAGGGCCCCTGCAGCAACTGGCAGCCGGACTCATGCTTCCCGCCGACGAGCCGCGTTCCTGGTGGCTCCAGGAAGCGATCACGGTGACAGCAGTCCTGACTGCTCCGAGCGCGAGACTCCTGCGCTAAGTCGTCGGCCGGCTGAGCGGGCTGCCGCGCACATCTTGAGCGGCGCGAGGGTTCCGTCCTGCGCGAAGGTCTCGGATGCGGGCGTAATGTCTCACTGCGCCGAGCTCTATAGCGAGGTGGGCTATCTGCCGGCGAAGTGACCCCGCGTAGGGGCCAGCGACCTTACTCGGAGACGAACGGGGATCGGCAGTGGACATGGGACAGCACGAGGCATGTCTCTCCAAACTGAGCTCTTTAGCGAGGTGTGTTCTCTGCCTGTCAAAAGGCTTTGTCCGGGCACGCTCCCTCCTGGAGGCTGCCGCATCGATCAAAACCCGCTCCGCGCACTAGGTTTCTGCATCCGGCGTGGGGTCCTCTCCAAAGGTCGTCGCTGTCTCGAGCGGTAGGCGCGCTCTCGTGTGGTAGTATGCAGGGCCCGGGAATGTCGCCTCAACTGGAATCGGATCACACACAGGAGCCTGTCGCTCGCATCTGAACACTCCATAACTGCTAACAGCGTAGCTCAGGTCAGGTGGAGTAGGTGTCGTGAGCGTGGTTGGAGGCGCATCCGGTGCAGGGGAGACAGACCTCTGGTAACCGATGGCCTCTGGAGCCCTCCGCCTAGTGTACAGGACAGCAACAGGTCACTGCAACACACAACACACTTGAAGGCCCACAGGCGAGGGCCGGAGGGACCCCGCCCTGGGAAGGCTAGCCTTTGCAACATAAAAGGCACAACAGCAAGGTACAAGCTAGTCAGTAAGCATCGGGGCCTGCAAATTCACCCCCGTAAGCTAGCGCGCGCGGGCCCGAGGGGTCCGGCGAAGCTAAGGCAAGCACGCTACCTTTGCGATCTACCGCCTGCGAATGAAGAGAAGTCGCGGCTAACCTCTCTGTTTGTCCATCTTGCCCAAGGGTAACCACCCGAAGATAAAAAATGTGCTGTACCTGTGTTCCCAGCGTGTACCTCACTCCGCTGGGTACCTCCCTGCGTTTAACACGCGTGGCAGTCACCCTAGGACTGGAGAGCATAGTGCCCACCCAGCTAAGGTAAGCATAGACACATCATGCACAACAAAACTCAAGCATGTCACAACAGGTACAAGCATGAAGCAAGCGTCAGGTACAGTAACATTGTCAACATAATGGCGACCGGGCGCGGGCACGTGAGGCCCCGCCAAGCCCGGGGGCCCCGCGAAGCTAAGGCGAGCAGACGACGCATTATGCACAACAAAACAAGCATTCCATGACATACAGGAAGAAGTAAGCGTCCGACCCCGCCAGACCCACCAACGTAACGGCGACAGGGTTATCAAGCCATGGATGCATAACAATTCTCCAGTCATACCAGGTACAAGTCAGCAGGTAAGCGCCAATAATACCACACCAAACAACCGAAAGGTGAGTGGGCGTGGGCGCGAGGGGCCCCGCCAAGCTAAGGCTCGCGAATTTGGCGCGCAAACTACAGCGAAGATGAAGACTGCCTTCGTGCCTGCTCAAACCAGTGCCCAGCCCGGGAACCAGACGAGGGCCAACCCAGTTACCTTACCTTTACGCCGGAGCGGGAATGGGGGGAGAAAGTCCAAACACCCATGGCACGACCGGGCTAAGTCCCGGCGAAGCTCACCGCGCAGCCCAGGCACTCAAGAGGCCGAAGAGGGCAGTCGCCAACGAAGAGGGGACGACAGAGCCACGCAGTGGCACAGGCAGGGCCGATGAAGTAGAAGCCAAGTGAAGAAGCCAAAGTCCGG
The DNA here is from genome assembly GCA_036245525.1 of Semisulcospira habei. Classification (NCBI taxonomy): domain Eukaryota; kingdom Metazoa; phylum Mollusca; class Gastropoda; family Semisulcospiridae; genus Semisulcospira; species Semisulcospira habei. The sequence goes on from BTPG01000006.1 coordinate 195,149,483, forward strand.
AAGACCGGCGAACCGGTCGAAAACTCCCAAAGTCCGTAGGCTAGAGCAACACGTCTGCACAGCGTGAGCCTAAGTAGACTGACTGATTAGTCACACTGTGACTTGGAACCGGATGGGCAGTAATGGGAGACAACTCTCGGCCCCCCTCGGGGTTCCCCCGAGTGCCTCCCGGGTTGTGTGACAACACAACGGGTTTTTAGGCTAGAATTGAGTAAATAGTAGACACTTTCATAAAGTCATGTCATCGGTAATGTTTTTGAAGAAACAAACACACACCTCTTTGATACGAATGCAGAGGGCGTTTTGGTCAAATGCCACAGCTTCAGACAGTTGTTTGAGGTGGTCCTGGTATCGTAAACATAAAAGCAGCAAAGTGCGATGGTCAATACGGTCCAGCATGTCTGGTTCACGTAGACTAGGAGCCACACTGAGAGACCCCCTCATGATGGGGAAGAAGACTGGGATGGTGTTGAGCTTGGTCAGCTCTGGGTCTGGGTCTTTGATGGGATTAGATCCGTCTGCCACAACCACGATGTCATGTTTGGGCGTTCCCTGTTCCCCACGATCAGTCTTGGCCTGAAGCTGCTGCCGCACTTTATGTGGTCTGGGTGACTGGCGAGGTGAATCTGAACACAAGACAATCATCAATACATTTTGTTTATGCTTGGAGTGGCTACACACACTGAACTGAACTGAAGCCTAAAATGCTGCACATGTACACATTCTATGCAGAAGAAATAAGGAATATGCTCAACCTGTTATGATCCTTGACCTTTCAGAGGGGCCACCCAAATAAGCCTGCATTATGTATTATGTCTGCATTCATATATGGACTGCTCTGGAGGTCTTTATGCCATAAAGCCCTGAAAGGCTACAACAGGATCTGCATTGACCATGATATTTCAAGGACGGTTTCAGAATAGCTTGGTGCCTAGAGGCGCCAAGCTATTCTGACACCAACCTTGAAATATCATGGTCGATCTGTCTGCAGAATTGTGATATAGACCTCAGAGGATATCTACAAAAATTTGACAATTTTGTCCTCAGAGCATAAGGAGTAAAGTGTTCATCAGGTATCTCTGTACCAATTAAGCCTAGCCTTGATTTTGAAGTTGAAAATAGTGCAGTACCCTTCCGATATAACAAATTGTCAGGAGACCACATTTTTCTTGTTGTTATATCTGAAATTTGTTTATATCTGAAATTTGTTATAAGTGAAGTCATTGACATAGAAATAGCGCTTTCGGGACCTCTGAAAGTGTGTTTTTATCCGACGTTGCTGAAACAAAGCGAAAATCTGACTTGTCAGAGTATGACAACTATTTACCTATTTCTAACAGAGGTTACTCAAACTGCAGGTACATCTGGAAATGTATTCCCTACAAAGTAAGTCTGTGCCAAGTTTGAGGTCTATGGCTTGAATAGTCTCTGAGCAAAGTGCCAATGTTAAAGTTTACTGCAGACAGCACACAATGGATGACCCATTCCATTGACTCATTTTATTTTGTTATCACGCATGAACCCAAATTTTTTTTACTGGGATTCAGTATACACACCCACTTAGACAGTGACCACCCCCCTATTGTCCCACCAAATGCTTTCTTTCGTCCGTTCAAAGCGAAAAGAGGCTACCGGAATCTTGTGACTGAACGCATTAAAAGATTGCTTCTGATAGGCGATGGTAGCTGACGTCATAACTATTCTATACGACCTTAGGTCATCTGCATAATTATAACCAAGATGGCGGGTGAACAAGTGAAGAAAAAAATAAAGTATCAGTCGACTGACACCGGCTGACAATGACAGACTCGGAATTGAAGAGAAGAAAGAGAAAGAGAGACGAGATACCCCTAAGTAGAATTGACATCAGACAAGGGAATATAGAGCTTGGCTTGACCGCCCATCCGGAATTTGTCACTTTCTTGCTAGATGTGAATCAGTAAGTAATCCGGCTAGCTACGGTCTTTGTCGATCTTCCTATAGTTCTGCAAGCGCTAGTGATTTTCAGAATTCATGATATTCAGTAGAATTTATCACTTACTGATTTTGCAAGATTTTAAAGCTATTTCATAGCTGCCAACTTTGGAGAAATAAAAATCCTGACTGGCCGGGGTCCAGGGGCCGCCTAGGCCCCGGCAGGGTGCAGGGGCAGCGCCCCGCTGGGGGGTGCAGGGGGGCTATGCCCCCCGCTCGTAAACGAAAATCAGCATTTTGATGGCAGTTTGGAGGCCTCTCCTTGAAGCAAAATTCAAAATAATAACCAGTTTGTATCCTTTAGTTTGAAGTTATTTACATTCACATCAGCACAAAAAAATCATGGCTGAACAAAATAAATCAATGGAAACGAAAAATCAGCATTTTGAAGGCAGTTTGGAGGCCTCTCCTTGAAGCAAAAATCAAAATAATGACCAGTTTGTATCCTACAGTTTGAAGTTTATTTACATTCACATCAGCACAAAAAATCATAGCTGAACAAACTAAATCAAGGACAATGGAAACGAAAATCAGCATTTTGAAGGCAGTTTGGAGGCCTCTCTTTGAAACAAAATTCAAAGTTTATCTACTCTTTTGATGGTGGGCAAGGGTTTGCAGCAGCCTTCAGGGACTGAGATGTTGCTGATTTTGCCTTCAACAGCAAGTCCTCTCTCTCTCTCTCTCGTCTCTTTCGGTTTGTGTTCCACACTTTCATAATTATTTCACAAGATGCTCTTACTTTTTCATGTATTCCTTCGTTTATTCAATTCATCATTCAGTCTGACCGCCAGACAGTCTTTATTTTTTCTTCATTATACTTCGCTACTTATACTTGGTGTTTCTTACGTTTTTCGTGCAGACTGATGTCTTTTTGGCCGCCGTGACCGATGTTTATGTCCGCCCGGCACATTTTACAAAAGGCAAAGTGTTCCCCCTTTCTCGATTCGTCGATGTAAGGAAAGGAACGCTTGTAGTCTGGATGGAACTTCACCAAACACTTCTGCTTCTTAGGAGGCATGATTTTGTTGAAAATCGAAAATACTCTGTGACCAGTTGTGAAGATCGTTGAGCATGTGCTTGAGGGCAAATTCGAAGGAACCGGAACAAACAGAATGGACGGAATTTGCCGTGCATGCGTAATCAAGACTGGCTGTGGGTCCCCGAAAGCTTAGCGGTACAGTATAGCGGTAGGCTCTCAACTACAGGCGCTTGACCCCGCGCGGTACGCCAAAATGCCTCGAATTTTAAAACAAAGCTTAAAAATATGAAAATCGGGAGAAATGTACAAAAAACCGGAGAATCGGGAATTGAAAAAAAATCGGGAAATTCCCGATAAAATCGGGAGGGTTGGCAGCTATGCTATTTTATCATAAAGTTACGAGCTAGTTCATCAGATTTTATGCTGCAAGGATCTGAAAACTACAGTGTGTGTCAAAATTGCGGCACTGACATCGCTGGTCATGACATGTTTTTGTCTGTGCGGGCTCTCATTCACTCGATTCACAGAGGTAGTGTTTCTGCTGCGATGGTGTGTTTGTCGTTTCCAGAGATGCTTTCAGTTACGTAGATTTTGATGTGTGAGATGTGAAATTGCAGTGCAGAAAGTGGGTATAAATACCACTGTTCTGTTTTGTGTTTCTGAGGGATAAAGGATCAAAGGTCAAACTGACTAGGCACCATGGACGCCGCTGGCTCAGTCACTTGCCGCGGAGACCGAGTCAAACAAGCCATGCCCCCAGCATGATCGTTACTCAGGGTAGCAGGTCAAGCGGAACCCGCACTGATTTTGACAGCATAGCGAGTATGGAAGGTTTATTTTACATTCTCATGGAAATTATGTCAAAGGGATGCCGGAGAACATCAGTATACGAGTGTCCACTGACACGTATGTACACCACACCGATGACCTTGTCTGCAGTGTTGACTGGGTTCTGCCTTGTGACATAGGCTAGTAAATATGCATAAATTCAAAACGAGGCCGAAGCAGACGATAATCTGCGCTCTCGGGTACAAAAACAACACACCCACCAAACGAAATTTGACATTGTATTTACATCATAAAGCTCTAAGTTAGTACACAAAGGACCCATACATAATACTGTCAGCAGTATCTGTTGCAGGCAGTTTTCTGACTGTGTTGAGATGCTTGATCCTGGGGAAAATAACTTTAAGTTCTATTATGATTCAATGTGAGAGACTCAAAATACAAATTTATGCATGTGTATCAACTATCATGGGGGAAAAATCAGCCCTTACACACACTTTTGTTTGTAGATTATATTTAAGCTCACCATAAGCAAGCCATTCATATATAAATTCTTCATGATGACTGTAAATACAATAAACCAGTTTCATGGTAAACCCCTTTCCAAAACTGGTAAACCCAACCGCTGCCTCCCCCATACTGCCACAGACTTCAAATCTAATCCAGCGTTGTATAAAAACTGGACTGGTATGGAGTTCTGCAAATATACCTATTCCGTCGTTTGTTTGTTTTTTAAGCGCACCCCCACTGTGGAATATTTCTCAACCTTTGGGATTACAACATTAAATGTGATGTGATGATAATGACAATAAAGCAAACGCAAGACAGACCCTTGGTGGCCTCCATATCTCTCACCTGAATCAATAGGTTTGCTGATGGAGTATTGTGTGTACGGAATCTCTTCATCCCTCTGAGATCTCAAGTTGCTCCCTGGTGCACCAGCTGGTAAGCTGCTTTGGTCCGAACCCATTTTATTGTGCTCAATTTTTGTTTTCGCTCAGGCGTAAAAATCCATCATAGTCGCAGTTAACTACCCTGATTATATTTATCTATTCACCGTAGAAGTACGAACGTCAGGTCGAGTGCCACAGTTTGGCTAGTTCAAAACGATTTCGCATGATATTTAAAGAACACTAAGTTTATGTCTACACAAATGGATTTTATTTTCAGCGCGTGTCACGTTTATCTGTAATTACATATTTTGAGACTGAGTTGTTGAGTATGCGGTAGATAGACAGTGATGGCGACCACAACTGTGTTGATGTAAACAAATTACAGACTCAGCCATGAATTCTGAGAAGCGGAGACGGGCCAGAGTGCAGGGAGGGTGGGCAGCTCCTACCAAAAATGTCCGATCTGACAGAGATAAACCTAAAGCTATGCCCGAACCGGCATGGCTGGCCAAAACGGTGGACGACCCAGAACCAAGAAAGTTCACGTTCGAAAAACCGGATGAGGTATTGGTGATGTAACATTGTCAGTACTAGTGTTTCTTTTCACTTATTTAACCATGCAGTTGTTTAGACATGATCACATTTTTTAGAGCAACAGCAAATCACGCCGAAACACAAACTTCTACGCCTGAAAAAAATGGTCCAGGTGTGCTGTTACTTTTTTGTTGCCTGTTCTTTGTAACTGTAGTTTTGAACTTTTGTGCATTAGATGAATGCAAGTTAAATTTTTGACCTTTCTTATTTATTTTTTGGTTAATATAATGCATCCTTTCCAGATCATCATTGATTGGGCTTTGTTTCAGGATATTAGGGTTAAACCAGAGGAGATGACAATCACGTGAGTACAATTACAAACAAAAAGGGTTTTCTTTCGTTCCCTAACGCGGCCACCACCAAAGGGATTGATTGTTGCAGTTTACTGTTTAGGAACAGGAACAAGCAAACAAACTATCATGGGCGAGTTGCCTTTCTATGTTTGAGTTGACCTCTTACCTCAGACAAGTTTGATCCATGATGGCATTGCCGATTGACTCAATACCTTGGGTAAAGTGGCATAAGGGTGCGTTGACTGGTAACCTAATAAGTCAATTATCTATTTTATTTTCACATGTGCAGGAAACCTGGCTTGTATGACATCAGTCTGGAACCATCTGGAGTTTCAAGGTTTGCTAATTCAAGTATTACCTACACTATTACCCTTTGGCTGTTGGTAGCACTTTTTTTTTTTTTTGTCATGGTGATTGCCACAGAATCACCTGGACAAAAAGCACTACCAGTGGCCAAAATTCAAGATTCAAGATGACTTTATTGTTGCTGTAATGGAAGATAATCATACACAGCAAAAATTGTCTTGCCACCGCAGGTGCTGCTCACATTCACTCACTCTCTCATTCCACAAATTACAAATAACAGAAAAATGGCCGGCGCCAGTGGCCTCATCCCGACCCGAACCTCCCTGACAAAAACAGAATGCTAAGACAGCCCTATGTCTCCTGAACACATTAGTATATGCTCTTTTGTTAAATTCCTACTTGACTAAAGCTAGTACATAAAAATACAAGTTAACAACAGAAACATTTGTCCACACCGTCGAAAGGAAAATAATCTCCCATCTAGGCAACATAAAACAACGGTCAAAGCTGCACCTGGAGGCCCGTCGCTATAGTACAGTGCCTGTGTTCAGAGGGCACCGCTCGGACAAAGTGAACTGTATTGTATCAGCTGATATGGTACTAACTCACTTATATATCAAATGAGCTGGATGTGGGGGCTCACCAGAATCTATGCCTCTTGCTGTGAAAATGTAATCCTTTCAAAAACAGGTTTTTGCATCTAGCAGTAAAGGGGTCCTCATGTAGAATTTTTTTTCTGGCTGTGAAAATGTAATTGTTTTAAAACAGACTCGGGATTTTAGCAATGAAGGGGTTTATTCTACTTGAAATGGAAAATTTATTCAAGTGACCTTTATATATGTTTGTGTTTCTTTTTATCATGACTGCAACATCACTTGTACTAACCCTTTGGCTGTTGTCAGCAGTTTTTGTTGTGGTGATTCCTGCAGGAATCACACAGCAAAAACCACCACTGACAGCCGAAGGGCAGATACCTTTCCCTTGAAGTATAACGACAAAATTGTTGTTAATTTGCAGACTTCGCTTTTTCCCTGATTTTGTTGACCGGCAACATGCTGAGGAATTGTTTGACGAGTTGTTCCATGAAGTGCCGTGGCGCCAGCGCTCCATTATTGTGGGTGGACAGTCATATCTGCAGCCACGACTGACAGCCTGGTTTGGGGATGTGCCTTACTCCTACTCTGGCACAACTCATGAAGCTGATCAGCAGGTAAAAACCAAACACTATTGTTGATTCATCCATGTCTGTGTGACTTGGGATTTTGTTGGATGATTCCCACAGAAATAATTGTGACCAAAAAACACTCCGGACAATCAGAGGGTTATGGTCCACAATCACAAATCAGCAGACCTTTTGTAACTTTTTTTCAGAAACCTGTTTAGTGTATGTGAAGGTCCGTCAGCCAAAGAATAATCAGTTTAAATCTCAAGTGTCACCGTAAAAAATAATGATGCTGTTGGTGAAAATTACATTTGAGGCATATCAACAGTTTTCAGTCAGATTTTCCACAACAAGCACTCATGTAGAACAACCAAAAGACTCTGGCTTACAGCTGAAAACTTGACATTTTTAGATAAAGATTTTCACACCAACCTAAAGATAAGGGCTGCTTTCGGTCAATCTACTTTTGCAATTGTTGCTGACTAAAAAGGTGTTTGCCAAGCCTGTGCTGTCTCGTGTACCACTGTTTACCAGTGATAAAATGTTCCTTTAATTGAAAATTTATGTTTGGAGACATCATGAGTGAAGTAAAATATCTAACAGCTGTAGATGACAAACTCAGACCTGTTTACCATACACATTTGGCATATTAAAGTACACAATTTTGCTTTGGGGTACACATACATGTACACGTTTATACACAAAAATACACATTTTGGAGAAACTGACAACTCACTGGCTTGTGAATAAATACACATGTGAGGTCCAAAGTACACAATTAGGCAGTTGAAAGTACACTGACTGCAACTATAAATTCAAATCCTACACTTGAACAGTTTGGCTGTCTGTAATGCTTTTTGTTGAGGTGATTCCTGCATGAATCACTGTGGCAAATGCACTGCTGATAGCCAAAGGGTTAATCTCATGGTATTATTATGTCTTCAGTAGCTCTTTGCCTAGTACTGTTGGTGGAGACAGCCCACCAGCTTACTTCTCCTGTACTACTGATGTGAAAGAACAGAGATAGAGTGCTTGGAACAGCTCCACTAAAATAAAAATGTAACCAGTGAAACTACTGTCATCAAGATATGAATATCAAAATATCTGTAAGGACACTCATATGTGATGCCTTGACATTGTCTGATGTCAATCTGATATTAATATGTGCAATTTTCATATCCAGTTCAAAGGTTATTTAGTGGCAGGATGCATATAAAAGTAAGCAGTTATTTTGTTGGCAAAAGAGTTAGTATATTCAAAATTTGTAGGTATGAAGTGCGCATAAACATGTATTACATTATGTTTTTAGCATGATACATGGAAAAATTGCATGGCCATCCCATGCCATGCCTGAAATTTGGTGTCATGTTGAGACATCCTTGTATTAAAATTAATATAGCATAGTTCATTATTTTCTGATGGATGATAAAGGACGCACACTCTGGTACCAAATAAGAAATATTTTTTGGTAGTTATCATACCTATCTCCTCGCGCTGGGACCATATGGCGTTGAGACGCGGCCCCTGGTTGGTGGATAGGGGGTCCCTCGTGAGAGGGGTGCACCGAATGAAATAAGGTGCTGTGAACCAACATGGTCTAAGGGAAGGAGACCCCGACAGAAAACCCCTGGTCCTCCTAGTAAGGGGGTTGGTTCTCCACCTGCAAATAAGGAAATAGCTACAGAAACGCCGACGAATAGACCAACAGCATGGTATTCCTTTCCTGGAGGAGGAAGGTTCTTCTATCAAAAGATTTATGACGTTGTGTGGTGAAAGCCAGAAGTCTTCGGAAGCCACAAGACCGAGCCGCCTCTCTCTATCCAAAGACACAATCATGGGCACATGGAATGTCAAGCCCATGTACCAGAGTGGGAAGGCCGCACAGATAGCAGCGGAAATGCAAAAGTACAACCTTGCCCTGCTAGGTATCAGTCAGGCATGGGATTCCGCGAAGAAGAAGAAATGGTCTGCGAAGTTAAAAAGGCGTCTGCGCAAAAAAAACATTGTTGGTAGCAAAACGAGCAGAACACCAAGCAGGCGTAACAACCCCCACCCCCCACCCCCCCCCCCCCCCCACCCCCACCCACAGTCGTTTGATTTTTCGGCCCGAGGAAGCAAGGTCTAGCATACCTATCTCCTCGGCCCCTGGAAAGCATGATCTAGTTTCGTGGAGGCCTGAGGTTGAAGGTTCTGGACCCCCCTAGTTTCAGATGATTTTTGCTTGGGCAATTCCCATGCCTGATCAGTGAAGCCAGATGGACGCAGTCTGGTCAGAAAAGGCTGACAAGTGGGGAGATGATTCTGTATTCCGAACATGAAGAGGAGAATGCCCCCCATACAGAGGGCGTAGCATTCATGCTGTCACCAGTCGCACAGAGTGCTGATGGGCTGGGAACCTCTTGGGCCAAGAATTATCACAGCAGCCATTAAAACCAGGAAAAAGATTAAGCTCAACGTCATCCAGTGTTATGCGCCCACTAATGACAGTGACGAGGAAGAGAAACAAGAGTTCTACAACCGACTCCAGAGTGCTGTGGACAAATGTGCGGTGCGAGACATCACCATCGTCATGGGCAATTTTAATGCCAAAATAGGGGAGGAAAACAGGAGAGGTGATGGGGAGACATGGACTAGGGGAGTTGAATGAGGTCTGTAGACTTTTGTGCTCTAAACAGACTTGTCATTGGAGGCAGCATCTTCCCACAGAAGAATACACAAAGCAACTTGGGTCTTACCTGACCATACTACAGAGAACCAAATAGACCATATCTGCTTTAGCAACAAATTTAGAAGATCCCTTCAAGACGTTCGAGTGAGGGTGGGAGCGGATGTCGCCTCAGATCACCATCTGCTTACCTTACGGGGGCGGTCCGTGGCGCAGTGGTTAAGGCGTCTGCCACCAATGCTAAAGGTGCGAGGTTCGATTCCGGGTTCCGGCGTTAGATTTTTCTCCTCTAGTAAGTGTCACCGTTAATTCAGGCGGACCGTCGGGGGTTCTTTCTCCGGGTACTCCGGCTCTTCTTCCCCCTTCACTTTGGTATCAGTTTCAGCCAACTTAATAAAATTTCAAATACAAAACGATTTCCAAATACCGTCAGTAGCTCGCTTGAGCTCGCCCTTAGCACCACGTGAATGTTCTGTGTTTACATACAGTGTGTGAGTGAATGCGTGTGATTCACGTGAGCGTGCTTGTTGGGTTCAGTTTGCGGCTGCATTCTGCGCATTGAGTTATATTATAAATATGAGAAATGCGCCATATAAATACCATGTAATAATAAAAAATAAAGCTCAAGTTAAAGAAAAGCCGCACAGAGACAACAAGAAGACAGCGCTATAATGTAGGCCTCCTGAGAGAGACTGGCATGAGAGAAGAGTTCAAACTGGTGCTGTCCAACAGGTTTCAAGCGCTACAGGAGCTAGTAAATGAAGGGGAGGTGGCCACCACAGAGCAGCGGTGGAAGGCAGTTAGAGAGGCGCTAAACTCAACCTGCAAAGACACTGGAGGGTTTAGGAAACACCATCACAAGGACTGGCTGTCGGCACAGACCTTGAAGAAGATAGAAGTGAGGAAGCAGAAGAAAGCAGTTGTCAGAAGAGGCAGAAAAGGCAGCAGCAACATGAAACAGCTCTACGACGTTACCAGAAGATTGTCGGGCAAGTATGGCCATACAAAGAATTATCACAGCAGCCTTTAGAACCAAGAAAAAGCTCAAGCTGAACGTCATCCAGTGTTATGCACCCACCAATGACAGTGACGAGGAAGAGAAACAAGAGTTCTACGACCGACTCCAGAGTGCCGTGGACAAATGTGCGGAGCGAGACATCACCATCGTCATGGGCGATTTTAATGCCAAAATAGGGGAGGACAACACCGGATACAAAGAGGTGATGGGGAGACAGGGACTAGGCTCGGAGATGAGTGAGAACGGGGAGAGGTTTGTAGACTTTTGTGCTCTAAACCGACTTGTCATTGGAGGCAGCATCTTCCCACACAGAAGAATACACAACGCAACTTGGGTCTCGCCTGACCATACAACAGAGAACCAAATAGACCATATCTGCATTAGCAAGAAATTCAGAAGATCCCTTCAAGATGTTCGAGTGAGGAGGGGAGCAGATGTCGCCTCAGACCACCATCTGCTTACCTTAAGAATGAAGCTCAAGCTAAAGAAAAGCCGCACAGAGACAACAAGAAGACAGCGCTATAATGTAGGCCTCCTGAAAGAAACTGGAGTTAGAGAAGAGTTCAAACTGGTGCTGTCCAACCGGTTTCAAGCGCTACAGGAGCTAGTAAATGAAGAGGAGGTGGTCACCACAGAGCAGCAGTGGAAGGCAGTTAGAGAGGCGCTGAACTCAACCTGCAAAGACACTGTAGGGTTCAGGAAACACCACCACAAGGACTGGCTGTCGGCACAGACCTTGAAGAAGATAGAAGCGAGGAAGCAGAAGAAAGCAGCGGTCAACAACAGTCGCACGAGAGCAGCCAAAGTAAGGGCACAGGGGGAATACTCGGAAGCCAACCGCGAGGTGAAGAGGAGTATCAGGGCAGACAAGAGGGCCTACACAGACAGCCTGGCAGCAGAGGCAGAAAAGGCAGCAGGCAGCGGCAACATGAAACAGCTCTACGACATTACCAGAAGATTGTCGGGTAAGTATGGCCATACAGAAAGACCAGTAAAAGACAAAGAAGGCAAGCCTATTGCAGACAGAGCAGACCAACTCGACAGATGGGCCGAGTATTTTGAAGAGTTACTGAACAGACCTAGCCCACCCGACCCCCCCGACATCCAGCCGGCAGAGACCGACCTACCCATCAGCTGTGACAGACCCAGCCGGGAAGAGATCAGAAAAGCAGTGGCATTTTTGAAGAATGGCAAAGCAGCAGGGCCAGATGGCATCCCAGCGGAGTCTCTGAAAGCAGACCTAGAGACAACAGTTGAGATGCTGTACCCACTGTTTGGAAAGATCTGGGAAGAGGAGGTGATGCCGGCTGACTGGAAGGAGGGGTACCTAATCAAGCTTCCCAAGAAAGGCGACCTCAGCAAGTGTTCCAACTACAGAGGAATCACCTTGCTGTCAGTACCAGGAAAGGTCTTCAACAGGATCATCCTAGAAAGAATGAAGAGCTCCGTTGACCCCCAGCTGAGAGACCAGCAAGCAGGATTCAGGAAGAACCGATCATGTACAGACCAGATCGCCACTCTCCGCATCATCGTGGAACAGTCTCTGGAGTGGAGCTCCCCGCTGTACGTCAACTTTGTGGATTATGAGAAAGCATTTGACAGCGTGGACCGAGAGACTCTGTGGAAACTCCTACGACACTACGGTGTACCCACAAAGCTCGTCCGCCTGATCAAGAGCAGCTATGATGGCATGACATGTCGCGTGATCCACGAAGGGCAGTTCACCAGAGAGCTCCAGGTCAGAACTGGTGTCAGGCAGGGGTGTCTGCTGTCTCCGTTCCTCTTCCTACTGGCCATAGACTGGGTCATGAAGATGACCACAGAGCACAGACGAAGTGGAATACAGTGGACACTGTGGACACAGCTTGACGACCTCGATTTTGCAGACGACTTGGCATTACTGTCCCACACTCATCAACAAATGCAGGACAAGACCACGAGGCTTGCTGACATCTCGTCCCAAGTGGGCCTCACCATTCACAAACAGAAAACAAAGACAATGAGGCTGAACGCAATCAGGGAAGAACCAGTCTTGCTTGCTGGCACCCCGTTGGAGGAGGTGGAGTCCTTCTCCTATCTCGGGAGCATCATAGACAAAAAAGGCGGCACTGATGCAGATGTCAGAGCACGAATCGGTAAAGCCAGAGCAGCCTTTCTCCAGTTGAAAAAAGTGTGGAGTTCCAGAGAGCTGTCACAAAACACCAAAGTCCGGATTTTCAACTCAAACGTAAAGCAGTTCTCCTATATGGAGCAGAGACTTGGAGGTTGACAAAAACCACTGTCAACAGAGTACAGACCTTCATAAACAATTGTCTTAGAAGAATCTTGAAAATCCACTGGCCAGAGAAGATCAGCAACATCGGACTCTGGGATTGAACACAGCAGAGAATGAAATTGGGCGAAGAAGATGGGGATGGATTGGTCACAGTCTGAAAAAGCCAGTTTCCAGTATCACTAAGCAGGCATTGTCATGGAACCCCCAGGGAAAGAGGAAAAGAGGTAGGCCGAGAAACTCCTGGCGTCGAGACCTCCAAGCAGACATCAAGAGACTGGGAACCACCTGGAGTAGAATCGAAGGAGAAGCACAGGACAGGAGTTGCTGGAGGTCTCTCGTCGACGGCCTATACCCGGGTAGGGGTGACAGGCGTAAGTAAGTAAGTAAGTATGGCCATACAGAAAGACCAGTAAAAGACAAAGAAGGTAAGCCTATTGCGGACAGAGCAGACCAACTCGACAGATGGGCTGAGTGTTTTGAAGAGTTACTGAACAGAACCATCCCACCCGACCCCCCAGACATCCAGCCAGCAGAGACTGACCCAGCTGTGACAGACCCAGCCGGGAGGAGATCAGGACAGTGGCATTTTTGAAGAACGGCAAAGCAGCAGGGCCAGATGGCATCCCAGCGGAGGCTCTGAAAGCAGACCTAGAGACAAAAGTAGAGCTGCTGTACCCACTGTTTGGAAAGATCTGGGAGGAAGAGGTGATGCCAGCTGACTGGAAGGAGGGGTACCTAATCAAGCTTCCCAAGAAAGGCGACCTACAGAGGAATCACCTTGCTGTCAGTACCAGGAAAGGTCTTCAACAGGATCATCCTGGAGAGAATGAAGAGCTCCATCGACCCCCAGCTGAGAGACCAGCAAGCAGGATTCAGGAAAAACCGATCATGTACAGACCAGATTGCCACTCTCCGCATCATCGTGGAACAGTCTCTGGAGTGGAGCTCCCCGGTGTACGTCAACTTTGTGGACTACGAGAAAGCATATGACGGCGTGGATCGAGAGACTCTGGAAGCTCCTACGACACTACGGTGTACCCACAAAGCTCGTCTGCCTGATCAAGAGCAGCTACGATGGCATGACATGTCACGTGATCCACGAAGGGCAGTTCACCAGGAAGCTCCAGGTCAGAACCGGCGTCAGGCAGGGGTGTTTGCTGTCTCCGTTCCTCTTCCTACTGGCCATAGACTGGGTCATGAAGAGGACCACCGAGCAGAGAAGAAGAGGAATACAGTGGACACAACTTGACGACCTCGATTTTGCAGACGACTGGGCTTTACTGTCCCACACTCGTCAACAAATGCAGGACAAGACCACGAGGCTTGCTGGCATCTCGTCCCAAGTGGGCCTCACCATCCACAAACAGAAACGAAGACAATGAGGCTGAACGCAACCAGGGAAGAACCAGTCTTGCTTGCTGGCACCCCATTGGAGGAGGTGGAGTCCTTCACCTATCTCGAGAGTATTATCGACAAAAAGGGCGGCACTGATGCAGATGTCAGAGCATGAATTGGTAAAGCAAGTGCAGGCTTTCTCCAGTTGAAAAAAGTGTGGAGTTCCAGAGAGCTGTCACAAAACACCAAAGTCCGGATTTTCAACTCAAACGTAAAGCAGTTCTCCTATATGGAGCAGAGACTTGGAGGTTGACAAAAACCACTGTCAACAGAGTACAGACCTTCATAAACAATTGTCTTAGAAGAATCTTGAAAATCCACTGGCCAGAGAAGATCAGCAACATCGGACTCTGGGATTGAACACAGCAGAGAATGAAATTGGGCGAAGAAGATGGGGATGGATTGGTCACAGTCTGAAAAAGCCAGTTTCCAGTATCACTAAGCAGGCATTGTCATGGAACCCCCAGGGAAAGAGGAAAAGAGGTAGGCCGAGAAACACCTAGCGTCGAGACCTCCAAGCAGACATCTAGAGACTGGGAACCACCTGGAGAAAAATCGAAGGAGAAGCACTGGACAGGAGTCGCTGGAGGTCTCTCGTCGACAGCCTATACCCTGGGAGGGGTGATATGCGTAAGTAAGTAGTCATACCTATCTGCAAGTGTGTAGGGTTGGATAGGTGCAGTCAAACCCTTTGGTATCATTGATGTGGTGTTTATTTTGGGCAAAGACCTAAGAAGTTTTGTGGTTTGGATAGCTTTTCAGAAAAACAGTCTCCAGTTTCATTGGTGAGGGGGAGGAGGGGCATGGAATGTGTGTTCAAGTTGGCTGAAAGAATACCTTGCCTCACGTTGCAGAGCACATTCCCCTAAGAATATAAAGTGACGTTACTCAGCATATTCTTTCCCCAGCTGTCTGTGACTCATACTGTGGCATGCTTTTTTCCCTCCAGTGGCCAGCAGCTCTGCGAGTATTGCAAGACCAGCTAGAGGAGGTAACAGGAACTCGGTTTAACTCTCTGCTTGCCAACTTATATCGTGACGGTCATGACAGCATAGACTGGCACTCAGACGATGAGCCCTCCCTCGGCACAAACCCCATCATTGCCTCCCTGTCCTTCGGAGATACCAGGGTCTTTGAGCTGCGCAAGAAGCCACCACCTGTATGTTTGTAATAATAATGATACTTATCAAATAATAATATTCAAACCATATTGTTATTGGTGCTTTACCTTAATTGAAAAATCTGCTGAAATTTATGCTGCAAGATGAACTCTACACACATGCTCATGTCATCAAGAGGTATAGATCCTCATGAGCCCTCGCAGTCATGGGGGCTCTTGAGGATCTATGCCTCTTGAACGAACTACCATTCATCAACACACTGTGCAGTCACATGTAGCAAAGGGCAGGCAGAAACCAGCAATTGCAGTTAACCCATATAACCCCACAGCCGCATTTGTTTTCTCAAAACACATTACCGATGGTATTACTTAGAGGAAAACGTTATTTAGCTAGCCTAATTTTAGCCAAAATTTGGTTGTGTCCGTATAAGGGATTGTTGGCAGGAGAGGGGCGCCATAGATCAGGCCAAACCCGAGTAGCCTCCCCTTAGTCCCATCCGGTAGGAGATTACCCAGCACACCTCAGTTTAGTTCTTAGCTAGCCTGTAGACGGTTGTGTCTTGCGTCGCTCTTCGATTCCTATGGTTTTGTGACCGGTCGTCTTGCGACTTTACCTTACTGTTACTGGTTCGCTTGGTTGTGCTGGCTTGGAGCTTACTCGAGTGTTTGTGCCTGAGACGGTTTTGAACTTGACTTGGTGCTCAGAGGATTGTGACCGGTCGTCTCATGACTTGGCGCTCTGTTGTGGACTTAGCGTGCCTGAGACTGGTGCTCACTTGGATTTGGCAGGCTTGGAGCCCTCTCGCCTGTGTGGACCACAACATGCCTTGCCTGGCGTGCCTGTGACGAGTTGGACCCGGGTGTGTCTATGAGTCCGGTGGGCCTCAGGACGTCGCTTCACAGGCGTGGTTTGCTTCATGGCCAGGTAATATCTCGGTGAATGCCCTCGACTGGCGTTCAGGGGAAGGGAAGAGCGCCAAGCGTCGGCACGTGCTGTGCACTCGTTTGATTCGTTTTCACCCTCGCGCGCGGAATTTTGGTGCGCGGCCTCAGCGGCTGCGCTCGCTTGTTTGTTTCCTCAAAAACATTACCGATGACATTACTGTCTGGAAGTGTCAACTACTTAACCAATTTTAGCCTAAGAACTTGTTGTGTTTCTTCACAACCCGGGAGGCACTCGGGGAACCCTCATTAGGGCTGAGAGTAGCCTCCCGTTCCAGACTATCTGGGCACCCACTACGTGGCCCAATCACAAATCAGTCGTTTCTACTTAGCTCTAAAGTTCAGACGTGTTAGCCTATCGCTCCACAGACCGTTGCTAACGGTTTTTCACTGGACTACTTTTTGTGGATTACTGTGTTCCTTCAGTCTTGTGTGCTTGGATTTATGTGCCTGTGTGTGTTTTTCAAGGATTGTGCTTCGGGTACACTGTGTTTTTTTTTCGTTCTGGTGAAAACGGAAGAAAAAAAAAAAAAAAGAATATTCCTCTCCGTGGTGTTTACTGTTCCAACTATGGAGCTTCCTCCACCCGTCGCCACGTCACAGGAGAGGTAAGGTCTCGGCCCCTCCCTCAGATGGCCCCAGCCTGGGTGCCTGTTTTGGTTGGTTTGTTTCGGCAGATCGCGCAGAGCCTTCGTTCTCGTTTTCGCGACCTCCGAGTGCTTGCGCCCGGTCGCCTCCTATTTCTCTTTCTTTTTATGTTGCAGTAACCCCGTGCGTACCTGCCAATAGTGTGGATCTTTCCGGTGGCCGTGTGATGACCATGATTTATGCCTTCCTTGTACGGGCTGCAACTCGGACCATACTTGCACCATCTGCGCCGCCTGGCCCGAGCAGCAATGGTCGCAGCTTTGGAGTTTTTACAGGCGCGAGCGTCCACATTCGCCTAGTGACAAGGCTTCCTTGCTGGAGCCCACATCGGTACTTGGCACTGTTCCCAGCCGAGTGGGCGCGGACCGTGAGGATCCCCTGAGCCGTCGGCCGCTTGAGCTTCGCTCATCCTCCCTCACTTCTAATCGGACACCGCCTGCTGACTCTTACGGGGAGTCCACCTTAGGGCACAGCATTTGCCTTACGGGGGCACGCATACCGCGACATACTTCGCGCAGCAAGTTGTCCAACAATATTCGAATTTGTGTGGACCGTGAGGATCAACTGAGCCGTCGGCCGCTTGAGATTTCCTCATCCTCCAAACTCTCTAACCGGACACAGCCTGCTGACTCTTACGGGGAGTCCGCCTTAGGGCTTAGCGTTTGCCTTACGGGGGCACGCATACCGCGACATAATTCGCGCAGAAAGTTGTCCGAAACTAGTCGAGTTAGCATGGACCGTGCGGATCAACTGAGCTGTCGGCCGCTTGAGCTTTGCTCATCCCCCAAGATTTCTAAACGGACACCGCCTGCTGACTCTTACGGGGAGTCCGCCTTAGGGCGTAGCGTTTGCCTTACGGGGGCACGCATACCGCGACATACTTCGCGCAGTAAGTTGTCTGAAACTATTCGAGTTTGTACGGACCGTGGGGATTACCTGCGTCGTCGGCCGCTTGAGCTTTGCTCATCCCCCAAGACTTCTAACGGACACCGCCTGCTGACTCTTACGGGGAGTCCGCCTTAGGGCGTAGCATTTGCCTTACGGGGGCACGCATGCAGTGACATACTTCACGCAGTAAGTTGTCCGAAACTAGTCTTAAGAAGTCTCATTTGAAAAAGCCCGCGTACTCTTACGGAGAGTCACTTATGCGGCAACGTGCCCGCCTTACGGAGGCAGGCCAGAGAGATCCATGTCCAGGCATCATCGGTTTGATGACCGTTTTGCGCTATCTCACTCGACCTCCATCCCTCCACGCTTGTGAGATTTGTGTAGTCTGGCCTGAACCAGTTTGGTTCCAACTGTAAAAAAAAAGAAGAATTATTACCGGCGCGGGCGCCAGCTACGGACCGTCCGTCCTTTTTGGAACCCCCGACCATACCTGGCGCTTTCACAAGTAACTCTCGCTATGTCCTTGGCAAACGGACGACACGTCGGACACATGCGCAGTGCTTCGCTCTTCACACAGGACTGCTTCTTCTGTGCCTCACACCCAGACTAAAGCCGCTGACTCTTACGGAGAGACAGCACTAGGGCAGAGTGCATGCCTTACGGAGGCAAGCCTACAGAGACGCGCTCCATGCCGTCATTTGTACACTGACAGTCCTGAGAGGTCTCGCAAGGATAAGCCTGCTGACTCTTATGGAGAGACAGCCCTAGGGCAGAGTACCTACCTTACGGAGGTAGGTCAACCGAGTCACGTGTCCAAACGTCCACGGACTACTGACAGTCCTCACACCTCTCATTCGGCTAGCGATTCTAGATGCCTTGGCGCATTTACTTACGATCAGCAGGACGCATCATGATGCGGTACGCAACGGCCGTACAGCCCTCCAACATTGTCCTTGCCGTGTTCATCTATTTCGCGTGCTTCGGACCCGAGTTCCTCCTCTTCACAGTTACATCGTTCTTCGGCTATTTCGATAGGTCCTTTTCGTCGGAGTTTGTTCGTCGGGGTTCGTCGTCGCTGTCGCGTTTTGCCCCCTCCCCGCCTCACCCACACCAGAAGGCGCAACAAACGACTACACATCCGCACCATCGGACATGATGCCCGCTGGCTGCTATCTTCTCTCGTCGGGACGTGGCTCGAACGATATCCGCCAATGGCACACCTCACCAGTCTTCGCTCTCTACGCGGGTTGATGACATTCTTCGTCTTTTCCCGGAGGTTTCGGTTCCGGCCTTGCTTGGTGTGGACAGTCCCTCGTCTCGCTCTGCTGTGTCGGATGATATTGCATCGCCTAGGATGCGTCACGCACGGACACGCTTCTCGACTTTGATGCCGCAGCTCGGCTCATCGCAGCTGCACTACCCAAGGACGCGTGTCCCCAACCCCTAGCCCCCCCCCCCCCCCCCCACCCCACCCGCTCCAGAGGAAGGTGTCCGCATTTGTCGACGCTGGCCGTCAGCAGAAGAGGTTCAGGTCTTTACCTCAGCTCCCGGCCTTTAAGGATCTGAGGGATTCCTTTTCATCTTTACTCCCGGCTGATTCCCAAGAGTATCTTTTCTTCGCGGATCGCTTGAGGCCAACTGGCCTAGACATCTCCTTCCGCCATTCCTGGTATGCGGGACATTCCCCGTCCTTTAGCTGTCAAATTCCATCGTTGGACCCCCCATCGATTTCCTGGCTTAGTGGTCCCCATCAGCTGAACCACGCCCTCCCTCATGGTTGGGAGACGACGGCGTCGCTATTACGGAATAACTTGGCTTGCGCTGGTTTTCTGGAGTTTCTCTTCGGTGACACCTGGCAGAAGGTGAAGGACGACAATCCGGTACACTGGCACAGCTGCGTTACAGCCTCGCGCTTCAAGCCGCCCGCGAGGCCATGGGTTGCGCCCTGCGGACCTCCAGACCCGCTTCCTCCTTCACTCCCACTCCCGCCAAGGCTCCCCGGCGGGTCCCCGCCTTCGGCCACGCTAGACTCGTTAGGACCTCTGTCCCCGCCTGGTCCAGGTCTGCCCGTGACTGGCGGGCCCCCTGACTCGTTCCCTTTACAGCCCCGCCGACTGCTCTGGGGACTTTTGTCGGCGGGAGGCTCATTCTTTTCAGCTACATGTGACAGTCGCTGCTTCCGGACGACTCCTGGGTACTCGCCACCATCCCCGTGGGACTCGTTTTCTTTTCGTTCTACCCCGCCGCTGAGAAGCTCACCCTATTGGACAGCGATTCCGTCGGACGGTCTGAGAGCCTTCACACTGCGCGGAGAGGTTGTATGGCTTATACCGACGGCCGCCACAGAGGTAGTGTCTCATTCCGACTCACCAGCATTTTACAGCCACCTGTTTATGTGGTTCCTAAGCCGGGCGACAGTTGGCGTCCCGTTATCGATCTACCAGACATCTCCCTATCTCGCCGGTTACTCATCTAGACATGAAATTTACGACCACCCTCAACATAGTGAGTTTGCCGGAGCCTCGGATCCACATATTCGCCTCCTGGCCACCCAGGTAGCACAGGCGGTGTCAGTCCCCGCCAGAGTTTGGCTTCAGCTCCTTGGCTAGATGAATGCAGTGGCGGATCTCCTTCCCCTCGGTTGTCTTTACTCCCGGCCTCTTCAACTGCCCCATCTGCTTCATTGACGTCCGTCCTCCGGCGACTTAGACACGCCGGTACTTGTGACTATGTTCCTTCGCTCACATCGGCAGCGCTGGACGGACACCTCACGGCTCGCATTGGGAGTTCCTCTAGACTCTCCGCCTCCTCAGCTCTCTCGCTATGCGTGGACACAAGTCTCACCGGCTGGGGTGCACATCTGCTACTGAGTTTCCTCTCGATGTCTGGCCTTTGGTCTCCGGACCTAGTAGACAGACACATCACCTGGCGCGAGCTACCAGCGGTTTGGCAAGCCCTGATCAAATGGGAATCGCACCTTCGCCACCAGGAGCTCCTAGTCATTTCGGACAACGCCACAGTGAAGCTGAGTGGTACGCACTCTCCTGAGCAGTGCATTCTCCACTATAGATTGATGCGCTGGTGCGGGGACCGCGGCCTATCCCTCCGAGCTTGACACATTCCAGGTCACCCGAACGTGTTGGCGGACTCCTTATCTCGGGCTCCGAGGTTACCTGTCCATGATTGCTGACAATTACCGTCATCTCGGCCACCCCGACCCTGACACATGTAAAGCTCTCACAGACCTGATGGCACATTTTGGCCTGCAGCGCCCGGTTCCCACTCCCTGATTCCTCACTGGGACCTTCCCTGGGTCCTGACATGGCTTATTTCGGACAGGTTCGAAGCCCTTGCTCTGTCTCACTTCGCTGATGTGACGCGGAAGACATGCTTCCTTTTGGCCCTAGCCACGGCGGCCACAGTCGGCGAGCTCCACGCTCTGTCGGTGAGTTCTACCTCCCTCCAGTCCCGGGCGGATGGCTATGTGCGACTGCTCCCAGACATGCCTTCCTAGCCACGAACAGGTCTCCCTTGACTGCACCTCCGGTCATCACTATTCGGCCGTTGAAAACCGCGAATTTTCCTCGGGAGACCCGGCACCAAGATCCTGTGCGCGTCTTTCGCGTTTACATACGCAGATTCAAGCCCGTCCATCATGGACAGTCACGCCTCTTTCTGCCTTGGCCCCCGGCAGCACTGACCTCACAGCTCAGACGATATCTTCCTGGCTACGTTGGGTCATACGGTTCGCCTACCAGGACCTTTCCCAAATGGGTCGGAATTCTGCCTAAATATCCGGCCTGTCATGGCGAACAATCTGAACGAAGTTTGGTTTTGGCTACGGTCATTCCTCGATGTGATTAATGATCGAATTACAAGCTCCGCGTCCGCGGGAACCGGACATATAGAGCACGATGACAATGACTGGCCGTAAGTCCACGGGTGATTGACTTCACCCGGGCTAACAAGGACAGAGAGTGGTCCCTTTTTCAGAAAGATGGTGTGAAGAGGCTCAAAATCCGCGCACATGCGGTTCGCGCCATGGCCGCGTGCGTTGCCTTCGTTAGCAGCTGTGCTGTTCGAGACATCGTGGCAGCGGTGGGCTGGCGGGCCGCATCCACATTCGCCCGCTTCTACCTCAGGGATCTGTCGGGCCGGCGAGACAATCTCGCCCTCTCTGGTGGGGGACATCGCCGCAGCGCAACACTCCCTCCTGGCGCCGGAAGCACCGTAATGTGCACTTAGCTAAAATTGTCGGGAGTTTGGCGAATTGGTGTGTGGCTCTGTCGTATGCCCTTTATGGCGGTACCTTGGGTGCGGCACCCTCCACCTTTTCGACATTCTTCCAGACAGTAATGTCATCGGTAATGTTTTTGAGGAAACAAATTAATTTTTCTCTAAAATATATTTTTTCGAAAAATACTTACCGATGACATTACTCGAAGGACCCTCCCACCTGCCCCGCTTGCCGCTGGTAAGCTAAGTATCACAACTGATTTGTGATTGGGCCACGTAGTGGGTGCCCAGATAGTCTGGGACGGGAGGCTACTCTCAGCCCTAATGAGGGTTCCCCGAGTGCCTCCTGGGTTGTGAAGGAACACAACAAGTTCTTAGGCTAAAATTGGGTAAGTAGTTGACACTTCCAGACAGTAATGTCATCGGTAAGTATTTTTCGAAAAAATATATTTTAGAGAAAAATTAATTTTTCATTATGGCCTCTATGTTGCAGTTACCAGGTTTGTTCCTGCACGCATTGTGGCGTTGTTCAGGGGCCCTGTGATGAGCTGGGGGTGAGTCGGCGCATACCTACACTGTTGGCGCCCCCCGCCTGGAAGATACTTGGTCCCAGCTGTGGGGAGTCTACTGCCGTGACTGCCTGACACCTATCAGGGAGTGACCGCCAGTTCCTGCCCAGAATGCCGCGGTTGGTCCCAATACAGTTGGACCGTGACGGCCCGGGCCGGTAGGACTTACAAGGCGCAATTCCACGGAGGGCCCTTGTAAGGTTCCCCTCACCGTGACGAACAGGACAGGACTAACAAGGCGCAATTTCACGGAGGGCCCTAGTAAGGTTCCCCTTACCGTGACGAACAGGACAGATACCAATGCGCACATTCCGTGGAGGGGGCGACGAAATTTTCCCTTACCGTGACCGAAAAGTCCTATCCTACTACTGCCAGGCAGACGTTGGCACCCGAACATACAACGTTCCTCGCCCCAGGCCAGATGGCGGATCGCAGACCTGACAGACAGAAGGTGTCATGCTCGGGGGCTTCGGACGGAGAGGCGCGAGCCAGACTCACTCACGGCGGGATCCTGCCCCTAGAGACGACCGCTCGGCTTCTCGGTCGCAGGTCAGTGATGAGTGTGTATGTGGGAGCATATATTGTGTGGTAGGGTGCAAGATTTGTGTATGTTAGTATGTCATTGCATGGCACCTAGAGCCTTTCTTTCAAGCTAGGCGTTTTAACCCTTTTGCCGCCACAGGTGTTAAAATGTTGCATTTCCCAGCACCGCAGCTGTTTAGTCAGACCGCTGGGGCACAACACCTCTTATCTTTAAAAAGCTATAACTCTTGAACCACTGAATCGATTTACTTCATTTTTGAGAAAAATGGAGATGAGAAAACAAATTTGTACACTGACGCTCAAAGTTAAAATTTACATTATTATTTTTAATTGCTGTTATTTGCTGTTATTATGGGCGCACACGCCCAGGCAAGCTCCCTACAGGCGATGGCGCCAGCTCCCGCACGCATTAGACAGGCACGAACCTGCTGCTTGCAGGGACCGCTAGTACCACAGGGCTGCTGCTCATCCCACGGCAAGATCCCAGGTCAGTATGGTGGGCCGCGCCCTCGCGCCCGATCGTGAAGACGAGAGCCCGCTCCAGGGGCAGCGCTGAGAGGCGTGAGACGACCCCACGACCCAATCCCACCCTCGGCCACGATCAGACAGGTCTCCTGTCTCCAGAAGCGCGCGCTCCCTACACAGAGTCCAGGGTCGCGAGAGGAGCATGCGACGATGTCCCATTGCCGTTGGGTCACTACGCGATGGGAAGACCGGCGCCCCTAAGACTCCTCTTCGCCGTTCGAGTTCGTGGGACCTGCCTCCGAGATGACGCTCTTCCTCCCGGACTTCGCGCGACAGCAGTCACACTAGGCCTTCGTCACGGTGGACGGGAGCCTAGTTTGTCCCCCCCCCCCCCCCCCTTGGCCCGTGCTGTTTCGACGAGACACCGTTACGCACCGAGACGCCCGTTCGAGTCCTTCCGTTCTCCACACCGCTGCCGCTCCCCTCGGAACCGCCGGTCTGCCCCTGGCAGTTCGGCTTCTTCTTACAGGACCCCGGCTCATCTCCGCTTGCGGCTTGGCCACAGAGGAAGATGATTCCCGTCTAGTGCTGTTTCTGCTTCTCGTCGGACCGCCGCCTCCCGGCGTTCACCAGTCGCTTGGAGCAGTTAGACGCCTCTTCCTCCCGCGTGCGTGATGGACGGCCCTTTTGGCTTAGCCCCAGGAGACTTCGTTTTGGCGTGGCGGGGTGATGACGGTGCCTCCTATTCGCTACGCTCGCAGTCTCGAGATGTCATGGAGTCGCCGCCAGCTTTTTTCGGCCTAGGATGGAGACTCTTCGGTCCTTGGATGTATCGGCCCCCCCCCCCCCCCCCCCCCTCATCGCGGTTGTCTTCCCGAGGAAGACTACCTGCCTTCTCCCCCTGCTAAGAAGAGAGCTTCGGCCTTTGTGATCTCCGATCGTGATCTCGAGTGACAGCCCGAGTGTTTCAAGTCTCGTCCTCAACCAACCGGGTGCCGGGACCTATGTGGCGCCTTCTCCCCTCACCCGCTTCAGGGCGCCTTGGGAGACACTGTCTTCTTCGATGACAACAGGTGGCCAGCGGACTTATCCAAGGACTTCCGGCAGAGGTGGTACGCGGAACTTCGCAGAGCTGCACCTGCCCACTCCTGGCGGTGGATCCCCCCGGCGCTGTCCTGTGCTGGTTCTCTTCGATGGAACCCTTCTTCTCTCCGCTTAGCCGACATCCTCCTCCGGCAACCAGGCTCCTTACTACACCACTGTCACCGCCTTGACTGCGACGGCCATCTGCGATCGGCTGCATCGAGGTACCTCCGGCACGCTTGCCCGCTGCTGACCAAGTTGAGGAACCAACTGCGCAGGGCGCCGCTCAGTGGAGAACTCCCTTGGCCCCACCTGGCAGACCGTCAAGGAGGCTAACGAGGACCGGCGGCACAGACAGCGTCACGCTGTTGTCAGTACTGGACGTAGCAGTCTTCCTGGGACACTGACGCAGGACGTACCGGCGTTCCGCGCAGACCGACGAACTGGATTGGCAGGGACCACTCTTACGCGGAGGCACAGTTCGGAACTAATCGGCTGGCAGCCGAGGGACGGAGGCGACGGTTCTGTGACACCGACGACGCGGTACCGGGAACGAAGTGGCAGCCTTTTCCCGGCGTGCGGCAGATGGCTAGGAAGTAAGCAGTATACCTTCGTAGATCTAGTCGTCGGCGCGGGGTGAGGACTGGTCCGACCGACATCACTACGTGGGCCGACTTCGCTCTCCATCGGGTTAGCGGCGGCAGTTCAGATTACACACCAGCTGGTACGAGACGTCTCGTCTCTTCGCATCCTTCCTCCGGCGGAACGCTGCCCTCCGTCATCGCACTGGCTTGCCCTTCACTCCGCAGTGACCAAGCTCTACAAGTCTTCTCCTCAGACGTCAGCTTCGGGTCCTAGCGGAGGCAGTTCGCATAGCTGCGTGGAGTCAGCTGGAGTTCTGGCGTTCTTCGGCGCCTGACCAGAGTAGACGTTTTCACTCCCAACGGCCTGTTGTGCAGTTACCCACCCGGCGGTGGACGAGAGCGCTCTGGTGCAGGCAGGGCGCAGCCAGTGGTCTGACGAGAATGGGACAAGAGCCTTCCTGCTCCACGTCTCGCTGGGGTGAACGGGGTTCTGCGATGCGACAGAGGATGCTGTGGAACCATGCAGTCTGGGGTGCGATTACCGGGAGATGAGACGTGGCGACAGCTGGGCTGGATCTTACAGTCGTATCCTTAGAGGTGGTCCTGCGACAGTACAGTCGACTCTTCTTGTACCCAAGCCGGCGGTTTTGGTGGCCGATTTTCGGCCTATCGGCTCAGCACAAGTTCCTCGGCACCGCGGCAGATTGGCGACAGACAGAGTCCTGAGGGCAGCGCTGCGTCTCCAGGACTTTGTGACAGCTGGAGGTCCAACGTCGAAACCAGCTGGCAAGCCTCGGTGGTAGGCAGGGTTACTGCGCGCGATTCTCCGTCGACTAGGCTGCTTACACTATGGTTCCTGCGTGCGGATGACATCGAGGAGGGAGTTCATGGCCGTCCGGGTCGAGTACGACTCCCAGTAGGACAGGTGCAGTGCAGAGTAGGAGCGACCCTCAGAGCCTTTCTTCGGGTGACTGTTAGGACTGCTGGCTCGCCAGCGGATCGCCTTGCAGCCTGACACGTCTTCTGCTTGGAGGGTAAGCACTACGGCTGGTTCTGGAGAAGTTGAGGCCAGCTGCGCTTGGTGCCATCGCCACGACCAGATCTTCCAGCGTCCCTTCTCGCCATCGAGTATCGAAATTCTGAAGGTATACGCGTGGTTGTCCGACAATCCTTCTTGCTAGAGGCTTGTGGCGGATGGTAGTTGCGCAGTCTGTAGCCACGAGGAGAGCCACTCGGCTACTAAGGTAGGTGGACATTCTCCTGACTCGGTGCGCCTCGTCACTTCACCAGTCGTAGTCATCACTTCCCCACGTGCCCTCCTATGCAACTCCCCACCACACACACGTTGCTCAAGCAACCGCGACATCCGCTGTACCAGCCGTGCCCTGAACATCTCCTCCACGCCTGGGGATGGTGCGGCAAGCCCACTACTGCAGAGACTTACCTAGCGTGGCAGTGGATGCGATCGCGACAGCCCGCAGACCCTCAACCAGACGAGTTACGAGGGGAGATAATGAGAGCGGGTTGACGGGTGGGTCGACAACCCTCTCTCCTCACGGACTTGACGAAGCCCCAGCTGGTGGAGGGCTTCCTCTGGCTATTCAACGACCAGGGACTGGCTCCGATCACCATTCGGGGCTACCTAGTCATGTTCGCTGACTCCTACCGGTGCCTGCGCTGGTCTGACCCTGGTAGCTGCAAGACCTCGCAGATCCGAGGGTCACATCGGTCTGCAACGCCCGGCACTGCGTTCGCTCGTGCCAAGATGGGTCTACCATGGGTGCCTACGTGGCTCTACTCCATCCGTTTGAACCTCTGCAGTGGACGCGCTTGACGGATGTAACTCGGAAGACGTGCTCCCTGTCGGCCCTAGCCTCAGTCTCCAGGGTCAGTGAACTTCACGCGCGGTTGACACACCCAGATTGCTTGCAGTGCTGGACGGACGGCTCCGTGCAACTGCTACCTGAACCATCTTCCTGGCCAAGACATGGTCTCCTTGTCGGGCCCACAGATGATGACTATTCGCCCTTCACGTGTGACAGACTCCACCCGAGAGTCCAGACTACAGAACCCGGTGAGAGCCTTTACGTGTGTACCGGCGCCGGACCAAGCCGTGGCGCAGAGGACATACCCGCCTGTTTCTCCCTTTGTCCCCAGGTAGACGTGACATCTCAGCCCAGACCATCTCCTCCTGGATACGTTGGGGGATTCGCTCGGCCTACCAGGACCTCGCCCCTTATGAACATCAGGACGCACGAGGTCAGAGCCAGGGCCGCAAGTCTCACTTCGACCGCAACTTCGCAGTCAAGGTCTTGGTGGCGGCTGTGGGATGGCGAGCGGAGACACATTCGCCCGCTTCTACCTGAGGGACCTCTCCGCCCAGTGACAGAGCCTCTTGCTGGTGGGAGACTTCGCAGCAGCGCAACACTCCCTCCCGGCGCCATAGGCGCCGCAGGTATCTTAGCTAAAATTATTGGGAGTTTGCTGCGGGAGGGCGGGCCGGAGGGCAGTGTCGTTGTCATTAGGGGTGCTATAGCGGCACCCACCTTCTCTTCGGGATTCTTCCTATAAGTAATACCATCGGTAATGTGTTTTGAGAAAACAAATTAATTTTTCTTTAAAATGAATTTTTTTGAAAAATACTTACCGATGGTATTACTCTAAGGTCCCTCCCACCTGCCCCGCTTGCCGCCAGTTCGCTAAGAAACTAAACTGAGGTATGCTGGGTAATCTCCTACCGGCTGGGACTAAGAGGAGGCTACTCGGATTTGGCCTGATCTATGGCGCCCCTCTGCTGCCAACAATCCCTTATACGGACACAACCAAATTTTGGTTAAAATTAGGCTAGCTAGGTAACGTTTTCCTATAAGTAATACCATTGGTAAGTATTTTTCAAAAAAATTCATTTTAAAGAAAAATTCATTTTCCCAATTTTGACACGTCATCTAATGACTTTACCAGCTACAGGAGGTAGATTGACCATGATAATTCAAGGGTAGTGCCAGATTACCTTGGCGCCAAGCTAATCTGGCACTACCCTTGAATTATCATGGTCGATCCTTCTGCTATCGGGTGTTGGGGCTAAATGGGTCAAGGAAATTTGGATTGTTTGTACCAGTATTCAAAGTTTGAATAAAATGGCTTGACATCAGTACCAAACTAGAGGGGTATATAACACAAAAAGTGTATCTCTCAAGTCTCCTTGGAGGTGAACACTTTATGGTACATTTACACGTACCATTTTGTCTGCAGGGTCTTGGGGGAGACTTCGCCTTCTGTCAAATGGTGCGAATCCCCCTGGTCAGTGGGTCCCTGCTCATAATGGAAGGCAGCACACAGGCAGACTGGCAGGTAAGTGGCTAGAAAATTACTACACATTTTGCTGCCAGCAGAAGCCTGGTATTTTCTTTGGGAAGTTTGAAAACTGGTCCTGTTACCAATAACTTTTACCATTGGAAAATAAAGGTTCATTGTCATCGTCATTATGGTCAGTAATTGCCAACCACCCGATGGCGCCTTTGGCTGTCATTATTGCTTTTTGTTGAGGTCATTCCTGCAGGAATGACCTCAGCAAAAAGCACTACCAACAGCCAAAGGGTTAAGTACATGTACGTGGCTAAACCTAAGTGATGGTAGTTACTGGCCTTAAACAGTTATGTGCACATTGACCCAGGAGACTGGGATTAACCCATTTAACCCCAAGGCCAAACTTCCAGAATTTTAGAGGGGTCACTGCCAGTGGACACGGGTCGTATTTCTGAAATCTGTCTTAATTCAAGGTCAAAGAACATCATCTGTCTAAGGAACATTGCTACAAAGTGCTAACAGCAAGAGGCATAGATCCTCATGAGCACCCACAACTGCAGGGCCTCAAGAAGATCAATGTCCCTTGCAGTTGGATTGTGTTCACGTCATCTTGGCAGTGAGTATGCACTGATCTGTGATTTTGTGTGGTAGTCCTATCCTGATCCCATGCTTAGAGGTTGAAGGCCCACTACTGCCGTAACTGATAGTTACAAAATGCTACACACAGGTCTAGTTATGGTTCATTTAGACACAGGACAATCCAGTTCAGCACACGTCGTCTTGAGATCAAGTAACCTGACCATGACTCCACTCCGCTCTAGAAATACAATGCTTTCAGTATGAGAAACAGCTAAAAATAGATTAGCACGCTAATGCCTGCGCAGAATAAATAAGTGCAATTACACATCTGCTTTTGTTGTGTGTCCAAACTGCTGTTAAGGATGATTACGTGTGTCAACAGGCAAAACAAACGCAAATGGTGTTGAAATGTGTCTTCAGATTTATGCGAAATGGTACTTTAACCCTTTGAACCCGGCAAACCGCTGTAGTGGTTCGGCCTCCTATACCGTTCAACCCGGCAAACCGCTACAACAGTGTCAGGTGTTTCATATCGCGCGCCCGGTGACGCGCGAGCCTCGCTGCGCGTGAGGTGACCTCGCCCTTCACACTGACATCCTGTTTACACTCAGTACATGGCCTGATAGTACGCACGTACTTTGTCTGTGGTATGCGGTCAGTTTTGCGGCGCTAGCGTGGGAATTATGGTCGGAATGGCGAGTGGATGTGTAGATATTTGGAGTGATACAATTTTGTGTTTGAAGACATGGTTTCAAAAGCAGATAGCTTTGATGTATTGGGACATGTTTGCCTACCTACCGCAAAGCAGCATAACTACGTGTTGGCAGTGTCAGCTGGAGCGATTGCCGTTTGAGGCACTGACAACGGCAATGACTTACAGCTTGATTTTAATGCTGAATTTGGAGATTCTAATTGATATTCCATTTTTTTTTATGCCACACCTTGGTGCACCTTTAGGTGACTCTGTGGACACCAACGACACACACTGGTCACATGTGTAGTACGTGTATAGTCTTTACAACACTGGTACTTCCATCCGATCGTGTGGAGGACACTTGGGACTTGGAGTCCAGGTCCCCGCTCCGCGATGTCCGATCCATCCTAGTGGCTGCTCACCAGGCTGCCTACCACTCTTCTACTTACGCCATGGTGACGGTCGCCAATTGTGACCTCTGGCGTTGGGACACACTCCTGCGAATCTGCTCGGATCTCCCCAAGACTGTGAAGAATCAGCTCCGTCAGGCTCCTCTCGGAGGTTCAAACCTGTTCGCGGACACTTGGCGGATGGTGAAGGAAGCTTCTAAGGATTGGTGGCACCGGCCTGCCACCAGCACCTCTTTGTCTCGCTTCTTGCTTCCCTCAAGGCAGCGGATTGCGCACTGCAGTCAGCTAGACCCTAGAGCCCGCCCCCTTCAAGCCCCACAGCAGTCCGTCCCCACCTCTCCTGGTCCCGCAGCGCCCGCAATTCGGGGCGCGGTAGGGCCCGCTTACTTACCCTCCCCTCTGCCCCCGCCGACAGTTATCGGGTCTGCCCTCTGCAGCGACCACTGGATATCGTTTTCCCAGACGACCCTTGGATCGTTCCAGTCCCCTCCGCTGTTATGCAGGTCTCCCAGAAGACCGGCTCAAGGCAGAAGCTCTGCGCGGAGATGTGACGACCTTGCTCTGCAAGGCTGTGACAGAAATAGACTCCCAACATGACTTGCCAGCGTTTTACAGCCGACTCTTCATTGTCCCCAAGCCAGGCAGCAAGTGGCGAACGGTCGTCGACCTGTCAGTGCTAAACAAGTTCATTTCGGAGCCTCACTTTCGGATGGAGACAGCCAGGATTCTCTGCGCAGTCGTCCGGCCGATGGACTTCGCTATCAGCCTCGATCTATCAGACGCTTATCTACACAGACCGATTCTTCCGTCTTCTCGACGGTATCAACGTTTCGCCTTTGGCAGAATTGTGCATCAGTTCCGAGCCCTTCCCTTCGGCCTCAACATCAGTCCTTGGGTTTTCATGAGGCTAAAGCCTCGACGCGGTAATGGCCAGCTTCCGTCAGCGATCCCGGAGTCCGTCCTCGAAATACCTGGACGACTTGCTACTGCGCAATCTGATCGCCACGGCTCTTGAAGAGGACAGAGACACCCTACTCACTCACTTGTGTCGCCTCGGGTTCTTAGTCTATCCGGGCAGGTCGGATCTCACCCCTTCACGCCGCTTCTGGCCGACCTGAACCTGGTCCATTTACCGTTGGCTTGGTGGCAGAAGATCGCCGATCTCGCTCATTTAATGGAGTTAGGGTCCTCCTTCCCAGCCAGTGTCTGGCTTCAGCTCCTGCTCAGCGCGGCGGTGGACTTATTACCCTTAGTCAGGCTCTACTCTCGCCCGCTTCAGCTCCATCTTCTCCTACTTGGTGCCCCTCCACTGGCCTCCTGATGGATCCAGTTCCGGTTACTCCGCTGACCTGGCCCCACCTCCAGAGGTGGGCGGACCTAGCTTGGCTCTCGATGGGCGTGCCCCTGCACTCCCCTCTGCACCGCTGGTCCCTCTGCACCGACGCGAGCCTGTCGGGCTGGGGCGCGCACCTGTTACTGGACTTTGTCTCGGCCTTGGGCCCCCCACCCGGGTCTGCCCTGGGGGACTTGGGTGGGGTTAGGTATTTTTTAGTTCCCAGGGTCACCCTGGTCAGCCCCACAGGGTGGGTTTTTCTCTCTATTCTGGGGCATGTGTTTCTGTCTACCCAAGGTCCATTCCCCTGTATTTGCCTTTTTAAAACTCTCCCTAATGTCTGCACTGCCTGCAGCTCTTGATATTGGATGTGTGTTGCTAAATGGTCTTAGCTTTATTTAGGCCCCATGTGTTAGGTTTATTTAACGTATTTGACCGGCTGGCGACACACATTCAATGTTCTGTTTATTTTTTTTTTCACAAGCAGTGCAGGCACGTCCTGAGAAAGCCTTGTTGCTGTCGGGACGTTAAGCAATGTACAATCAATCAATCAATCAATCGGCCTTGGGCCTTTGGCATCGGGCCTGCGTGGACAAACACATCAACTGGCTGGAGTTGAAGGCAGTGTGGTTGAAGCCCTCACCGTCTGGCAAGAGACCCTGTCCAACCAGGAGGTCCTCGTACTTTCGGACACCTCGACAGTGGTGGTCTACATACAGGGGGCACTCACTCGCCTTCCCTGTGCATCCTCCTTTACCATCTCCTGCTCTGGTGCAGCGACCGGGGCATTATTCTTCGAGCCCGCCTCACCCCGTGTCACCTGAACGTGGTCGTAGATGCCCTGTCCTGCCGCGGACAGCTCCTCCACTAGGAGTGGTCCCTGCGCCCCGACATTTATTTCATCAAAAACATTACCGATGACATGACCTTATGGGAGTGTCTACTACTTACTCAATTCTAGCCTAAGTACTCGTTGTGTTAACACACAACCCGGGAGGCACTCGGGGAACCCCGAGGGGGCCAAGAGTTGTCTCCCGATACTCCCCATCCGGAACAGAGTACCCATAATTCCTCAGTCAGTCTACTTAGGCTTACGCTGTTCAGACGTGTTGCTCTAGCCTACGGATTTTGGGGATTTCGACCGGTTCTCCGGTCTTCGACGGACTTAGTTCTTCTCTTGACTTGTTCTTCGTCGGGCCCCCCTGTACCGGGTGGCTCTGGTATCCCTTCTTCGTTGGCAGCTGCCCGCTTGGCTCCCTGAAGTGCCTGGGCTACGCTGTGAACTTCGCTGGGACTTCGCCGCGCGTGCCTTGGTTTGGATTCTCCCCCCCCCCCTTCCCCGGTCCCGCTCCGGGAAAAGGTAAGGTGACTGGGTTGGCCCTCGGCTGGTTCCCGGGCTGGGCACTGGTTGAGCAGGCGCGAACGCGGTCTTCATTTGCGTTGTTGCTTGCGCCAAGATTCTTGACTTTTTCTTGGCGGGTCTCGCGCCCGTTCCCCCTCTCCTTCCGTGTTGGTGTGGTATTGTTATTGACAGGGTCACGTCTCCCTTTTTTTTCGCTGTGGTTAGCAGCGTGGTTGTTGAAAGTTCCGCGCTTTAACGGAAGGCATTTACGCGTGAGGGAAGCAATGAGACGTTGTAGTCTGGAACGGTCATTCTTAAACGGCGCAGATCCGCAGGTGGTCAGCTTCGTTTTCCAAGATGGCGTCTAACGATGCAGAGCTCCGTGTTCCTCACGGTTAAAACCTTTACTGGAAGGGGAATGGTGTGCAAGATCGGTGAAGCTAAGTCTAACCTTATTTCTGGCGCTTACCTACTCACTTTTTCCTCACCTATGCTCTTGTCCCTGGTTGGGTTCGGGGAATGTGTTATGCTCCAGCCATCCCTTGACGCATTACGTTGGCGAATGTGGCGAGAACCGACGCTTACTTCGGTACTGAGTCGGTCCCGTCATGCCTGTTTTGTTATGCATACTGCAGACCTGTTTACCACATACGGGGGCGTATTAGATACATGGGAGATGCAGAGTATTCGTCAGTTGAGGGGACACTGACGGCACCTAGATGACTTATTGTTGCTGTCATGGGGGAAGGTCATAAGCTGCAATAACTTCTCTTGCCACCACAGGTGCTACTCACATACCCTCACTTGCTCATTCCACATATTACAATGACAGGCTGCAGATGGACGGTGATTGGTACGGGTGAGCCCGTCGCCAACGCATCTCATGGCAGGCGCCAGTGACCGTCTCCCGGCCCGAACCTCCCTGGGAAAAGGAAAAAAAAAACAAAAAAAAAAAACAAACAAACAAACCCACAGTGCTCAGACAGCCCTATGTCTCCTGGACGCACTGGTTTCTGCTCTTTGGTTATATTCCTACTTGGGCATGTGACTACCAGTTAACATGAACAACATGCATAAGAATACAAGTTAACATGAACGACAGTAACGTTTTACTGTTGAAAGGTAATTGCCTGCTGGCACCTTAAGACAATGATCAAAGCTGCACCTGGAGGCCGTCGCTATAGTACAGCTCCGGTGTGTCGCGGGGGCTCCGCTCCGACAAAGGTTCTGGGCCTGCCGCTTGCTTCAGGCTTATACTTGTCATGACATGCTTGAGTTTGTTGTGCAGGATGTGTTGTAGGCTCAACTTAGCCTGGCGGTCCTCCCAGACCAAGGGTGGCTTCCACACCTGTAGGGGCCGGGAGGTGCCCGGCGTAGGACGTATACGCTGGGAAGACAGGTACACACCTTGGTGGTTGGGGGAGTTGCCTTGGCAGGATGGACAGACAGTGCCGTTAGCCGCGACTCCTCTTCTTCGCAGAAGGTAGGTCACACAGGTGGGGTGCTTACCTGGGGTTAACCGGGACCCTACTGGCTGCACTCTCTACCTTGCGGGGATGTATTGCAGGTCCGCGCGCTTGCTGACAGGTGGTTCCTCGCTGGTTGTACCGTTGTCTTGCGGAAGTTCACCTTACCAGGACAGGGTCCCTCAGGCCCACGCCCACGTGCCTTCGGATTTTGGTATGTTGCAGGGGCCTTAGATGACCTGCACACAGCGCGGACGTTACAGTGACCGTCGGACTCATACAAGGTCTGTCTACCATGTGCCTCCGAACCTTGGTGTGACGCCTGCGCCACATGACCTGGACGGCGCTGGGCTCACCTTGGAGCTTCTATCGGCGAGAGCGCCCGACGCCTGTGACTTGTTACAGACCTGCTGAGATACCGGCGGATATTCCCGGTACTCCGACTGCTCGAGTTCCGACGAGTGGACTGTGAGATCACCATGCCGGACGCGTCAGTATAGTGTGCAGGAGGAAGTGCGCTTGGAAAAAGCCTTCTGACAGACAACCGGCCTCCCTACAGAGTACACTGGTACCAACTTGGGGTTTCCGGCGCGAACGCCTGACACCGGTGACTGTTCCAGACCTGAGGAAGTACCAGCTGTTCCGGTTCTCCAGCCTCTCAAGTTCCGACGGCCCTAGCATCGGGGGATCGACACGTCGGACACGGCTTGGTAGTGTGCGGAGTCGGGAGCTCGAGGCGTTGATTCCCAGGAGGGAACACGCTTGGACCAAGCCTTATGCCAGGCAGAGAACCCTTCTCGCTACAGAGTTCGGTTCGGAGAGACGTGCTTCGTGCCGTCCATGGTCAACCGATCCCCACTCGTCTCCTAGGAAGGCCTTGGATCCTCCTCGGCCGCTGCGAACCCGCCTCGACATAGAGTCCGGCTCGCGGAGACAATCTCACACGCACACCACGTCTCGACTTGTTCGGGATCTGCTCTTCGATCGAACTCGGGCCGGCTGCTAGTGGTTGCAGGGTACGGTTGGTGGCCAGCCAGCAGGGCGGAGGTGCCTGTCTCCGTTCCTTACCGCCCGAGTCCTTGACGATCTTGTGGAGGGATGGCTACGCGGACCGCTTCAGTTACTGCGCGGAGAGGGGTTCTCGACGCGGGCGTTACAGGAGGGTACGCACCTGGACATAGCCTGCGGTCAGGCGGAGACCCACCTCGATACAGTGCCCGGTTCGCAGAGTCACGCTGTCCCGCCAGTTCCCGACGGTAGAAACGAGCGACGGTAGATTCTGCTCGCCAGCCCACAGCGGCCACGATGTCCTTGACAGCGCAGTTCCGGTCGTATGCGATGCTCGTGGCCATGGCGCGTACTTCATCTGCGCGGATCTTCAGTCTCTGCGCTACCCGTCGGGAGAGATCCATGTATGCAGTTCGTATTACCCAGCGCAGCCAAGGAGGAGATCGTCTGGGCTGGGATATCAGTCTTGCCCTGTCGTATGGGCAGGAAGAGGCGGCACGACTGGGAATCCACTTCCCTCAGGATCGGATCTCCGCTCTTGCTCTCCTGCGCGCGAGGAGGGACCACTCTGCACCTTGGATGCCCGTCCATCTACGAATTCCATCGTTGGAGTCAACCTTCCGGCACTCTAGGTCTACACTCCGCTTCTCTCCGCTGCGGGCGTGCTTAGGAGTTGCCGTTCTTCACGTCGCTCCAGGGATTCTCTCCTGCCTCGCTCGTCGATCCCTTTCGCGCCCGGCTGCCGTTCGTCCCTTTCCTTTCCCCCGCACTCAGCCCTTCCCCTTCTTCGTGCTCCGGCCTGGCTGCGGTCGCTCCTCTTCTGGACATCCGACCCCCTCCGGTGGTTCTCGGGGAGGATGCTGTCGTTACTTCGCCTTGCTCGGACCTGTTTACCTCCTCCTGCGGTTACAGTACTCGGTTCGACCCAGTTGTGCACTAATACTCCTTGGAGATCTGACGACTCACTAGCTGGTGGCCTTACGCGTGAGTTCCATTGACTTGGTGGAAGTACTCTGACTTCGCACGGGTGGTAAACGGGTCTGCGAGCGCGTCGGCTTCTGTCTCCCCTGGTGCCCTCTCGGATGCAGCTCGGAGCTGGCAGCGGCTTCCGGACTTCGTGCCAGGCGCTTCGACTACCCTGCGCTTCTTCTCTCGGTTCACGGATCTTCTTCACCCCCATGGAGTTGCCGGCTGTTGGCTTCCCTCGGTCGGAACAGTGCTCGGGAGGTCACAGGAGTTGCCTCCCCTTCCAGCGGTGGATCCGCTCTTGCCTCTCCTTGGGACTAGACGACCCCTCTCGTACGTACCTCCCTTCGTGTCGTGAGATGGTAGAGCTCCTTACCCTATCCTTCGTTCTCCAGGTCGACGACTCCTGGCGCCGAGCGGGGCGGTGTGATGCTGACGGAACCTCTGTGCTGACGACTCGACCAAGGCAGTTTCTTGGGGGGTTCCTGGACTTCGCTACGGGGAGCAGAACGGTGGAGGCTTCTAGAACCTTCGCT
This sequence comes from Semisulcospira habei, assembly GCA_036245525.1. Taxonomy (NCBI): domain Eukaryota; kingdom Metazoa; phylum Mollusca; class Gastropoda; family Semisulcospiridae; genus Semisulcospira; species Semisulcospira habei. The sequence goes on from BTPG01000006.1 coordinate 195,186,541, forward strand.
TCGCTTACGCTGTAGGACCATGGCACAGCTTTGTCTCCCTGGTGTCTAACCAACTCGACTTCCCCTTGGGCACCCAGGAGGGCACCGGGCTTCGAACACGTGGTACTGCTGCGGCTGTGCTGGCGGTTGGACGGCCCAGCCACTACTCGGAAGTCGGATCTCCTCTCCTTTGGTCGTCTCTAAGCCCGGCTGCTTCTGCTACGCCTCCTACTACCGTGGTTCTTCTCCAACTCCAGCCTGGCCTTCGGACCTCGCGGTCCAGAGCGCGAACAGCTTGGAGCTGACGCAGACTAGTAGGTCACCTTCTCGTGGGACGGCTGCGCCAACCTGTTTCCCCGATGGATCCAGTTGCTACACGCAGTTTGCACCAGGATGCCTTCGGAGGACCGGCGCACTGGCGAGATGGCTTCGCGGACCTGTTCGACACTAGGTGGGTTCACTGGCGTGCCCCGTCCTTGAGGATTCGCCCTGCCGTTGTGGATTCGCCCGCCTGGACGAGACATCGAGGCTCTGGCCTAGCCTGGGACGGTTGCTCCGCTCTTCCTGTTCGTCACCCCGTTACTGGGTTCCGGTCCTGTACCTCTTACACCTCTCCTCGCCGCGGACCCCCGCTACTGCTTCCCGCTTCTGCAAGGTGCTCCTGCAGCCGCGACGCTCGCTGTTTTGCTTTGATGGGGCCCCTACTCCTTCGCCTTCGTCGGTGGCGGCAGGCCTCAACGTTGGACACAGCAAGGTAGTGTGCGGAGTCGGGAGTTCGAGGCGCGGGTTCCCAGGAGGGACCGCGCTTGGACCAAGCCTTATGCCAGGCAGAGAACCCATCTCGCTACAGAGCTCGGTTCGGAGAGGCGTGCTTCGCGCCTCCATGGTCAACCGGTCCCCACTCGTCTCCTAGGAAGGCCTTGGATCCTCCTCGGCCGCTGCGAACCCGCCTCGCCACAGAGTCCGGCTCGCGGAGACATTCTCACACGCACACCACGTCACGACACGTTTCGGGATCCTCTCTTCGCTCGAAGTCGGACCGCCACCCTCGCTCTCCCTCGCGAGCGTAACAAGGATCGAGCTTCTCCTCGTCACTAGGAATAACAGCCCTGAAGCTACAAGTCAAATGATCTTCCTGACGACGCTCAGTCATGCGATCCGATTCCAGGATCCCTCCCGCAGCGAGCTTAGAGGCTAATTAAGTCCTATCAGCTACGTACAGGGCCACGAACGTCACAGTCGTCAGGAACTGTGCTGTCTTCCACTTCGTGGCTACTGTAGGGCTTGCGGGCATGTTCTCTCGCTCACAGAGTTTCCCAGTCCAGCGGGGCTACTCGCTCTGGTGGGGGAACTGCTCCGGGGCTCCTCTTCCTCCTGGCGCTTCAGCGCCGTAGGTTACACCTCCCCAGGGTCGTCGGGAATTTGCGTTTGGGAGGACGGCCCTTGGGGCCTCAAGGTGTGCTAGTGCGCGGCACCCTCCTCCTATTCGTGATTCTCCCATAAGGTCATGTCATCGGTAATGTTTTTGATGAAATAAATGCATTTTTCTTTAAAAGGTATTTTTTCGAAAAATACTTACCGATGACATGACTCGGACGGCCCTCCCACCGGCCCCGCTTGCCGCTGGTAAGCTAAGTATCCTGACTGAGGAATTATGGGTACTCTGTTCCGGATGGGGAGTATCGGGAGACAACTCTTGGCCCCCTCGGGGTTCCCCGAGTGCCTCCCGGGTTGTGTGTTAACACAACGAGTACTTAGGCTAGAATTGAGTAAGTAGTAGACACTCCCATAAGGTCATGTCATCGGTAAGTATTTTTCGAAAAAATACCTTTTAAAGAAAAATGCATGTTTCGCCTGGTCTGCACGCGATGGGAGACGCCCCTAGTCGACCCGTTTGCCACCAGATGGAACAACCAGCTATCGGTTTTTGTCTCTCCCGTTCCAGACCCGCTCACCTGAGCAGTGGACGCGCTCTTCATCCCTTGGGACGGCTTGATTGCGTATGCTACCCTCGTCAATTCTGGTGCCGAAGGTCCTCCCCCACACGAATTTAACTACCCCCCAAATGGCGGAATTCTTCCTGTGGCTCTTCGACGACCAAGGCTTAGCGCCTTTTCCATCAAGTTTTATCGCGCTATGCTGGCAGACACTTACCGCCACTTGGGCCTCCCAGTTCCGGGCGCTTGCAAAGATCTCTCGGACCTGTTGGCGCATTTTGAACACCGACGTCCAGTCTCTCGTTCCCTCATACCTCGGTGGGACCTCGCCTGGGTACTGACGGGGCTAAATTTGGATCGCTTCGAACCCCTGCCTTTGGCACGGTTCTCTGACTTGACCCAGAAAACATTTTTCTCCTGGCCCTCACCATGGCATCCCGCGTGAGCGAGCTTCATGCGCTCTGGGTACGCCCCGCGTGTTTGCAGTTCGAGCCGATGGCTCAGCACAGCTTCTCACCGACCCGTCCTTTGGGCCAAGAGCCAGCCTCCCTCAGCTGCGCCCCAGATGCTGACTGTAAGTCCGCTCAGAGGGACGGCCGACCCCATGGGTCGCGTCAACAGGACCCAGTCCGGGCACTGCAGAATTACCTGCGTCGCTCAAAGCCACGATTTCTAGGGCGTACCCGCCTCTTCCTACCACCTTCTCCAGGCAGGCCGGGTATCTCGGCCCAGACAGTTCGTACTGGCTGTGGTGGGTGACTCGTTGGCCTACCAAGACCTCTCCCCAGATGGGGATAGACGGTTGCAGATTTGGGCGCATGAAGTACGAGCAGTAGCCCCCAGCGCGGCCCGGACCGCAACTGCTCGGTTAAAGACATTGGGACGGCGGTAGGTGGGCGTGCAGACTCCACCTTCGCCCGCTTCTACCTATGCGACCTATCCGGCCAGCGTGACTCCCTGGCCATGGTGGGCGACACCTCCGTGGCCCAGCACTCCCTCCGCGCGCCACAGGCGCCTATGGCACTTCTTAACTGAAATCGTCGGGAGTGCTCCTTGTGGGCTGGCGGAGGGTGTTCGGTACAGGGGGTTGGTGTGTCGGCACCCTCCTCCTCTTTGCTATTCTTCCATATAGTAATGCCATCGGTAATATATTTTGAAGAAAAAAAAAGAATTTTTTTTCTAAAATGTATTTTTTTGAAAAATACTTACCGATGGCATTACTCGGATGGCCCTCCCACCTGCCCCCCTTGCCTCCTTGGCTAAGTATTATTGGCTAAGTGTGAAACTGGGGAGCTTTCGCTCCACGCATGCCGCGATAGGGTAGTAAGGGGAGGCCACCCGGGCTCCTATACATGGACCCCCGGTGTCTCCTCCCCAGTTGTGCAGGGGACACAACTTTGGGCTGAAATCGTTAGGCTATAGAGTGTATTCCATATAGTAATGCCATCGGTAAGTATTTTTCCAAAAAATACATTTTAGAAAAAAAAATCATTTTCCAAACTTCTATCAGTAAACCTCGCGCGAACTGCATTTCGAGTGGAATTTTTGTCAGGTATTTTTTCAGTCATTCTTTTGTATGAAATTGGTAATATAGGCCGAACACAATGTGTGCATACAGTTATTTTGTTGCGTAACCCCCTACATTTTTATTTATCCAGCTTTTTGCTTCTTTGCTGTTTCGAATATGGTCAGTACGTGATGGGGCCTTTGCTTCAGTTGAAATTTCCTGTCGTGATATTACCTATCTTATCCAATTATTCATTTAGGTTTTGCATAACACTGGTGCCACCAGTATAACAGAACACCTACATATAGTTCTTTTTGTTGTGTAGCCCCCTACATTATTTATTGGCATATTTTTGTTTAGAGGTTTGACTGAATGAAGATTAGGATGTGTCTGTACCAAGAAATGTGATTGGCCAAAGATTTATTTGGGGGATAATGCTTTGTCATCTTATCATTTAATAAGGTACTCACTTATCACATTACCTTGGTACTTATATGTGACAAGGGGGCTCCCGCTGCATTGAAAACGGACAACCAGGGACAAAAAATCAAGTAGAGCCAGGCCGATGAGAAAAAGTGTAAGGAGACTGAAAGAAGACAAGACACAATTACCAGTATACATTTATGTAAATCTATCTTTCTCACGGCAATGTAGTTGATATACCAGCTGCCTGACAACAGCAGTGTGTGTAAAAGTGAGTTTATTTCATGTACTTTCCATTTCAAGCTTTTGATAAAATTGAGTCATCAGGTATGTCAAATTTGCTGCTTCAAGCTGTGAGGTCCAGAGTACCCTGAACTGCCAACACGCATCAACTTTGCGGGCTGTATGTGCTGTGGGTGGTAGGAGTATGGGATTGGAGTTGGGCGTTTTCAAATGTCAAATAAGCAATCCAGACCAAAAAGGTGACTGCCAAGCGTGTGAAATGCAAAGAAGTACCCAACGGAGAAAGAAACACGCTTAGAAAAAACGGTACAACACAATTTATTAATATTTCGGGTAAATACCCTTTGTCAAAATAGACAAACAAACAGAGACATTAGCCGCTACTTATCTTCATATGCAGAAGGAATGTGGCAACTGTTGTCATTAAAGTTGCCACATTCCTTCTGCATATGAAGATAAGTAGCGGCTAATGTCTCTGTTTGTTTGTCTATTTTGACAAAGGGTATTTACCCGAAATATTAATAAATTGTGTTGTACCGTTTTTTCTAAGCGTGTTTCTTTCTCCGTTGGGTACTTCTTTGTTTTCAAATGTCACTTCACAAATAATGCTTCTTTTTTCAGCACCGAGTACCAAAGGAGTACCATGACCGCAGCCCACGAATCAATCTGACGTTTAGAGTTATACATCCGGAACAGACTTGAACTCCCATCTTCCATGTCTGTCTTGGAGATTTCACTGTCTGTGATATTGTCTTTTGTTGTACAGTGCATTTTCTTTTCTTTTAACCCTTCAGCAGTCGCTAACAGTTTTTGTCGTCTTTGATTCTTGCAGGAAACATTGCACCAAAGAGCACTACCAGGGACCAAAGGGCTCACCCTTTGGCTGTTGGTAGTGCTTTTTATCAGGGCGATTGCTGTCCACGAAGATGCCAAAGGGTTAATTTACTTTAGTTCTTTTTACACTTTTGTGTGCTTTATGTTCAGAGTAAAATCATGAGGCCAAAAAAAAAAATGCTGGCTTATGAGCAATGTCCACTGCGTTTTGTTTGAAACATTTCCTGTTCTACCACCAACAGCAGGAAATAGATCATAAATGTGGGGTACTACCTGTCCACAGGTACCAAGTGAATCAGTCACTACCTTTGTTATAATGTTCCATCTCAACCAGTTTGGAACTAGCTGTTGAAACGTTAAGCCTTTTGGCAGCATGTTTTGTCAAGGTGATTACTGCAGGAATCACTGACAAAGCATAACCGACAGCCAAACCCCATGTCCACAAAGTTGGAGTTGTCATTAAACGACTTTGTGCCTGGAGATAGATCGACCATGACAATTCAAGGGTAGTGCCAGATTAGCTAGGTGCCATGAGGCATCATGACTCCTGCTTTAGTGTTTGGAGCTAACTGAGCTAAACTGCAGCAAGACTGGTAAAATTAAGAACTAGCTCGCACAGTACTTTCCACAATGTCCTCATCAGGTAATTCAACAAAGCAGATTGGGCTCATGTTCAATTTCCTTTACTTTCCAGTAGTCAAGCACTAAAACAATACACCAAAAAGAAACATACAATACAACTAGCATCAACCTGTACATACTGGACTCATCGTAACTATCACCGAGAACCTCTCTCACCTCGCATTCATGCCAACCCATCTGCTAGTTGCCGTTTCAGTCGTGCCACCAATCACGCTCAATATTACACATGGTACAAATCATTCATATGTACATTTTACATTTCCAAACCATTCATGGAAGAAAAGGTGATCTTTATAAGTTTACGCTAGCAACTCGTTTGTTTTTTTTTTCATTTGGTCCTGATTGAAAACTGTACACGTACTGAAAAAATTCAGACCAAGCATTGTAGGGGGAGAGCAACCAAGGACACAAGGAGGCTGGCAATAAATGAGTGGGATGGGGAATAGACGTTTGTGATAATTTAGGCACTCAATAAATCCATGTTCCAGTCGATATGACCGTAAATACTAGCCCAGTACGCAGAAGGTCGTTCGGCGGACATTGGCAGCAGTTGCATGGGCTGACTGCATTCCAGGTCAACCCGATGGCCTTTTGCTTACAGAGGGTGGATTCACCTTGAGAATAAATAATTACAGCAACTGAAGTATGTCCTAAATAAGCATAAGAAAATCCAAACACGCACACATGAAAAATAATCATGGAACTTTTGACTTAGCAAATAAGCATCGTCTGCTTCCTATGCTATCAGTATCACGGAATTCAGGACATATACAAATGTACACAAAATACATCTTGCAGAACAAAAAATAGTGGTGGAAGCAATTTATTTGCAGATATCACGCACATAAATTGCTTTCCAATCATTCAAAGATCACTCAACACAATAAATCACACCTCCAAATATTCAGGCACACGTTTAACATAAATGTGCTGGTCTCTGACTTTGTACCTTATGCCTTCAGGTCCAAAATCACAGGTCAGCACTTTAGTGAACTGAAAATGTTGAAAAACCGTAACCATAACACAGCATTTCCCTTTTCACTAAGAGCATCAAACAAACAGGACTGATATTTAATCGGCAAACACTGCAGTGTGGCAAACACCCCCTGTCAACTACAGTGGCTTACACGGATCATATCAACTGATTGTGCCCAACACTTGAGAGGTGATCAAATGGCAGTAAGTATGTGTGTGACTAAACCTTTGGGTGTCGGTGGCACTTTTTGTTGCCATGATTTCTGCGACAAAAAGCACTACCGAACACCAAGGGGCTCAAACTGGCGAGTAAAGCTAGAGCTGCATAAGGGTAGATCATGATAGTTCATGGGCAGTGCCTGAATAGCACCATGCCCCAAGCAGTGCCCTTCAACTATTATGGTCCACGCTGCTTTCTGTGCATTAGAGACACCTCAACAAATTTGGGAAATGAGATGCTGACAAAGAAAGCCTCGAGTGACAGGTAGACGACTATTCAACAAACTGAAAATGAGATGTTACAAAATGATAATTGAAAATCTTTTACCCTTTGTTTCTGTATGTTTTAGGGGAATAAATCTAAATGATGTGGCCATACCATGGGTAACTGTTGTTTCATCCTTTGGGTTAGTTGCCAGTTAGATATTTATATGCACTGATGAAAGTGACCCAACAGAATTTGAATACATACTTGTTCCTACAAAACAAACAGAACTGGTGTATGTATTTGTACCGACTAAATTGTTCATCAACGCGTGGACTGCAAAAATCTGCAGTATCACTAAATATGAACACTTTGCGAGTCAGGAGCAGTTTTCGTCATGACAATTCCTACAAGAATCACTGTGACAAAAACTGCTACCAACATGCAAAGGGTTAACAAATTACAGTGACTGACTAACAAATCTCATCACTTCATTCATTTTCTGTTAGAAAAGGTTACGTCCTTCAATGAAGGATTTAACCCTTTGTGTGTTGGAAGCGGTTTTGGTCACGATTCCTGTAGGAATCACTACAACAAAAACCCCTCACATAAAAAGGGTTAACCTGTCTTGGTGGAATGGAAAAGTACAACCATAATCCAACTTGTGGGTCAGCAATGTCAACTTCAGACCAGTCACAAAATACATGCCTGTCACACACAGTACAGTTAGAAGTACAACGTAACACATTCTTTTACTCTCTCACTAAATACAAAGCTAGCTTACTGATACATGTAGTTACACATAGTGTACATGTACATATGTGCAAGACAGATATTGAGTTGCAGCCCCCAAAATATGCTACATCACACTAACATAACCCCCATTAAGGCACATCATCGTCCCTTACCACAAGACAAAAACTAAAGATTGACACAGCCGAAAAACCCCACCATCACTGCGCATGCAATGTTTTGTGCACCCGTGTTTGTGCTGAAAAGGACCAAAATCCCCAAATTTTGAAGTTGCCCTCTGAAGGACTGTATTACAATTCTAAGAGACAGATTGAGCATGATAGTTCAAGGGTGGTGCCAGAATAGCTTGGCACCTATGTGCGCCAAGCTATTCTGGCACCACCCTTGAACTATCATGCTCAATCTTGTCTTGCTGTGGTGTGTCGGGGCTGAATGAGTTAAAGTACAAAGTCGAGTTTGACTTGCCAAACCATATTATGCACTTTCCTCCCAGGTGCTTCTAAAATACTCCACGTTACTTGCATTACTATTTGCTTATCTGTTATAATATCAGAGCAGTTAGTGGCATCTACATGCCTTTAAGATAGAAAGCATTTTCGGAATGAACTTGGAGACCTTGGTAACAAGTAATGAAGTGTCAACCATATCTGTGCTCAACTTGTGGTTTTTGCACTCAACATACTTATCAACAAATCTCACATGACATGATAAATGACGATCAGGTCCTAATGTGTCTAAAACTGAATGAGCAGGTACCTGTGGAACATGGCCAAAGCATGTCCACTGTTGACTACAAACAAATATCATGAGGTACACCACAACAAATATCTTTGTGGTGTAACTGTGACAATATCTTTATTGTGTACGCTGAAACGGTTATCCTCAGGAAAGCCTGATCACTGATGAAGAGATTTAAAAAAAAAAAAAAAAACAAGTTTGCAGCACACATGGCAGTTGATTTGCTATAGTTGATGTATCTTTATTTTTCTAAATGATTGAGCCACCATGTCAAAATTTAATCTCGACCTTTTGGCTGTTGGTGCTGCTTTTTGTTGAGGTGATTCTGCGACTGACAGTAGTCGGTTATGAGGATCTGTGCCTCATATAAATATAGGATGTTTTCAGCATGGGCTCGCAATGACCTAGTTTTCTTGCAGATTGATTTTTGCATGACAAACTAGCTAAGCTTCGCCGAAAACATGCATTAGCCTCTGTGGAGCTGGAAGGTTCGAAATTAAAGACCAGCAAACAAACGAACCTTAGCAGCTTGATTACTGCACTCACTGTGCCATGTACATAATGAGCAGCAGATTGTTTTGTTCAACCATGCTGAAGCGCTTGGCTGTCAGTAGCGATTTTGGTAGAGGTCCTTCCTCCTGTTGGAAGCACCTTGACAAAAAGCACTACACACAGCCAAAGGTTTAATCACAGCACTTTACAAAGTATCGGGCCTTTCAATAATATCGCAACATTCCCTGTTCATTACACCTGACTAGCCAACTGTCTTTAATACCACATTTGCAACACAAAATAAAACCAAAATTTCACCAACATTCTTTGCATAAAATAATAATTACCAACAGAAATCAGAATGCATAAACATGATTGCCACATTTAAACTGTTGAACAAGCTCCTGGGGACACTGTGATTCATGCAAGAACCCAACGCCTAGACAGAAACTAAGCAGGTTCAAACTAATCTCAATAATTTGGTGACAATGTTATACAAAGATTTCTTAAACTGTATCAGCCAATAATGGCAGACAGAGCGACCATGATAGCACAAGGCTAATGCCGAGTGAAATGGGTCTCCCCCTAACCAGCCAGGATTACCGGTGCACTGTTTTTTTGAACCATATGGCTCTACAAGCTGCACAATCATTACAAAAGCAGAGACCAGCACACAAATTGAAGAGTGTCAGCATCATGCTGCGGAAAAGCCATGCAGAGGAACACCAGGTGAGAAGGAAATCTACCATGCCAAGTGAAGGGTGCTTCGTTCCAGGCCAGTGTTCCTCTACCAAGGTCTGACGATCATGAGACTGGTTGCTGTGAAGTTTCAGTTAACCCCTTCACTGCCAGCGGATGCAGATTGTGAGTCTGAAATCTTTTTGAATTCAATGCCCCAAAAAACCTTATCCACCCGAGGAACAAAGATAGAAAGTGGTGTTAGCAAACAGCATACATCCTCAACAGCGGGGGCTCATGAGATCTGTCTCTTTGCAAACTGAATTGTGTTCAGCAGTGAGGGGGTTAATCAAGCACTAATCTCAAGTCAATGGTGTTGATGAATGCATTACCTGTGACTTATGCTTAGCAACAGAGGCAGATGATGGGAAAACAAAAACAATGATGAGGCTTGCCTGGAACTTACTCTATAATACTCAGCAAACCAACCAATCACTTGGACACAAAGACCTCTTTACTTATGCAAATAGCATCTCACTTTTCAATCTAAACAGCTCACACCCCTACTCTGTTTTCCAGAGCAGGGTCAATAGAAAATGATTGGTTGTAGTCTATGAAGTTGAACCATATGGCCATAAGGACATAGGATCCCAAGTCACAGACCAGCACATATTTCTTTATATGTCTACATAACAGCTGCTGTCTGCCACAGCAGCTCAATCACAGTCATACACTGAATCAATGGATAAAGTCATAACGTACATACTGTCAGCACACAGACACACTCGCTCCCACAAGCAGACTGTTCAAGAGACCATGCTAGGCCTGAGAGAAGCGTGTGACCATGAGCTGTGTGCACGCACACTGGGCTAGTCACAGTTTCCCTCAAAAATAAGATAGAGTTTCCTTTACTCATCCCTTTCCAAATAAAAGTCGTCCATAAATAAATCTTATCTTTTCCATTAACTCTTTCGAGACATGCCGCAACCAGATTCGCGGCATAAAGCCGCGAATCTGGATGCAACACGTCTCGAAAGTGTTAACCCACTGCGTGTCAGTAGTGGTTTTTGTGGTGATGATTCCTGTAGATATCATCACAACAAAAACCACTGACATGCAAAGGGTTAAAAAGAAGATTCATTTTACTCCCTCCTTCTGACCCCCCCACCCCCCCGTCCTCCTTGTGCATGCAGCCCCAGGTACTGTGAACAACCTGCATGTACAAGGGCGCTAAAGGAAAGGGAAAGATAAAGTAAACAGTATCGTTTCTAGCACTGTACATGGGCGAATGGGGATTAAGCGTCCCTGGTTCGCATGAAGGCCCTTCTGTACAAAATGAGCTGCCAGGAGTCGCAGCTGACACGGGTATCAAACGGGACCATTTTGTACACTTGTTTCTGCCACCACGGATGCTGCTGCATCGTAACGCTCCATTGCCTCTTTAGCCTGGGCCCTGCACGTATAAAAGTTCACATCAACATAACAAGAATGGCAAAACTCTTATGGGTCAGTTGCATGTGCACAATTTATCTAACCTATGATCTTGACCTTTCTGACAGGTCACTTGTATGAGCATACGCCAGTTGGTGTCTCACTAAAGAGGAGTTCAGTAGAGCATTGTGTACTTGTCTGTTTGTTAATTTTAACCGTTTGGGTGTTGGTAGCAGTTTTAGTCGCGATGATTCTTAAAACTGCTGCTGATACCCAAAAAGCATAGGGGGCTGACGATGGTACTTTGACTAAATGCAAATCCACAGCGCCACCGCATGCATGCCACCTTATCACTAGCTCAATTCAGAATACAAGTGAGAAAACGAACGACACGGCACGTGGTGATGGACTGTGATTACAGAGCAGTTTTCAACCCTCAAAGCAACCATCCACCTCAAACTGAACAAAGTCGGTAGATATTTTGCCACAAATCTATACCAACCTTGTCTGCCGATCAAAACTGATAGTTTAGTATCAAGGCTTTTTGCACAGTCATGCATTATTTTAGCAGACGTCTATTTGTTAGGTTTTAGATGTGGCTGGAAATATTGCGTCATGCTCATTTTTCATTGGTTTATGTGAATTAGCATATCCAATGAAATTAAAAAAAGAGTTCATCTACTGTCGACAATCATTTCCCCCAGCCCGAAAAGCTCTACTTTAATGGAGTCAGGTTCAAACACTGCTCAGTTGTCAATATCATCTTGAGTAATTTGCTTCGACTTTAGAGTAAACATGTCAGAAAACAATGGAAGCAAAGCAGTGCAGAGTGGCCTGTTTCGTGGCACTTGACTAAAGGGTTTAACATTGAACTCTAGATGATGAGAAAGAGGTCAGGGATACTTCCAGCCACAGCTAGAATTTTGCACGGTCATTTGTTTCCTCCCATATATTCTGAACTGAGCTAGTGATAAGGTGGCGTGCATGCGGTGGCGCAGCGGATTTGCATTTAGTCAAAGCACAATCATCAGGCCCCTATGCCAAAAGGTTAACACTTTGCTTGTCGGTAGCACTTTTGTTACGATTCCTGTAGAGACTGCCAAAGGATTAAAACATGTTTTAACCTGAAAATGAAATAGATCGTGTTGCAAACTACTTTTTAAAAGCATTTTTCCTCATTTGTTGGTTTTTGTTTCTTAGTTGTTTAATGTCAATATAATGAGCAAGTGTTGAGTGTCTTGCAATAATTACATCGTTGGTCATAGTGCCTGCAAAATCCTATGTTTTGATATGAACATTTTTTACAAATTTGTCGACATCTCCTGACCTTTCAGCTTTTAAGAGCGGTCAACCAAATTGGTATGCATATGAAGGTCTTGTCATCAACTACCTTCGTGCAATATTTGATTACAAAATTCGCAAAAGTGTGTGTTAAATGAGAATTCTATCACATTACCAGCATTTTTCAGAAATTTGCTGACCTCGTGACCCTTGACTTTTCAGAGGGGTCACCAAAACTGGTATACATCTCTTACGTATGTGCCAAAGTTGGGCCAAAAAAAGGTTAAAGACATTTGAGAAAACAATTTTTGCCAAAATACAGCAAATAAAAAGCCCCCCCCCCCCCCCCCCCCACCCCACCAAAAAAAAAAAAAAAAAAAAACTTTGTGACCTTGAACTTTGAGAGAGGTCATTCAAATTGCTATCCTGACAAAGGTATTGCAACAAACTATACTTGGGTCATGTATGAAACGTGTGACTTGAACAGTCTCTGAAAAGCCAAGTTAAAGCTGACTAGTGACAATGGACAAACAGTAAAAATGGCTCTTGCTATCGCGTCATCCAAAAAGGTATTGCCAAAAAGGTCTTGGAGCCGATGTTGGCCACAGTTGGTAAGGGCCAAGTGTGACCAACGGAGGCCTGACAACCCTTTGCTCTCTGGGTCCTTTACTCAGGAAGCACTATTTGTTAAGCCCTCCATTTACAAAAGTGCACGTGTTCTACCTGGCCGCCTCTACATCCATGGAGTGTGTGGTGTCCGGCTCCTCAGCCGCGTTACAGTTGGCTTGCACCTGGTCTCCTGATCCCACCGTCACCACCTCTGGCCCCGCCCCTGGGGACGCAGCCTTTCGCAACAACCCACTAGCCTTCAGAAAACTGGGGGGTAAAAACAATCACTCGATCAGCTTACAGTTTACAAGTATTTGACAGAAATGTAGATGTTACAGCTTTCAGTCATAATTTGTTTAGAAATAGTACCTACATGCAGCCTGCAGCAAGAGCATTTCAACCTATGTGTAATGTGACTGTCTCATTTAGCATTTTCCTCAACTCTCGCAGCATCTAAAAATGAACCATTGACACCATCCCTTATTCACTGCCACATAACTTGGCCTGCTTAACCCCTTCCCTCTCACTGGACACATTTTATTTCTGAAATCTTGTTCATAAAACAACCGAAAGCCACAATTGTCCCAGAAACATGGATACAAAATGGTCTCGGCAAGAGGTTTAGATCCTCGAGCTCCTGCAAGTCTCTGGGGCTTGAGAGGATCTGTCTCTTGCATTTGGATGGTGTTCATTTTTTCTTAACCCTTTGCCTGTCAGTAGTGGCTTTGTCATGATGATTTCTACAGGAATCTTCACGACAGAAACCGCTACCAACAAGCAAAGGGTTAAAAACACAAATGATGCAAACAAGCGTAAACTCCCATCAGAGTAGGGCACACGCTACCACAAAGTCAAGGCCGCAATACATGTGCAGTGGGTCAATAATGTTGCAGACACTTATCGCACCCCAATACAAACCTCTGATATCTTTCTGTGGCAATAGGCAAGTCATGATCTACCTCTCAGCCAGTCACTAGTGCTCTTGCAGCCTAATGGCAGGTCATGCGGTATAAACACTTGGTTAGTTACTTATTTGGGTTTAACGCCAAGCAGGCAACTAAGGCCATCTCATGGCAGAATGGGTAAAAATCTGGCCAGCCAGACTAAAAGAAAGGTCTTAATACAAGATGTAAAATCTTAAAAATATTTCATGCTAAAATGTTACACAGGTCTTTAAAGGAAAAGTCTACAGACTCGCAAAAAGGTCAAAATAATAGAATTGTCATAGTCTATGAATGCTCAAATCTTATTAAAAATATTTCACTCTCTCAGAAAACTGAAGATTTTGTCCGGTGATACATCCCAGAACAAAACCTTCAAGGAGTCTGCTGTGAAGTGTTTATACCTTGTGTCAATTAGGTCGGCACAAGACAACAAAAAGTGTTTACACAAGACAACAAAAAGTGTTTAACAGAATACTGCTCGTCGCAGGCATAACACCATGGACGCTCATCCTGTTTTAGTAAATAAGAGTGCGTAACATACGTGTGCCCGATATGGAGCCGAGCAAGGACAGTCTCCTCACGGCGGCTACCGCAGCGATAAGGTAGACTGTCGGACACCTTAGGAAGAGCTTCATGCAGCTTGTTAGCTTCCTCTTTGTCCCACTCGGACTGCCACTGACGAGCTATGTACGCACTAATCACAGGTTTAAAATCACTATGAACAGTCTATGTGTCAGGGACAGGGTCATTGCGGGCATCGTTGGCAGCAGAATCTGCGATCCTGTTGCCTTCGATGCCCACATGCCCTGGGACCCAAATAAAAATGGTGTCATAATATTCCTTCATCAAGTCTGCTTAGAGCTCTCTGATCTGCACCAGCAGTGGGTGGTCTGATCCTGCACCCTGAAAGGGCAGAAAGAGAGTCAGAATCAGGAAGTTCCTTTCCCTAGACCGATAAGCATGCTCAAGTGCCAGCAGAACTGCCTGCAGTTCTGCACTAAATACAGATGAGTGGTCTGGGAGGCGGTGCTTAAATGGGCGACGAGAGGACACTGCGGCCGCAGCCACTCTCCCATCCTGATCCTCAGACTTTGACCCATCCGTATAAATACGACATAGCCAGGAAAACTTGAAAGGAGTTCATTCACATCACATGTGTTGCACAGTGTGCCAAGAGAATGATACTATGTCTAACAAAATGTTGCGCACAATGTGTCGGCGTGTGCCGCGCCAGTAATGAAATCTGTTGTTTATATTAGGGTGTTGCTGACTGTGGTCCAAGGAGTTACTTACCAGGGTAACAGCATCACATGAAATATGATGACCTTCATGGACTACGAGAAAATATCTTGACAACTAGTTTGTGCAAATAACAGGACAGCGTGTGGTAACAGTACATGACAGCATATCACTGGCAAGCAACAAGCTACAAACTGAAAGCAGTATAACATTCCCCATACAACGCTGTAACAGACATGAATGATACACCACTACTTGGAGACATTTCCCAAAACACCCTATAATAGGTGTACAATTTATAACACCCTCAAACACAGCACATTCATTTTTAACCCTTTGGCTGTTGGCAGCACTGCTGACAGCAAAAGGACTAAGCACACCAAAGGGGGAGATGGATCAATCATGACATTTCAAGGATAGTGCCAGATAAGCCTGGTGCATGAACTGCTCTTGAACTATTGTGTTTGATCCAGCTCTTTACGCTGTCGTTATTGGTATCTCCCTAAAAGTTGGACAAACCATTATTAGAGGGTGAAAGAGCTAACCACTTCTTCCACATTTCACATACATGGTCCTTTCATCATTACACACCTTTTCTGCGCATACCAACCAGCATACCAAACCATAATTTGCGTCACCTACTGTCCCTCTGTGCATGTGTGACTGTTACAAATCATGTACATCCATCAAGTTCCTAGACATGCCCATCACCATGTATTCCAGGATTTAGCATTCATGTAGCTCCAATCTGAGTGCCAGAATGTCAGAGAAAATAGACATCACTGTAATTATGGTCAGCAGGAAGACTGTTTCCTTCACGGCCATCCCCAATCTATTTGTTCGGTTGTTGCTTACAAGTTTTGCCTACAGTCTTTGATTTCATTTCCAACTATGCATGCACAGTGCGTCATTTCACTCTTCTAAGTCACAACATAAAACAGATACAGTTCTCAAAATGGAGTTAATTGAGTAGTTTAACATTTATGAGATGACCCCTAACGACCAAAATGCTCAAAATAGTGTGTATTTTCCAAATTTCCCCAACATTTCAATGGGACCATGCATTCAGATTGGGTCTGCATGGACACAAATCCTGGAATGTACTGCATGGACTTGGAACACAATACAGAATTGCTGATGTCAAAGCTGTAGCACTGTGTGATAGGGAGGCCCTGCCAGGATTAACACAAGAAAAACCGAAGCTAGCAGAACGCTTGTGCAGGCCCTGTAAAGTCAACACAACCACCAAACAGGAATCATATGACAACAGAGAATTAACATGTTAAAACTTAAACCATGAATGATACCGGTAAGCCCCTGACTCAAGTTAATGGAACTCTCCTACCACAAAAGGAGAAGAGCAAAAATGTCTGTTATTTTATTACATTCAAAATTCATAGCTCTTGTTTGTTTTGCAGCATTATTGTCAATATAAGAGATATTGCGAAGTAATAGCCCCTTACTGCCTGGAGCATGTCCCTAAAGAGCATCGACTATATTTGTTACACACTCGCAGCCCGAGCCACAAATCAACACCACTCATGGTTTAACTGATATGCTATGAGTAAAATAACATCAATTAACTCATTCTACCCCAACACCAAAATCCTTAAATTTTGCCCCTGTCCTCTCAAGACTGCATTGCAGTGCAGGACACAGATCGACCATGATAGTTCAAGGGTGATGCCAGAATAGCTTGGCGCCCGTAGGCATCACCCTTATCCTGCTGTGGTGTGTCTGGGGTTGAATGAGTTAAACCATTAGAAACAGCAGGATACTTCAAACACAAAATTGAGGAAAATGGTAGCTCATTAGCTGAGAACATTTAGCCATTATTACACAGGTGAAAGGTGACAGTTGTGAAAAGACAAAGGCAGGCGCGGGACCAGGGGACCTGTAATCCAACCCCCCCCCCCCCCCCCACCTTCCTATTTTTATTTTTGTTATTTATTTTTTTTTTTTTAATAAAATATTTTCAGAATATCTTTTGTAGTTATTCCTGCAAACTACACATCATTTCCATTTTTTGCTGACACAGCAGTTTGTCTTTCTGATGTCTGCTATGTATAGCAATGTGATGGCATCAATCTACAGGATTCCTTGCAGTGTACAATCTTCACCCTTGGGCTTTTGGTCATCATAACTCCTGTATGAATCACCACAACAAAAAGTACTACCAAAAGCCACAGGGTACAGATTCCAAGCCTGATATGTGTCTTCTAGCCAGCAGGATATGGCTTCCTAGATTTCTTTCTTCCACATGCTACCTAAAGTTTGACCCCATGTTACAAGCTGATGAAAAGTAGCCACTATGTGGCCCACAACTACATGTACAACTAATTCTGGAGACAAAATAGTTACCTACCAAAGCACCTGCACCAGTGAACACGAACGCTAAAGTCAAGAGCAGACCTGCTGAAACCAGGCAAACAGTGCTGTGAGAGGACAACACAGCTCCTACACATCTAGACTTGCACCAGTACAACAGGCTTACATTATAGTGCTAAGTATAGAAACTGGTGACCCCAAAGCTTCAGGTTATACCTGATAAGACTGAAGTGTGCAAATGGAATAGGTCAAGGACAGTGCCTGATTAGCCTGAGGGTATGCAGACCCACACAAAAATGTATTTTTCTCTAAAATGTATTTTTTCGAAAAATACTTGCCGATGGCATTACTGATAGGAAGATATACTTAGCTTATCAATTTCAGCCTCCAAAATTGTTGTGTGTTGCTACACAACCAGGGATGTAACTCTAGCAAGCAGTTACCTAGTCCCCTGAGTGGTCTCCCTATCCTTTGAGTAGCCTCCCTTCCTAATCTCGCAAGAGTCCGTTAGTGCCAGTTCTATGTTAGCGTCCTGGCGGCAAGCGGGGAAGAAAGTTTGAGTAATGCCATCGGTAAGTATTTTTCGAAAAAATACATTTTAGAGAAAAATACATTTATTTCTTCAAAAATGTTACCGATGGCATTACTGATAGGAAGAATTGTGAAGAGGAGGAGGGTGCCGCCGAAAGCTCGACCCCTGTGTAACTGCTTAGCTAGGCCCTCTGTAGGTGCACACTCCTGACAATTTCACCTACAGGGCATCCAGCGCTGGGAGGATTTGTTGCGCCGCAGCAATGTCCTCCACTAGGGCCAGGTTTAGTCGCTGGCATGAGAGGTCTCTAAAGTAGAAGCGGGCGAAGGTAGATTCGGCCCGCCAGCCCACAGCCGCCACAATGTCCCTCACGGCGCAGTTGCGGTCGAGTGCGACGCTCATGGAGACAGTCCGGACCTCGTGCACCCGAATCCGCAGCCTCTGCGATCTGTCAAGAGGACTTCATATGCGGATCATATGACTCCGCGCAGCCAAGCGGAGATCATCTGGGCAGATATGTCGTTCCTGCCCGCAGCCAAGGACAGGAAGACGTGGGAACGTCCCCGCTGTAGGGGCTTTGACAGGCGGAGGTAGATTTTTAACGCCCTGACTGGACTCTGCTGTCGCACTTCCCGGGACTGGTCACGGCCCCGCAGTGGACAAAGAGTGATCGTTTGAGGGGTGGCTGAGGGGAGCCTGTTTTTGGCCAAAACGGAAGGTCTAGTGAGGAGTTGAACCGAGCCGTCAGCCCAGAGCTGCAGACAGGACGGGTGAACTGAGAGAGCGTGGAGCTCACTCACTCGAGAGGCTGTGGCGAGAGCCAGCAGGAAGCACGTCTTCCTCGTCAAATAGGAGAACCGCGCCAAGGGCAGAGGTTCAAAACGATCAGCGTTGAGCCAGGTTAACTCTTTCCAATCAAAACGCTTCCGGTTTAGCGTTAGTCCAAACAAACCCTTAGCCATCAAAATGCTTACGTTATAGCGTTATGCTCGTGCCTTCTATAGACTAGTCGCTAGTATTCTAGGGTTGCATTGTTTAAAAAAAAAAAAAAAAAAAATCGCATGAAGCAGAGCTCTTGGTCTAAGGGAAGCAACCACTTAATGTTTCAAGAACCATTTCTAAAATATCTAAAAGTGAATGCCCTTATCGGAACAAGGCCAAAGTAGCCGACAACGTGACTTGGATCATCTGACGATGAGCTTGTTCGATCCTCTTGAGCGCGGTTTCAACAGTGATTTTTAGCTCGTAAAATTGTGATTCAAGAAGGGACAGATCTCTTGTGTGATTTCTTTGCTTGTAGAAAACAAATTTCTGCCATGTTGGTGAGTAAATCTGGGTTTTTTTGTTGCATGTGCTTACACTGTTGCTACCAAAACCGCGTTTCTCATTTTTTGCTCCGCCATGTTTGATGTGTTGCATAATAATCAAATTGGTTCAACTTTCCACTAAAGTGATGCACAAACATGCGCAGTTTTGCAAAGTACTTTTAATGCTCTTTCCAATGATACTCAATTTATCTACGGTTAGCTTGGGAGGCTGTGAAAAATAATTCAATCTACCCCAAAAATGTACGTCACCAGGGAACACACATCCTTTTCCTGCTATGTCTGCAGGGAACTGACTCGCTGAGAATGTTACGATGGGAAAGAGTTAACACCCATACGAGGTCCCATCATGGTAGCAGTGAGCGGGTCACTGGCCGCTGGAGGTCGAAGTGAGCCATGAGGTCGGCGAGGTCCTTGCAAGCCCCTGAATCTGGCCGGCCCAAATGGCGGTAAGTGTCAGCCACCATAGACAGATATCCCCTAATGATGATAGACGCCAGGTTCTGATCCTCGAAGAGCCACAGGAAAAACTCGGTGAGCTGGGGCATAGTCAAAGCTGTGGGGGAGAGGTGTCGAGCCCTGCACCACGACTACAAGACCCATCATTTGCCCTCGTAGACTTTCAGGGTTGAAGGTCTGCGTGCTGTAGCGATAGCCGCCACTGCTGCATCCGAGAAACCTTGAGCGGTGAGGACACGCCGCACAATCTCCAGGCGTGTAATAGGAGACTCTCCGGGTAAGGGTGAAAGAGATCTTGCCATAGCTGCTTCAGTATTGTGCGCTGTGTGCGAAGCCACAGAGGGGGATCCGTGGCGAAACTCATGAGATCTGTGGTCCAGCTCTTGGCCCAATTGAATGGAGCTACCAGGAACAGAACACGTGTTGCAGCCCCTGAGCTTCAGGAGAATCTTGGGTACCAGCACGGTGGGAGGGTATGCGTATGCTAGGAAATGGGAATGGAGAGAGCGTCTACAGCCCACACGAAGGGGTCCGGAACGGGTGAGATGAAGAGGGGCAGATGTGTGTTCCACTTCGTCGCGAACAGGTCGATCATGGGCATCTCCCAGTGCGCACAAATCAGCCGAAAGAGGTCGGGGCGAAGAGCCCACTCTGTATGGAGGAGCTGGCCCTGACGGGACAGAGAATCCGCTAGCACATTCAGCTGTCCCGGGATGTGATGCGCCCGCAGGGAGATGCCCCGGATCCCGGCACCACACTAGTAGCTGGAACAGAAGGATGCACAGCGAGGGAGAACGCATCCTGCCCCGTTTTTGAATATACGCCACAACTGTCGTGTTGTCGGAGAGGACCAAGACCTCCTGGTGCATCACGCGCGCCTTCCAGGCAATGAGGGTGAGCCAAACTGCCTTCAACTCCAACTCCAACCAGTTGATGTGCTTGCCCACTAGATCTGGCAGCCAAAGGCCTGCTGTCTCGCTGAGGTCCGGGAGCAGGTGCGCCCCCCAACCGGAGAGGCTTGCAGCCGTGCAGATCGACAAGTAGGGCAGCAGGGAGGCTAGGGGAACTCCCAACACTAACCAAGAGGGGTCCGTCCACCAGAGGAGATGGGGCTGAACCAGTGGAGTCACAGGCACGCGGGCTTCCAAATCCCCCGAAGACGGCCGCCAGAGAAGGAGGAGATGCAGTTCGGCCGCGAGTAGAGCTGGCCGAGCGGAAGCAAGTCCACCGCTGCACTCACGAGTCCTAACAACTGCAACCACATCCTCGCCGGAGCCTCCGTGGCTTGAAACACTTGCAGGGCCAAAGCTGCTAACTTCTCGATCCGGGCTTGGGGGAGTCACGCCAACCCGGTTGGCGGACAAGCAGGTCTCATCCTGATTCCGGAGGAGCAAGTCGTCGAGGTAGTTGGAGGTCGGACTGAGAGACGACCGCCGAGCGCGTGTGACCACCGCGTCCATGATCCTGGTGAAGACCCAGGGACTGAGGTTGAGACCGAAGGGCATGGCTCAGAACTGATAAACCACCCCACGGAAAGCGAAGCGAAGATAATGGCGAGCCAAAGGGTGCATGGGCACATGAAGGTATGCCAGATCTAGACCGACGGCGAAATCCATGGGCTGGACCGCGGCACGGAGGGCTCTGGCTGTTTTCATATGGAATGAAGTGGCAGCAATGAACTTGTTTAAAGCCGAGAGATCGATAACCGGGTCCAACAACAAAGAGACGACTGTAGAAGGCTGGAGAGTCGTGGCGCAGGACGACCTCCGTGGTGTACTTCTAAAGCAACGCGTCCACCTCTCCCTGCAACGCCTCTGCTTGGCACCCGAGTCCAAAGCGGGGAACGCCAAAGAGGCGGAGGACGTTGAAAAGTGAGTTGAAGACCCTCCGAGATGGTAGAGAGGATCCAAGGGTCTTCCGGCAACAGCGACTGCCAAGCATCGCTGTGCTGGGAGAGCCGCCCGCAGACCCGAGAGATGTCGGCGAGGACAGTTCCCGCACCCGGGCCGCCAGCCCCTACCAGGCCAGGCAGAGGCGAGGGCCGAGAGGGCGCGGGAACGTCCAAAATGGGAGGGGCAGGCGAGGCCAAGGGGCACTCTGGAAGCTGGGCGTGAGGTGGGTCTGAAGGACTGCAGGGCGCGACCCATGGCCTTGCGGGCCGCACGAAAGCGAGAGAAGGTCGGTTGAGATGTAGGCCAGATGTCCTTGTTGGTCTGCTTGACTGTCTGCCAGGAGGAGCCAAACAGCAAGGGACCGCCGATGGGAGCCTGGCGGAGCTGTGACTTGACCGTCGAAGGCAACCCCGAACAAGCATCTAGCACCGCATCCCGCCGGATCAAATCACAGTTGCTTGCGGCAGCCACCGCGTTGGTGGAGACGTGGTAAGACGCCCGATTTGCCACAACCGCCAGAGAATGAACCTTGCGTAGCAGAGTGGTAGACTGCGGATCCCAATTTGTCCTCGAGAGCTCTGACTGGGTCGCGACATCCAGGAAACCCGAGCAGGGCAGGGCGTTGCGGATCAGGCTAGCCATCTTGTCTAAGCCCTGAGGAACCCGGGAAAAGGCGGCTCTGCGACCACCCGCCTGAAAATCTGCGGCGGCGGCGTCCAGCGAAGGCAAGGGGCATGAAAACGCCTGTGAGTGACCCGCATACCAGCTCTGGTAAAACCGTATGTCGATTCCCTCTGGCCACCTGGCATCGGAAAAGAAGACAGGGTCCTTTGAGTTCCTGAGAGGCAACTGCGCCAAGAAGGCGTCCGTGAGATCGCTTAGGCGGTAGTGTAGCATCTACGGAAGCTGCAGCCTTTCTTTTAAGAGGAGGGGCGGGCAGACAAGCCTCCGGCGGAAGAAAACACAGAATGAGCCCCGTGGCCTCTTCTAGCGACCACCGTGTCTCAGTGCCCGGAGCAAAGCGGGAAGAAGACGCAGAACAGCTGTGCTGGGAGTCAGCGGACAGGGAACACAGGGACGCGGATGGGCGCTCCAAAACCCTGAAGGCGGAGGCTGAGAATAGGTACTCCAAACCTTCTTTGCATGACTATGCGTGACCTAAATTTCACCCATTTTCCATCACCGATGTTAACCAAAATATGCTGCATATATCAATAAAATGTATACTGGCTTGTAGTATGGTGTCTACTCTTTGTGTTTATGTGCTTATTTTTACATGTTTATGTACTTTATGTGCGTTTTACTGGCGTATCTATTGTTCATGACTAGCCTTGGCAGCACAGCATGCGCGCATTGTTCACAGCACACATCGGCTTTTCAATCGCCTCGCGCGTCGCGTCGAAGCAACACAGGCTAAAAATAGCTAGCCAGTTACGTAGAGTGGAGTTAGCCCTTCATTTTCGTATAATTTATTTTTGCATACGATCACGGGAACGTATTTAAATTTCAAGTTGAAAAGTTTAAACGTAATATTCTCACTCTTCTACAAAACAAACATGAGCGAAAAATATATGCCTAAAATTGTCGATCATTTTTCTATATTATTGTAAAGTTTCGTATCTATTCATTACTTCGACTCCGCACGCAAAGCAAAAGAGCGCACACGCTGCCTCTGTGTTCGAGCTAATGCGTGTTCAGAGAATGGCGTGCACAAACGAAGGCAAGGCTGTAGTTGTACCATGTGCTTCAGCGGACATATCGTCAGACTTCACCAATCTACCGACTTCAGATGAAAATATCGGTATGTAATATCATTTTTGGATTGATCTGTACATTGCTAGGTTTTAGATTTGCTCTTCAATTGTATTCAAAGCGTTTCTTTTGAGCGAGCAGCGGTGCTGTCTTGCGATGTAAACAAAGCGTGTTGGGTTATTGTCGGAAATACCGAATTTAATTTTCTCTTTTACAAACAAGTATGAATTAAACATTATTACTTGTACACAAGATGTTAAGGTACGTTTATATTTAAGTCATTTTTTTCTGGCGGTCGTAGACGTTGAGATAAAGTTATTTTTGTGAAGTCACGTGACCTGCTTGTTTTCCGTCTGCTACAGTGTGACGACATACTTTCCTTTTGAGATCAGCGTGTAGTTTTCTGTCCATGATTTCTATAGACAAGCAAATTTCACCCAAGTGTTAAAATTATAATCCAACAATTTAAATAGTTGAAATTGCTGGTGATCAGTGTTTCTGTTACTGTTATGCATGTAGTAAATCACTAAATGCTCATATATTATGGTCTAAACTCTGACTTATCATTTTTTGGTTTTTAAAAGATGATGACACATACAGGATTTTGACCAAATCGTTTATTAGAACGGGTACAAGGGGGTGCCGCCCTAAACCACCAGCTGGTCTGCGACTTACAAATCGGCTCCTCCTACAGCTGAATCGACTTCAGGAAGATGCGAAGACGGGTCAGCAGGTAAATCATGATTTTCCTTAATTTCAGTATTTTTCCATTATATTTGTATGCCAAACAAAACTTTACATTGATACTTGTGCGCCTACATCTGCATGCCTGTCACTTTGTGTACATATACATATATATTCATTCATTCATTTTTATTTTTGCAGATAGGTGACTGGTTTAGTCGTCTCTTCCCAGACCTGAGTTACCCACCAGAACGGGTGCGCTTGCTTGTGGCCAGAACTAAGAAAAAGTATTGTGAACTGCAGAAGGAAGGTGGAGATCTGCAGTCATTCTTGAACCTTGAGCATGACCTTGATGCTCAGCAGAGTGATTCCTTGTCAGCTGTAGGGTTCAAGAGGGGTCAGCTGCTTGCAGACATTAAGGAGATTCCGATAACTCTCCCCAAAAACTTCAAGCTGACAAATCAGATGGTAGTTGACCTTGAAAACTTAAGAACTAAAGAGCGCTTGTCCTCTACTTTTACGCAGGAGTGGGCGATCCTGCTGTCACGCAGTAACATTAGCACACATCTGATTGGAAAAACTCTGAAAACCTACAAAGAAGTGAGATCGTACAAACACCGTCATCCAGAAAAGCTTGAACCTTCAGCCTTCCTTACTCAGAACTTTGATCCACGTCCGCCAAGTACAGCATTCATGAGTAAGATCTCAAGAAAGCGCCCTCTTGGTCCTGCACTTCAGTCACAGCACCAAGAGCACCAATCTGCAAAGTTACAGTGCAAACAACAAGAAGAGATCCATATTCTTCAGGAAACTGTAGCTGACCTCAGTAGAGATAAGCGGGAACTGCAGAACAAAGCAGAAAACAGCACAACATTGCACAAGCAAATCAATGCTTTAAGGGAAAGAGCAACACGATTGCAGCAGCAGTATGAGGCTAGAAGGCGTGAAAGTAATCAACTCAGGCGACAACTGATCAGAGAACAGGTAAAAACAGCTGAAGCAAGAACATCCAGAGATGATGCTTTGAAAGAATTGCAGCGCACTAAGAAACAGTTGAACAGTGACATCCAAAGAGAAAGGAGAAGGAGTGAAGATCTACTTAAGGAAAACCAGCGACTTCATCAAGACATAGAGAACAATGTCCTTCTGGCAGAGACAAGAATCAGGCATGAAAATAACCGCTACACAGATTCCATCAGGAAGACTGTTCTTCAGCTCCAGGGTGAAGCAAATGTGCCAGCCAGCAAGTGTTCTGATGTGATCAGAATCGTGTCAGCCAACATCTATGACAAGAACTTCAAGAAAAATGATCTGCCATGTCTTCAGACTTGCTTGAATATTGCTGATGAAGGGCATGTACTCGCCAAGATTCAAGCCACAGAAGCCATACTGTCTACAAATAACTCTACTCTACAGCCAAGAGACGGCAGGAAGGTGGTTGGAGAGCAGATTACCCTTGACACAGGAGAAACGCTTAGCTTAGGATTCACTCCTGTTGCAACTGAAGATGCAGCCACTCTCCTTGATATTACAGTCAAGCAGCTGGAGGAGATGTGCTACCTGTACTGTGATTTCACTGAAGAAGATCGAGCCACAACGTTCAGGAATTTGTTGAGCAAACTCACCAGCATAATGACAGACAGGGCTGCAGTCATGAAAAAATTTGGCATCGAATTCCAGGAGTTCCTGAAAACGCAGGTTGGTCAGGACACAGTAGTGCATTTTTTACACTGCAATGCCCATTTTTTGCTTGGAGTGAGCAGAGCTGTAGAAGGTGCACTGAAAGAGGTGGAATGGAAAACTTGTGAGGAACTGGACATAAAACTAGGGCGGGACAATGAGAGCAAATTCTCCCACTTCAAGTCAACGGCCACATCTCGCATAATTAGGACCGCTTCAGATGTTACTGGTCCTAGAAGAGATGAAAAGAATGGCTGTCGCATGGACTGGCTTGCCTATTGTGATGAAGAGGCCATCAAGAGCAGGATGACGAGCTACCGCTCCAATCGGTTCAACTCATTCTTTGAGGGAGCTGCCGCAATAATTAATCACCTGAGGACACTGAGTTCATTTTTCAAGATTCTTCCACACTCCAATCTGAAGACGCAGAGTGTGGCAGCTGACCTTGATGATTGCAGGCTTCTGCAAATGGTTGCAGATGTTGCTGTGATCTATGTGTGGATCACTGGGCCATACTGGGAGATGCTCCAGAGCGACAAAGTATGCAGAGCTGTACAAGTTTATCAACCCCATGATTAATTGACAGGTATGTTAATTCTTATAAATATCACGTCGGTCACATTTCCCAACACAGATTTATAATAATACTTTTTTTTACTTTTCTAATTTTATATGAAAGTTTCAGTTTGAAATTAATTTTGATGTTGATGCCAACAATGCTTATTTCCTTTTTATGTGTTTGATGGTGTGAAGATAATGACCCTTAAAGTTATTTTTCGTTGACAGCTTATTTGGTTTGTGAGTGCTTAAGATTTGTTTCCTTTTTGTGTGTTCACAGCTGGGAAGATGACGCCAGTGACCTTGTAGATTCCAGATTTCCTGGAATTTTCCAAGGCCAGTTCGAGTTACCGAAGGATGAGCCACTGAGAGCCAGTGTGATGGAGTTTGTAAGCCATACAGACAACACTGGATCAGTGAAAAACATTCTGCAGCAACTGATGCCACCAATCATGGATGTCATCGCCAGGCAACTCGGTGACTTTGTCTCCGGGGGCATCTATGGTGGACCACCTGCCATCGTCCCAGATGGTATGCATCACTGCCCTGTCACAAATCTTTTGGGCGAAAACATCTTCGGGGATTTCGACTTTGACATTGGTCATCGTCGCCATGCTACAAACCACCACAGGTCGAGCATCCACATGATGCATCACAATAAGATACCCCAATGGCTGAATGAGAAGGGCAATATCGACAGTCACCTCCTGATGGCTTTCGCTCGCAAGAAAAGTCAGACAATCCGCCAGCTTCGTCGGCAGGAAAAACTCGTCATGCTCAAGGTCCGCGAAAAACTGGCAGAGAGTGAACGACAGAAGATGCTACAAGAGGCAAAGAAGGCCCTGATCAAACCAGACCTTATTCGCCATATTATGCGTCATGGGGGCCCATGTGTGACACCGGCAGATGTCAATTCTTTGCTGAGGCGGCTGCAACATGAAAGGTCGATAGTTGTCGTCACTGCGCTCAAGGACCAGATCCGCTACCAGAAAACTGTCCTGGGCAGGAAAGGTGACCTGCGCCTCTCTGGTACAAAAGAGGATATTGCTGCAGCCCTGAAACAACACCTCACAAACAACCGTACTGCAGACAGAGGAGACCACGCGAGAGAGTCTGACAGAAGTGTGACTAGCACTAGTGGTCTAGACAACAGCACCACAGATGAAAATGAAGACCCGGCCAGAAACAAATATGGTGCAGAAAGTGAAGATACAGGTGACCCCTTTACCTTCACATGACAAGGGGAGTGGATTGCTGTGTACTTCGATGACCAGTTTTACATTGGGCAGGTCATCGAAGTGTGTAGCACCACAGAGGCACTGGTGAAATACCTTGAGAAGGCTAAAGGACTCCCCGACTACTTCCGCTGGCCAGGAACTGACGACGTGTGCGCGACATCATCAAAGTTTGTGTTTCGTTGGCAATTGGAGGTCAACCCAGTGACGAATGATGGGCGGGTGTGGTGCGTAGACCAAATTCGAGACATGTCGTGCATACGCAAGCATCCAGGATCAGAACCACTGAACATGCTGCTGCAATCTTTCATTTCTGTTTGGGATAAACAAGTTTGTGTTGTTTGTCAATTTTTATATTCGGTTCCAAGTAGTGGTGAATTTTTTTTTTCGGGGGGGGGGGGGTTAAAAAAAAAATTCTTTGTTTATAGTCTATCCTGTTCCATTATACAGATCTAATTATCCTGATCATTTTGATGCTTGAATGATGTTTTAAGCTTAATTACAACCCAAGATATGATTTTTTTGTGTTTGATTATTTTCAACCATCAAAATCAGTGATTTTCCTAAGTTCGAGGATCATTTTCTGCAAGATGTCCTTCTTCAAGAGCCTCGAAAAAGACTAGGCTGTCAATGATTACTATATAGAGTTGATTAGAGTAGAATTTAGTATCATTAACACCATAAGGTTGGTTCAGTGAAATTCCTAAAATGCCAAATCATTCAATTTTCACTGTCGCCAAAAAGGCGTAAAAAAAAAATAAATAAACACAATAATTCATAACTTTTGTTCTAATTGTCCGATTATTTTCAACTTGATATCATTGGAATTAGAAAAATGAGACCTATGTGAAAAACATATTTACAAATGTGATCCTGTAACTTAAAAAATCACTTTGGAGTACCTACTGAGAACCTCTTTGTCAACAGCCGCAGCCAAGCGCCGGGGAGGGGCACGCTTAAGATCAGAGAGTGGACGACCGTTGCGTGGCGCAGGACTGTCTGCTCTGCGGGGAAGGGCCTAATGAACCAGATCAAAACGGGAGTGAGGGGAACTCCACCGAAGGACGGGAGAGGAGCACCGGTGCCAATGCCCCCGAGGACTCCGACTTCCAACAGAAGAAGAAGCAAAAGGAGTCGCCTCGCGCCAGTAAAGAACGTGGGAGGGTGCCGGAGAGAGAGTCTCTCTCACATGAAGGTGGGAAGACCGACGCCTCATGGGGGAGGGACTGAGTCGTCTGCTCTCGCAAAGAAGCTGTCGGCGGCGAGAACCGTGGCGGGAAAAAACGCGCGAAGGGGACCACCCCCGCCCCAATACGTGATGATGTAGTCTGCGATGTGGAGGGGAAGGTCACCCAGGGTGACGTGGAGCCACCCATCCAGAACAGGAGCGCTGCGAACGACGAAAGACACGCGTTGATCATGGTGGCTATGCTCCCTCCGTGTCTGCTTACGACCCTGATGCTATATGTCCCGTGGGGGTGGGGGGGGGGGGGGGTGGGGGGTGGGGGGTGGGAGTCCAGTCCAAGGTGAACCACTCTGACCGGAGTGGTGAGATCGCCGCCTAGAGAGCTTACCATCTTATAGACGGGTGCGCGGAGACCGGCTCCTAGCCGGGGCGCGAGAAGACACCGGAGGCCCCAAGGTGCCGCTCAAAGAGTCTTGAGGTGATGACCGATGGCTATGCGCAAGCTCTAAGGCACATGGGGGCAAGGCCACGCCGGGCTGGTCGGGAACCGCGCCAGTGACAGTCCTGGGCTAGTGTCTCTTCCCCTGAGGGAGAGGGGAGTACCGCCGCGAGAGACCCGTCTCCGTTGAGCGGATGCACGGGGCTGTATGCAAACAGCGCTTGAGGGAGCGGGAGTGCAGGGTCTCGGAAGGCACATCACATCCCGCGGCAGAAGGGACAGTGTCCATCACCTTGGCCTGGGGGGTAAATCGCCGCAAGAGTCTCATCTCCGAGGAGCGGGAGTGCGGGGTTAGTAGGTGACCGGGGTCCGGAAGCGCCACGTAGATGCGCCAACTGTGTCTGAGTTGGGAGGGGCCAGGTGGACTGGCACCTCGATGGAAGGCATGGGGCGCTTTGCATCGATAGAAATGCCAAAGTTCCGACCAACGGTCCTCCTCCCAGGCGGCGCAGGTCACGCAAGTATGATCGGATGCACAGCCTGAACAAGGGAGGTAGCAAATGTGTGTATCGCTGTGCCACTGTAAGTCCCCACAGACGGTGCAAGTCTTAAGCTGAGCACTCTAACAGGGAACGGAAAAATAAGAGAATCACGCGAGGCCACGTCATCGAACACACGACCGGTGTAACCGACAGTCGAAGTCGAAACGAACGGCAAAACGTTGTAATCAGAGCATGGAATTACTCGTACTAAAAAAAGAGGAAAACCCCTTTTCACTAGGGGGGTCCGGGGGCATGCCCCCCCGTAAAATTTTTGAAAATTTACATTAAAATTTATGCAATCTGGTGCATTTTAGAGAGAAACTGAGCAGTTTAACCACCTAAAAATCTTGCTTTTTTTTTTCTTATTTTTTGGGTGCACTTTTTATTTTTTGTGTGTCAAAGGTTTAAAAGTTATACTAAAACTTAAAGTATTCAACAGAATATATCCAAATGCTTATTCAAAATTAAATACATCTGAATGTCTTTCCATTTTTCATTTTTTTTATTTGAGTTTAATTATATAATATATATACTTTCTTTAATAATCTCTGATTAATCAGCTGTAAGTATGGATTCCTTTTCTCTCTTATTTAATACTATGTACCATGGTCACTGAACTGGAGAAAGGTTATATAGATTTTTTCAACATAATTTCATCAAACTTTACTGGAAAAAAATACATTGTAATAAATTTATTCACCATCAAGAGTAATATTTCCAATGGCACTGCTTTTGAAAGAACAGAGATGCCGCAACTCAGAACTCTGGCCATACCTTCCCCTGCAGCCACTGCGGTCGAACCTGCCTGTCCCGGATTGGCCTCCGCAGCCACGAACAAGCCTGCAGACGTCGTGGGCAACTCCTATAAAATCTTCGTTCGCGAAGTCCAGCCAAGAGAGAGAGCTTTTAGCTTTCTTGTGTTTCGCTGTAGTCACGTGAGCATCAAGAATCAAGAGCTACGCGGCCGCGTAGTTAATATCAAACTCTGCGCAGTTCGCGGCAATACGCCTGCCCACAGGCCGCTAACTTGCGAATACACTGAGCGCGGAGCTCGTCGTTTACGCTTTTCTCGAGCCAAGTCCATCTCCAAATATTCTTGACTCCAGAATCGTCTATTCTGTCTCCGCGTTTAAGTATTTTCTCTTCGACATATTTTGACCAGACTACGACTACCACTGAGACCGGAAGCGACCTGTGCGAGCTAAAGCTAACGCCTCGCTCAATTTTGAATACGCGATTTGGGGATATCCGCCACATAAAGATCGCGAAACACGGTATTGGAATAGTGACTTTACGATTTTGTTTTCGGCGGAAATTTTTATTTTCGGCGGAATGGCAGCTTCATTTAAGCGGAAATCCGCCAAAAAGAGGAAAATTCCATGCTCTGTGTAATTCCACGGAAATTGCCCCAGTCAGCCACAATCGCCAGGCGAGGCAATGTCCAAGGCCTTACCTCGCCATGTCTAGCAGAGCTAAACCAAAGGAAGAAGAAGTACCCAACGGAGAAAGAAACACGCTTAGAAAAGACGGGTACAACACAATTTTCTTTGCATATTACACGCTTGGCAGTCACCTTTTTGGTCTGGATTGATTTATTCAAAGGAAGAAGGAAACAGATGAAGAAAATGCGGAGACTGAAAACCAGTAAACTGAACAAAATGGAAGCTAAGCATAGAACAGGCACTAACAGACTCTCGCGAGATTAGGAAGGGAGGCTACTCAGAGGATAGGGAGGCCACTCAGGGGACTAGGTAACTGCTTGCTAGTTACGTCCCTGACTGTGTAGCAACACACAACAATTTTGGAGGCTGAAATTGATAAGCTAAGTATATCTTCCTATGAGTAATGCCATCGGTAACATTTTTGAAGAAATAACTATGGGTTTCCATATCCCCAACAGTTTTACAGGGTTTCATGCCCCTAACACTTGGGACAGTGTACCATTATGAAAGGTCACATCATTTCTTGGCTACAATTACATTACCAGTGTTCACGTTACCTCATTTCTTGGCTACAATTACATTACCAGTGTTCACGTTACCTCATTTCTTGGCTACAATTAAATTACATTACCAGTGTTCACGTTACCTCATTTCTTGGCTACAATTAAATTACATTACCAGTGTTTACGTTACCTTTGGCAAGTAATTCTTGGTACTTTACCTTTTGCTTTAACCTTTTAACTACCATTCCGCCCAGTTATGCCTGTGACATATCACTCCATGTTAGACCGTTCTGCCCGTACATACCTACTTTCAGTTTTGACTCAGTTCCGGTTCATTTCGCACCCATTCCAACTTTTAACAGAGTAAATGCATTGTGGGATACGCCTACTTCCGTTTCCGCTACATGCGGGTGCTTTTCAAGTTTGTTTTGAATCAAAAGTTGGGTGTTTTTCGAGACTGTTTTGCTTACAACGTGACTTGATCATGGAGAGCTACAGCGACCCAGAATTTACAGCATTACTGGTTGAAATTCATTAAAATCCTGTCAGAGAAGATGGCTCTGAATCGGACATTAGTATCAGTTCGGTGCACATTGAAGATCTTACCAATTTTGAGTCCGATATTGACGATGAAGCGGAGCTACCTGTACATACCTGTGTAATGCGGCAGATGACTCTGATCTGTTTCGACCTATATTGAGTTTCTTTGACATTGAAAAATATTTTTCTCATATTTTCATCAGATGGAATTATGTCAAAAACTTTGAAATTGAATACAGTTCTGAAACCTATCTTACCTATCTTGTCACCTGCGGATAGTTGTGAGATATATGTGCGTGATCAGTATGATGGAATGAGTCGAGTGGTTACCTGTGGAGACTTCCTGACTGCCAGTGGTATGTTTCTAACCAGTTTTGTTGTTTTCTAAATTGAATTTCTGACAGAGGTATGGTTTAGCACCTGTTACTGAGATATATGACAGGTAAACAGGGACTGTGGAACATGGACACTTAAAATGACAAAAGTTTGATATACTGTATGAATTTTCCAATATATCAAAATTTGGTACATTTTGAAGCAGAATCAACATCACAGTTTGAAATATGTACCCCTTTTTTACTAGGTTTGAATGAAAAAAAAGTTAGGGACACAGGGCAATTTGTAGAAAAATAAGTTGGTAGCTATAGGGTTAAACAAATGATAGACAATCCCTGTTAGAAAAACAAGACTGATTGAGGAGGGAACGAATACCGAAGATATACGAAGAATGACTTTTCTTTTTTAAATGTGTGTTCAAGAGTCACTTATTTGATACCCCAATGTAGCTTAGTTCTTCATGATTATGTACCTGATGTGTGTGTGTGTGTGCATTATAGAACTCTGTCTCATAACAACCTGTTTCTCTAGCTTCACCCCCCACCCCTTATTTGAAAAGCCTTTAAAAGCTTGTTTTAGGACAAGTGCTCTATATAGTCATTATTATTATTATTTTAGGATTTAAGCGCTGCATAAACAGTCACTCTGCGACAACCAAGGTGCAACAGTACACATACGAAGGGGAATGGCAAGAATCAGGCACTACCCTTCACCTACCGATACTCATTTTGTCCATTCTATCAGGCACTACCCTTGCCTTAACAAGGTCAATCCATCTCCTGCCTCTGACATCATTAGTGAAACTATCCTCAGTGACAAGTGAGCAAACATTATTATCCAATGACCAGAAGTGTGAAATGCCAGTGTAAATAACATGGTGAAGCCACTACATGTACAAGCAAAACAGCCAGACGAGGGAGGTACTAGTAGCCACAACAGCTTGTGAGGAGGGTGGAGGCCGTGGCACTCACTTAAAGTTGGCTCCCAGGTCGCCGTCAGCTTCTGCTGCCTCACTCTTCTTACAATCAGCACCCTTGCTTAACCTTGGAGGGCGCAAACAAACACCACACAGTGTAACTTAGCTAAGACCTCACTACACTTTTAACAACTTATTTCTCGACCGTCCAGAATTTATGCAAAATGCCTGTGCATTTGTTAATATTTTCTATAGCTCATAGACCGATTAATGTAGGTGAAATATTGTTCAACATGTTTGTCGTGTTTCGCTATGACCTGTCTTAACTTATGTAAACATAGGCAGGCCAAACAAATATTATGTATAAAACGTCCAATGCTTTTACAGGCCCTCACTCTCAGATGGTCTTTTGTTCTTCGATCAGCAGAGTTTAACACACTGAGCCCTATGGTCGCAATTCCACAAACTAAAAGTTGTCCTCTAAAGACTTTGTTACAGTTCATGAGATAATTTGACCATGTCAGGTCAAGGGTGGTGCTAGGATAGCTTGGTCCCAGGAGGCACGAGGCTATTCTGGTACCACTCTTGAACTACAGTTCTGACCTGACATATCACGAATCGTTACATCGCGAACCCGGATATATCGCGGGGGGTACCTGGGATCCCCCCAAAAATCAGACCGACTGCGGACGGCAGTGAATGCGAAATAATTAATTTGTCACCGGCCTTGGCTGTATTGCGCTCCACGGGGTGCTGCACACATGCCTGACATGATAGCTGGGAGGGCGTCCACACTGAACACCCACAAACCTTCTCCACATGAACACATACATACATGTATGTACATAAAGAGGGTAGGAGACAGAGTCAGTGTATAATGAGAGTCTAGGCTTCTGGCACATGGCAGATGTCTCCCCACTTGACTGGCTGCTGGGCACGTGGGAGCAGCTTCACAGAGACTACAACGTGACCTCCTCCTAGATATGACCACACACGTAAATGTGTTAATAGGAAACACTGATGCTATGCGCATCAAGACTATGCTTTTTACAGGTGTCAAGTTTTGCCACGCTCAGCAGCCGGCGGTTATGACCTGGAGGGTGCGAAAACTGACCCTGAACCCTCGTTTGCCTCCTCTAACGAAAAACACAGGCAATGATGGGAAGACCTTAGGCACAGCTGCGAGGGATAATGAATGTCTATGCTTGCTGCAGAGTTAGGCGGTACGGTGTTGAAGTTAATCAGAGGTATGCTACCCTGCTGCTGGTGCTCACCAGTCATCGTAATCGGATTTTCTCACCGTGCATGACGACTTCAAAGAAAACACACTAGCGAGGTGATCAACCTATTCATTGAAGAATAAAGGCTACCTAACTTGTCTCGGAAATTGTCTACTGATGTGTGTGAATGACATAATCAAGAACAGAAGTTGTCCTTTGTGAAGAGCCGGCGTTTCTGATTGGCTTTTGCAGCACCAATGAAATTGCGTTTGTCATGTACAACACAATGGGTATGGCGGGCATGATCGCACTGTGTGAATGTATTTTATATCTGAATAGAGAAGGAAATGTTCAGCAAAAATGGACCATTTCCGATTCTTCACAAAATGAATTTTTTTATCTCCCCGCGACGCTAACAGTGCAAGAAAGTGTTTCTGATTGTACTCGGCTTGAAAGGAAGAACGCACAGGCGATAGGTAATGCCGCCTACACACACACCCGGATTCTCATCTGGCCAGGCCCCCCCCCCACCCCCTCCCCCACCTCACGGATGGATATATCGCGGTCCCATTTTGTGGACCCCGACGACCGCGCTATGTTGGGTCAGAACTGTATCATGGTCCATCTTCTTGTAGTGTTGGGTCTGAATGGGTTAAAATATCAGAAACATTCCCCACTGAACATAAGAATGGGGTTGGGGTGTGTGTGTAAATGAGATCACTCACTTTGAGTCGGATATATCTGAGGTGCTGCTGGCTGCCGTGGTGTTGTCCAGACTGATGGTACTCTCTGCGGCAGCCTCTGGTGTGCCGACTGCCTCTGGGCCCGATTCCTTTGGCTCCATACTCACTTCACCCAAATCAGAATCCACCTCTGAAGATGAACTGTACAACAAAAATAAAATTTTATATCAGATTAACCTCGTTAACTGCACAGCGTGTGAGTTAGTGATTTTGGACTTTTCTGCTCTTATTTTCCTTTGTATTTTGTAGTTTTCTCCCTGTCAACACAAAGGGCCTTCTTTTTCTTTCTCGAATGCACGAAAGAGGCCTACGCACATGTATTGTCAAAAAGAGTAGAAAGGTTTTAGCTCAGGCAAGACAACATTGAGAGTCCATGGTATCAATAAATCTGAGCAATCAAAGGCTGACATAGAGCGGACACATGTAGCAGCCTTCAACAATCATACATGTACAACAAACTGAACTGCAATGAATGGCAGTCAATTGTACACTTATAAATCAAAATTCGTTAAGATTTGAAAATTAGACATTCACTACTTGTTGGGAATACAAAGGAAGTGTTCACTTGACTGCAAAGAGCACATACGAACAACACGATTTACTTCAAATACACAATTCAGAAGAAAACAACCACTCATACTAGTTATAAATTAACCTATTTAGCCCCAACGCTGTATAGCAGGGGATGAATTTTCCATAATTCATGGGTAGAGCCAGATTAGCTTGTTGCCTGAAGGCACCAAGCTAATCTGGCACTACCCTTGAATTATCATGGACAATTCATCTCCTGCAACAACTATGACTCATGGAAGTTCTCCGTTTCTTCTTTTGGTATGTACTCTTTTCTCTCTTTCTGAGTTACTGCGTTAATAGGCAGGACCTTAAAGGCCCACCACAGCCATAACTGTTCAAAGACACACTTCTGTGACAGATGGTTACGAAACACTAACGGCAGCGCAGAATAAATAAGAGCGATTACGCATGTGTTTTTGCTGCCTGTCCAAACTGATGTTAAAGTTTATATTATTAGGTGTGTCAAAAATTATAACACAATTGGTGCTGAAATGACTTTTTTTTCTAAAATGTATTTTTTTGAAAAATACTTAAAGATGGCGTTACTATATGGAATACACTCTATACCCTAACGATTTCAGCCCAAAGTTGTGTCCTCTACACAACTGGGGAGGAGACACCGGGGATCCAGAACAGGAGCCCGGGTGGCCTCCCCTTACTACCCTATCCCGGCATGCGTGGTGCGACAGTTCACAAGTTCCACACTTAGTCACAAACTTAGCCAAGGAGGCAAGCGGGGCAGGTGGGAGGGTCCTCCGAGTAATGCCATCGGTAAGTATTTTAAAAAAAAAAATACATTTTAGAAAAAAATTCATTTGTTTTTTCAAAATACATTACCGATGGCATTACTATATGGAAGAATCGCGGATGGGTGGAAAAGCCATTGTCGCGGTTGTTTGAGCATCGTGCGAGGAGTGGGTAGCAGCCGAGATGGATCTGTGGCGAGGCTGAGAAGGTCGGAGGACCCGGGCCGAATCCAAGAGAACGGGGCGACTAGAAGGAGGACCACATTACATCCCCGAAGCTTGAGTAGGACTTAGGGGACGAGGACTGTCGGGGGGTATGCATCAGCGATAAGCCTGTCCCATGGAACGGAAGGTGCGTCGACTGCCCAGGCCGGAGGGACTGGGATCTGGGAGCCAAAAAGGGAAAGCTGGTGAATCCACTTCGTGGCGAACAGGTCGACCATTGGTGTCTCCCAGTGCGCGCAGACCATCCGAAAAAAGTCCTGGCGTAAGGCCCACTCCGTAAGTAGCAAATGGCCACGTCGGGAGAGAGAGTTGGCCAAGCTAACCAGGTAGAAGCCAGTCAGGAATACATCCCTAAGTGAAGGAAACGCTGCGAAGGGGTGAGATCGGACTTGCCTGGGTTGACTAAGAACCCGAGGCGGCAAAGGAGAGAACGCAGGGCATCTCTGTCCTGAAAGCTGGCAGAAGCTGGACATCAGTGCGTCGAGGATACGTGTGAAGACCAAGGACTGATGTTAAGGCCGAAGGGGAGGGCTCGGTACTGGTAGACGATCCCGCCTTTTGCCAGCCATAGGTACTGGCGCGAAGACGGATGAATCGGCAAGTGAAGGATGTGTTCTTTCTGAAAGAACGAGGCTGATAGCGAAGTCCATCGGCCGGAAGGTTGCGCGGAGAGTCTGGCTGTCTCCAACCGAGAGGGAGGCTGAAAAGAACTTGTATAGCGCCGCTAGGTCGAAGACCAGGTGCCACTTGCCCCCAGGCTTGGGGATGAAAGAGGAGGTTGTAGAACGCTGACGCGTCGTGTCGGAAGACTGCTTCAGTCACTGCTTAGTCGAGACAGGCCACCCCCTCTCCAAGCCGATTGTCTGCCTGGAGCCGGTCACGTGGAGATTGGATCCACATAGGTAGTCGGTGTAAGGAGGAGGTCAAACGGAGCCACCAGTCCTATGAAGCTTCTTAAACGTTTTGCCATGTTTCTCCAAACAGCTGCGAACCTCCGAGAGGTGCCTGGTGGAGCTGGGTCTTCACCAACTTGGGGAGATCCAAGCAGAGACGTAGGAGATAGTCCCGCCGCCAGTGGTCACAGTTGGCTGTCGCCGCCATGTCCTTAGTCGACGAATTGGTAGGAGGCCCGGATAGCAGCTATCGGGATGGACTGGACATCGCGAAGCGGGGAAGAGAACTCCAAGTCCCAAGTGTCTAACAGACAGCGCAGAACAGCCTGTGTAGCTAGCTCCAGGAAGTCGGCACCAGCCAGGGAGTTCCGTACCAAAGAAGCGAAACCTGTCTAGCGGGCGCGGCCAAGAGTACAGTCCAATCCTGCGACCGCCCGCCTGGTTGATGGTCGCTGAGTCCACTGGGTGAAGAAGGATGGCGAAAGTCTGGGTGTACCTAGCGTACTAAGCCTGACGGAAACTCACGTTGATATCCGCTGGCCAACGAAAACGGTGAAAAACGCGTTGTCGCCGAAGGAGTCCAGGCGGAGCTGTGAGGCAAAAGCTTTGCTAGGTCCTGGAAGCCGGAAGGCTGATGGAGAGACTTGTGACACTTAGCAGTCCGAAGTGCGTCCACCATGGCCGAAGCTAGTATCTTCGCCGGGGGCGAAGGCGGACAGAAGTCAGGCGGCAGGCTGGAGTATAAGACGGGAAGCCTCTCCCAGGGATCGGAGCGTGTCGATCGGAGGGCCGTCTTCCCTGGAAGCGGAGACCGATGAACCATCAGAGAAGGATGGGGGAGTCGGAAGGCGAATTCCCCCGAGAGGACCGACGCCGAATCCGCTGGATGTAACTGAGAATGTTCGGGTCTAAGACGACCACCCGCCTATCCGAGAAGCCATACATAAGGGCAACCGGCTACAAGAGAGCCAGTCTGCCGAAGGCGAATGGCCACGGCGCGAGTGCGGAACCGGAGCAGCCGCCCGCGAGGCCTGAAAGGAAGGGCGTCGTGGGGAAGAAGAGGGGCTGTCCGAGTCCTCTAAGCCGCGCCACCGGGAAGTGGATTACGGGCGCTTGGCACCACGCCCATAAGAACAAGAGGATGGCGGAAGAGATCTCTGGCTTTCCTGACCCGCTCGGGAGAACGCAAGCAGGGGGGGGGGGGGGGGGGGGGGGGGGGGAGGAAGGGGTCAGCAACCCGGTGAATCCGGTCCTGTGAGGAAGAAAGTCACCCCGGGCCCGCTAGAAAGTTCCGGGCGGGGGAGGGACACGGAGCGAGGAGGGAGCATTAGTAGGGCACGCGACCCCTGCTCCGAAAACATGGAGCGAGAGCCCAAGTCTCGCCCAGCCCGCCTGGTATGCACGGGGCAGGGGGGGGGGGGGGGGGGGAGGACGTCCATGTAGCTCGCCGGGTCCGCTCAGCAGAAAATTTGGAGCGGGGCGGCGGCCCATGCCTAGCGCTCGAGACCCGCTCAGAAGACCCGGAGCCTGAGGGAGAGTCTCTCTTTTTACTCTTTTTTACCCTCTTTTTATCTTTGCGCTCGTCACGCCGAGCCCGCTCGGAAGAAGGGAGCGGGGCGGCGTAGAAGAATGCTCAGCTCCCCTGGCCCGCTCAGACAAGGCGGAGCGGGGGCGGGGGGGGGGGGGGGGGGGGGGGGGGGGGGGGGGGGCAACTCAAGGTGCTCAAGCCACGCTTGGAAGAAACGGAGCGTGGGGAGAGTGACTCTAACACTCACCTGCCCCGCTCAGAAGACTCGGAGCGGGGGGGGGGGGGGGGGGGGGGGGGGGGGGGGGAAGGGGGGTTCCAGGGTGGTTACAGTAAAGAAAGGGGACTTACGTGAGGCCGGAAGGCCAGGACGACGGAGCGAAGAGGGGTCCGAAGAGCCGACAGAACAAACGCCCACCTGTGGATAAGTCCGAGGAGCCTGTAGGGCCGGGGAGGACGGTCACGTCTGTAGAAGTCCCAAGGAAGAGACTACCGGTCCTCAATCCAATCAGCACAGACGACACAGGTACTGTCAGAAGAGCAGTCTGAGCAAGGGAGACAGACGTCGTAAGCATCGGAAGGCCACTGAAACTCCCCGCACAGCAGGCAGAACTTCCCTAACGAAGCCGCCATAGCGTCAGCCGCTCACATTACGCAGTTGAAAAGTTCACCCAAGCGCCGAAACGCTCACTACACGAGGCACAAAGTCACAAGGGAGTCAAGTTACTAGCGGCGCCCTGAGGCCGCGTCCACGAAAGTGCACAGAAAATCCACCGTAAGGCGCTAAGAGCACACACTCTACTAAGGTCAGACTGCCATGGTCCCCAGTGGAAAGTCACGAAGTGACGAAACTCACTCCCCA
This sequence comes from Semisulcospira habei, assembly GCA_036245525.1. NCBI lineage: Eukaryota > Metazoa > Mollusca > Gastropoda > Semisulcospiridae > Semisulcospira > Semisulcospira habei. Next base: position 195,226,806 of record BTPG01000006.1, read on the forward strand.
AGGCACACAGTCACGAGGGAGAGGCACAGCTACTAGCCGCGGCACAAAGCCACCGCCCGCAAACCGGTCGGCCCTAAGTCCAACGTCAATACACTGAACACAAGTCATGACACTGCAGGATGCAAACACAGCACTAGGCACTAGTCCACCCGGCAAAAGCCAGGCAAACACACAGAAGAACGACGACACCGGTCGAAACACAGTAGTAGCCAAGGCCAAAGCCAAGGAAAATTCGTTGAGTATCCAAGAACCGGTCGTAACACAGAGCAAGGCTAAAACCCGACCGTACCGGTCGAGCTAAGAGTGAGAACTGGTGAACTGTCGCACCACGCATGCCGGGACAGGGTAGTAAGGGGAGGCCACCCGGGCTCCTGTACTGGATCCCCGGTGTCTCCTCCCCAGTTGTGTAGAGGACACAACTTTGGGCTGAAATCATTAGGCTATAGAGTGTATTCCATATAGTAATGCCATCGGTAATGTATTTTGAAAAAATAAATGTCTTCGAATTTACGCGTAATGGTACTTTAACCTTGAATTACCAAGTGTTATGTCCACATGAGATCTTCCTGTCGAATTTTATTCTTCCTGTCCAGTTGGAAGAAGGTAAGATCAGGTAGTGACAGTAGGTACTGGCAGGGCTCGCCGGGGTCCGTCCGCAGCGTGATGCTACACACAGTTTACTCAGCTTGACATAGCGATCTTACTAACCATATGCGGAGAGGGAGAGAAGAGGCTTATGTGATATTCGAATTTGACCTGCCAGTACCTCCTGACAGAGGTTAGCACCTCTGCCTTATTCCTTCTCACACTGATGTGTTACAGTATGCCAGTCCAGACATACCGGCTGTAGGGGCCTTCAGTGGCCCACTGCCATGCACACCTTCTGCCTGCCGTTTGCCGGCTGCTTGTTTTCTCGAACGTATGTCCCTTGGAGGAACTTCCTTGTTCGCAGTTATGGGGGCTTACCGCAGGGAATGACCCGCTGCCCCCCGGGACCCACGCTCGCAGGAGGGTATTCTGTCCGTCAGGAACACCGTACTGCTACAATGCCTTCTGCCCTACAAGGCCATCGGCATGTGCTATCAGACGATGTGGTGTCCATGGCCCGCTCGGCCCAGCCACCATCTTAACTGCTACAACGCCTTCTGCCCTACACCGGCCATCAGCGTGCGCTATCAGATGATATGGTGTCCACGGCCCGCTCGGTCCAGCCACCATCATAAACCCAGTTGTCTCGCCCACAATGCTCCACCTACTCTCACAGACAGTTCGTGGGCTATGGAGCTTGGTTTCGGGCCCCCTCCCCACAGGGCGTTCAATCAGGAGTGAGATGACCTCACTCAACGCAGGATGGCTACGCGTCCCAACCACTACAGTGGCCACACACGTGAGTACACACCGTGCTTTGCCTGTTACCGGTATGAAAATGGCAAGAGCCTTACGAGCCTCGGTACAACCTTTGGACTATGCGGTCAGTCTCGACCTTCGGAAGCATTCCTGCATGTTCCCAAGCACAAGCTTCGATCATGCAACGCAGTCCTCCTGCTCGTTGCTCTGTTCAGTTGGAACTGGACGTGGACGACGGACCTTTTCAGCCTCGTCACCGACCCGCCTCTCCGGCTCCCCCGCCTTCGGTCTCAAGCTCAGCCCTTGGGTCTTTACCAGGATTATGGACGCCATAGTCGCCAGAGCCAGGCAGGATTCCTCGAGCCCTACGTCCAATTATCTCGACATCCTGCTCCTCAGGAATCAGGACTCGGCCGCGCTAGCGGCAGACACGGACGCTCTTCTAGCGCTAGTTTGCCGACTCGGGTTCTTCCTCAACCAGGGAAAGTCGGACCTGTGCAGTGCAGTATGGAATTCTGACCAATCTCAACAGGGTAGTCTACTGGAGCCTCGGATCCAGAAGCTGTCGACCTAGGCACGGCAAGTCTCCCTAGCGGTTGCACTTCTGGCCAGGACCTGGCTCCAGCTCTTGGGCCTGATCAGTGTGGCAGTGGACCTGTTACCACTTGGCAGGCTTTACGCTCGACCGCTACAGCTACATCTGCTGCTTCACTGGCGTCCGTCCTCGGGAGATCTCTCAGCCCCAGTCTCGTTGCTGATATGGCTGCTTCTGCTTCGTTGGACAGATCACTTTTGGTTGGCGACAGGAGTCCCGTTCTCCCCCCCCCCCCCCCCCCCCCCCCCTACGCCTACTTCTCCATTTGTACGGACGCAAGTCACGACGGCTGGGGTTCCCCTTTACTGCCAGAGTTCAGCACTGTCTCGGACCTGTGGTCGTCGAACAGTTGCGACCAACATATCAACTGGCTGGAGTTGAAGGCGGTGTGGTTAACCCTCATCCACTGGGAATCGCGGCTCTGTGGCCAGGAAGTCCTGATCCTGTCCGACAATGCGACAGTGGTGGCCTATATTCAATAGCAAGGCGGCACTCGGTCTCTGATCCTCTGCATGTTACTTTACCAGATCTCGGATGATGCTGAAGCAGCCCAGCCAAAGGGAAGTGACGTGTCCTCCAGTCCTGGTGCACGACTCGACGCTTTTCCCCCACGACGCTGACAATGCCGCACCTGGCCGATTTCTTCTTATGGCGTTTGAGGACCAGCATTTGGCACCCATCACCATCCGGGGCTATCTGGCTATGATCACCGACACATACCGACACTTGGGGCGTAACGACCCAGGCGTGTGCAAGGATCTTTGGACCTGATGGCCCATTTTGAGCTCCGTCGTCTGGTTCCGCGCTCTCTGGTGCCTCACTGGGACCTTCCCTGGGTGCTCACATGGCTCAACTCTGAGCGCTTTGAGCCCTTGTCCCTGGCCCGACGTTACCAGGAAGACTTGCTTCCTCCTTGCACTCGCCACAGCAGCGCGAGTTAGCGAACTGCATGCCCTCTCCATAGAACCCGCCTGCCTGCAGTTCAGGACAGATGGCTCCGTGCAGCTCCTCACAAACCCGCCTTTTCTTGCCAAGTACAGGCTCCCCTCGGCCAGGGCACAGGTGATCAACCTCCGGTTGCTGCCAGACGCTTCCCAGTCCCAGGAGTCCCGCCAACAGGACCCTTTCCGGGTCTTAAAGATATACCTCCGTAGAACGAAACCTTTCTGGAGAGGCCGATCCCGCCTTTTTCTGCCCTTGTATCGTGGCAGGATGGATATTACTGCGCAGGCTATCTCTTCATGGTTGCGGTGGGTCATCCGCTCCGCTTATGAGGACCTCTCCCCCGCAGGGGCCAAGCGGATGCGAATTCGGGCACACGAAGTCAGAGCTATCTCGACCAGCCTCGCCTTTGACCGCAACTGCGCAGTAAGGTACATTGTCGCCGCAGTAGGATGGAGAGCAGAATCCACCTTTGCCCGTTTCTATCTGCGCGACCTCTCATGCTAGCGGGACAATCTGGCCCTGGGGGGCGACGTCTCGGCGGCTCAACACTCCCTACCGGCGCCCCAGGCGCGTTACGTAACGCTTAGTTGAAATTGTGAGTTGTTGATCCCAGCCTTTTTCACTCATGCGTCCGCAGTGGCTGGGTAATTGGCAGCGCCCTCCTCCTTTTCGTTATTCTTCCACATAGTAATGCCATCGGTAAGTATTTTCTCGAAAAAATACATTTTAGAGAAAAATACAATGTTACTGAAATGATAGCTCTTGATAACTTTTAGTGTTATGATAAACAGTTAGGTTACTGCACGCAAGGTCAAGGCTATAGTAGTCATATTTGTTTAACTCTAGACTTCCTATACAGTTTTCTCTATATCAGCTCTGTATTCCCAGAAGATTTCTTACATTTTAGGTAGTTTTTGGGTAAGTTTGTGACAACAGACCTTTTGACTTGATGTAATTGATGTAACTGAGACTAAACTTGGCAGTTATTAAGAGAAAACTTACAGGTACACACTGAACTTACTTTGAATCAGATTTACCTGCCCGAAGATGAAAATTGATTAATTGAACAGTGTCACTCCACTCATCGTCGGAAGAAGTTCATTACTTTCACTCAAAAGTCAAATGAAATCACTCTTCATCCGACAGGTCACTCATGTGCACACTGCTAACATCTGACACTTCAACATCACTTTGACCAAGTCCTAGATCTCTGTCACGGATAAGTTCATCAAGTAAGTCACCAAACTCCTCATCGCTATCGGCATGCGCGGTTTTCATGATGCTTCAAAAACTTGAACCAAAACGTCACACAAAAATCGACAAAAACTTTCACAATTCAACCCACGAGTCAAGTGTCGCGGCAGAAAACAACCCTAGACCTTTAAGTAAGTGACTTTATAAGCTCTCCTGGCACAGGAGAGCTCTTGCTTCCTGTGAGATCACTTTCTATTTTGATCACAAAACCAAGCGGTACGGGAATACGCGACACGAGCGGAATGGCACGGTTTGAGACGTTAAGAGTTAAGATCCGTCTAGACCATAATTATATCCAAAAGCGTTTGACCGGTTTGCTTCAAATTTGGCATGGTAATAAGTGTTATAGGCGTAAAGTGTTTAGTGCAAGAAATGATGTAGGGTCACGGTTGTTGCAGCCATCTTGTATTGTACTTTTTCCATTTCCTTTTTTTAACAAGGCAAAGCCCTTAAGGCCAGACACTACACCCCAAATATGAGCTTTTGTCTGTCTAGAATCTGTTTTAAACTGTTAATGTATTTTAATAGGATTTGGTGAGCTGAGACCAAAAACGTGGTTTTTGGGTGTGTACGACTCCCCGTTGCCCTGGAAACCAACCAAGATGGCCACCGAATACACATTTTAGTACAAATTCAAAGCAATTCAAAGCAATAGATCTCAAACACTACCAAACTTAGAAACAAAGTTCTTTTTTCTGGTGATTCTTTGTCAAAAAACTATATTTTGTCAGAAGGATTTTATTCTGAAGCTGTTGGGAAAAAAATTATTCATGATGAAATACGCTACATGAGCTGAAAGAGGGAAAAATGTCGATTTTGGGGAATTGAATAGCCACAACTTTTTTTTTCCCTTGTGCAATCACAAAATCCTTCTGACAAAATGCAGCAAAGTGAATAACAATCATAACTGCAAAGTTTGAATGCTGTGCCTATTCAGGTTTATGAGATCTATTCAATAAAAGATGAAAAAAAGTGAAAATGAGAAAAACAGAGAATAAGGTAAACATAAACCTTTACTTTGTCATAATTCAGCTTTATAGTCATCAATATGCGAATTATGCAGTATAAACATATTTCGCATGAGAAAATTGATTGATTGATTGTACATTGCTTAACGTCCCGACAGCAACAAGGCTTTCTCAGGACGTGACTGCACTGCTTGTGAAAAAAAACTAAACAGAAAATTGAATGTATGTCGCCAGCCGGTCAAATACATTAAATAAACCTACAACATGGGGCCTAAATAAAGCTAAGACCATTTAGCAACACACATCCAATATCAAGAGCTACAGGCAGTGCAGACAGTAGGGAGAGTTTTAAAAAGGCAAATACAGGTGAATGGACAAAGGGTAGACAGAAAAACATGCCCCAGAATAGAGAGAAAAACCCACCCTGTGGGGCTGACCAGGGTGACCCTGGGAACTAAAAAATACCTAACCCCACCCAAGTCCCCCAGGGCAGACCCGGGTGGGGCGCATGAGAAAATGAAAAGCAAAAGTTTTCTCAGTCTTGGATATATGCACACTAATGAAGTTTCTGCAGGTAAAATGTCAAAGGAAACTATCAGGTGCACAAAGTGTCTGCTGTACTTTGCCATTTCAGATGCACCTGAGCGATGTGTAAAACCAACTTTTTAATCATTCAAAAATCATTTACTGACCAATGCCGACGTCGCAAGCATCTTTCATCAATTCAAGTTTCTTAGGTGTTGTGGATTTCACCACCGTCCCATCGGCATTTACATTATGAGGCTTACAGGGCTTGTAATGGTCTGAAGTAAAAAAGAGGAAATTGGCGGGGGGAGGCGGGGGGGGGGGGGGGGGGGGGGGGGGGTGAGAAGTAGCTGCCGAAAAATCAAACGACGGGGGGGGAGGGGGTACTCACGCAATGCAACACCTAGCTCCGGCCGGATAATCGAACATCTCACGGTCAGCAGCGATGTTTATGTCTGCCCGGCGCATTTTACGAAAGGCAAAGTGTTCGCCCTTTCTCGATTCGTCGATGCTTGTAGTCTGGATGAAACTTCATCAACCACTTCTACTTTTTTGGAGGCATGGTTTGTGAAAATTGTTAAGCATGTGCTCCAGACGGCAATTTCGAAGCAACCGGAACAAACACAGAATGGAGGGAAATTTGCTGCGCATGCGTAATCAAGACTGGTTGTGGGTCCCCGAAAGCTTAGTGGTACAGTATAGCGGTAGGCTCTCAACTACAGGCGCCTGACCCCGAGCGCTACGCGAAAATGCCTTTTTTTGTTCCGCGGAAAACCATACTCTTCTCGGCGGAATTTTTTTGGGTAATAGCGGAAATTCGCGAAACCGCGGACAATTACAAGCCCTGGGCTTAGGAATGTTTTCGTTCTCTCTCGGGTTCGTCTGCTCGAACAAATCATCTCTCTTCGTCTGTTCAACCTCGCAGCTGCTAGCTGAGCACCACGCAACTTCTTCGAAGCCGTTGGAGACATTTTCAACGATTACAACTGATGGACTTTGTGAAATAACTGCTGAAGGGATGTAAAACGTAGAAAATGCGTGATCTGCACTATCGATTCTCGTATTTTGATTGAGTTGTACGCCATGCGTAATGGTGCATTGTGGGACGGTCGGAAAACCCGAAGCCGCCCGGAGCCTGGCCGGAAAAACCCGAAGTCGCCCGGAACACTCGGCGTGCTCTGCTCATTGGTCAGTTTTGCAAAATAGTATTATCTCATTAGCATAGCGTCCGTACAAGTAAATCTCCGGTCGTTCGTGACGTCAGTTTCGGTTCGAATGGACCCAAACATGGCGGCGTTCGTCGCTCGCAAAGCGGTGTTGTCAGGGTCCAAACATTCGATGTTTTGGAGCAAAAGACGTCGCGAACGCTTGAAAAATTGAGCAGGTGCTTCACTTTATTTATTTTTTTTTACAGCAAATAAAAGGTATTTTTTGATATTTTATGGTTGTGGCCGGGTTCTAAGGGGTTCAAACAACCCAAAAATCTACTCAACCCAAAAACACTAAGGAACACCCAAAATGACTTTGGGGTACCATGTCTGGCCTCAAGGCTAACGTGCACATCTGACAATAAGTAAAGGGATGGCTCTGCACTAACAAAATCCATGTTTTCTCAAAATTTAATCAGTTTTCATACAACTGTAAAACCCCCGTGACCCGTGACCTTTGTGATGAGTCGACTAAAATTAGGATACATAGAGTGGTCTTATCATCAGCTACCTTTTTGCCAAATCTGATTGAAAAGTTTGAAAATGTTGACAATAACTACAATTATTGGCATTTGATACACATTTGTTGACCTCTTGTGACCTTGACCTTTTCCGAGGGGTCATTCAAATTAGTATGCATAGATAGGTCTTACCATCAGGTATCTCTATACCAAATTTGGGTTTGAAGTTGTGAATAGTAATTGAGAAAAACATTTCTTGTCAAAATATGGCTATTTTTGACCTATTTCCTGAGCTCTTGTGACCCTTGACCTTTCCGAGGGGTCATCCAAATTAGGATGCATATATAGGTCTTACCATCAGGTATCTCTGTAGCAAGTTTGGGTTTGGAGTTGTGAATAGTAATTGAAAAAAAAAATTCTTCTCAAAATATGGCTATTTTTTGGGCCATTCTGTCACAACAGCTTGGACTACAAAATATGTGAAAGTCACCCATGGGGCTAAATGGGTTAATGCATACAGCATAACGATACTATGCCCACGAGTGCCTATCATTACCGTACAAACTTCTAGAGGAAGGACAACCCCTATGGCCATAGATTACATTACTACATCCATTTCTGCATTAGAAAACCACAGCCCTACACCATTTCCTGTTCAGGTGAGAGCATTTAGCAGCATGTCATATAAGTCACACACCAAATCGTGATCACAGCCATATTTTACCTAGAGACAGCAATATCAGCGGCGGCGGGCTGGGCAGGTTGTGAGGGTGAGGGTGAGGGTGAGGCGGGTGTGGCCACAGGACTGGACTGTGCAGCAGACACAATAGTTGGTGAGGTGGTGGTGGAGTCGGGTAGAGGCTGGTCCACACTCCCCTCTTCCAAATCCTCCACTTTCACCTCCCCTGAAGACACTTTGCTGCTGGCAGCTTCTGCGTTTTCACCACCCACCACTGGAAAATCCAAAGGCAATCACATGTCTAAATAAGCTCATTACAGCTGAAATAAGGAATACAAATGGGTGACAATACGAACAATTGAAATGACTGAAAACGGTCCACAGACTATCAGGTATAAGTACACAGACTGATTATCCCCCCCCCCTCCCCCCACGGTGTGCAAGAGACATAAATTCTCATGGGCTCTTGTGAATGTATGTCTCTTGCCCATGGAACAGGCTAACTGAAAAGCTGTTCTGTCCGAGCCCAAAAGATGAAATTCAGCAATGAATACAAGTTTCAACATGAGATAATTAAAAATACTTTGAAAGCTTTGATATGGCACAAGCTGCTATTCTGCCAATAAGCGCAAGGTCATTAACCCTTTCAGCGCCAGTGAACATAAGTTGTGTTTTGAGCAGCCCTGAAAGTCTAAAATTTTGCCCACCAGCCTTTGGCTAGTAACTTCCAAGTTTTACTAGCCAAACTGAAAATGTTACTAGCCAAAACTGAAAATTTTACTACTGAAAATAGCCCCCCAACTCAACAATATAATGTACCACAAGTGTTTGACGCCCAATGTTAGAGAGTCTTTTCTGCCCAGAGGCATTGAAAACAAATATTTGAACAGACAATCATAACCAAGTTAATGTTTATGTCCTGACTTCAGGCTTTTGATAGTATCAAGTGGAGAAATAACTGACAAAGTCCACATTTGAACTGTGGTGGGATTTTTTATTTATTTATTTTTTGTAAGTAGAGCTGGGCTTCTGTTTGCACAACAGGTTAAAGGGTCTGTAGACCCCAGGTATAAATTTTAGAGGGTATACAGACCCCCATCCTAGCATTATAGAGGGTCCGCAGATTTATTTAAGAAAAACTGCATCATCTGTATGTTCCTTAAAATAAATTATCCCCACCCGGGTCTGCCCTGGGAGACTTGGGTGGGGATAACTACATTTTAGTTCCCACTCCCAGTCACCCTGATCAGCCCCACAGGGTGGGTTTTTCCCTATATTCTGGGGCACGTGTTTCTGTCTACCCTTGGTCCATTCACCTCTATTTGTCTTTTTAAAACTCTCCCAACTGTCTGCACTGCCTGTGTGTGTGTGTCCTTTCCATGATACTGATTCTTTAACTGGTGAGCTATCGCGCAAAAGCCTGTCTCCCTCGCTCTCTCACACACAGAAAAACATATATCTATTTATTTATTTGTATGATCGTTTGATAGTGTATTGTAACAGAGAATATAGCGTTTTCTGCTGAACGCGGCAGATTGACAACCAAAGTGTGACTTGTCTAAACTCTGTGTGTGTGTGTGTTTGTGTAAACTGATGTACTTCAAAGTTTGTTTCAACCCGTTTAACCACTCAGAAAGACGTGTTTCTCCAATTTTTGCCTAATAACTGTGTACCAGAAGATGGATCGACCACGATTAAAAAAAACTGACCGGACAAACTTATTTCTGTTCAAATTTCTGGACTTGCTTTTTGAGTTTGCCTCAGTGCTCATTGCGCATGCCATTCGAGTGCTGTCGTGCTTTAGCCATGGAAATACACTCAGCACAGCCATGGATTCTGAAAACTGTGTCATAGCGGCGGTGCCACAGACGGCCCAGGGGTGGCATTTCTGGTACTGTCGCTTGTCAATGGAGATGTCGAAGTGCAACTTTCTTCTTAGCGATTATCAAGATCAGACGGTGCCGGATTGAAGAATCCGAAGCAGCTCTTCCTTTGCTTTTTCTCCGCCATGTACAACTTCGTTCTAGATCGAAAGCGAAACGCATGACGCCGTATCCCATAATATTATTTACGGTGACGTCACAGCAAGTAACGCGTTCAACTGACATGCAGCGCGCACTTTGTAATAACATGCTGACACCACACATAAACTAACAGTTTACCCGCCCTGTTACACTAGCACGGACCCCCGCGTCGGGTCGATTCTGAACGCAGCCGCGACTGAGCGAGCCGCTAAACGAACCAATTCGTCACTAAAAATAGAACGACTGTCACCGACCACTGTTCGGCTACTGCCGCAAAGTGATGTTAGAGGCGACTGGCGGTGCGGTCAGGTCACGCGTCGGCGTACCTGATGTTCGGCTGGCGGTTAGCCGTTGGATTGGAAAACGCACGAGCGCACTCGCATTTGGCGAGTGGGTATTTTTTTTTACTCGCCAAAAAAAATTCACTCGCCATGGCGAGTAAATTACTCGCCATTTTCAGGGCTGTGAAGTAATTTTATTTCAGCATCAACGTTCCTGAGCTGTCAAAGGAACAATGATGCAAAGTGGTTTCATGGGGCATGGATCCTCATGACCCCCCCCCCCCACCCCCCTCCCAGGCTCATGAAGATCCGTGCCTCTTGCAATTGGGTGGCTATTCAATCTTTCCTGGCAGTGAAGGGGTAAAAACAGCATAAACAAACACTTTGACCTAAGGTCATATATCCAAAACAGGAGATTGTCATCTGAAGACTTTATTATGGTGAAAGATACAGAACAACCATAATAGTTCAAGGGTGGCACCTGAAGGTGCCAAGCTAATCTGGCAATACCCTTGTACTATCATGGTCAAGCCATCTCCTGCAACAAGTACATAGTCGTTAAGTAACACTTCCAAAATTTAGGAAATGCACCTGTGGGGGTCAATGAAGATTTTCAGTTCAGTGAATTTTCTAGGTAACAAGCTATTTTGGTACCATCCTCAAACTATCACACAAAACCTAGATCTTCTCATGGCGGTATCAAGCTGAATTTTTATAAAAAAAACGTTACACAGGGAGTAGGTTTAGATCAGTACACAGTGGGTCGTATGACCTGCTCAAAATGAATAGGCAGTTTTGAACAAGACTCCCAGAAGGCCTCATTTCCCTCACAATTGATTGATATGATGGATTAACATGTCTGACTGTGAAGCAGCAAGCTACTCACTGTAAACATTTCCACGGGAGTTATCTGATGTGTCCATGGCCACTGGTGAACTACTGCGAGGACCACTGCCCTCTCTACAGTGAAAAAACAAACTACAACAGTTAGATGTTAATGCTTTGAAACCACACTAGATCATTCTGCAATCTTTACACATAATCATGCAGTTTGCTAAGGGAACATAAACACATGAATAAGCACTGCGGTACCTGAAAAAGCTTCAACAGTGCTGATATGAAACTAATGTAATACAATTATAGCCAAACATGACAGATGCCATTGTGAAAGTAAACATGGGGCAGGCAACAGTGGCTGTCAGTAGTGGTTTTTGTTGCGAAGATTGCGGCAAAAACTGCATCCATTTATAGCTGTCAAAATAGACTGCAGACTTACCACGATGAAATTCAACTTCAAGAAATTCTTCTAGAACCATTGCATAAATCTGACACATTAACCTTTAAGACACTACAGAAGAGATATAGCATCCTTGATGGTGCAAAGGTAGTGCCAGCTCAGCTTGGTGCTACCTTCATAGGTGCCAATCTAATATGGCACCAACCTTGAACTATCAAGGCTGATATTTCTCCAGCATCTGTTCTAATCCTTACAGATCCCTCTCAAAGTCAGTATCAGGTTTGCAACTATTAAGACACACACACCCAGTCATATCTGAAAAGCTAGTGAAGTCTGCCCAGTTTTCCTCTGTGGGTGCTTTTTCGAACTGTGCCCATCCCTCACGAGGTTCTGACGGGGGTGCAGCTTCCCATGGAGAACTGGTCTCCATGGCTGTAGTCTCTGACTGACTGACCACTTCACCACTGGCTGACCATGGGCCTGCAATATGAAGGACGAGGTAGTTAATCCATTTGATTTAGCTCCAACACACTACACCCAGAGATGGTTCCACCATGAAAATTCAAGGGTAGTGTCAGATTAGCTGCCAAGATAATCTGGCACTACCCTTGAATTATCATGGTTGAACCATCTGCTCCTGGTGCATAGGTGACACCACCAGAATGTGGGAAATGCAGGCATGGGGTTAAATGGGTTAACCTTTTGGCTGTCTGTAGCACTTTTTCCTGCAGGAATCACTGGAACAAAAAGCACTACGTACTGTCGCCAGTGGTTCTTATCACTTCAAGCGTCCAGTCAGGGGGTAGTTTTAGCCCAAGACTCTTACCTCCGACACTGACCCTCCTGATTGCACCCAAGAGGCGACAAGAACCACTGGCAAAGCCCAACTCATAATACAATTTTGTCTTCAACTGTAAAAAGTATTGAGCACAATGTATAACCTTGAAATAAGGAAGTAATGTTGTCAGGGAGTAACTGTCACTGTAACATGTATGTAATATGAGTCTACTTATCACATCACCTTGTAACATGGATCATGTGCGTAACCAATTCACACAATTAATCTAACCATTGTGACCTTGGCCTTTCCAACACATCATGGAAATGAGCAAGTGTTCCGAGTGTCAGCATCTAAATAAAGGGGTGGGAGGCTTTTAATATCCACAAAATCCACTTTTGGTCAAAATTAATGCATTTTTCACACATTTGTCAACAGCCCATGACCCTTGACTTTTGCAAGCGTTCAACAAAATGAGTATTAAATGAGACCAAAAGGGTTGACTGCCAAATAAGCATGTATAGGAAGGTCTCATCATCAGCTACCTGTTGTGCCACATCTGATTGAACAATTTGCAAAAACACTGATTAAAAACTGAAATTGTATCAAAATAGGCATTTTTCACACGTCTGCTGACCTGTTGTGATCCGTGACCTTTCTGAGTGGCCACCCAAATTTGTATGCACAGGAAGGTCTGTATCTAGTTTTCAGAGCATGGAATTACCCTTACTAAAAAAAAGAGGAAAACCCCTTTTCTCTAGGGGGGTCCAGGGGCATGCACCCCTGGAAAATTTTTGAAAATTTACATTAAAATTTGTGTAATCTGGTGCATTTTAGAGTGAAACGGAGCAGTTTAGCCACCTAAAAATCTTGCCTTTTTTCGTTTTTTGGGTGCACTTTTAATTTTTTGTGTCAAAGGTTTAAAAGTATATTAAAACTTAAAAATATTCAACAGAATATATCCAAATGTTTAATCAAATTCAAAATACATCTGAATGGCTCTCCATTTTTTATTTTTGAGTTTAATTATAAGTTATATAAATATAATATATATATATTTTTTCTTTAATAATCTCTGATTAATCAGGAGTAAACATGGATTCCTTTTCTCTCTTATTTAATACCATGCACCATGGTCATTGAACTGGAGAAAAGTTATATAGATTTTCAACATACTTTGATCACACTTTACTGGAAATACATTGTAATTAATTTATTCACCATACTGAGTAGTATTTCCAGTGGTACTGCTTTTAGCTATTCTGTCTCCGCATTTAAGTATTTTTCTCTCCGCTATAATTATTTTGACCAGACTACGCAGACTACCACTAAAGACCGGAAGTGACCTGTGCGAGCTAAAGCTAACGCCTCTCTCAATTTTGAATATTATTTGGGGATATCCGCCACGTAAAGATCGCGAAATACGGTATTCAGGAAGAGCGACTTTACGATTTTGTTTTCGGCAGAATTTTTTTTCTTCGGTGGAATGGCAGCTTCATTTAAGCGGAAATCCACCAAAAAGAGGAAAATTCCATGCTCTGAGTTTTGAGAATGAAGTTGACAAGAATATTTGAGAAAAAACAATGTTTGTCAAATATGGCATTTTTTTAAATGTATTGCTTGACTTTGATCTCTGAGAGAGGTTACTGCAATGGATGTGTTTAGAAAGGTCTTGCCACAAAGTATCCTTGAGCCAAGTTTGAAGATTGTGGCTTGAATAAACTTCAAGAAAATGCTAATGTTGAAGTTTACCAAAGACGGCCGATGGATGGACAACCACTGGCCCCTTACACAGACAAGAATGGCAAAGCCCTTAAGACTCAAGTGCATGACCAATCAACATAATTAATCTAACCTTTGCGACTCTGACCTTTCCGACAGGTCAATGAAATAAGCAAGTGTTCTAACATCAAGAAAGGGTTGTCTTCCGTACCTACAAAATATTAATTTTTCTCTAAAATATATTTTTTCGAAAAATACTTACCGATGACATTACTGTCTGGAAGTGTCAACTACTTACCCAATTTTAGCCTAAGAATTTGTTGTGTTCCTTCACAACCCGGGAGGCACTCGGGGAGCCCTCAATAGGGCCGAGAGTAGCCTCCCGTCCTAGCCCATCCGGGCACTCCCACTGACGTGGCCCAATCACAAATCAGACGTGATACTTAGCTTACCAGCGGCAAGCGGGGCAGGTGGGAGGGTCCTTCGAGTAATGTCATCGGTAAGTATTTTTCGAAAAATATATTTTCTCTAAAATGTATTTTTTTTTTAAATACATGCCATCGGTAAGAGTTTTGTAAACAAAATATATTTTAGAGAAAAATTAATTTGTTTCCTCAAAAACATTACCGATGACATTACTGTCTGGAAGAATTACTGTCTGGAGCCACCCACCCATTCGCCAAACTCCCAACAATGTTAGCTAAGTGCGTACCTACGGCGCTTCCGGCGCCGGGAGGGAGTGTTGCGCTGCGGCGATGTCCCCCACCAGTGCGAGATTCTCTCGCTGGCCCGACAGATCCCTGGGGTAGAAGCGGGCGAATGTTGATTCTGCCCTCCAGCCCACTGCTGCCACGATGTCTCGAACAGCACAATTGCGATCGAAGGCAACACTCGCGGCCATGGCGCGAACCTCATGTGCGCGGATCTTAAGCCTCTTCGCCCCGTCCTGGGAAAGGTCCTGATAGGCGGACCGTATGACCCAACGCAGCCAGGAAGATATCGTCTGAGCTGTTATGTCATTTTTGCTGGGGACCAAAGGGAGAAAGAGGCGTGACCGTCCTCGGCGGACGGGTTTGGATCTGCTTAGGTAAACGCGTAAGGCGCGCACAGGATCTTGTTGTCATGTCTCCCGAGTAAAATTCGGGTGTTTCAAAGGCCGAATAGTTATGACCTGGGGTGCAGTCAAGGGAGAGCGGGTCTTTGCGAGGATGTCAGGGTCTGTGAGTAATTGAACAGAACCATCCGCCCGGAATTGGAGGCAGGAAGAACTCGTCGACAGAGCGTGTAGTTCGCTTACCCTGGACGCCGTGGCTAGGGCCAAAAGGAAGCATGTCTTTCATGTCACATCAGCGAAGCGAGCCAGGGAAAGGGGTTCAAACCTGTCCGAATTAAGCCACGTCAGGACCCAAGGTAGGTCCCATCGAGAAATCAGAGAGCGGGGAACCGGGCGCTGCAGGCCAAAATGTGCCATCAGGTCTGCGAGATCTTTACATGCGCCTGGGTCCTGGCGGCCAAGATGACGGTAAGTGTCAGCAATCATGGACAGGTATCCTCGGATCGTGATGGGAGCGAGGCCGAGGTCTCCAAAGAGCCAGAGGAAGAAGTTCGCGAGCTGTGGAGTAGTCAATTCGAGGGGAGAGAGATGCTGGTCAACGCACCATGACTGGAGCACTCTCCACTTTCCCTTGTAAATGCGTCGAGTTGAAGGTCGAGGGGCTGAAGCGATTGCTTCCACTGCAGCACCCGAGAAACCTCTGTCGGTGAGGGCTTGCCGGACAATCTCCAGGCGTGAAGAAGGAGCCACTCCGGGCACGGGTGGAAAAGCGGCTGGCGGGGCTGCTTGAGCATAGTCCTCGATGTGGGGAGACGAAGCGGGGGACCCGTGGCCAGACTGAGGAGGTCGGTGGTCCAAGACCTGTTCCAGGAGAACGGGGTGACCAAGAACAGTATCGTCTCGCAACCTCTGAGCTTGAGTAGGACTTTGGGAACTAGAATCGTTGGGGGATAGGCATACGCAATGAGCCCGTCCCACGGAATGCAGACCTGTTTACCCCCTGGGTGCAGTCAGTGTACTTTCAACTTACTAAATGTGTACTTTGGACCTCGCATGTGTATTTCTTCACAAGCCAGCGAGTTGTCAGTTTCTCTCTCTCTCCCCCTCCCTCTCCGACAAAACATCTTCAGACCGCTCAAATTCTTTGTGTCCCTTACTTTTGAAGGTGTCCTTTGCATTCGTAGCTGTCGGCATGCCCGACCGAAAAGTCTTGAGTCGCAAAGGGTGCAATGAGCATAAAAACTGGATCCTTTCTGGGAGCGAACAAGCGTCGGACATTCATCCGTGTGAATTTCAGGAATACCTGGACTCTTTTCTTCTTCTGCGATAAGACTTCTTGTGTAAAAGTCCGATTCTAAAAATGTGTATCCGAAATGAACCGAAATGTGTATTTTTGTGTATACACGTGTACATGTGTACCCCAAAGCAAAATTGTGTACTTTAATACACCAAATGTGTATGGTAAACAGGTCTGCGGAATGGAAAGCGCATCGACAACCCATGCCAGAGGGTCTGGAATTGGGGAGACAAAGAGGGGAAGTTGGCGATTCCACCTCGTGGCAAAGAGGTCGATCATGGGAGACTCCCAGTGAGCGCAGATCATCTGAAAGATGTCTGGGTGAAGTGTCCATTCCATGTGGAGTAGTTGGCCACGCCGAGAGAGGGAGTCGGCCAAGACGTTCAAATGTCTGGGGATATGTCGAGCTCGGAGGGAGATGTCGCGGTCCTCGCACCAGCGCATCAGGCGGTAGAGGAGAATGCACAGATCTGGTGAGTGTGTACCTCCCTGTTTCTGAAGGTAGGAGACGACCGTAGTGTTGTCCGACAGTACAAGAAGTGTCTAGTGGCGAAGGCGGACTTCCCACACAATGAGCATTTGCCACACTGCTTGTGGCTCGAGCCAGTTGATGTGTCTGCCGGCCAGGTCCGACGTCCAGAGACCAGATGTCAAAAGGAAGCTCGGCAGCAGGTGTGCACCCTATCCGGAGAGACTCGCATCCACGCAGAGCGAGAGCTGACGGGGCGGCGAGGCGAGAGGAACTCCCGAAGCTAGCCAAGATGTGTCCATCCAACGCAGTAGGTGTGGTTGAAGGATTTGAGTCACCGGCACCAGGGCATCGAGGTCGCCAGAGGACGGCCGCCAATGAAGCAGGAGATGTAACTGAAGCGGGCGGGAGTGAAGACGACCCAGGGGTAGGAGATCCGCCACAGCATTCATCAGGCCGAGAAGTTGTAGCCAGACTCTGGCGGGAACGAATTCCGACCGGGCAACCTGAGCGGCGAGGAAGGCTAACTTCTGGATCCGATTTTCTGGCAAACACACACGGTTGACGTTGGTCGCAAACGCCATCCCAAGATGAATAAACCGGCGAGATGGCGATAGGTCCGACTTGCCCGCATGGATCAGAAACCCCAAGCGGAACAATAACAGGAGTAGAGCATCTCGGTCCGTCTGCAGCGCAGACTCCGACGGATTCCGCAGGAGAAGGTCGTCTAAGTAGTTCGAGATCGGACTGGATGACGACTGCCGAGCCTTGGCTACGACGGCGTCCATGATGCGAGTGAAAACCCACGGGCTGAGGTTGAGACCGAATGGAAGGGCGCGAAACTGGTAGATCACGCCGTCGAAAGCGAAGCGGAGATACCGTTGGGAAGCCGGGTGTATGGGGACATGGAGATATGCATCTGAAAGGTCCAGGCTGACGGCGAAGTCCAAGGGGCTGTACTGCGGTCCGGAGGGTCCGGGTGGTCTCCATGCGAAAAGTCGGAGCCACTATAAACTTGTTCAGTGACAAGAGATTGATGACAGGACGCCACTTTCCGTCCGGTTTCGGAACCACGAAGATGCGGCTGTAAAATGCCAGGGAGTCGAGACGAGTCACTATCTCCGTGGCGGCCTTCTGTAGAAGAGAGGCGACCTCTCCGCGTAAGGCGATGGCTTTGAACTCATCGGATGGAACGTCTGTCCACAACGGAGATTGTCTCAACGGGGGAGGTGAACGGAACGAAATCGAGAGACCCTCGGAGATGGTGGTCAGGATCCAATGGTCGTCCGGTAGCAGCAACCTCCATACGTCGCTGCAAAGAGCCAGTCTCCCGCCGACCGGAGACCCCCGAGGGGCCAGCGGAAGCTGGAGTGGCAGGTAGTCATGGAAAGCGCCCGCGCCCACGCCCCCAACCAGGGTGGCGGGCAGGCTGGGGCCAGGAGGGGATAGAGGTCCTATCGAGTTTAGCGCGGCCGAACGCGGGAGCCCTCCAGGGCGCGTTGGATTGAGCGGGATGGAAGGTCGAAAAGGGTCTGGAGGTCCGCAGGGCGCGACCCACGGCCTTGCGGGCGGCGTGAAAGCGAGAAGTGGTAACGCGGGTGGGCCAGCGGTCCAAATTTCCGTCCTTCACCTTCTGCCAAGTCTCACCAAAGAGAAGGGGGCCACCAAGAGGAGCACGACGCAGCTGTGACTTCAGATTAGGGGGTAATCCATGACAGGCTTGCAGAACGGCATCCCGAAGCATAAGGTTAGCAGCAGCCGCCATCGCGTTGACGCAAGAGTGATAAGCTGCCCGGTTAGCTGCAACCGCGATGGCGAGGAGATCACCAAGAAGGAGTGAAGCATCTCGAGAATCTTCAATGCGACGTATAAAAGCTTGCGTAAGCAGTTCCAGGAAACCCCCCACAGGCTAATGAGTTCCGTATGAGGGACGCCATCTTATCCAGACCACGCGGGAAGGTGTATCTTAATTTAGTGTTGCCGCCAAGCTGCGACACAGCCTGAGGGTCCAACGTGGGAAGAGTACAATGAAAAGACTGAGAATGGCCCGCATACCAAGATTGGCGAAACGCGATGTCGAGGTCAGCCGGCCACTTGCGATCTGTGAAAAAGGAGTATTCCTGGGAATCCGTATGGAGATGAGCGGAGAAGGAATCTCGCAGATCTTGAAATCCAGGCGGTTGAGGCAATGACTTGAATCTCTTCCGTTGATGGCCCGAATCAACAAAGGCGGACACCTTCCGTTTGAGCAGGGGTGACGGGGGGCACGCGTCCGCCGGGAGGGCGGCCACAATAATACGAGCTGCTTCGTCAATGCCAAGAAGCGTTTCCGTGCGTGCCGACGAAGGATTCTGAGTCGACGCAGGAGCATCAGACACCTCAGAGCGCAGCGAGAGGGAGCGGTCGCCAAAGTCGAGAAGTGCAGAAACTGAATCCTCCGGAAGGAGACTAAGCGTGTCCTCATCCTGTGTAGGAAGCGAAACCCGGTGGAGGGTCCGTGTGGGAGAAAAGGTGCGGAGTCCGTCTTGACGAGAAACTGTAGCCAACGGCGGCGTGTCGCCAAAAGAGGGTGAAGCGGTGGCAGGGATAAGGTATGAGCGGGAGGGGGGACCTGGAGGGAACCGTGCGCCTTGCACGGGGAGAATGACTGCGACAACGGGAGCGGCTGTGATGACGGGAGTGGCTGCGACGACGGGACATTGGGTCACGGTGAACGTTATCAGCAGAGGTCCGAAGACGGGGTCGCAGAGGGGAAGGGGACGAGCAACGGAACGGAAAGGGGGGGGGGGAGGGGGGTATATCGAGACAAGCCGGAAGCCAAACGGGGAGCCAAAGCGGGGGAAGAAGATGAAAGGGACGATGACGGTGGATGCCAAGGGCTGCGGCGGCCGGAACGGAGAGGATGACAATGTTCCGTACAGGCGTTACGAGACACGCAAGAGTGTGTATGAATGGAGGCCGCGGCAGAAAGCGCAAAATGGTCATCAAACCGATGACGGTGGGACATGGGTCTCTCGCCCGCCTCCGTAAGGCGGGCACGCTTCCCCTTAAGCGACTCTCCATAAAGAGTACGTGGGTTCTTTTAAAGGAGACCTCTTAAGACTAGTTATGGACAACTCACTGCGCGAAGTATGTCGCTGCATGCGCGCCCCCGGAAGGCAAACGCTGCGCCCTAAGGCGGACTCCCTGTAAGAGTCAGCAGACGGCGTCCGGTTAAAAGTCTTGGGGGATGAGCGAAGCTCAACCGGTTGACGGCTCAGCAGATCCTCACGGTCCGCGCAAACTTGACTAGTATCGGACAACTTACTGTGCGAAGTATTAATTTTTCTTTAAAATATATTTTTTCGAAAAATACTTACCGATGACATTACTGTCTGGAAGTGTCAACTACTTACCCAATTTTAGCCTAAGAACTTGTTGTGTTCCTACACAACCCGGGAGGCACTCGGGGAACCCTAACTAGGGCTGAGAGTAGCCTCCCTTCCTTGCCCAAAAACGGGCATTCACCACGTGGCCCAAACACAATCAGTCAGTGATACTTAGCTTACCAGCGGCAAGCGGGGCAGGTGGGAGGGTCCTCCGAGTAATGTCATCGGTAAGTATTTTTCGAAAAAATATATTTTAAAGAAAAATTAATTTGTTTCTTCAAAAACATTACCGATGACATTACTGTCTGGAAGAATGGCGAAAAGGTGGAGGGTGCCGCGCCCAAGTTACCGCCATAAAGGGCATACGACAGAGCCACACACCCATTCGCCAAACTCCCGACAATTTTAGCTAAGTGCGTACCTACGGCGCTTCCGGCGCCGGGAGGGAGTGTTGCGCTGCGGCGATGTCCCCCACCAGTGCGAGGTTGTCTCGCTGGCCTGACAGATCCCTGAGGTAAAAGCGGGCGAAGGTGGATTCTGCCCGCCAGCCCACTGCGGCCACGATGTCTCGAACAGCACAATTGCGATCGAATGCGACGCTCGCGGCCATGGCTCGTACCTCGTGTGCGCATATCTTGAGCCTCTTTGCAACTGCTGGGGAAAGGTCCTGATAGGCTGACCTGATGACCCAGCGAAGCCAAGAAGAAATCGTTTGCGCTGATATGTCTTCTCTGCTATGTGCTAAGGGTAGAAAGAGGCGTGATCGTCCTCGGCGGACGGGTTTGGTACGTCGTAAATATACACGAAGAGCGCGCACTGGATCCTGTTGCCTGGTCTCCCGAGTAAAACTTGCATCTTTCAGCGGCCTAATGGTAATCACTGGGGGTGCAGTCAAGGGAGACCTAGTCTTGGCGAGGAAGGCAGGGTCTGTGAGTAGCTGTACAGAACCGTCTGCCCGGAATTGGAGGCAGGCAGGACTTGCCGACATCGCATGTAGCTCGCTTACTCTAGCCGCGGTGGCCAGTGCCAACAGAAAACATGTTTTTCGTGTCACATCCGAGAACTTAGCGAGGGAAAGCGGTTCGAACCTGTCCGAGTTCAGCCACGTCAGGACCCAAGGGAGGTCCCATCTTGGAATCAGTGAGCGGGGAACCGGACGCTGCAGGCCGAAGTGTGCCATCAGGTCTGCAAGGTCTTTGTTTTCGCCAGGGTCTGGGTGGCCGAGGTGACGGTAAGTGTCTGCAATCATAGACAGATATCCTCGGATCGTGATGGGGGCTAGGCCTTGGTCTCCAAAGAGCCAGAGGAAGAAGTCAGCGAGCTGTAAAGGAGTCAACTCCGTGGGCATAAGGTGTCGGTCAGTGCACCAGGATTGGAATACTCGCCACTTTCCCTCATAAACACGTCTGGTCGAGGGTCTACGGGCTGAAGCGATAGCTGCCACTGCTGCACTCGAGAAGCCTCTAGCGGTGAGGGCTTGCCGCACAATCTCCAGGCGTGAAGGAGAAGTCGTTCTGGGCACGGGTGGAAAAGAGGCTGGCGGGGCTGCTTGAGCATTGTCCTCGAGGTGGGCAGGCAAAGCGGAGGGCCCGTGGCGAGACTGATTAGATCGGTAGTCCAAGACCTGTTCCAGGAGAATGGGGCTACCAGTAACATGACCGTGTTGCAACCTCTGAGCTTGAGGAGGACTTTGGGAACGAGGACCGTCGGGGGATAAGCGTAAGCGATGAGACCGTCCCACGGAATGGAGAGCGCGTCGACTGCCCAGGCTAGGGGGTCTGGAATCGGTGAGACGAAGAGGGGAAGCTGGCGATTCCACCTCGTGGCAAAGAGGTCTATCATGGGAGTTTCCCAGTGAGCGCAGATCATCTGAAAGATGTCTGGGTGAAGTGTCCATTCCGTGTGAAGTAATTGTCCGCGCCGAGATAGTGAGTCCGCCAACACGTTCAGGTGACCGGGGATGTGTCGAGCTCGGAGGGATAGTCCTCGGTCCTCGCACCAGCGCATCAATTGATAGAGTAGAATGCATAGCTCGGGAGAGTGAGTACCGCCCTGCTTCTGAATGTAAGAAACGACTGTGGTGTTGTCCGAAAGGACTAGGATCTCCTGGTGGCGAATGTGCGTTTCCCATTTGATGAGGGCTTGCCAAACCGCTTGTAGCTCTAGCCAGTTGATGTGTCTGTTTGCTAGATCCGGAGACCAGAGGCCGGATGTTGAGAGGAAACTCGGTAGCAAATGTGCACCCCAGCCGGTGAGACTTGCGTCCACGCAGAGTGAGAGCTGAGGAGGCGGGGAGGCTAGAGGAACTCCGACAGCGAGCCATGAAGTGTCTGTCCAACGTTGCAGATGTGGGCGAAGGATCTGAGTCACAGGTACCGGCGCGTCCAAGTCGCCGGAGGACGGACGCCAATGAAGCAGCAGGTGTAATTGAAGCGGCCGGGAGTAAAGACGACCGAGGGGAAGGAGATCCGCCGCTGCATTCATCAAGCCGAGGAGCTGAAGCCAAACTCTGGCGGGGACTGATTCCGCCTGTGCTACCTGGGCGGCCAAGGAGGCTAACTTGTGGATCCGAGGCTCCGGCAAACTCACTCTGTTGAGGTCGGTCGCAAATTTCATGCCGAGATGAATAAATCGTTGAGATGGAGATAGGTCCGACTTGCCTGTGTTTACCAGGAACCCCAAACGCGACAGCAACAGGAGCAAAGAATCTCTGTCCGTCCGCAGGGTGCTTATCGATTGATTCCGCAGGAAGAGGTCATCCAAATAGTTGGAGGTTGGACTGGACGACGACTGCCTGGTCTTGGCGACGACAGCATCCATAATGCGAGTAAAAGCCCACGGGGGCTGATGTTGAGACCAAACGGAAGGGCTCGAAACTGGTAGATCACCCCGTCGAACGCGAATCGGAGATACCGCCTGGAAGCCGGGTGTATGAGGACATGGAGATATGCATCGGATAGGTCCAGGCTGACAGCGAAGTCCCTCGGTTGTACAGCGGCCCGAAGGGTCCTGGAGGTTTCCATGCGAAAAGTGGGAGCTATGATAAACTTGTTTAGTGCTGATAGATCGATAATTGGGCGCCACTTGTTGCCCGGCTTGGGAACCACAAAAAGTCGGCTGTAAAATGCTGGTGAGTCGATATGATGCACTACCTCTGTGGCGGCCTTCTGTAGAAGCGATTCGACCTCTCCGCGTAGTGCGATGGCTTTCAGACTGTCCGAAGGAATCTCTGTCCATACGGGTGAGCGTCTCAGAGGCGGGGGAGAACGAAAAGAAATTGAGAGTCCGTCGGTGATGGTGGCGAGTACCCAGGGGTCGTCTGGAAGTAGCAACCTCCACATGTCGCTGAAAAGAGTGAGCCTCCCGCCGACAGGAGGTCCCGGAGCAGAAGGCGGGGGCTGGAACGGGGACGAGTCAGGGAGCCCGCCCGCGCCCACGGCGGCGGGCAGACCTGGGCCAAGCGGGGACAGAGGTCCTAACTGGTCTAGCACGGCCGAAGGCGGGGAACCGCCGGGACGTCTTGGCGGAAGCTGGAGTGAAGGATGAAGCGGGTCTGGAAGTCCGCAGGGCGCGACCCACGGCCTTGCGGGCGGAGTGAAAGCGTGAGGCTGTAACACGGCTGGGCCAGCGGTCCGGATTGCCGTCCTTCACCTTCTGCCAGGTGTCACCGAAGAGGAGTGGTCCACCAAGGGGGGCACGACGCAGCTGTGTCTTCAGATCGGGAGGCATACCGCGACAGGCGAGTAAGACTGCATCACGACGCATGAGGTCACAGTTGGATGCTGCCGCCATTGTGTTGACCGATGAGTGATACGCTGCCCGGTTTGCCGCAACCCCGAGGGCGAGAAGGTCACCAAGTAAGGGTGTAAGCGATGGTTGCCAAGCGTCCTCGATGCGACGGATTAAACCTTGAGTGAGAAGCTCTAGAAAACCAGCACAGGCCAAGGAGTTCCGCACTAGTGATGCCGTCTTATCCAACCCACGAGGGAGGGTGTGTCTCAGCTGATTGGTACCGCCAAGCTGGGATATCGATTGAGGGTCCAACGATGGAAGCTGACAGCTAAAGGACTGTGAATGTCCCGCATACCAGGATTGGCGGAAGGAGATGTCTAGGTCAGCCGGCCACTTGCGATCAGAGAAGAAAAGATACTCCTGGGAATCTGTCTGTAGGTAAGCGGAAAAGGAATCTCTCAAATCCTTAAAACCAGGGGGCTGCGGTAAAGACTTGAACCTCTTCTGTGGACGGCCAGAGTCGACAAAGGCAGACACCTTCCTCTTGAGTGGGGGCGACGGGGGACACGCGTCCTTGGGCAGTGCAGCCGTGATGAGTCGAGCTGCTTCATCAATGCCGAGAAGCGTTTCCGTGCGTGACGTAGAAGGGAGTCTAGGGGATGCAGTATCATCCGACACCGTATAGTGAGACGAGGAGCTGTCCACACCGAGTAGGCCCGAAACTGAATCCTCCGGGAGAAAACTAAGAGTCTCCTCATCCCGCGTAGGGAGCGAAGTCCGGTGAGGATTGACGTTGGTGGATATCGGTCGAGCCACGTCACGACGAGAGAAGGTAGCTGCCGGGGAGCATCGCATCCTCTGGTGTTGATGTGTAGCCGTCGGCGAGCATCGCGTCCGCTGGTGTGGGTGAGGCGGGGGTGGGGGCAAAACGCGACCAGGAGACGGGGACCTGGAGTGAGCCATGCGCCTGTCCCGGTTGGAGCGACTGCGAGAACAGGAGCGGCTGCGAAGATGGGAGCGGCGGCGACGACGGGAGTGACTGCGACGACGCGGACGACTGCGACGATGTAACTGGGAAGAGGTGAAGCTCGGGTCCGAAGCTCGCGAAGGAGACGAATACAACAAGGACGCTGGTTGGAAGTTGTGACGGCCGTTGCGTAGCATATCAGGTTGCTTCCTCTGATCATAAGTAGCTGCGCCAAAGCATCTAGAATTGCTGGCCGAATGAGAGATGTGAGGACTGTTGGAAGACCTACGCTGTTTAGACACGTGTCTCGGCTGACCTACCTCCATAAGGTAGGCACTCTGCCCTAGTGCTGTCTCTCCGTAAGAGTCAGCGGGCGTATCCTTGCGAGACCTCTCAGGACTGACGGACAAATGACGGCGTGGATCGCGTCTCTGTAGGCTTGCCTCCGTATGGCGAGCACTCTGCCCTCGTGCTGTCTCTCCATAAGAGTCAGTGGGCTTATCCTTGCGAGACCTCTTAGGACTGACGGACAAATGACGGCGTGGATCGCGTCTCTGTAGGCTTGCCTCCATATGGCGAGCACTCTGCCCTCGTGCTGTCTCTCCGTAAGAGTCAGCGGGTGTATCCTTGCGAGACCTCTCAGGACTGATGGACAAATGACGGCGTGAATCGCGTCTCCGTAGGCTTGCCACCGTATGGCGAGCACTCTGCCCTCGTGCTGTCTCTCCGTAAGAGTCAGCGGGCTTAGATCGAGTGTGAGTCACAGAAGATGCAGTCCTGTGTGAAGAGCTAAACTCATGTGTCCCACGTGTCGTCCGATCCCCCAGGTCAGATCGAGAGTGTTTAGTTAAAACGCCGGGAATGGTCGGGGGTTCCAAAAAGGACTGCCGGTCCGTAACCGGAGTCGGGCGCTCGCGCCGGTAAAATTTCCACAACTGGGACCAAACTTGTTCAGGCCAGGTTACACAAATCTCGCAAGAATGGTCCGACGCGCATCCCATACAAGGAAGGCATAACTTGTGCTTATCGCTAGGCCATTGGAAATCTCCGCACTGCGGGCAAGTAAGGACTTGGTTACTGTAACATAAATCAGACATGACTATCGACCGGGCGCAGGCACGACGAAGCCCCGCCAACGAAACACGAGAGATCGGCGCGAATCTATACGATCGAAGCGTAGCCACAAATTGAAGCCACAAACCGAAGCAGGCACCCGGTCCGGGGCCAGCCAAGGGCTGGGGCCGATATGTTACCTCTCCTGAGATGCGGGGACGGGAAGAGATACATCCATGGCGTCCAAGGCACACGAAGAAGGTAAAAAATCCCAAGTAGATCCACGCTGAATAGAGCACAACACAACCACAGCAGGGAGCGTCGGGAAGAAAACACTGAGTTTCCGATGGAAGAACAGTTAGAATTCCGGTAGTGACGTACGAAGTCCAGAAGTAGACTAAGACGACCGGCCCTTTAAGAACCGGTAAATTTCCTAGGCTAAAACACGTCTGCTCACAAGAGCTAAGTATCGATGACTGATTGTGATTGGGCCACGTGGTGAATGCCCGTTTTTGGGCAAGGAAGGGAGGCTACTCTCAGCCCTAGTTAGGGTTCCCCGAGTGCCTCCCAGGTTGTGTAGGAACACAACAAGTTCTTAGGCTAAAATTGGGTAAGTAGTTGACACTTCCAGACAGTAATGTCATCGGTAATGTTTTTGAAGAAACAAATGTCGCTGCATGCGTGCCCCCGTAAGGCAAACGCTGCGCCCTTAGGCGGACTCCCCATAAGAGTCAGCAGGCGGTGTCCGGTTAGAAGGTTTGGGGAAGAGCAACGCGCAAGCGGCCGACGGGTCAGTTGATCCCCACGGTCCATGCACACTCGACTGGGAACAGCGCTAGGTACTGAAGGGGGCTCCAGGAAGGAAGTATTGTCACAAAGAGGAGGTGGACGCTCGCGCCTGTAGAAACCCCAAAGCTGCGACCACTGCTGCTCGGGCCAGGCGGCGCAGACTGTGCTAGTGTGGTCTGAGTTACAGCCCATACATGGGAGACAAAAATCGTGATCATCACCCGGCCACTGAAAAGCACCACACCGTTGGCAGGTACGCACGGGGTGACTGCAACAGAAAACAGACATAGTAGGAGACCTGGCACAAGCACTGTGAGGTCGCGAGAACGAGAACGATAGATCTGCGTGGGCCAACCAAAAACCAAGACCGCCAACCAAAGCAGGCACCCGGGCTGGGGCCAGTTGAGGGAGGGGCCGAGACCTTACCTCTCCTGTGTCGTGGCGACGTGTGGAGGAAGCTCCATAGTAGTAACGGTACACACCAAGGAGAAGAAATTTTTTTTTCTTTTTTTTTCGTATTCACAAAAACGAAGAAAAACACAGGTCTCCCGAAGCACAATCCCAGAAATCCACACACAGGCACATAAATCCAAGCACAGAAGTAAACCGAAGGAACACAGAATCCACAAAAGATAATCCAGTGAAAAGACCGTTAACAACGGTCCAGAAGCGATAGGCTAACACGTCCAAAGCGTACAGCCAAGTAGAAACGACTGATTTGTGATTGGGCCATGTCAGTGGGAGTGCCCGGATGGGCTAGGACGGGAGGCTACTCTCGGTCCTATTGAGGGTTCCCCGAGTGCCTCCCGGGTTGTGAAGGAACACAACAAATTCTTAGGCTAAAATTGGATAAGTAGTTGACACTTCCAGACAGTAATGTCATCGGTAATGTTTTTGAGGAAACAACTATGTTTTCTCAAAATGAACACACTTTTCACTTTTGTCAATGATTTAAAGTTCCAAAAAATTTCAGTAGCTCGCTTGAGCTTGCCCTTAGCACCACGTGTATGTTCTGTGTTTATGTACAGTGTGTGAGGGAATGTGCGTGATTCACGTGAGCGTGCTTGTTAGGTTCAGTTCGCGGATATGTCCTGCGCATTGAGTTATATTATAAATATGAGAAATGCGCCATATAAATACTATGTATTATTATTATTATTACAAAAATCCTGATACAAAAATCCTGATACAAAAATCCTGATTCAAACTAAAATTCTACCAGAACATAGAGATCTGTAACATCATTTGCTGATCTTTGGTGAACCTTCACCTTTCCTAGGTGTTGTTCAAATTAGCATGTATAGAAAGGTCTTACCATCAGGTATCCCTGTACCAGGCTTGGCATGGTATTTGTAAATAGTACTTAAGAAGAAACATTTTTTGGTCAAAAAATGGCTTATTTGACCTATTTCCTGATCTCTCGACTTTCTGAGGGGGTCATCCAAATTAGTATGCATAGGAAGGTTTCACGATCAGGTACCTCTGTACCAAGTTTGGGTCTGAAGTTGTGAACAGTACTTGAAAAAAAAACCATCTTTGTCAAAGTATGGCTTTTTTTAAAAAAAAAACTATTTCCTAATCTCTTGTGAACCCTGACCTTTCCGAGAGGTAAGCCAAAGTAGTATGCATAGAAAGGTCTTACCATCAGGTATTTTTGTACCAAGTTTGGGTTTGAAGTTGTGAATAGTATTTGAGAAACAAATAAAATTTGTCAAAATGTGGCTATTTTTTTTAACCTATTTCCTGATCCATTGTGACCATGACCTTTGAGAGAGGTCATTGAAATTGGTATGATTAGAAAAGTCTTGCCACAAAGTATCCTTGGGCCAAGGTTGAAGACTTTAGCTTGAATAGTCTCCAAGAAAATACCAATGTTAAAATGTAACACGGACGACCACGGAAGACAACAGGCGCAGAACATACTCACTTTTCTCTTCGCACGTGGGCCAAAAAACGCCTGAGGGTCTCTCACCACCTTATATGCAAGTTCTCACTCACCCAGTCGAACATGTTTTGATGATTAACACTGTCCCAAAAGTGTTGATTTTTCTTCAGAATGTTCTTTGGCTTTTAAGTTTCAAAGCATAATGAGCTACAGGCTGCTTCACAAAGCAGAGAGTTGAAATGACCATGTCCACTCACCTTCGGTAGAATCGACATCCATCTTTTCTGCGGCGGCCATGACGGTGGGTACAGTAATGGTGGTGGTGACAGAGGCGGCGGTGGTTGTGACGATAAGTGGGGGTTGCTGGGGGATGGAGTGCGGCGAGTCCAGCTCCTCCTCGCTGTCCGTGCTGTCATCGCTGCTGTTGGCACGCCCTGCTGTCTCTCCCTGCAATCGCCTGGAGGACACAGAAAACACTCTGCGCTCTAGATATAATAATAATCAATTTAACTTGTAATATAGCATTCACACTGAGAGAATGGTACCGTCCTGCTGTGTGCAATAGCAAATACTGGGCTCTACATGTATAAGACACAAACTGGGAAGGTTACAGCCTGCAATACGAAATAACTTGGTTTATAATCTAAACAACCAAGTGACTACATCAAAGGTTATCATGCCCAGTTTGCCTTCTGGGTGTCAGTGTAGCGCTTTATGTTGAGGTGAATCAGCACTGAAACACTGTACAGGGTAAAGAAAGATTATGGTGGTTCAAGGGTGGTGTGCCAAAATAGCATGACACCTCTACCCTGGTCAATGTATTTTTCTCTAAAATGTATTTCTTCGAAAAATACTTACCGATGGCAGTACTATTAGGAAGGTACACTTAGCTTACCGATTTCAGCCTAAGAACCCGTTGTGTGTTCCTACACAACCAAAGAAGTAACTCTAGCAAGCAGTTACCATGAACCCTGAGTAGTCTCCCTTCCTCCTCACGTGAGCAGTGTAGTCACGCCAGTCTTACTCTTAGCGACTGGCGGCAAGCGGGGTAGGTGGGAGGGCGCTTTGAGTAATGCCATTGGTATTTTTTTAAAAAATACATTTTGGAGAAAAATGTATTTTTCTTTAAAATGAATTTTTTCGAATGGCATTACTATAAGGAAGATACTCTTAGTTTATTGATTTCAGCCTAAAAGTTTGTTGTGTGTTGCTACACAACCAGGGAAGCAACTCTCCATGTCCCCTGAGTAGCCTCCCTTCCTCATGACGTGGCGCCTTCCCATCATTCTTACGATTAGCGACTGGTGGCAAGCGGGGTAGGTGGGAGGGAGTTTTGAGTAATGCCATCGGTAAGTATTTTTCGAAAAAATTCATTTAAAAAAAAAAAAAACTTTCTTCAAAAACACTACCGATGGCATTACTATAAGGAAGAATAGCGAAGAGGAGGAGGGTGCCGCCCCTATTGCCTACCCCAGCAGGAACGCTTAGCCAATGCCCCTTAGGCACAAACTCCCAACGATTTTAGCTAAGAGTCACCTATGGCGCCTTTGGCGCCGGGAGGGAGTGTTGCGCCGCAGCGATGTCCCCCACTAGCGCCAGGTTCGCTCGTTGGACCGAGAGGTCTCAGAAGTAAAACTGTGCAAAGGTAGATTCCATCCGCCAGCCCACGGCTGCCACAATGTCCTTGACAGCGCAGTTGCGGTCGAAGGCGACGCTGGCGGCAACGGCACTGACTTCATGCACCTTTATCTGTAGCCTCATGGCACCCCGTGGGGAGAGGTCTTCATATGCGGAACGTATGACTCCTCGGAGCCAGGTGGATATAGTCTGGGTGGAGATGTCTTCCCGGCCCAGTGTCAATGGCAGAAATAGGCGAGAACGTCCCCTCCGACGGGGCTTTGATCGGCGAAGGTAGATTTTCAAAGCCCTGACCGGGTCCTGTTGTCGGGATTCCCGGGACTGGTCACGGCTTCTGAGATTGGAGCCGCTGAGGGGGTTCTATTTTTTGCCAAAAACGTTGGGCTGGTGAGAAGTTGAACTGAGCCATCGGCCCGGAGCTGCAAACAGGAGGGATGCACAGAGAGGGCATGCAGTTCGCTCACTCGTAACGCTGTGGCGAGGGCCAACAGGAAGCACGTCTTCCGAGTCAAATCAGCAAACCGTGCCAAGGGCAGAGGTTCAAAACGGTCAGAGTTTAGCCAAGTTAAGACCCATGGTAAATCTCATCTTGGGATAAGTGAGCGAGACACTGGTCGTTGAAGGTCAAAATGTGCCATTAGGTCGGCTAGATCCTTACAAGGTCCCGGATCCGTCTGGCCCAACTGCCGGTAAGTGTCGGCCATCATAGACAGGTAGCCCTGGATGGCGATAGGTGCCCAGTGCTGTTCCGCAAAGAGCCACAGGAAGAACTCAGCGAGCTGTGGGAGAGAGGTGCTTGCCACTGCACCAGAAGTCCCTCCACTTTCCTTTGTAGACTTTCAGGGCGAAGGTCTGCAGTTCCAATTGAACGAGGCCACCAGAAATAGCATTGTTTGGCATCCCTTGGAGTTTTTGGAGGACCTTGGGTACCAGCACGGCCGGGGGATATGCATAAGCCAGGAGGCCGTCACAGGGGATGGAGAGGGCGTCCACTGCCCAAGCAAGTGGATCGGGTACTGGCGAAACGAAGAGGGAAAGCTGCGTCGATCATGGGTGTCTCCCAGTGTGTGCAGATCATCCGGAAAAGGTCGGGGGGGGGGGGGGGGGGGGGGGGGGGGGGGGGAGTCCACTCGGTGTGCAGCAGTTGACCCCGCCTCGAGAGGGAGTCCGCTAGGACGTTCAAGTGGCCCGGAATATGTCGCGCGCGAAGCGAAATGCCGCGGTCCCTGCACCACACTAACATGTGATAAAGGAGGATGCAGAGCGAGTCCCGCCCTGCTTTTGGATGTAGGAGACTACCGTCGCGTTGTCAGAGAGAATCAGAACCTATTGATGTCTGAGGAGAGTTTCCCCTGTGATGAGAACGAGCTAAACCGCCTTCAATTCCAGCCTGTTGTCCGGCGGCCACTGGTCGGCTACAGTGCAGAATTCCGGGAGGAGGTGAGCGCCCCAACCCGAGAGGCTCGCGTCCGAGCAGAGGGACAGGCGGGGAAAGGAAGAGGATAGGGGAACTCCCGTAACAAGTCACTCTGAGTCCATCCATCTCTGGAGATGTGGGCAGACTAGCTGTGACGCGGGAACCAAAGCCGCAAGGTCATCTGAGAACGGGCGCCAATGGAGCAAGAGATGTAGCTGGAGCGGCCGTGAGCCGGCCTAGAGGCAAAAGGTCCGCCGCGGCGCTGATGAGCCCTAGGAGGTAAAGCCAAACTCTGGTCGGGACCGCATCCGAGTGGGACACCTGTAGAGCTAGTCCCGCCAACTTCTGGACACGCGCCTTGGGTAGTCTCACTGTGTTGAGATCTGTCAAAAACTTCATGCCAAGATGTGTAAATCATTGGGAGGGCGTGAGGTCCGACTTTCCCAAGTTGACCAGAAAGCCAAGGTGGTGCAGAAGGGAGAGTAAGGCATCCCTGTTGCTCAACAGAGCAGCCGCTTCCTGGTTCCGGAGGAGCAGGTCGTCGAGATAGTTGGAGGTCAGACTCGAAGACGACCGCCGGGCTTTGGCCACAACTGCATCGATAATCCGAGTGAAGGCCCAGGGGCTGAGGTTGAGGCCAAAAGGTAGGGCTCAGAACTGGTAAACCACCCCGCGGTAGGCGAAGTGTAGGTACCGGGCTGGATCGCCGCTCTCAAGGTTCTGGTGGTTTCCATCCAAAAGGTCGGGGCGGTAATGAACTTGTTCAGCGCCGAAAGATCTATGACTGGTCGCCAGCCGCCGGCTTTGGCACCACAAAGAGACGGCTGTAGAAACCCAGCGAGTCGGAATGCGTGACTACTTCCGTGGCAGCCTTCAGAAGCAGAGAGTCCACCTCTTCTTGTAGAGCCTGAGCCTTGACCGGGTCGCCCGGAATCTGGGTCCACAGAGGGAAGCCCCGTAGCGGAGGAGGGGACCGAAAGGAGATCTGTAGACCCTCGGTGTTGGTAGACAGGATCCATGGGTCGTCCGGGAACATTGTGTGCCACATGTCGCTGTGTAGCGCCAGCCTCCCGCCAACGGGAGACCCTACAGAGGTCGGCGAGGGCAAAATGGGTGAAGAGTCAGTGAGCCCTACCCCGCCCGGGTCTCCAGGCAGTCTGGGGCCAGGTGGGGATGAGGGCCGGGAAGGAGCTGGAGCAGCTGGCCGGGAAGGAGTGAGAGCGACTAGCCGGGAGGGGGCGAGCGGAGCCACAGAAGCCTCCGGAAGGATGGGGAATGGGTCTGTACGTCCGCAGGGCGCGACCCACGGCCTTGCGGGCAGCGTGAAAGCGAGTGGAAGTGGGACCCGTGGGACTGGGCCATAGGTCCTTGTTGGCTTCTTTAACCGACTGCCAGGTAGGGCCGAAGAGGAGAGAGCCGCCGAGCGGAGCTTGACACAACTGGGACTTCAGTAACATGGGGATCCGCGAGCCGCCAGCAAGAACGTCACACCGCATCAGGTCGCAGTTGACCGCTGCAGCCATGGCGTTGACCGAAGAATGGTAAGCCGCCCAATTCGCCACAACCGCCAAGGAGTGTACCTCGCGAAGCTGGGGAGAGGAATCCAGGCTGCATGTGTCCTCCAGTCGGCGGATGATGGCCTGCGTATTCAAGTTGAGGAACCCAGCACAGGCCAGGGAGTTGCGGATCAGGGAGGGAGCGTAGAGTCTCCACCCGTGGTGGATCAGAGGAGGACGAAGCCCGCGAACGAGGTAAGTTGAGTGGAGAAGGGCGCCATTCAGTCTGAACCAACGCCGACACAGAGTCCTCGGGATGAAGACTGAGAGCGTTCTCCGTTGCGTTAGCTGGTGTGTATCGGTAGGGACTGAGACAAATTTGGGAACGATGAGGACTGTCATGCCGTTCAGTATCTGACCGAAGGACGGGTGAATGGCTGTAAGGATGGTAGGCGCGGTCTTTCGTACATCTCGTCGAGTGTCCCCATGACGCAAAAGGGTCGGAAGGATCCTCCACTGCCGGCAGGGTTGATCTGAGAGGTCAGGCGGAAGACAAGCACGGATGGAAGACGCCACAACGTCTGGAGACCACCATTGCCGTCTGTCACGCTCCGCAGAGCGGTGTGCACCAACAGAGTATCACGCTCCGCAGAGCGGCAGTGCCCTGTCCGCCAGCCCCCCTCCTCCAATCATGTATGCTCCGCAGAGCTGGAGGGGCCGGAACATCTTCTACGCTCCGCAGAGCGGGAGGGCCTAGTAACATGATCATACTTTGCTGATCGAGAGTGCTCCACAGAGCTGGGCCAATTAGCACGTTGTGTCTCCGTACAACGTAAACTATCCCCAGATCAGCTGTGGTCAACACATAGCTTACGCCTTATGGGTGGAGGGGAGACCACTCAGGTACGTGGTAGCATCACACTAAGAGTTGCTTCCCTTGTTACATAGGTACACACAAGGGAACTTAGGCTTTAATCGGTAAGCTAAGGGTACCTTCTTAATAGTAATGCCATTGGTAGAGTATTTTGAAGAAACAAAAAGATGCATGCAAGTACAACTCTCAAATTTGGAAGTTCTACCCAAGGGCTCTGCAAGTTAGCACAAGCTTAGTGCTGCAAGTACAAGAGAGCTCTAAACAAGTGAGCGCACAAGGTACTAACTCTGATCGCATGTGCTGAGCATTCTTGTCAAAGGTGAGGGGCTTCTCCACCCAGATGTCCTCGTCACTGTCATCATCATCAAACTGCTGGATGCGCTCGTTACATGCCTGGTCAAACATCGTCGAATTGGGTTGCTATAAACAGACCAACATATGCGTAAGCATACATTTATGATGTATGTCAGATTACCAATATACGAGGAAGGCAAAGCCATTATGGCTCACGTGTATGACCGATTTACATATGTGTGACCTTTTTTGACAAGGGCTGGCTTCTGCAGCAGCAAAACCCATGTTTTCTGAAAATGAAAGCATTTTTCACACACCCGTCAACCCCCTTTGACCTTTGTGATGAGTCGACTAAATCAGTATGCATAGGAAGGTCTTATCATCATCTATCTTTGTACCAAATTTGGTTTAAAAATTTGCTAAAATTTGGGAATACCTACAATTTTATTTAAAAATATCAGCATTTTACACACATCTGCCAGCCTCTTGTGACCCTTGACCTTTCCAAGGGGTCATCCAAATTAGTATGCATAGATAGGTCTTACCATCAGGTATCTCTGTACCAAATTTGGGTTTTAAGTTGTGAATAGTATTTGAGAAAAAACATCTTTTGTCAAAATATGGCTATTTTAGACCTATGTCCTGAGCTCTCGTGACCCTTGACCTTTCCAAGGGATCAACCAAATTAATGTGCATAGAAAGGTCTTCCCATCAGGTATCTCTGTAGCAAGTTTGGGTTTGAAGTTAAGAATAGTATTTGAGAAAAAACATCATTTGTCAAAATATGGCTATTTCAGACCTATTTCCTGAGCCCTTGTGAGCAAAGACCTTTCCGAGGGGTCATCCAAATTAGTATGCATAGATAGGTCTTACCATCAGGTATCTCTGTAGCAAGTTTGGGTTTGAAGTTAAGAATAGTATTTGAGAAAAAAACATGGCTATTTTTCACCTATTTCCTGAGCTCTTGTACCCGTGACCTTTCCGAGGGATCAACCAAATTAGTACGTATAGAAAGGGTTTGAAGTTGTGAATAGTATTTCTATTTGACAAAAAATTATGTCAAAATATGGCTTTTCTTTTAACCTATTTTCTGATTTTCTGATCCCCTGTGACCTTGACTTTTGTGAGAGGTCACTCAAATTGGTATGTTTAGAAAGGTCTTACCACAAAGTATCCTTGGGCCAAGTTTGAAGAATGTGGCTTGAATAGTCTCCAAGAAAATGCCAACATTCAAGTTTACCACAGACGATGGCGGGCGGATGGACAGACAGACGACCACTGGCCCAAAACATACTCACTTTTGCTTCGCAGGTGAGCCAAAAATGTATCTCCTATACATATACGTTCAAAGCTGGACATTAATACAAGAAAGATTCAATATAGTGAGTCCGACCTAAATCATATTTCTATCAAAAGAAGATGTTTCAAATGCCACTAGCAAACACAGAAAATGCAATTCAATGCTCAGATCAAGCAGCAAGACAAAATCACTAAATGTTACCACCACTCACTGTGACTTCGTTGGCTTGAATGTTGAAGTTTATGCTGGAAATCCTGTCTGAGAAAGGAGCACTGAAACAGAATGTACAACATGTAGGCCAGACAGATTTTCTACTTCACATTCATTCAGTACACAATAAATTGTCTGAGAAAGGAGCACTGAAACAGAATGTACAACATGTAGGCCAGACAGATTTTCTACTTCACATTCATTCAGTACACAATAAATTGACCTTTGCGATGGGTCGACTAAATTAATAAATATGCATAAAAAGGTCTTACCATCAGGTATCTCCGTACCAAGTTTGGGTTTGAAGTTGAAATAGTATTGAAGAGAAAGCAAGTTTTGTCAAAATATGGCTATTTTGGGTCCATTTCTGGATCAGCCCATGACCTTTGACCGTTGCGATGGATCAACTAAATTAGTATGCATAGGAAGATCTTATCATCAACTACTCTTGTGCCAAATCTGAATGAAAAGTTTGCAAAAACTTTGACAAAAACTACAATTCCATCTATTGGCATTCTTCACAAATTTGCTGACCTCTTGTGGCCCTTGAACTTTCCTTGGGGTCATCCAAATTAGTATGCATAGATACGTCCTACCATCAGGTATCTCTGTACCAATTTTGAAGTTGAAAATATGGCTCACATGTATGAGCGATCCACACATCTGACAATAAGTAAAGGGATGGCTTCCGCACTAACAAATCCTGTTTTCTCAAAATTGAATAAGTTTTCACACATCTGTGAAACCCCGTGACCCTTGACCTTGCGATGAGTCGACTAAATTAGGATACATAGGAAGGTCTTATTATCAGCTAGCTTTGTGCCAAATTTGATTGAAAAGTTTGCAAAAAATGTTGATAATAATTACAATTACTGGCATTTTATACAATTCGTCAACCTCCTGTGACACTTGACCTTCTCCGTGGGGTCATCCAAATTAGTATGCATAGATAGGTCTTACCATCAGGTATCTCTGTACCAAGTTTGGGTTTGAAGTTGTGAATAGTAATTGAGAAAAAACATTCCTTGTCAAAATATGGCTATTTTTTTTACCTATTTCCTGAGCTCTTGTGACCCTTGACCTTTTCAAGGGGTCATCCAAATTAGTATGCATAGATAGGTCTTACCATCAGGTATCTCTGTAGCAAGTTTGGGTTTGAAGTTGTTAATAGTATTTGAGAAAAAAACATCTTTTGTCAAAAATATGGCAATTTTGGACCTATTTCTTGAGCTCTTGTGACCCTTGACCTTTCCGATGGATCAATCAAATTAGTATGCATAGAAAGGTCTTACCATCAGGTATCTTTTTACCAAGTTTGGGTTTGAAGTTGTGAATAGTATTTGAGAAAAAAACATCTTTTGTCAAAATATGGCGATTTTGGACCTATTTCTTGAGCGCTTGTGACCCATGACCTTTCCGAGGGATCAACCAAATTAAAGTGCGTACAAAGGTCTTACCATCAGGTATCTTTGCACCAAGTTTGAGTTTGAAGTAATGAATAGTATTTGAGAAAAAATAAATTATGTCCCAAAATACCTATTTTTAAAAAAATATATTTCTTGATCTCCTGTGACCTTGACCTTTGTGAGGGGTCACTGAAATTGGTATGTTTAGAAAGGTCTTGCCACAAAGTATCCCTTGGCCAAGTTTGAAGACTGTAGTCTCCGAGAAAATGCCAATGTTAAAGTTTTCCATGGACGATGGTGGAAGGACGACGGACGGACAACAACTGGCCCAGAACATAGATTCACTTTTGCTTCTCACGTGAGCCCCAAAAACAATTTTGTAAAAAATCATTGATAAAAATCAGAGAATCTTGCAGTGTTTTGTAGAGAGATGTACAGCGAAAAAGGCACACTGTATTCTGGCTAGCAATGATCATGTTCTGACCGCCAAATCTGACAAGATTTCTGGACCCCCTGTGACCTTGACCTTTGAGAGAGGCCACTGAAATTGGTATGCTTAGTAAGGACTTGTCACAATCAATCCTTGGGCCAAGTGTGAAGTCTGTGTCTTTAATAGTCTCCATGAAAATGCTAACGTTAAAGTTTACCACAGATGGCAGACGCTGGAAAAAAAAAAAAGACCCCCCAAAATGGGTCGTAATTTTTTCACCTCCCAAAACATTTAGATAAATTCGGACCATTGAGCTGTTCGTTCACAAGTCTGTGAAATATCATGCTGCAATGCAGGTTATCAGGAAATTAATCCTGTGGCTGTCTGTAGCGCATTTTAACATGATGACTCATGCATGAATCACCTCTACAAAGGTGCTACAGACAGCCAAAGGGTTAAAAAGTGTTAACCCTTTGCAGTACAGAAATCATTGCGACAAAAACTGCTACCAACATGCAAAGGGTTAAACCACATAAAAACGAAGTAAGCAGAGTTTCATGCCAAGTAAGTGACTAAGGCCATCTCACAGATGTATACATATGACAAGGTGGGATGAACCATAACCCATAGCTGTACTCCCGTCAAGCTTCTCTACCCGTTGTCTTTGACCTGATTCTGATTTTGAAATATCTCCTATTGAAAAAGCCTCAGATTTGCCAATGCATCAGTGAGCCCTATAAGGGTCACATTGCATATGTCATTGGTTTGAAAAATGTCATTCTGTAATGATGTAATTGTTTCCTCAAAAACATTACCGATGACATGACTTTATGGAAGTGTCTACTTTCTTGCTCAATTTTAGCCTAAGAATCCGTTGTGTGACCACACAACCCGGGAGGCACTCGGGGAACCCTTGAGGGGCCAAGAGTTGTCTCCCGTTCCTGCCCTACCGGTTCCCGGTCATGTAGTAGACCAACCAGTCAGTCTACTTCGCTCGCGTGGATAAGACATGTTTAGCCTTGCTCTCGGACGGCGACTTTGACCGGTCTTCTTTCCTACGCGCGTTTCCTTACGCCCTCGTGTACTCCTCGGCCTTTTCTCCTTTGCCTTCTGGCTTGTTACCGGCTTTGCTGTCCTCGTGGCCTGCTCTTCCGCCCTTTCGCCTGTGCCGGCCTGGCTCCGCTCCCCTCCAGGTGTGGTGGCGGTGTTTGGTGACCCTGTCCCCGCTTCGTCTCGGAGGTAAGGTAGCGGTAGCCTCGACTGGCCCCCTGGCCGGGCGCCAGCCCTTTCGGGGCTCACTCGTTTTACTGCGTTCGTTGGGTATCTCCAGGTCTCACCCGACCCTTGGCTTACCTGGGCGCTCCCCTTGTGCCCTTGCCGTTAACGCCTGGTTAGCTTCTGGGCTCGGCGCCATTTTGTTCTTCGGCGCATGGTTTGCTTGTACTGTTAATGGCCCACGTTGCTCTTAGCTTGGCGGGCTCCCTTGCCCGCCCCCCCCCCCCCACCTTAGCGCCACTTACGGTGTTGTACCATTGATATTGTACCTTGGTGTGCCTGACGCTTCTCTTCGCTGGGGAGCTGGGTGGCTCGGGGGTAAAAGGGGTTCACCTCTCGAGTGAAAGGTACCGGGTTCGTAACCAGCTTGGGTCTTAATGTGTTCAGAACCTTTCGGTCCCCTCTTTGAAATCACCTTCGTGGTGGGCAATTTATGTTAAGCCCTAAAGTTTAGAAAAGGAGAAAAAAAATAAAAATGAAAGGGAACAGAAGAGGATGCCATTGACCCTGGGGACCCGGTAGCGGCTGTGTCGGTCGTTTTTGGCGACCCGCATGGTCGTCTAGCGTGCCTTGTTTGTGTGGCAGCGCCAAGGTTACTACGTTAATTTTAATATATAATAATGCAAGCGCATTACATAGGCGCTTTTACCTGGGTTGAAGATCGGCTCATAGCGCCGCCGCTTACTGGTCCCACGTGCACGCTCACGTGTACTACACGCATTAGCTCACTCACTGCACGTCACACAGTACATTCACGGGGGGCTAAGAGGCCAGCCTTAAGTGAGATACTGCAGTTTTGGAATTTCAAAAGCATTGTATTTGAAATGTGCTTTAGTGCGCTAAGCTAATTCTGCTCCCGGTGTGGCGTCTCCCATTGGCCGACGGTTGACCATGCGGTCTGCTTCCCTGTGCCGGCTGCCCCTCGGACCGCCTTCGTGAAGTCTGCACGTCCCGAACGGAGCTACGGTGGTCTCACCTGGAGCCTTACCAGTGCGAGCGCCCACACCCAGCTGCCTTGGTGTCCGGCCCTTGTGCCGTCCCCTGCCGCCTCATGTAGCAACCGCTTTCCCGTCTCGGCCTTACGGAACGGTCTCTCGTCGGGGACACTTTGGAACTGCTGACCACAGGACTGCCCCTGCTGCCACGCCCACTGATCCTTCCGTAGGATCTGTATGCCGGCAGAGTGCCCGCCTCATTGAGCCCGGCATGCAGCAGTGTGTCACGAGCCGTCCCATTTTGACTGGCCGTCCTTTCGTCGGGTAAACACCGGAACTGCTGACCACAGGACTGCCCCTGCTGCCACGCCCGCTGATCCTTCCATAGGATCTGTATGCCAGCAGAGTGCCCGCTCACTGAGCCCGGCCTGCAGCAGGGTGCCACGAGCCGTCCCTCGTTGACTGGCCATCCTCACCTGTCTCTCCTCGACAAGCCCCCTGACTCCTCCGCGTGGTCTGGTTGCCAGCAGAGCGCCCGCCTCATTGAGCCCGGCCAGCAGAGACGTCAGCCGCAGCGTGCAAGGACTAGCCACGCTCCCGACTTCTCCCATTCCACTGTCAGCGCTAGACGCTCGCCTCTACTGGACGATGAAAGAAAGAAGTGGGGCCTTCGCCAACTCCACTGCAGTCCAAACTCTACGGCAGTCTAGAAGACCTTGAGAAACAACGTCGTTCACCGCCGGTGCTGGTCTGATTGTTAGCCCACTGCGAACGACAAGAAGAAGAAGAAG
This sequence comes from Semisulcospira habei, assembly GCA_036245525.1. Classification (NCBI taxonomy): domain Eukaryota; kingdom Metazoa; phylum Mollusca; class Gastropoda; family Semisulcospiridae; genus Semisulcospira; species Semisulcospira habei. The sequence continues at coordinate 195,267,510 of BTPG01000006.1, forward strand.
ACGCTCGCCTCCGCCCGCCGAGCGCCGTTGGAAGGTCCGGCCCGCTCCCTAGGGTCGTCTGGGCGTCACGCTTCGTCGCGCTCTCCCTCCCCATCTTCGGCGATCTCGCCTCAACGCTGTAGTCGCCGGTCGTCTTCCCCTCGATGGCATCCCGCTCGGGTTCGCTTCCATGGATCGCCTACCACGGATCGTCTCCCCCGCTCCCGGCATCGCAGTTGCCCCCCTAGGACGGTCTTCTGCCGCGCGCCCACCTGTCACCTCGTCGCTGACGTCGTCCCTTCCTCCGCCACCCCCCTCCCCCCCAGAGGAAGGTCACCGCCTGCGTGGACTCCGTCGGGCTCTGGGATCCAGGCTCTTCACCTGCCACCCAACTTCAGGCTCGGTGGGATTCTTCTCTGCCCTCCTCCGGCTAGACGCCCGTCGCGATCCTAGTCTTGGTCAACGCTTGCCCGCCGCGACTTCCCGTCGCGGCGCCCTGCCTTCACGCCTGCTGTTGGATGCCTCCCGTCTGCTCCGCCCCCTCTGGACCGAGTTGCCGAGTGACCCTCTCTCGGCCTCAACCTGCACGGAGAGGTCGCCTCCCTTCCCGGGAAGCCGCCTCGGAGTTCGCTCGACGCCCGAGCCACCCTCTTTTACTTGTGTACTTGGTACTCGTAGTTTGCCATTTTCATCCTTGGTTTGTAGAGTGGCTACGACAGTGTGACTCATGTCACACGTGCTATTTCTTTCACCCGTTGGGTAATAAAGAATGTTTCTTAAATATTAAATTGTGTTGCTTGTTCTCCCGCAGCCCGGAGGGAGTTGGCACCTCGTTGGCGTCCTCTCGGCGCTGTTCCAGTCTGTCTCGGCCCCGTTTCCTTTAGATGGAGTCCTCCGGGGCCCGGAGAGCCACTGTCCCGCCTGGAGACTTCACGGCCAGCCTGGACTTGTCCGACGCATCCAGGTAACCCAGCAGGATGCAGCCTCCCCCAGAGGCTGGCCTCAGCTCCTTGGTTGTTCATGCCGCGGCGGATCTTCTCCCCCTTGGTCGTCTCTGCGCCTGGCCACTACAGCTTCTCTTCCGGCTCCTGTAGCGTCCCTACTCAGGCGATCTGTCCGCCATGGTACCGGGTCCCCGTTAATCCGCCCCCCACCTACTGCGTTGGACGTGCGCGTCGTGGCTTGCTTCGGGAGTCCCCCTGACCGCTCCGCCTCCTCATCTCTCTCTGGGTGTCGATACAAGTCTTGCTGGTTGGGGATCCCACCTGCTACCGCGGTTTCTCACGACGTCCGGCCCCTGGCCTCCGGAGTTCGTGGACAAGCACATCAACTGGTTGGAGCTGCAAGCAGTCTGGCAAGCCCTCTTTGCGTGGGAGGAACAACTCAGTCACCGGGAACTGCTCGACACAGCCCTGGCCGCCTGAATGTCTTCCCGACTCACGCTCCCGACGCAGCTAGTCGCTACACACGGAGGGGACCGTCCGCCTGGACATCTTTCGGATGATCTGCGTGCAGTGGGAGACACCATGGTCGACCGTTCGCCACGAGGTAGAGTCACCAGCTTCCCCTTTTTGTCTCCCCGATCACAGACCCTCTGGCCTGGGCAGTTATCGCTCTGTCCATCCCGTGGGTTGGACTCTTCGCGTACCCATACCCCCCCGACAGTCATCTTCCCCACAGTCCTCAAGCGTCAGGGATGCAATGCGGTCGTCCTTCTGGTCGCCCCGTTCTCTTGGAACCGGTCCTGGACCACCGACCTCAGCCTCGCCACGGACCCCCCACTGCTGCTTCCCGCACGATGCTCTAGCTTCCGCGACATCGCTGTTCCACCCGTGCCCAGAGCGCCTACTCCTTCACGCTTGGAGCTGGTGCCGCAAGCCCTCGCCGCTAGAGGCATCTCGAGTGCAGCAGTGGATGCTATCGCTACAGCCCGCTAACCCTCGACACGACGTGTCTACGATCCTCGTGTGACGACCATCGCCTCGCCCCCACCAACCTATCCCCCAGCTCGCGGACTTCTTCCTCTAACTCTTCGGAGACCAAGGATGGGCCCCGTTATCCAGCAGGGGGTGCTGGTCCATGATTGCCTACTCCTTCTGGCACCTCGGCCGCCAGGACCGCCACGCCTGTACGGCTTCGCCGTCCTTATGGCTCTCTTCGGCCTGCAGCGTCCAGTGCCCCGTTCGCTCTTTCCTCGCTGGGACCTACCCTGGGTACTGACTTGGCTGGATTCTGCTCGATCCGAACCGCTTCCTTGTAGGCCGACCGAATCACCCAGCGTAGCCAAGAGGAGATTGTTTGCACCGAAATGTTTCGTCTACCCGGAGCCAAGGGCAGGAAAAGGCGTGAGCGCCCTTGTCTTAGTGGCTTAGTCCTGCGCAGGTACACTTTAAGGGCCCCGACAGGATCCTGTAGGCGGGAGTCCCATGACTGATCCGTCGCCCCGAGGGGTAGAACGATCACGACGCTGACCGCTTTTGTCAAAATATGGCTATTTTAGACCTGTGTCCTGAGCTCTCGTGACCCTTGACCTTTCCAAGGGATCAACCAAATTAGTGTGCATAGAAAGGTCTTCCCATCAGGTATCTCTGTAGCAAGTTTGGGTTTAAAGTTGTGAATAGTATTTGAGAAAAAACATCTTTTGTCAAAATATGGCTATTTCAGACCTATTTCCTGAGCCCTTGTGACCCTTGACATTTCTGACGGGGTCATCCAAATTAGTATGCATAGATAGGTCTTACCATCAGGTATCTCTGTACCAAGTTTGGGTTTGAAGTTGTGAATAGTATTTGAAAAAAAACAAAACATCTCTTGTCAAAATATGGTTATTTTTCACCTATTTCCTGAGCTCTTGTGACCCTTGACCTTTCCGAGGGATCAACCAAATTAGTACGTATAGAAAAATCTTACCGTCAGGTATTTTTGTATCACGTTTGGATTTGAAGTTGTGAATAGTATTTGAGAAAAAATAAATTATGCCAAAATATAGCTATTTTGGACCTATTTCCTGAACCCCTGTGATCTTGACCTTTGTGACCACTGGCCCAAAACACAGACTCACTTTTGCTTCGCACGTGAGCCAAAAATTACGGACTTTAATGTGGGCCAACTGACTTTCTATAAACAGTCATTTAACTCTTCAATGGGACATCCAATTTCAAAGTGCTCGGAGGCTCTCCTAGACACCCCCTGAATGAAGCAAATCCCCTAACATCAAGATCAAGATTGAGCATATGCAAACTTTGGAGATTTTTGTCCACCATGTTGAAAATATGGTAGACTTTGAAATGAGGCTGTCGGAGTGCATTCCAGAGCATGCACATGACGTTTCTGGCATACGGGGCAGAAATTCTGGCAAAGAAGTAACAACATAAAAATGACATCACATCTAGCTAGGCAAACCTTACTAGAGAACGTCTTTTTGGCGCCAAAGAGCTGTATGTGTGTATGAAGATGTGACAGCGACTAGAGCCCGCGTTTGAGGACGGACAAGCTTGAAATTTTAGGATATTGTCTCTAAAATAATTATCTCGGGACCTTTTTTTTCTGATGTTTTAAGATGCTCATTGGCGAGAAAATGGCCTTTTCACAAAAAAACGGTTCATCCACACTGGTGTCCATAATTTTTTTTTCTTATTTTTACAATATTTTTTGTGTATAGCTAGATAAAAGGGACATATTGAATGAGTTCGTTAACCAGCATTGTACTTCTAGAACTTTTTTTATGAGATTTTTTTGGGAAAATATATTTTCACGTTTTTGGGATTAATTTAACGCATTATATGGGTTAATCTTAAAACAACTGAATCTTTTTTATAAAAAAAAAAAATCTTCTCATTAATAATCGCATGATTTTTTGTATACGGTATTTACATAAGCCTACAGTTTGTCTCCCCTATCAGGTACGATTAGGTCGTATGTGAACTGTATGCCCTAGGTGTGAAAATCAGACAGTTTTCTGCACCACTTTTTCTGAGTCATTTGTAAAACAGGTAACATAACATTAATTTTTCTACGAAAAAAAACCTGTCTTCTCATTAATACCCACATGATTTTTCATAAACAGTGTTTGCAAAAGCCTGCTGTTTGTCCCGGCCCTGGGGTAGGATTAGGTCAAATATGACCTGTAAGCCCTAGACTGAAAATCAGCAAGAAAATTGCAAAGCTGATTCTCTGATACGTCAAATGTTAGTACTGTGATGAATCACGTATAACATTCGAGTCGTCACTATAAACATGGATTTTTCTCTAAAATGTATTTTTTTGAAAAATACTTACCAACGACATTACTACTAGGAAGCTTCGCTTAGCATATCAATTTTAGCCCCTAAAACTTTGTGGTGTCCCTCACAACAGGGGAGGCAACCCAAGGGTTGTCATTACCAGGATACCCCGAGTAGCCTCCCATGCCACTATCTGGTGGCGCACTCACCCCTTTCCGGGGTAGGAGGGATGGACCTCTGAGTAATGTCATAAGTAAGTATTTTTTTTAAAAAAACATTTTAGAGAAAAATCCATTTATTTTCTCAAAATCATTACCGATGACATTACTACTAGGAAGAATGGCGAAAAGGCGGAGGGTGCCATAAGCTTAGTACATCTCCCCAAGCCCGCGCTAAGGCGCACACTATCGAGTCCCCTTCCTACGTGCCCCACTCCCCGACAATTTTAGCTATGGCGTACCTATGGCGCCGGGAGGGAGTGCTGCGCTGCAGAGATATCCCCCACAAGGACAAGGTTGGTGCGCTGGCCGGATAGTTCTCGTATGTAGAAGCGGGCAAAGGTAGACTCGGCCCGCCAACCCAGCTGCCACAATATCCCTCACTGCACAGTTTCGGTCAAAGGCGATGCTCGCCGCCACTGTTTGGACTTCATGAGCCCGGATGCACATCGTATTAGCTTGCTCTGGGGCAAGCTCCTTGTAGGCCGACCGAATCACCCAGCATAGCCAAGAGGAGATTGCTTGCGCCGAAATGTTTCGTCTACCCGGAGCCAAGGGCAGGAAAAGGCGTGAGCGCCCTTGCCTTAGTGGCTTAGTCCTGCGCAGGTACACTTTAAGGGCCCTGACAGGATCCTGTAGGCGGGAGTCCCGTGACTGATCCGTCGCCCCGAGGGGTCGAACGATCACGACGCTGATGCTGGAAGGCGGTTCTTTGCCAAGAAGGCCAGATCTGTAAGCAGCTGTACCGAACCATCGGTCCTGCGTTGGAGACAGGAGGGACGTACCGAGAAGGCATGTATCTCGCTAACACGCGATGCTGTGGCAAGTGCAAGCAGGAAGCAGGTCTTCCTGGTAAGGTCTCCTATGCACGCTAATGGCAGAGGCTCGAATCTCTTGGAGTTGAGCCAGGTGAGCACCCAGGACAGGTCCCACCAGGTCGCAGCGTGGGACCAACGTACGTGAGGCCGGCTGCTGCAGATCGAAGTGGGACATCAAATCTGCCAAGTCTTTGCACGCTCCCGGATCCGGCCGTCCCAGGTGACGGTAAGTGTCTGCCACCATTGCCAGGTAACCCCGGATGGTGATGGGAGGTAGGTTCTGCCTGAAGAAAAGCCAAAGGAAGAACTCGGCCAACTGGGGGTTAGTTAGGTCCATGGGGGAAAGCCGCTCTGCCGCGCACCATGACTGGAGGACTTGCCACTTTCCTTTGTAGACGTTACGAGTGGAGACCCTCCGGGCTGCAAAGATCACTTCCACTGCAGCACCTGAAAAGCCTCTTGCTGTGAGGGCCTGCCGGACAATCTCCAAGCGAGTAACATCAGTCGCTCTGGGCACGGGTGGAATAGCTGTTGCCTGGGCTGCTTGAGCATTGTACTCGGTGTGGGAAGAACCAGTGTTGGGTCCATCGCGCGAGTCAAGAGATCGGTGGTCCAACTCTTGGACCAGCTGAATGGAGCCGCTAGAATCAGTACTGCATTGCTGCCCCCGAGTTTCTGAAGGACCTTTACCTCCAGCACTGTGGAAGGAAATGCGTACGCCAAGAGGCCTTCCCACGGGATGGAGAGCGCGTCTACGGCCCAGGCTTGTGGATCTGGCATGGGGGAGACGAACAGTGGAAGCTTGTTGTTCCATCTTGTGGCGAACCGATAGATCATCGGCGTCTCCCAACGTGCGCAGAGTAGCTGGAAGATATCTGGGCGCAGCAACCACTCCGTGTGTAACATCTGGCCTCAACGTGAGAGAGAGTCCGCTAGAACATTGAGATGTCCCGGAATGTGTCGCATCCGCAGGGTTATGCCCCGATCCCTGCACCAAAGGAAGACTTGGTACACAAGGATGCAGAGGGAGGGTGCGCACGTTCCCCTCTGGTTCTGAATGTAGGCTACGACCGTCGAGTTGTCGGAAAGCACCAGCACATCCCTTTGCACGAGTCGATCTTCCCAAACGATGAGAGCCAGCCACACCACTTTCATCTCCAGCCAGTTGATGTGTCTGCCTGTCTGCTCCTCCATCCAGCTGCCTGAGGCCGCGGCAAACTCCGGCAGCAGGTGGGCCCCACAGCCTGAGCGGCTCGTGTCCGTGCAGATGGATAGCTGAGGAGGAGGGGAGAAGAGGGGAATCCCTGAAGCCAGCCAGGCACTGTCCGACCAACGCTGGAGATGAGACTGTACTATCTATGTCACCGGAACCAAGGTCGCTAGATCGCCCGAGGAGGGGTGCCAGTGCAGTAGCAGATGAAGCTGAATCAGCCACGTGTAGAGGTAGGGTCTGCCTAGGGGAAGAAGATCCGCTGCCGCGCTTAGCAGGACTAACAGTCGGAGCCGGGCCCTGGCCGGGAGAGCTTCCACGTGCGACGCTTCCACTATGCTCAGAGTCTGTTCTACTGGTAGTCTTACCCGATTGAGGTCGGTCAGAAATTCTATGCCTAGGTGGACAAACCGGCGTGAAGGCTCCATACGCTTGACTACCGACTGTGTCGCCATCTCCAAGAAACCCGTACACGCCAAAGAATTGCGAACCAAGGAAGCCGTCTTGTCCAGTCCTCGTGTCAGTGAACGCTGGCTGAGTCCTGCCTGCACCAACGCATCCTTGTCCACCGCCGGGAGGGCACAGGAAAACGTCTGGGAGTGACCTGCATACCACTGCTGGCAGAAGGTAATATCCATCCCCTCTGGCCATCGTGTATCTGTGAAGAACCCCTGATCTCCAAAGCCTTCCGTACGCAGGTGCGCCGAGAACGCTTCCGCTAGGTCCCGGAAGCCTGCCAGTTGGGGTAGAGACTTGGAGCGCTTGGACTGTCACGGTGTGTCGACCATCGTCGTGGCCTTCCTCTTCAAAGTAGGAGACGGGGGGCAGTGCTCCGGAGGGAGAAAGGATGCGATGAGATGAGAGGCCTTGTCCAAGGCTCGGTGAGTAGAAGACATCGGAGCCGCATCAATGGAGACAGTGGAGATAGGAGAACGCCCACCAGGTGGAGTCGGTCCCTCGTCGTCCTCTCCCAGGGCTAAGATGGGAGTCCTCCGGATGTAGACTGAGCGCCTCCTCGTCATCTGCAGCGCGCTGAGAAGTGGCTGAAGCCGTCGATCCGAGCATAGAGCGAACAAGAGTCCCCATAGAACGTCTGTACCTATGGTCCGCGATCCGTCGGCGTGGGCTGCGTCGGTCTCGTAGGGATGCCGCCTCCGTCCATCGGCTGTCATCCGAGTGGTCCCTGCACTGACGTCGAAACTGCATCTCCTGTGTAGTGCGGTCTCTGCCAGCATGGCTTGAAGATCTGCTGCTCCTCGCGGGTGTCTCAGAAACCCGGCGTCACGACGAAGTTCGTTGCCGCGACATGCCTAAACTTGTCCTCTGGTCCAGGGAAGAGGAGAGGGAAGAAGAGACGTCACCACGAGTACGGTATCTGAAGCGCGCAGTCCCCAAACGCTGTGATCACTCATTCATCACGAAGTTCGAAAACGTTGGAAAGTTTGTGCTTCGGGGCTCCGCGGCCTACGAGGCAACACATCTGGTCGGCTCATCGTACTGACCACACTCGTACCCTCCCGAAGGAGGCTGTCAGCGTCAGCGGATCACCTGTGGCTCCATTCTCTAACTCGGGACCCCGAAGACTGATTCCGTGGCTTATCGTGTCGGTGGCTTGATCTCCGGTCCCACTCTGAGAGATGGCCCGACGGTGCGGCACTGTCCAGGCGCTGGTCCGGCCTACGGCAGGAGGGCGCTCTCAACTCCGAGGGGTGGTCCCCAGCGTCTGCTGCCTGGGTCCTCTGTTTGCCAGGAGGGCGTCTGTGAGACCCAACATACTCCTTGCGGGGGTACCGAGCTCTCAATGCATGTTTATCATAGGATGGCGAACCACCGACAGGCCTATCTCTTGCCCTCGAAAGGAGCTCTTGGTGCTGGACGGGAAGGTAAGTCCCGTCAGCTGCTTGTAGGCTCAATCGTCTGCAAAGGACATAGCAGCTCAGAACGTGGCACCGGTGGGGGCAGCAAGACCCTCTTTTGCGCTGACAAGCACACGATGTCTGAAATGGCGTTTCTCTGCTTCACTTCCAAGGATGCGGTCGCTACCAGCTTCAGTGCCGGTCTCTCTCTCTGGTAGAACGCCCACAGTTGCGACCAACGATGTTCCTTCCACGTCGTGCATAGTATGCAAGGTCGACTGGAGGAACGGCCTGAGCAGGGTAGGCAGACATTGTGCGCGTCACTAGGCCACTGGAAATCGCCACATTTGGTGCAGGTCCTCACCTGAGCACTGTAACATAAGACAGACAAAGGTCTTTGCGAGCGCTTGGAGCCTCCCAGAGAGGGTCCGAGTTCCCGGTTGGTCGCGTACATATTATTCGGTCAATGCCGCCGCCCAGTAAAAAACGCCAGCTGAGGCAGTAACCGAAGCTTTACCTGTCCGTGGCCCTGAACAAGGAAACCTACACAACCACAGAAAATATCTTTCCTTCTATCCTTTTTTCTTTCTTTTCTTTCTTATTCTTTTCACAAGTCCAAAGAATCCCAAGCAAATCCACGTAACAAGAGTTGACACTATCCACAGTTGGAGCACACAAGATGCACACGACCAGTCTAGCTGAGCTAAGCGAAGGTACTGGAGAGAAAGGGGTGAGTGCGCCACCGGACAGAGTGGCATGGGAGGCTACTCGGGGTATCCTGGTAATGACACCCTTGGGTTGCCTCCCCTGTTGTGAGGGACAAAGTTTTAGGGGCTAAAATTGATATGCTAAGTGAAGCTTCCTAGTAGTAATGTCATCGGTAATGATTTTGAGAAAATAAATGACGTCGTGGGACTAATGATGCTTGAAATGATGTCATTTCACTGCTCGTGCTAAATTTCGGCTTCTTCAGAATACCTTATAGCCAGACCACAGAGCTTACAAAAGGCGGGAATCACAGTGTGTCCGTCTTTATTTCTGTGTGTCAGTGTGTGTGAATCAGAGGGTGGGATAGAGTAGAAGGAGATGGATTCCTGTCGCTACACAAGCCCACAGAGCGTACTAATGGCGGGAAGCGCAGTGTGTCCATCTTTATTTGTGTGCACCGACCTGTGTGTTGATCAGAGGTTGGCTCAGAGAGGAGGGAAATGGATCAGCATAATAAGCCTAAAAAAAACCAACTCTGAATGTTCCTAAAAAGATAAAGGCATCTGAGCTCCAAACAATACGGTAGACTTTGGGATGAAATCCTCATCTTGTCTTATTTACCATAGGGGCCTGATGATAGTAGCTTTGACTAAAGTAAATCCGCTGCGCCACCGCGTGCGCGCCACCGCCTACTAAGCTCAAGACAAAATACAAGAAAAAAAGCGAAGGACACCCGTGAAAATCTAGCTGTTGCCGGAAGTATCCCGGACCTCTTTCTCAATATCTAGAGTTGAACGTTAAACCCTTCAGTAGAGTGCCGTGAAAGAGGCCACTATGCACTGCAGTGCATCCATTTTTTTCTGCCGTGTTTACTCTAAAGTCAAAGACAATTACTCGAAAAGATATTGAAAACTGAGCGGCGTTTAAATCAGACTCCATTAAAGTAGACCTTTTGGGGCTGGGGGAAATACGTACCTAAAGAGACTGCTGCGTGTAGGTCACAAGCTCATGTCGACAGTAAGATGCACTCTTGTTTTAATTTCATTGGATATGCTAATTTACATAAACCAATGGAAAATGAGCATGAGGCACATTTCCGGCCACCTCTAAAACCCTCAACTTGACGTCTGCTATGAATGATGCGTGACTGTGCAAAAAGCCTTGATACTAAGTTTTGATCGGAGGACAAGGTTGGTATAGATTTGTGGCAAAATATCTACCGAGTCTGTTCAGCTCGAGGTTTTAGGTGGATGGTTGCTTTGAGGATTAAAAACTGCTCTGGAATCACAGTGCTTCGTCGATTTGTGTGCCTGCCGTTTCTTCCCTTGTATTCGGTCTTGAGTTTAGTAGGCGGTGGCGCAGCGGATTTGCATTAGTTAAAGCTACTATCATCGGACCCCTATGTTATTTACATACATATGCTCACACACACACGACTCTTCGTGCCAAAAGAACATTCTACAGCAAGATTTGCACAACTAGACATGACGTAGTTTTTATCTTGTTACTTCACTGTCATAATCTTAGGCCAGCCGCATACGATTCCATGCGTGTTCTTTTTAAATCGCCCCACTGCGTCCCATCCTAAAAAATCTCTTCTATGACTTATGCTATAACTTACAAATTTACACATGTAATTATTTTACTTTAGTCTTAGCCTATTTTTTATTTTGTATACTAGTGCGTTTAGGTTGTTTGTGTGTATTGTGTATACATGCAGAAGGGTATGGGGGGGTGGGGGGAAGGGGGGGGGGAAGGGTGTTGCGGATGACCTGAACATGTAACCTTTATTACTTTTATTCTTGTTTCTATTGTGTATGTTATACCTCTGCGCCAAAATTTCCCCTCAGGGATAATAAAGTATTATTGTAATTGTATAAACAGAAGAGACTTAAAAATGAGATGAGAATTAGCTTCAAGAAATATACTGATGAGCAAAAGAAATTTTTTTAATCATCAGAAACACTATGAGCAAAACAAATGCAACGTTTTTTGAATCAGAAACACTTTAGTATTTCTGGTGATTCCAAAAATGTCGCATTTCTTTTGCTCGTCAGTATAAATAAAAAAGTACACTCACTCAATCTTTTCCTCTTGCTCGGCAAACTCCTCCTCATTGAAACCAAACTGGTCAATGAAGTTGCTTGTCATCTGTTGCAACTGGTAATCAGAGAAGGCCTGATAAACAAACACAGTATCTTTTTCAAACTGAAACACAAAACATGCTCCAAAACCCCTGAGTGCCAAAACCCTTCCTGGCTCTCACAAACAAAACACATCATGATATATCTACTTGTGACAAAATGTGTGCTGGTCTGCCATTCTGAACCCTACATCAATCAGACATAAGGTCCAAATTCACAGACCAGTAAACAAAAGTGGTGAAGCAGATCATTTGGGAGTTGTCTTGGCTAACATACTTCACCATGAAATGTCTGTGGGAGACAAGAATGGCAAAGCCCTCAAGGCTCATGTGCATGATGCATTCATATTAATTATCTGACCTGCTACGTTACTAAAAGTTCACTCAAATGAGCAAGTATTTAAGGTGTTTTGCAATAATTACACTGTTACTGTTAGCCACCCTCAGGCTGGAACCATATGGCGTTGAGGCGCATCCTCTGGGTGGTGGATAGGGGGTCCCTCGCGAGAGGGGTGCACCGAATGAAATAAGGTGCCGTGAACCGACATGGTCTAAGGGAAGGTGACCCCGACAGAAAACCCCTGGTCCTCCTAGTAAGGGGGTTGGGCGTGGGGGTAGCTTCCCCACCATGCAAATAAGGAAATAGCTACAAAAATGCCGACGAAAAGACAAACAGCAATTCCTTTCCTGGAGGAGGAAGGTTCTTCTACCAGAAGATTTATGACATCCTGTGGTGAAAGCTGGAAGTCTTCGGAAGCCACAGGACCGAGCCGCCTCTCTCTATCCAGGGACACAACCATGGGCACAAGGAATGTCAAGACCAGGTACCAGAGCGGCAAGACCGCCCAGATAGAAGAGGAGAATGCCCCCCATACAGAAGGAGTAGCATTCATGCTGTCACCAGTGGCACAGAGAGCGCTGATGGGCTGGGAACCTCTTGGGCCAAGAATTATCACAGCAGCCTTTAAAACCAAGAAAAAGATCAAGCTGAACGTCATCCAGTGTTATGCGCCCACTAATGACAGTGACGAGGAAGAGAAACAAGAGTTCTACGACCGACTCCAGAGTGCTGTGGACAAATGTGCGGAGCAAGACATCACCATCGTCATGGGCGAAAATCCACTGGCCAGAGAAGATCAGCAACGTCAGACTCTGGGAGAGAACAGAGCAGATAACAGCAGAGAATGAAATTGGGCGAAGAAGATCGGGATGGATTGGTCGCAGTCTGAGAAAGCCAGCTTCCAGTATCACTAGGCAGGCATTGTCATTGGAACCCCCAGGGAAAGAGGAAAAGAGGCAGGCCGAGAAATACCTGGCATCGAGACCTCCAAGCAGACATCAAGAGACTGGGAACCACCTGGAGTAAAATCGAAGGAGAAGCACAGGACAGGAGTCGCTGGAGGTCTCTCGTTGATGGCCTATACCCGGGGAGGGGTGACAGGCGTAAGCAAGTACTGTTAGCCACAGTACATGTGAAATCCTGTTTTATCAACATGTACATTTTTTAATACATCTGTTGACCACCTTTGACATCTACAGGTGGTTAACTAAATTATTAATGATAAGAAGGCCTTACCATCTACCTTTGAGCCCTTAAACTTTCAGAAACGTCATCCAAACTGGTATGCATAGGAAAGTCTTATCAGATATCTGTATTTAGTTTGGCCTTGCTTTTGAGAAAAACACAATTGTTGTCAAAATATGGCCGTTTGTACCTATATATTGACCCCTTGTGACCTTGACATTGAGCTTGACTTGAGGCATGGCAGCCTAGCATCGCGCACTGACGGGCCGAGCCTCGAGTAATTTTAGCGATACAAGGTAGAAGACTCATGTTTGTTCACCCGTTTTGAAGCTTGCCACAAATTGAGTTGTTTCCCTTGATAAAAGAATTACAGCCGCATACGACGATCCTGCCAATAGGGAGTCTTTTTCGCCTCACGAAAGCAAAAACAGCAGTGAAAGTGATGAAGAAAGCAGTGCAGAAACAGTGCCAGTATAAAAGCCTTTGGTGTTAGCGAGTATGAGTCAGCAAATTCAACACACAAAACAAGAAAGGCAAAGCCATTATGGCTCACGTGTATGACCGATTTACGTGTGTGACCTTTGTGACAAGGGCTGGCTTCTGCACCAGCAAAATCCATGTTTTCTGAAAATGTAAGCATTTTTCACACATCTGTCAACCCCCCGTGACCCTTGACCTTTGTGATGAGTCGACTAAATTAGTATGCATAGAAAGGTCTTATCATCATCTATCTTTGTACCAAATTTGGTTAAAAAATTTGCGAACATTTGGGAACACCTACAATTTTATCAAAAATCAGCATTTTACACACATTTGTCAGCCTCTTGTGACCCATGACCTTTCCAAGGGGTCATCCAAATTAGTATGCATTGATAGGTCTTACCATCAAGTATCTCTGTACCAAATTTGGGTTGAAGTTGTGAATAGTATTTGAGAAAAAAACATCTTTTGTCAAAATATGGCTATTTTTCACCTATATCCTGAGCTCTTGTTACCCTTGACCTTTCTGAGGGATCAACCAAATTAGTACGTATAGAAAGGTCTTACCATCAGGTATCTTTGTACCAAGTTTGCGTTTGAAGTTGTGAATATTATTTGAGAACAAATAAATTATGTCAAAATATAGCTATTTTGACCTCTTTCCTGATTCCCTGTGACCTTGACCTTTGTTAGAGGTCACTGAAATTGGTATGTTTAGAAAGGTCTTACCACAAAGTATCCTTGGGCCAAGTTTGAAGAATGTGGCTTGAATAGTCTCCGAGAAAATGCCAACATTGAAGTTTACCATGGACAACGGCAGGCGAACGGACGACCACTGGCCCAAAACATACTCACTTTTTCTTCTCACGTGAGCCAAAAACTAAAACAACACAAATTATCCCTTTTTTTTTTTTTTTAAAAGATGGCGGCTTAAATGAATCGCATGACAACTTTGTAAATAGCACGGCTGAACTGGGCATCCTTTTTTTTTTTTTTCATTTAGTGCACAAAATTTGGTGGTGATTGGACTTAATTAAAGCTTGCTAGACAGATTTGTTTACAGTTCCTGGTTTTCTGGAAGTGTCTTGGAGGCAGGCTCAGGCTGGCAGGAAGATAAAGCAATGGCAGTACTAGCAAAGCGAAGAAGATGGGGATGGATCGGTCACAGTCTGAGAAAGCCAGCTTCCAGTATCACTAGGCAGGCATTGTCATGGAACCCCCAGGGAAAGAGGAAAAGAGGTAGGCCGAGAAACTCCTGGCGTCGAGACCTCCAAGCAGACATCAAGAGACTGGGAACCACCTGGAGTAGAATCGAAGGAGAAGCACAGGACAGGAGTTGCTGGAGGTCTCTCGTCGACGGCCTATACCCGGGTAGGGGTGACAGGCGTAAGTAAGTAAGTAAGTACTAGCAAAGAGTATACCCCTATGGAAACGAGAGAGCACTTCTTATCAGGCCTTACTTGTAAAAGTGAAGCCAGCTGGCCATCGCTGATGCGGGAGGGGGAGAGCGGCCACTCCCTGCCTGCCCGACTGTGCTAGCATGGCAGTGAGACTATCGACATGCCACTAAGCAGGTGTTTACAGCATGAAAAGCAGGCGTGTAGTGTTGTGTACAATCACTGCGATTTCTCTTCCTTCACTGTGAAACAAGTGTTTGCATACTATTTAAGCCTTTCATTTTACTTCTGTTATTTTTTCAATTATAAACAGATTGTTCTGTTTGACTCGAGATGAAAAGGGGAAAGAGCCTGAGCGTGAAACTATCTGAGAGCATTGCCCGTGTCCAGTTGGGTCAGATTTCAGCATTAGTTTGTTGGTCGGCCGTTTGTCAATTAACACTTGCCGACGTTTATGATATTAAAGAGGTTACAAGTTTTCTTTGTGATCACAAACACCGGACGCACACACACACACACACACACACAGTGACATGACACGTCACTTGAGCGCATGCAAGATAAAAGTGATGTAAAGACATTGTGTATTTGAACGCATATAAACAGAGAGACTGAGAAAGAGCAAACACTGAAATGAACGTTAGTAAGTCTCAAATATATACTGAACTGTTGTGCACAATCCAGGCCAAAAAGGTGACTGCCAAGTGTGTAAAATGCAAAGAATGATTGATTGATTGATTGTACATTGCTTAACGTCCTGACAGCGTCCTGACAGCAACAAGGCTTTCTCAGGACGTGCCTGCACTGCTTGAGAAAAAGAAAAAAAAACAAAAACAGAATATTGAATATATGTCACTAGCCGGTCCAATACCCTAAATAATACCCTGGTATCAGTTTCAGTCCATTTAATCAAATTTCAAATACAAACGATTTTGAATTTCCAAAACCTTCAGTAGCTCGCTTGAGCTTGCCCTTAGCACCACGTGAATGTTCTGTGTTTATGTACAGTGTGTGAGTGAATGCGTGTGATTCACGTGGGCGTGCTTGTTGGGTTCAGTTCGCGGCGGCGCTTTGAGCCAATTTTCAATTGGGATAAAGCGCCTATTTAATGCGCTTATTATTATTATTATTATAAACCTACGACATCTGGCCTAAATAAAGCTAAGACCATTTAGCAACACACATACAATATCAGGAGCGACAGGCAGCGCAGACAGTAGGGAGAGTTTAAAAAAGGAAAATACAGGTGAATGGACCAAGGTTAGACAGAAACACATGCCCCAGAGTAGAAGGGAAACCCACCCTGTGGGGCTGACCAGGGTGACCCTGGGAACTAAAAAGTAGTTAACCCCACCTAAGTCCCCCAGGGCAGACCCGGGTGGGGTAAAATGCAAAGAAGCACCCAACAGAGAAAGAAACACGCTTAGAAAAAACAGTTACAACACAAAATATTAATATTTTGGGTAAATACCCATTTTTCAAAATAGACAAACAAAAAGAGAAATCAGTAGGAATGTGGCAACTCAACAGGCCACATACGTGTTGCCAAATTCCTTCTGTGATATATCAAGATAAGTAGCGACTGATTTCTCTTTTTGCTTGTTAGTTTATTTTGAAAAAGGGTATTTACCAGAAATATTAATATTTTGTGTTGTGACTGGCTTTTCTAAAGGCTTCCTCAGACGGAGAAACGAAACATTTCGTCGAAATGTCCGCATTTCAGACATTTCTCCAACATTTCACCGTTTCATGAAATGCGAAATGACACATTTCACGAAATAGAACTTGTTTCTATTTTGCGAAACATTTCGCCGAAACATTTCTACCGTTACCCAATCAGCGTCGTCCGCTGCCAATCTGACGTCATTCAAGCCCAAACACTGAGGATAGCAACGGTAAAGCGATGCCGTGGATTCAGGTCTATTATGGCTAGAATTGCGTGATGTGACGCACGATTCTGTAAGATTTAAGCGGAGAAATCGTTTTCCAAATGAAATCTATCAAGTATCATCACTAAAGTACTACCAAAATATGATTTTAGGTCAGTTTTCTGAACCCCACTTTCATCGGCTGCTCTGCGAAGCCGCCTACACAATGGCGGCTATCGCTTCCAGACGGCGGCATCATCGATTCACTTGAACCAGCCTTGTTTACGCATTCAAAAGCGCTTACGGTTATTCGATATGGTCGGCAATTCACTTTAATTGTGTAAGTGAAGGCACACATGTCTTATATGTTTAGTTTTTAAGCGTCAGTAGTCAGAAATATGACCCGATATCCACCGATACAAATCAGAGCATGTGTCAGTGAAGAGTTACTTCCCCTGTACCAAATGAAATGAATTTTCACCGCGTTTCTACGTGTGCGGAGGAGGCATTTCGATGCAATGAAAATGTTTCGTTTCTTGTGCATTTCGTTTCTCCGTGTAGGGAAGCCTTAAGCGTGTTTCTTTGTCCGTTGGGTACTTCTTTGAACTTTCGTACATATAACCGAGTCGTTTTAGTGTGAACTGAACTAGACGCATACAGTTCCTACAATGCTGTGAAACATGCTTCCTTGATGCTTCTTTCTATTCTGCCTCCCAGACACAGCAGCAAAATGCCTGTTGTCTCTCAAAGTGAAGTGTAGTCGTATGTTGAGATACATGTTCAGATATATGTTCATCCTTTTTTGTGCAAATTTGACAATTAGGTGCTGCACACCAACTGCCGTTACCCGAGGCTCTGGCTCTACGGCTCACCATTTTTGCAGCAGCAGTAGCAGCCGACCAGTCAGGCAATGGGGGAGTGGCAGATTGGAATGGGAGGCAGCCTGGCTTCAGTATTTCATAGGGGTAGACTCTTTGGTGCTAGTCACAATAGTGTTAAGCTTACCATGGCCAACTATACAGCCTCAATTGTGCTACCGCACTTGAGCCAAAAGTGCACATTGCTCACTCAAAGGCAGATACTTAAAAACCAAGCAAACCTACAATACAAATGAGGACACAAAAGTTAACCACCTGTGTATGCAGCCACCATTTGTGTTTACAGCTACCACCGCAATCACTGTCAAATCCAGACCAAAAGCCAAAAAGGTTACTACCAAGTGTGTAAAATGCAAAGAAAATCCCAAGAGAGAACATGCTTAGAAAGGACAGCTACAACATAACTACGACTAGGCCTACAAGTACAATGATTCATGAAAAAGTCATCAATCCATTGTAAGTGTTGTCACCTATTTCATAGCACCAGAACCTCCTACAAATGCAGACAGCTGTTTTATCACTGTTATTTTCCCCCAACATCCTCTTTTGGAACTCACAACATCAAAACATGACAAAGACACATTCTGATAAGGGATCCATCTCTACAGCATTTTGATAAGGGATCAAGGCCTGGAGGACCTGCGGCGCACGGCACCATTTATAGAGGAGACCGGGCTGTCCAAATAAAAGAGTGTTCGAGGAAGAAGAAGAATAAGGGATCTAACCATGAGACTGCATCCTGAATGGCTCAGGTTAAAAGCATTGCATTCAGTGTTGTTGGAGACTGGAACTCAAAGCCCTTCCCTCTACCTAGCCGATTAGCCAATCAAGAGGCTGACAAATCTAGACTGTGAGCAGCCAGTAAGCAGCTTTGTCTTATCATAAACCCAGTTGGTATGTTTAGAAAGGTCTTACCACAAAGTATTATTGGGCCAAGTTTGAAGACTGTGGCTTGAATAGTCTCCGAAAAATGCCAACGTTAAAGTTTTTACCACGGGCGACGGCGGACGGATGACGGATGGATGACCACTGGCCCAGAACACAGACTCACTTTTGCTTCGCACGTGAGCCAAAAACTGAAAATCCTTAAACTAAAGGGTTGTGGTAAATTTGGAGCAGTCGAATATTCATGTCGGCAAGTTGTAATTGTCCTTCTGAGTGTTTCTTTCTTTTCCTTACCATTGGCTACATGCGCAAGGGGATTGAACAAGTATTGCTATACAAACCTGTTGCATGGCTGTGTCTTGGGGGAAAGGAATGTCTTTGAAATCAGCATCATCGTCCTCACTACTGGAAGCCAGCGGATGACCCCTCTGAAAAATAAGTGGGCCTTTACAAATCAGTGTGTGGCATGCCATTTTGGACCCAAAACAGCACAAGGGAAAAGGGCCAAAATCACAGACCTACACATAATGCCTCCTCTCTAAGCCACCCTCTGATAACACACACGCCGGCGCACACAAATAAAGACGGACACACAACGCTTCCTGCCATTAGTACGCTCTGTGGGCTGGAGCAGCGACAAGAATTCTGAAGAAGAAGAATAGCATGAGCAGCAAAATGACGTCACTATAAGCTTCACATCATGGAATCGCTGGTCTCACGACACCGTGTATACTGGGACGAATTTGATATTTCACGTCACATCCAAAAGGCAGAGCTGACTGTTTTGTTCCACACAGCCACTTCCAGCACCGACTGTTTGATGGGAGTAAATAGTGGCTCGAAAACTTGCAAAAATGAATTGATTATTATTAAAAAAGTTGAAGAGGTACAAGGCTGGATTACGAACTCATTCAGTATCTCCCTTTCATTCCCCACCCCACCCCACCCCACCGCCTCCCCCCACCTGATCCGCACGGCAATGGCACACACAAACAAAAATGGCAAAATGGCACACACAAACACAGACAGCAGACACATGGCGCTTCCTACAGGTTATACGTTAGGTGGGCTGGTGTAGCCACAGCCATTTTGAAGAAGAAGGTGGAATGGCCCACACTGAGCTTGCATGTAATATTTTACCTTTTCCACAATACGTTCGCAAATATCATACAAAAATAAATGAAGGAGAACATCGTGCCAGCTCATACACAAGTAAAACACTGAAGTGCTGGTGATTTGCATCAATTAGGAACATTGTATAAAACACCTATGCGTTTGGTGATTTTAAGTCATCGTCACTGTTTGATTCTATGATGAAATCAAGGAGTCTTACTTCTGACATTTTTTCCGCATTGAATTTTAATTTTCAAAAAAGTTGAAGTGGTACAATTAAAGCTGGCTAACTAATTCATCTAATGTCTTTCTACAAATTAGCCATATCTAAAATTTCAAGTGCATTTAATCAAAATTGCGGACTCTAATCTGGGTCAACCGACTTTTTATAAACGATCTTTTATGTCTTCAATGAGACATCCAATTACAATATGCTCGGAGGCTCTCTTAGGCACCCACTTAATAAAGTATTTTGCCAAGTTTCAAGTGTGCAGGGTTTATTATTGTAAGGATAGGCTATGGGCCAATTGGCCAACTCAGTCAAAATTCAATGGGCCAATTCAATGAGCAGTGAGTCAATCGTTTATAGCCAAGGTGATCGGCCAGAACTTTAAAAAAAAAATGAAAAAAAGACAGAACACCCAGAGATTATATAACTGCTCTGTGTGTGTGTGTGTGTGTGTGTTTGGTGTGTGTGTGTGTGTGTGTGTGTGTGTGTGTGTATGTGTGTGTGTGTGTGTGTGTGTGTGTGTGTGTGTGTATGTGTATGTGTGTGACACACACACACACACTTCAGTTACAGAGTCTTGACAGTAACCTGCCTATTTTACTGCTTCTCACGTTTACCGCATGTTGACTTTGATCCGTCTGCTGCTTTTAGCCCATTTTCTGACACAGAAAAATCAAAGTCACTAATGGAACCTCCTTCTATCTTGACTCTCATTAACTGTTCACATCTGTCTGCTGACAGTCTGTTTCTGAGAGGTGTGAGAGTCAGATTTTGCACACTGAAGGCCCGTTCACAGTCACAGGTGTGGATGGGATGGGTTAGTGCCAAACAGGCAAGCTGGAGAAGATGAGGACAGTTCAGATCTCCCTGTTGCTGCAGGCTGGCAAGAGCTCCCCACAAACTGGACAAAGAGTGTGCGGGGTACATGTTGGATTTTACCAACATCTTGCATCGATTCCTTTCCTCCATGACCTGGGCAGTGGTGCATTGCAGAAAAGGATCCGACTGACACAGTTTTCCATCTGTACTGGTGTGATATTGAGGTAATGTGTAAAATTAATTTTTCTTTAAAATATATTTGTTCGAAAAATACTTACCGATAACATTACTGTCTGGAAGTGTCAACTACTTACCCAATTTTAGCCTAAGAACTTGTTGTGTTCCTACACAACCCGGGAGGCACTCGGGGAACCCTAACTAGGGCTGAGAGTAGCCTCCCGTCCTAGCCCAAAACGGGCACTCACCACATGGCCCAATCACAATCAGTCAGTGATACTTAGCTTACCAGCGGCAAAGGTGGGAGGGTCCTCCAAGTAATGTCATCGGTAAGTATTTTTCGAAAAAATATATTTTAAAGAAAAATTAATTTGTTTCTTCAAAAACATTACCGATGACATTACTGTCTGGAAGAATGGCGAAAAGGTGGAGGATGCCGCGCCCAAGTTACCGCCATAAAGGGCATACGACAGAGCCACACACCCATTCGCCAAACTCCCGACAATTTTAGCTAAGTGCGTACCTACGGCGCTTCCGGCGCCGGGAGAGAGTGTTGCGCTGCGGCGATGTCCCCCACCAGGGCGAGATTGTCTCGCTGGCCTGACAGATCCCTGAGGAAAAAGCGGGCGAAGGTGGATTCTGCCCGCCAGCCCACTGCGGCCACGATGTCTCGAACAGCACAATTGCGATCGAAGGCGACACTCGCGGCCATGGCTCGTACCTCATGTGCGCGTATCTTGAGCCTCTTTGCAACTGCTGGGGAAAGGTCCTGATAGGCTGACCTGATGACCCAGCGAAGCCAAGAAGAAATTGTTTGCGCTGATATGTCTTCTCTGCTATGTGCCAAGGGTAGAAAGAGGCGTGACCGTCCTCGGCGGACGAGTTTGGTACGTCGTAAATATACGCGAAGAGCGCGCACAGGATCCTGTTGCCTGGTCTCCCGAGTAAAACTTGCATCTTTCAGCGGCCTAATAGTAATCACTGGGGGCGCAGTCAAGGGAGACCTAGTCTTGGCGAGGAAGGCAGGGTCTGTGAGTAGCTGTACAGAACCGTCTGCCCGGAATTGGAGGCAGGCAGGACTTGCCGACATCGCATGTAGCTCGCTTACTCTAGCCGCGGTGGCCAGTACTTACTTACTTACTTACGCCTGTCACCCCTACCCGGGTATAGGCCGTCGACGAGAGACCTCCAGCAACTCCTGTCCTGTGCTTCTCCTTCAATTCTACTCCAGGTGGTTCGCAGTCTCTTGATGTCTGCTTGGAGGTCTCGACGCCAGGAGTTTCTCGGCCTACCTCTTTTCCTCTTTCCCTGGGGGTTCCATGACAATGCCTGCCTAGTGATACTGGAAGCTGGCTTTCTCAGACTGTGACCGATCCATCCCCATCTTCTTCGCCCAATTTCATTCTCTGCTGTTATCTGTTCTGTTCTCTCCCAGAGTCTGACGTTGCTGATCTTCTCTGGCCAGTGGATTTTCAAAATTCTTCTAAGGCAACTGTTCATGAAGGTCTGTACTCTGTTGACTGTGGTTTTTGTCAATCTCTAAGTCTCTGCTCCATATAAGAGAACTGCTTTTACATTGGAGTTGAAAATCCGGACTTTGGTGTGTTGTGACAGCTCTCTGGAGCTCCACACTTTTTTCAACTGGAGAAAGGCTGCTCTGGCTTTACCGATTCGTGCTCTGACATCTGCATCAGTGCCGCCTTTTTTGTCTATGATGCTCCCGAGATAGGTGAAGGACTCCACCTCCTCCAACGGGGTGCCAGCAAGCAAGACTGGTTCTTCCCTGGTTGCGTTCAGCCTCATTGTCTTTGTTTTCTGTTTGTGAATGGAGAGGCCCACTTGGGACGAGATGTCAGCAAGCCTCGTGGTCTTGTCCTGCATTTGTTGATGAGTGTGGGACAGTAATGCCAAGTCGTCTGCAAAATCGAGGTCGTCAAGCTGTGTCCACAGTGTCCACTGTATTCCACTTCGTCTGTGCTCTGTGGTCATCTTCATGACCCAGTCTATGGCCAGTAGGAAGAGGAACGGAGACAGCAGACACCCCTGCCTGACACCGGTTCTGACCTGGAGCTCCCTGGTGAACTGCCCTTCGTGGATCACGCGACATGTCATGCCATCGTAGCTGCTCTTGATCAGGTGGACGAGCTTTGTGGGTACACCGTAGTGTCGTAGGAGTTTCCACAGAGTCTCTCGGTCCACGCTGTCAAATGCTTTCTCATAATCCACAAAGTTGACGTACAGCGGGGAGCTCCACTCCAGAGACTGTTCCACGATGATGCGGAGAGTGGCGATCTGGTCTGTACATGATCGGTTTTTCCTGAATCCTGCTTGCTGGTCTCTCAGCTGGGGGTCAACGGAGCTCTTCATTCTCTCCAGGATGATCCTGTTGAAGACCTTTCCTGGTACTGACAGCAAGGTGATTCCTCTGTAGTTGGAACACTTGCTGAGGTCGCCTTTCTTGGGAAGCTTGATTAGGTACCCCTCCTTCCAGTCAGCCGGCATCACCTCCTCTTCCCAGATCTTTCCAAACAGTGGGTACAGCATCTCCACTGTTATCTCTAGGTCTGCTTTCAGAGACTCCGCTGGGATGCCATCTGGGCCTGCTGCTTTGCCGTTCTTCAAGAATGCCACTGCTCTTCTGATCTCTTCCCAGCTGGGTCTGTCACAGCGGATGGGTAGGTCGGTCTCTGCCGGCTGGATGTCTGGGGGGTCGGGTGGGCTAGGTCTGTTCAGTCGCGGTGGCCAGTGCCAACAGAAAACATGTCTTTCGTGTCAAATCCGAGAACTTAGCCAGGGAAAGCGGTTCGAACCTGTCCGAGTTCAGCCACGTCAGGACCCAAGGGAGGTCCCATCGCGGAATCAGTGAGTGGGGAACCGGACGCTGCAGGCCGAAGTGTGCCATCAGGTCTGCAAGGTCTTTGTTTTCGCCAGGGTCTGGGTGGCCGAGGTGACGGTAAGTGTCTGCAATCATAGACAGATATCCTCGGATCGTGATGGGGGCTAGGCCTTGGTCTCCAAAGAGCCAGAGGAAGAAGTCAGCGAGCTGTGAAGGAGTCAACTCAGTGGGCATAAGGTGTCGGTCAGTGCACCAGGATTGGAATACTCGCCACTTTCCCTCATAAACACGTCTGGTCGAGGGTCTACGGGCTGAAGCGATAGCTGCCACTGCTGCACTCGAGAAGCCTCTAGCGGTGAGGGCTTGCCGCACAATCTCCAGGCATGAAGGAGAAGTCGCTCCGGGCACGGGTGGAAAAGTGGCTGGCGGGGCTGCTTGAGCATCGTCCTCGAGGTAGGCAGGCAAAGCGGAGGGCCCGTGGCGAGACTGATTAGATCGGTAGTCCAAGACCTGTTCCTTGAGAACGGGGCTACCAGTAACATGACCGTGTTGCAACCTCTGAGCTTGAGGAGGACTTTGGGAACGAGGACCGTCGGGGGAATAAGCGTAGGCAATGAGACCGTCCCACGGAATGGAGAGCGCGTCGACTGCCCAGGCTAGGGGGTCTGGAATCGGTGAGACGAAGAGGGGAAGCTGGTGATTCCACCTCGTGGCAAAGAGGTCGATCATGGGAGTCTCCCAGCGAGCGCAGATCATCTGAAAGATGTCTGGGTGAAGCGTCCATTCCGTGTGAAGTAATTGTCCGCGCCGAGATAGTGAGTCCGCCAACACGTTCAGGTGACCGGGGATGTGTCGAGCTCGGAGGGATAGTCCGCGGTCCTCGCACCAGCGCATCAATCGATAGAGTAGAATGCATAGCTCGGGAGAGTGAGTACCGCCCTGCTTCTGAATGTAAGAAACGACTGTGGTGTTGTCCAAAAGGACTAGGATCTCCTGGTGGCAAATGTGCGTTTCCCATTTGATGAGGGCTTGCCAAACCGCTTGTAGCTCTAGCCAGTTGATGTGTCTGTCTGCTAGATCCGGAGACCAAGAGGCCGGATGTCGAGAGGAAACTCGGTAGCAGATGTGCACCCCAGCCGGTGAGACTTGCGTCCACGCAGAGTGAGAGCTGAGGAGGCGGGGAGGCTAGAGGAACTCCGACAGCGAGCCATGAGGTGTCTGTCCAGCGCTGCAGATGTGGGCGAAGGATCTGAGTCACAGGTACCGGAGCGTCTAAGTCGCCGGAGGACGGACGCCAATGAAGCAGCAGTTGTAATTGAAGCGGCCGGGAGTAAAGACGACCGAGGGGAAGGAGATCCGCCGCTGCATTCATCAAGCCAAGGAGCTGAAGCCAAACTCTGGCGGGGACTGACTCCGCCTGTGCTATCTGGGCAGCCAAGGAGGCTAACTTGTGGATCCGAGGCTCCGGCAAACTCACTCTGTTGAGGTCGGTCGCAAATTTCATGCCGAGATGAATAAATCGTCGAGATGGAGATAGGTCCGACTTGCCTGTGTTGACCAGGAACCCCAAACACGACAGCAACAGGAGCAATGAATCTCTGTCCGTCCGCAGGGTGCTTATCGATTGATTCCTCAGGAAGAGGTCGTCCAAATAGTTGGAGGTTGGACTGGACGACGACTGCCTGGTCTTGGCGACGACAGCATCTATAATGCGAGTAAAAACCCACGGGCTGATGTTGAGACCAAACGGAAGGGCCCGAAACTGGTAGATCACCCCGTCGAACGTGAATCGGAGATACCTCCTGGAAGCCGGGTGTATGAGGACATGGAGATATGCATCGGATAGGTCCAGGCTGACAGCGAAGTCCATCGGTTGTACAGCGGCCCGAAGGGTCCTGGAGGTTTCCATGCGAAAAGTGGGAGCTATGATAAACTTGTTTAGTGCTGATAGATTGATAACTGGGCGCCACTTGTTGCCCGGCTTGGGAACCACAAAAAGGTGGCTGTAAAATGCTGGTGAGTCGATATGACACACTACCTCTGTGGCGGCCTTCTGTAGAAGCGATTCGACCTCTCCGCGTAGCGCGACGGCTTTCAGACTGTCCGAAGGAATCTCTGTCCATACGGGTGAGCGTCTCAGCGGCGGGGGAGAACGAAAAGAAATCGAGAGTCCGTCGGTGATGGTGGCGAGCACCCAAGGGTCGTCTGGAAGTAGCAACCTCCACATGTCGCTGAAAAGAGTGAGCCTCCCGCCGACAGGAGGTCCCGGAGCAGACGGAGGGGGCTGGAACGGGGACAGAGGCGGCGGGCAGACCTGGGCCAAGCGGGGACAGAGGTCCTAACTGGTCTAGCATGGCCGAAGGCGGGGAACCGCCGGGGTGTCTTGGCGGAAGCTGGAGTGAAGGATGAAGCGGGTCTGGAAGTCCGCAGGGCACGACCCACGGCCTTGCGGGTGGAGTGAAAGCGCGAGGCTGTAACTCGGCTGGGCCAGCGGTCCGGATTGCCGTCCTTCACCTTCTGCCAGGTGTCACCGAAGAGAAGTGGTCCACCAAGGGGGGCACGACGCAGCTGGGTCTTCAGATCGGGAGGCATACCACGACAGGCGAGTAGTACTGCATCGCGACGCATGAGGTCACAGTTGGATGCTGCCGCCATCGTGTTGACCGATGAGTGATACGCTGCCCGGTTTGCCGCAACCCCGAGGGCGAGAAGGTCACCAAGTAAGGGTGTAAGCGAAGGTTGCCAAGCGTCCTCGATGCGACGGATTAAACCTTGAGTGAGAAGCTCTAGAAAACCAGCACAGGTCAAGGAGTTCCGCACTAGTGATGCCGTCTTATCCAAACCAAGCTGAGATATCGATTGAGGGTCCAACGATGGAAGCTGACAGCTAAAGGACTGTGAATGTCCCGCATACCAGGGATTGGCGGAAGGAGATGTCTAGGTCAGACGGCCACTTGCGATCAGAGAAGAAAAGATACTCCTGGGAATCTGCCTGTAGGTAAGCGGAAAAGGAATCTCTCAAATCCTTAAAACCAGGGGGCTGCGGTAAAGACTTGAACCTCTTCTGTGGACGGCCAGAGTCGACAAAGGCGGACACCTTCCTCTTGAGCGGGGGGGACTGGGGACACGCGTCCTCGGGCAGTGCAGCCGTGATGAGTCGAGCTGCTTCATCAATGCCGAGAAGCGTTTCCGTGCGTGACGTAGAAGGGGGCCTAGGCGATGCAGTATCATCCGACACAGTATAGTGAGACGAGGAGCTGTCCACACCGAGTAGGCCCGAAACCGAATCCTCCGGGAAAAGACTAAGAGTCTCCTCATCCCGCGTAGGGAGCGAAGTCCAGTGAGGATTGATGTTGGTGGATATCGTTCTAGCCACGTCACGACGAGAGAAGGCAGCTGCCGGTGAGCATCGCGTCCTCTGGTGTTGATGTGTAGCTGTCGGCGAGCGTCGCGCACACTGGTGCGGGTGAGGCGGGGGTGGGGGCAAAACGCGACCAGGAGACTGGGACCTGGAGTGAGCCATGCGCCTGTCCCGGGGGGAGCGACTGCGAGAACAGGAGCGGCTGCGAAGATGGGAGCGGCGGCGACGACGGGAGCGACTGCGACGATGTAACTTGGAAGAGGTGAAGCTCGGGTCCGAAGCTCGCGAAGGAGACGAACGCAACAAGGACTCTGGTTGGAGGTTGTGACGGCCGTTGCGTAGCATATCAGGGTGCTTCCTCCGATCGTAAGTAGCTGCGCCAAAGCATCTAGAATTGCTGGCCGAATGAGAGAGGTGAGGACTGTCGGAAGTCCTACGACGCTTAGACACGTGTCTCGGCTGACCTACCTCCATAAGGTAGGCACTCTGCCCTAGTGCTGTCTCTCCGTAAGAGTCAGCGGGCGTATCGTTGCGAGACCTCTCAGGACCGACGGACAAATGACAGCGTGGATCGCGTCTCTGTAGGCTTGCCTCCGTAAGGCGAGCACTCTGCCCTCGTGCTGTCCCTCCGTAAGAGTGTAGTCTACATCCTTAAGCCACGTGTGACAGGTTGCAGCTGAATGAAGTTTATTTAAAAGAACCTTACGTGCGTGCGTCTGGTGTGATATCATACTACGACTACGACTCAACACGTAACACCATCATTGAATAGCTTAGTTTGATAAACAGTTCCTGGGCAATTTTCTTCTTCAGCCGACTGGCCTTTGGATCATTTGTTGCAGCTCTGGCATCAAAGAAAGTGATCAGCAAGTCAAGAGTACGATAAACCGTCTCCAGAAGGACAGCCATCTGACAGTGTGCACTTCTTTATATTCACAACAGGATCGTCCAAAATTTTCTGAACGCTTTCAAGCTGATCACTCTTTGTGGGGGACTTGTGGAAGTAGTAGATGCTTGTGATGGTGTCCTTGAAGTTCTTCATGGTTGGAACATTTTCAGCAGCTTGCTCGGACACAAGTGCTACTCTGTGCGCACTGCAGTGAGTGTTCTTTAATGGCTTCCTTACACGGAGAAACGAAATGCACAAGAAACGAAACATTTTCATTGCATCGAAATGCCTTTTCCGCACACGCAGAAACGCGGTGAAAATTCATTTCGCCTGGTACAGGGGAAGTTAACTGTTCACTGACACATGCTCTGGTTTGTATCGGTGGATATCGGGTCATATTTCTGACTACTGACGCTTAAAAACTAAACATATAAGACATGTGTGCCTTCACTTACACAATTAAAGTGAATTGCCAACCATATCGAATAAACTTAAGCGCTTTTGAATGCATAAACAAGGCTGATCCAAGTGAATCGAGGATGCCGCCGTCTCGAAGCGATAGCCGCCATCTTGTAGGCGGCTTCGAAGAGCAGCCGATAAAAGTGGGGTTCAGAAAACTGACCTAAAATCAAATTTTGGTGGTACTTTAGTGATGATACTTGATAAATTCCATTTCGAAAATGATTTCTCTGCTTAAATCGTACAGAATCGTGCGTCACATCACGCAATTCTAGCCATAATAGACCTGACTCCACGGCATCGCTTTACCGTTGCAGTCCTCAGTGTTTGGGCTTGAATGATGTCAGATTGGGGTGTGACCGAGCGGACGGCGCTGATTGGGTGACGGGTAAAATGTTTCGGCGAAATGTTTCGCAAAATAGAGACAAGTTCTATTTTGTGAAATGTGTCGTTTCGCATTTCGTGAAACGGTGAAATGTTGGAGAAATGTCTGAAATGCGGACATTTCGACGAAATGTTTCGTTTCGTTTCTCCGTCTGAGGAAGCCTTAAGTGAGGGTTGACCTCAAGAAAATGACCTTCTGGCCTGTCAGTTCCTAGTCCAAATATCTTATTTATTGGAATCTGTCATTTATCCAGTTGTTCTTTGATGGCTGTAAAGATACCTTTTCCCCTTGCATCAGTTATCCTTACATCTGTCAAGAAGAAAGTTGAAGGTTTCAGTGACACTGGATCCACCACTCTCACACTTGCTGCCAACTTGTGATTGACCACAATGTCCGTGCTTTCGTCTGTAAAAAGCCTAACGACTGGGGACTCTTTCACCTTCTGTGTGATGTTTTCATCTATAATATCTGACAACACTTGCAAAAATCCCTGTGCAGACGTTGAGCTTGAATAACCTGATTTCTCACCACACTTCAGATGCTCAATATATGGGACCTTTAAAAGTTTCAGAAATGCCAGCAATGACTGGTATTTATGCAGAGATGGACTTCCCTGGCAGAGCCAAAATACAGCCTTCATGGCAATTTGAACAGCTTCTTCTTCTTTCGAAAAAGCTTTTCTGATGCAGCTGCCATCTTTTTCCGTTCCTCTGACGCTGCCATGGCTCGCTGATGGTCACTACTGCTCACGTCTGGTCAGAGTGCTCGTTCAGAAGTTAGACATTCCTTGGGCCATTGTGTTATTGACCTTGAGCGATCTGCAGTCTTTGCAAAACATAACCTCGTTCTCATACCTGAGCCAGGGATATGTAAGCAGCAAACCCATTTGAAAGTTTCGTTTCTGGTCTTCATGTTTCGAACTTGAACTTGTAGACGACCCTGCATTCAGGCTACCCGGTACAGATGACGGCCCTGCATCCAGTTCAGGAGCAGATGACGAAGAACACGAGGCCGTCTCACTTTCAGGCACAGAGCTTACCGCTGTTCTTTTCTGCGTAAAAGCAAATAGTATCTGCTGTCCTTCAGCAGGCTTAATTTTTTTGGGGAGAGGCATTTCTTTAGGGACGGAAAAACAGGATTTGTTGGTTTTGTATATATCTAACAGGGAGACAATCCTTCTTTCAAAGTGAAACGTTTTCTAAGAATTAGGTCATCTTATAGAACGATGGTTCTCATTGGTCGAATGATTAATGAGTGAACCAATTGCAGGCTAGAATCTGTTTCGTAGCGTGAAACCGAAGCGTACGCCGAAACGGCACCGATCGTATTGTCAGTGTAACTTTTTCAGTTTTACTCCAAGCCAGCTGTGGTTAGTTTTTTTGTTTCAAGCATCGATTATAGAGTTGTGCAAGAAATAAACACACCGCTTACGCACGTGCCCATAAAAACGATGCGCCCGATGTCGCGCACCCCGGAAAAGCAATGGGCCAACTGGAGACTCAATGCGCCAATTGGTGCGGGGCACTTCCAAAAATGAACCCAGAGTTTGTGCGTAAAGTAATATCTGAGATTCTCGTGTTTACATACATACACACACACACACACACACACACACATATGCATACATGGCGCTTCGCGCCAAATTGATGTTCAACAGCAAGGTTTGAGTGGCTACATGTGACGTAATTTTTATCTTGTTACTTCTTTGCCAGACCATAAGCCCCGCCTGCCTGTTATGTCCTTTGCATACTACGGAACGTGCTCCGACCAGCCAATACGGTATACAAAAACGTGTGAAGTCTGTGTTAAACAAATTATCTCTTGGACCGCACATCAAACCTTGGAAAATATGCCTATGAATTTGAAGAGCAGTACATGTACTTCTGTAATTTGTGAGAGCTGCTCCCAGCCAATTTAAACTGACTGAGGGTCAGAGGCATTTCATTAAAATGTCATGTTATGAAGCATGAAGTGTGACTTGAACTGTCTGATAACTGCACGAGCTGCACAGTAATCTGCCTGATAAGGCAAAAGCCAGCATGATCATTTTTTGAGAACAAGTGCACATTCCTGTTTTAACACAAGTAAAGAGTTGGCTTTTGTACCTGCAATGTTTTCTCCAAATTTATGAATTGTTCACTTTTGAAAATCTCCCATGACCCCTGACCTTTCAAGTAGTGAATCAAAATAGTATGCATAGAATTAGAAAGGTCTTATGTAAGCAGCGAACCCTTTCTGAAACATTTCGTTGAAAAGCTTTGCAAAAATGCTGATAAAAGCTAAAATTATACTCTTTTCACATCATCTGCCAATCTCTTGTGACCCTTTTAACCTTTCCAAGGGGTCATCCAAATTAGCATACATACAAAGGTCTAAAAATGAAGTATCTTGGGACCAATTTTTGGTTCTAAATAGAATTGGAGAAATTGTTTTGTCAAGAAACTGCTATTCATTACCTATTTCCTGATCTCTTGTGACCCTTGACCTTTCTGAGGTCATCCACATTAGTATGCATTGGAAGGTCTAACCCTCAAGTACCTGTGTACCAACTTTGGGTTATAAAGAGTATTTGAGAACAAGAAAGGCAAAGCTGTTATGGCTCACGTGTATGACCAATCCACATAATAGGTGTGACCGTTGTGACAGGTCACTGAAATGAGCAAGTATTCAAGTGTCTAAACATTATGTAATAGGTTAGCTTTTTGGTACCAATGAAATCTGTGTTTTCTCAAATGCATTCACTTTTTTCACAAATTTGTCAGGTCTCCTTGACCTTTGTGAGGGTGTGTGTGGATGGGTGGGTGGGGTGGGGGGGGGGGGGTTGCAACTAAATTAGCATGCACAGAAAGTTATCATCAGCTACCCTTATGCCAAGTTTGATTGAAAGCTTTGCAACCAAGCTCCCAATGCCAGTTTGCCACTAGTTGCCGCCCAGGAACAGGCGGCCGAGCTTAAACGGTGCTATGCGAAATGCTTCGCTGTCCGCCGGCCTGGCGTAAATCTCGTCCGCTGCCTGTCTTTAATAATCTCTAACGCCCGCTGAGGAACGTGGCAGCTCAATATTTAGCCCCGGAGGGGGCAGCAGTCCCCTCTTTGCGCCCAACTAGCACACGATATCCGAAGTTTCATTCCTCTTCGCTTCACCTCTATGGCTGCGGTCGATATCAGCTGACGTACAGGTCTCTCTCTGCAGTAGCAGGCCCAAGTTCCTCCTTCCAGGCCGCACAACGAATGCAAGGTCGACTGGAGGGACAGCCTGAGTAGTGAAGGCAGACATCATGTACATCATTAGGCCATAGGGGAACGCCACAATCGGTGCCGGTCCTCACCACAGTTTGGTCCGCTGATGATGAAGGAATTCAAAGCAAAATGTCCTCGAAACACACATGAACTAGACTTGTGTCACCCAAGTGTTTACTGCTGGCCGATAAACAGGCCATTGCATCATATAGTGTGTGATGTCAAACACATCTTTACACACTTTTTCTGCAATGTTCTGCCAGACCTCTCTTTTCTTCTTGACAGTTTTGGAGGTCGATACAAGCAGAGTAAGCAGAGGGGTGTAAGGGGCTCTGGATAGAGGTAGCACCTTTGCTGTTCGGTAGCTGCGTCCTACATAGGACGGACGGGCATCACTGGTCCTCATCCATCTCCTTAATCTCTCACGTGCTGGCTCCAAGCGCCACACCCTGGCAAACCACCTCAGCTGGTGGGCTAAACCACGTAAGGGGGTGGTGTTCACATTGCACCACTAGGCGGATGAACTGTTTCTGACAGCCAACGGCTAGAGGACGGAGGAGATCAGGTTGGATCCAATGGCCAAATGTGGGGGAGTAAACCCTTCAAATCAGGAGTGGAGCCCCGAAGGCAGACAGCTGCCTGTATTCACGCACTGTTCTGGCAGCTCCTGCAGCCAAACTGGTGCCAAACGTACTGCTTTGCATTCCTTTGGATATATCAGCGAGGCCGAGAGGGGGATCTTGACGACTGGGCACCCCAGGATCTCCATACACTTCGCCCAGGCTTGCGCCCTGGAGAGGTCACTCCAGTGACTGACCCAGCAAGCGCATATACTCCATTGTCTTCCGAGACAGGATGCCAAAACAAAAAAACAAGCAGAGTGTACTCCACACCAACTTCCTCCAATAAAACTTCCGTTTCTTTATCAGTTTCTTTGTCAGTTGTGATGAAACTCTATGCTCGGGCATAGGGTTCACACAGTAGGTTAAATACGGTACAGTTTTATTAGCAGTTTGTTTTGTGCCGATAGTCCGTGAGGTCCGTGGGCCACTTGGAACCTTTAAGACACGGTTAACACGGGGGGTTTTAGTGAGTTGTAGGCGAAAGCTTAGTCTGTCAGAGGTCTAAATAAGTTAGTACGGGGCTGTACTGTCAGTGGGTACAGACGTGTGTGAGATACCTTAGCCCGTATTCCAAGACTCTGAAACCTAGAATTCAGGTATGTTTTTGATGTATTATTGATAGTTGCTTAGTTAAAGACAGTATGCGTTGGTAAGAGTAATTTGGTTGTATAGCGATGTCTGGTTTGGTTCAGTTATGTTGGTTTGGAATTCAGTGAGGTAACCGGTGTTTTTGTATACAGTTATTTACCGAGATGGATAACTAAACGAATATGAGGGGTGTATGTCTAAGTTGTTATGAAGGCAGTACGTGGTTAAGTATAGTCTTTTCCAGTGTATGGGATAATGTATAGCGAGAGCGTTAGGTTATAATCTGTGTCAATGTAGTTGTACAGTTATGGGGTGTTACGAAAGTAGTCGGGTTATGAAGCACGTGTGAACATGTGAGTTATTTGTATCAGCCAGGTTACGTAATGTATCTCATATTATCCAATATGTGTGTGTGTTTAGCAAGTGTTACGATTTAGGACTTTGTTACTGTTCAGAGTGCTTGTCGGAGGTTGGAGCGATGGACGCCGAGACGTCAAGTCACCAGGGACCTAATGCGAGGTCATCTCTCCATCTCTTCACTCGGGGAGTGAGCGACCGGTGCCGAGACACTTGGGTCACAGCGAAGATACGGTACGAGCTACGAGGACATCCACGGTACGAGAGACAGGACGACTCAGGAGCGTACGAGAAAGGACTTGCACGCCTAGCTGTGAAAGGACTGAACGTAACCAGGCGGGAACACCAAACAGGTTGGAGTGTGAGAGACTACTACCTAGCCTGGCATTGATATTGTGTATGTGTATGTCATGTTTGGATGCTGGTAGTGGGGAAGTGTATATAGTTGTTAATCTTTAGAGCGTTTTATTGTTTATTTTTGTATAAAAGTTCCATTAGAAAGGAAGCCCATGAGTTGTGTCTTACTGCATGAATGTGCCCGTCTGAGTCAGTGGTGGTGTATGCGTCTGTTGTGCGAGAGTCTGTACGACTGGGGTTCGAGTCTGCGTGCGTTACATCAGTGAAATTTGCTTTTTTCACTTTCTTGGCCGGGAGTTTGTCCACTGTGCCCCCGGACTTCGTTGTCCCACCTGTTGGCTCAGCTCATGAATACCGACTTTTCGGCTGATTTAGGCTCGAACAATGTCGTCAGGGCCTACCATGTCAGTCAGGCCTACGGTAGGTCGCTCACAAGAATTGATCCCCTGATGGACAACCACTGGCCCAGAACATACTCATTTTTGCTTCACACGCGAGCCAAAAATGAGAATGAATACTGTCACTCATGCAACAAGATGATTATAATGAGAGAGGAGAGATGGACTCACAAATTCAACAGCATTTTTCTTATTTGTATCAGCCAGAGTGCCAGATATAAACGACTCCCACTTTTGTCGGTAGTCTTCAGGGATTTCTGCAAATACATCAAGATCACCATACGTAAATTAATAATAAATCATAAGTAAACCCCAAAAAGAAAGCTATGTGTTCCCGGCCATGATTCTGGACCTTATGACTGAAGCCAAAATCACAGACTAGCACCCATATTACAATGGCTCCAGTACAATGTCATGCAACAAATACATTAACCCTTTGGCTTTCATTTGAGGTTTTTGTTGCGATGATTCCTGTAGAAATCAAAAACAGCTAGCAATAGCCAAAGTGTTAAGCAGCCAACTACTGGTCACAATGCAAGTGTGATCTAACAGCTTCTGATAGCCTACTTCCAATCACCCAACCAATCGCAACAACCCTTCCCCACCCACCCCTGGCCACATTTTTAAAGTTCGTGTTCTGTGAGAAACTCCTTCCATTATCCACAGAAGGATGCCTGAATCAGCCTGACCTGTCCAGTATTCCTTTATAAGTTCACTGTTGCTGCCTCTCTCGATGGCTGTGGATAGAGCGTTGGCCATCTTGGTCAGGTGACCCATGAAGCCTTTTCTCCGCCCACCCTTTTGACCTCTGCAAAATAAACAAGGCGAAAGGAAAGACTTTGTTCAGTCATTTGGTGGAAAGGCTATGCATTCGTTACTGAGCAACTCTGGTCAACAAAGGTGATACTGTAACATATTAGCACCAAAGACACCTCAGAAGGAGACAGACCAGTTAAAATAGTTTGTGAATAGTATTATAGAAAAAAACATCTTTTGTCAAAATATGGCTATTTTAGACCTATTGCCTGAGCTCTCGTGACCTTTTTACCTTTCCGAGGGATCAACCATATTAGTGTGCATAGAAAGGTCTTCCCATCAGGTATCTCTGTAGCAAGTTTGGGTTTAAAATTGTGAATAGTATTTGAGTAAAAACATCTTTTGTCAAAATATGGCTATTTTTCACCTATTTCCTGAGCACTTGTGACCCTTGACCTTTTAGAGGGGTCAACCAAATTAGTATGCATAGATAGGTCTTACCATCAGGTGTCTCTGTACCAAGTTTGGGTTTCAAGTTGCAGGGCTTCCATTTTCACAACAGTTTAAAGGGTCTGTAGACCCCCCAGGTATAATTTTTAGAGGGTACACAGACCCCCATCTGAGCATTATAGAGGGTCCGCAGATTTAATTAAGAAAAATGTATTTTTCTTTAAAATAAATTTTTTCGAAAAATACTTACCGATGGTATTACTGAGAGGAAGACATACTTAACTGACAATTTCAGTCTCCAAAATTTGTTGTGTGTTGCCACACAACCAGGGACGTATCTCTAGCAAGCAGTTACCCAATCCCCCCGTGTGTCCTCATTATCCTCGGAATGACTTCCTTTCCAAATCTCGCGAGAGGCCGTTATTTCCAGTTCTATCTGAGCTGACATGCGGCAAGCGGGGAAGGTGGGAGGGAAGTTTGAGTAATACCATCGGTAAGTATTTTTCGAAAAAATTTATTTTAAAGAAAAATACATTTATTTCTTCAAAATCGTTACCGATGGTATTACTGAGAGGAAGAATTAAAAAGAGGGGGAGGGTGCCGCTTCTATGGTCAAAACCCCCAGGCAACTGCTTAGCTAGCTAGACCCCTGGCCGGGGCACACTCCCGACAATTTCAGTCAAGTGTTACCTATGGCGCCGTCAGCGCCGGGAGGGAGTGT
The DNA here is from genome assembly GCA_036245525.1 of Semisulcospira habei. Classification (NCBI taxonomy): domain Eukaryota; kingdom Metazoa; phylum Mollusca; class Gastropoda; family Semisulcospiridae; genus Semisulcospira; species Semisulcospira habei. The sequence continues at coordinate 195,303,456 of BTPG01000006.1, forward strand.
TGAGCCACGGCAACGTCACCCACCAAAGCCAGGTTGTGTCGCTGGCTGGAGAGGTCACGCAAGTAAAAACGGGCGAAAGTAGATTCGGCCCGCCAGCCCACAGCCGCCACAATGTCCTTCACGGCGCAGTTACGGTCGAACGCGACGCTCGCGGAGACAGCTCGGATCTCGTGTGCCCGAATCCGGAGCCGCTTTGCTCCCGCAGGCGATAAGTCATTGTAAGCGGAACGTATAACTCCACGCAGCCAAGCGGAGATTGTTTGGGCGGATATATCATGTCGGTTCGGAACCAAGGGCAAGAAAAGGCGTGAGCGACCCCGCCGTAAAGGCTTAGACCGGCGGAGATAGATCTTTAACGCCCGAACCGGATCCTGTTGTTTGACGTCTTGGGGTGTGTCAGGACCCCGAAGAGGACGAATAGTAATCGGTTGAGGGGCCGCTGAGGGTAGCCGATTTTTTGCCAAAAAGGAAGGGTCAGTGAGTAATTGAACCGAGCCGTTAGCCCGGAGCTGTAGGCAAGACGGAAGTACCGAGAGAGCGTGGAGTTCACTCACACGAGAAGCTGTGGCTAGGGCCAGCAGGAAGCAGGTCTTCCGCGTCAAATCCGAGAACCGAGCCAAGTGCAGCGGTTCAAAACGAGCAGAGTTGAGCCATGTTAACACCCACGCAAGGTCCCAACGGGGGAGGAGGGATCGGGTTACTGGTCGCCGGAGATCAAAATGAGCCATGAGGTCCGCAATGTCCTTGCAAGATCCCGGATCGAGTCGACCCAAATGGCGGTAAGTGTCAGCCACCATAGAAAGATAACCTCGAATGGTGATGGGTGCCAAGCCCTGATCCTCGAAGAGCCACAGGAAGAACTCAGCGAGTTGGGGCATAGTCAGAGAGGTTGGGGAGAGGTGTCGTGTCCCACACCACGACTGTAAAACCTGCCATTTACCCTCATAGACTTTTCTGGTGGAAGGTCGTCGAGCGGAAGCGATAGCCGCCACCGCTGCATCCGAGAAACCTCGAGCGGTGAGGGCACGCCGCACAATCGCCAAGCGTGTAAGAGGAGGCTCTCCGGGCAAGGGTGAAAAAGATCCTGCCGAGGTTGTTTTAGCATCGTGGTCGGCGTTGGAAGCCGTAGAGGGGGGTCCGTGGCGAGACTCAAGAGATCTGTGGTCCAGCTCTTGTTCCAAGAGAACGGCGCCACCAGAAACAGGACCGCGTGGCAGCCCCTGAGCTTGAGAAGAATCTTGGGCACCAGGACAGACGGGGGGTACGCATAGGCCAAGAGACCTTCCCAGGGGATAGAGAGAGCATCCACCGCCCAAGCAAGGGGATCTGGAACAGGGGAGACGAAGAGGGGAAGTTGTGTGTTCCACCGCGTCGCAAACAGGTCGATCATGGGTGTCTCCCAGTGCTGGCAAATCATCCGAAAAAGGTCGGGGCGAAGAGCCCACTCGGTATGGAGAAATTGGCCTGGACGAGATAAGGAATCTGCCAGCACGTTCAGCCGTCCCGGAATGTGACGTGCCCGTAGCGAAATGCCCCGATCCCGGCACCACACCATAAGATGGAACAGAAGAATGCAAAGGGAGGGAGAACGGGTCCCGCCCTGCTTCTGAATATAGGAGACAACTGTCGTGTTGTCGGAGAGAACCAAGACTGCCTGGTTGGTCACAAGTGGTTCCCAGGAGATCAGTGCGAGCCACACTGCTTTCAGCTCCAACCAATTGATGTGTCGTCCCGCCACATCCGGTGACCAAACGCCCGCTGTCGTGCTGAAGTCCGGAAGCAGGTGAGCTCCCCAACCGGAAAGACTGGCATCCGTGCAGATCGACAGGGAAGGAAGCGGGGACGCAAGGGGAACCCCCGACGCCAACCACACGGGATCCGTCCACCGGAGGAGATGTGGCCGAACTAAGGATGACACCGGAACGCAAACCTCCAATTCCCTCGAACACGGACGCCAAAGAAGGAGGAGATGAAGTTGAATGGGACGCGAGTAGAGCCTGCCAAGGGGAAGTAAGTCCGCCGCAGCACTCATGAGACCCAACAACTGTAACCACAGTCTTGCCGGAGCCGTGGAAGCAAGATACATCCGACGGGCCAAAAGAGCCAACTTGTCGATCCGAGCTTGAGGAAGGCGCACCAAGTTCAAGTCGGTCTGAAACTCCATGCCAAGGTGGAGAAAATGGCGAGATGGCAATAGGTCCGACTTGCCGAAGTGGACTAGAAAGCCGAGGCGATGGAGAAGAGAAAGCAGGGCGTCCCTGTCTGCGGTCAAGGAGGTAACATCCTGATTCCGGAGAAGAAGATCGTCGAGGTAGTGGGAGGTCGGACTGAGAGACGACCTCCGCGCATGGGAAATCACCGCATCCATAATCCTGGTAAAGACCCAGGGACTGAGATTGAGGCCGAAGGGCATGGCCCGGAACTGATACACCACTCCGCGGAAGGCGAAGCGAAGGTATCGGCGAGTTGAAGGGTGTATAGGAACATGAAGATAGGCATCGGCAAGATCCAGACTGACAGCAAAATCCATCGGCCGGACGGCGGCCCGCAGGGCGCGGGTCGTTTCCATACGAAAGGAAGGAGCAGTCAAAAATTTGTTGAGAGCGGAAAGGTCGATCACCGGACGCCAACCTCCATCTGACTTGGGGACGACGAAGAGACGGCTGTAGAAAGCTAGAGAATCTTGTCGCTGGACGACTTCCGTGGCGGATTTGAGAAGCAAGGCGGCCACTTCGTCTTGTAAAGCCGACGCTTTGACGGGATCGTTTGGAACCCGAGTCCAAAGCGGGGAGCAGCGAAGAGGAGGAGGGCGAAGAAACGAAAGGTGAAGTCCCTCCGAAATGGTAGAGAGGAGCCATGGGTTGTCGGGAAACAGCGACCGCCACTCGTCGCTGAATCGGGAGAGCCGCCCGCCGACCGGTGGCCCCAGAGAAATCGGCGGGGGCAGGGTGGGAGGAGAGTCATCGGGCCCTCCCCCGTCCTGGACGCCTGCCACGACCAGGCCAGGTGGGCGTCGGAGCCGGGATGGTGCGGGCATGGCCAAAATGGGAAGGACGGGAGGATCCAAGGGGAACATGGGCAGCGTAACGGGCGGAGGGTCTAAATGACCGCAGGGCACGACCCGAGGCCTTGCGGGAAGAGCGAAAGCGAGAAGAAAGATGGTGGGCCGATGGCCAGATGTCCTTATGCGCATCCTTCACGGCTTGCCAAGTGGAGCCAAACAGCAAATTACCGCCGATGGGAGCCTGGCGGAGTTCAGCCTTGACTGTCGACGGTAACCCTGAACAAGCAGCAAGAACGGCATCCCGTCGAATTAAATCACAGTTGATAGCGGCAGCCATCGCATTGGCAGAAGCATGGTACGCAGCCCGATTTGCCACCACCGCCAGAGAATGTATCTCACTCAGCGGAGCAGTAGAGTGTGGATCCCAATGATCTTCAAGAGCGCGTACAATCGCCTGGGAAGCGAGATCCAGGAAGCCGGAGCAGGCCAGCGTGTTGCGGATCAGGACGGCAGTTTTATCAAAACCGCGAGGGACCCGGGCAAAGGCGAAACGGCGTCCACCCGCCTGTAAATCCGCCGCATCATCGAGTGAAGGCAAAGGGCACGCAAAAGCCTGAGAGTGACCCGCGTACCAATGTTGGCGGAAGCGAATGTCGACGCCTTCAGGCCACTTAGTATCGGAAAAGAAGAGAGGCTCTTTGAAAGAGCCACGAGGTAATTGCGCCGAGAACGCCTCTGCAAGATCTCGAAATCCAGGAGGTTGCGGCAGAGATCGGAAACGCTTAGGTTGAAGGGAAACATCCACCGAAGCTGACGCCTTTCGCTTCAGAGGAGGTGCAGGGGGGCAAGCGTCTGGGGGGAGAAAGCGAAGAATGAGGTCGGAGGCCTCCTCCAAGGACCGTCGAGTCTCGACACCCGGAGTGAAACAATCCGAGGACGGAGAACAGCTATGCTGAGAGTCCGCAGGGAAGGGACTCCGAGACGGAGAAAGGTGAGGCAAAGACCCAAGGTCGCAAGCAGAATCCCCTGGAGGAAAGCGAAGAACATCCTCCTGAACCGGTGCTGCCAAGCGCCGGGGGGAACAGGACCCATGGAAAGAGTGACTATCGTGCGGTGGTCGAAGAGAAGATCGCCGAGGGAAGGAGGAGGAGTCCAGGTGCCCAGGTCGCTGAGAAGTCCGAATGTCAAATGACGGAGAAGAAGAAGATGAAGAAGAAGAAGAACGACGCCGGAGGGAAGAGGGCAGATGCTGACGCCTCTCAGGTAAAGGCGGGTGGCGCGCGCCGTGACGAGAAGGAGAACGGGACCGGGACCGTCCCCTCTCTGGAGCATGATGAAGGTAGCGGCGACGGCATGGGGAAGGACGGTCGGAGCGAAGGCGATCCACTCGTCGACGATAGGCATGTCGCGAGCGACAGGGGGCAGGAGAAACGGAGGGATTACGGTGACAGGGAAAGGACGATGGTGTAGGATCTCCAAGAGGAACGTCCATAATAGGCGAAGAAAAACGACGAGAGGAGTGAGAAATACGCCGAGAGAATGTACCAAGTGTGACACGGGTGTGTGGTGACTGGCTTTTAGCCAGGGCGCGAGGAGACAGTGTTTGAGTTGAAGCGCCGAGCAACAAGTCGTGATGTGACGACAATTGTTGAAATTTGCGACGGAAAAGTGCATGTGGGTAAAGTCACGTCTGGCTGGGGAAGGCACGCGCCAGGGACTGCCGATGGTCGCTGTCTCCTCCCCCCAAAACGATGAGGTAGCCTCCGTTGGAGACCCGTCTTAGAAGGCCGGGTCTGCGGGGCTGGCTGCGAAATACGCTCATGGTAGCGGGGGCGTACACTCTCACCTGGTGTAACACCACTCACAGCGGCAGGTAAGGAGTCCGACACCTGCGCCTGAGTGGCAAGGAGCTGCAAGGATCCTGGCACAGAAGATCGTGATAGCTGTGATGGAATGGGGCTGGGAGCCGGAGATCGTGAGCGCCGAGAAGAAACACCGATAGCGGTAGAGCTGGTGGTGATAGGGTTGAGAGGAATTTCGTCGGACTGGACAGTGCGCTGACGACGGTAGAACTTCCACATTTCGGACCAGCGATCTTCCTCCCACGAAGCACAAAGATCACAAGTGTGGTCCGAAGCACAACCCGAGCACGGCAGGCAGCACGGATGCAAGTCACTCGGCCATTGGAAATTCTTACAGTTCGGGCACGTTTTAAGAAGAAAACTGCAACAGGGAACAGAGCGGAAATGAAACGCGCGTAGCCCCGAGGCTACGGGATCGAGCAGACGACCGTTAAAACCGACAACGAAGATAAAGTCGAAACGAACGGCAAAATGCCGCAAATCCACGGACAGTGCCCCCAATTCGCCACAATCGCCGAAGGAGGCAATGTCCGAGGCCTTACCTGGCCATGTTAAGACAAACAAGGCCGAAGGATAGATAAAGAAGTTGACGATAACGGGAGACTGAGAACGATAGATCTAAACAAAATGGCAGTCAAGTATAGAACTGGAAATAACGGCCTCTCGCGAGATTTGGAAAGGAAGTCATTCCGAGGATAATGAGGACACACGGGGGGATTGGGTAACTGCTTGCTAGAGATACGTCCCTGGTTGTGTGGCAACACACAACAAATTTTGGAGACTGAAATTGTCAGTTAAGTATGTCTTCCTCTCAGTAATACCATCGGTAACGATTTTGAAGAAATAAACTGCATCATCTGTATGTTCCTTAAAATAAATTAACTCATTTCGCTCTCTCCTTTAAATATGTTGTGACAGTGTGTGTGTCCTTTCCATGCAGAACTGCCTACATGTTCATGTGGTTGTCAGGAAGTTTTGGGAAAACTCAGTAAGATTTGCGAGACTGTCAGTAAGATTATAGTTCAACTGGACGATAAACCTTGCTTCCAGGGGCCAAAAATCAAACAACAGGGGGGGAGGGGGGTTGGTTAACTTAATCACCTATAAGAACATGATACATTGTCTATTCTGCTGTACCTAGAAGATAGTAAGAAAATTACTGAGAAAATGGGCGTTTATAACTTTTTTGAATAGACAGATGTTTAAGTCTGTTTTTATTTTCTTAGCTCACATATGGATGGATAGTACTTCATGTTGTGGTGGAGTATAATTTGGTACCTGTTTATAATATTTACTGTAATTAATTACAGGTAAATTAACTGAAAAAAATGCACCTTGATTATTTTGATCTGTAAAGGACAAACAAAAGACATTATACTGAAAAATGTGTCAGTGTGTGAAAATATGAATGTGTGTGATCGTGGAGTGAGATAATTTTACATTAGTGATCACGATGATCAGGCAATCAACTGATAATCCTTCAGGTAATCGAAGTTCACGTATCTCGTCGGCGGACGTTGCTACAAATTGATCGCCAAGTTCGTCTGTTGGGCGAAAGTTTCGAACATTTCTGCAGGGAAATACTGATACAAATAATCAAGTGGTGTCACTTCCAACTCAAGTGGAGTTGTTGGGCCCACATTTCGCGTGAAAGGCTGCAAAACAGGATCTGAAATTGGCCGCTGATGCCAGATAGCATCGCCGCCGCCATCTTGAGGTCGTCGCCTCGGTAAACACTGCAGAAATACTCTGGTATCTTCGTCATCCCAGTCCGACAGATCGCTAGTATGCACACTAGACACACTTATGTCACTTCCCTCTGACTCGGAAACTGGATTGTTGCCAATTTACTCCGAAATAGCTGTAAATTCTGGGTCACTGTCACTCGATGGAACGTATGTCGCCATGTTTGTAAACACGTGCATTTAAAACGACAGCAGACCTTGCTTCCAAAGGACAGGGCTTAGCTGTTCCCTGTTGTGTTTTTATTATTAAGTGTTTCATAAATATCATTAAAAAACGAATTATGCAGACGTTCATCCGCTTCTGTTTCGTGTACTCGTTTTGGAGGCATGATTTCGCCGACCGTGAACCTCAAACTAAGAAAATAAAGCGATCCCATACGCTAGAATGAACGCGAACAAAGACGCGCTTTCCAATTGGCTAGACAAAATTATAGGTCAGCACACTGTAGCCAATCAGGATCAGGCTTACTACTACCGGCAGAAATGGCACAATCAAACTGTCTTTTTGCCAAAACAAACCCCAAAATACCGTAAAAAGCTACCGTAGAAAATTGATACATGATCGGAAGACTGTAAAAAAGCACCCAAACTCGTAAGAAATACGGCGAAATCGTAAGATTAGGCAGGTCTGTCCATGATACTGATTTTTTAACTGGTGAGCTATCGTGCAAAAATCCTGTCTCCCTCGCTCTCTCTCTCACAGAAAAAACATATCTATTTATTTATTTTTATGATCATCGTTTGATAATGTATTGTAACGGAGAATGTAGCGTTTTGTGCTGAATGCGGCAGATTGACAACCAAAGTGTGACTTGTCTAAACTCTCTCTCTCTCTGTGTCACTGTGTGTGTATGTGTGTGCCGTGTGTGCCGTGTGTGTGTGTGTGTGTGTGTGTGTGTGTGTGTGTGTGTGTGTGTGTGTGTGAAAACTGATGTACATAAAAGTGTATTTCAACCCATTTAACCACTCAGAAAGACGTGTTTCTCTAATTTTTGCCTAATAACTGTGTATCAGAAGATGGATCGACCACAAATTTAAAAAAAAACTGACAAACTTATTTCTGTTAAAATTTCTGGACTTGCTTTTTGAGTTTGCCTCAGTGCACATTGCGCTTGCCATTCGTGTGCCGTCGTGCTTTAGCCATGGAAATACACGAAGCGCAGCCACGAACTCTGAAAACTGCGTCGCAGCGGCGGTGCCACACACATCCCAGGTTATCATATCTGGTACTGTCGCTTGTTGATGGAGATGGCGGTGTCAAGTGCAACTTTCTTCATAGCGATTATCAAGATCAGACGGTGCTGAATTGAATAATCCGAAGCATTCCAGCTTCCTTTGCTTTTTCTCCGCCATTTACAACTTCGTTCAAGATCGAAAGTGAAACGCACAATGCCGTATCCCATAATAGTATGTATGGTGACATCACAGCAAGTAACGCGTTCAAAATGTTGCGCGAACTTTCACTAACACCACACATAAACTAACAGTTTGCCCGCCCAGTTACACTCGCACGGACGCCGGAGTCGGGTCGATTCTGAACGCAGCCGCGACTGAGCGAGCGACTAAACGAACCAACCCACCACTAAAAATAGAACAACTGCCACCGACCTCTGTTATGGTATGCACGGTGGCGCAAGGATAATACGTCTCGGACGCAGACGCACTGAATTTTAGTGCGTCTGACTACCCCTTAGTTACATTTTCAGTACGTGATTTTGAGTTTAAATGCGTCATAGACGCACAGACGCACTAAAACGGAAGCCCTGAGTTGTGAATAGCATTTGAGAAAAAATAAATTATGTCAAAATATAGCTATTTTGGACCTATTTCCTGATCCCCTGTGACCTTGACCTTTGTGAGGTCACTCAAATTGGTATGTTTAGAAAGGTCTTAAAAAAAAGTATCCTTGGGCCAAGTCTGAAGAATGTGGCTTGAATAGTCTCCGAGAAAATGCCAAAGTTTACCACAGACGACGGCAGACAGACGACCACTGGCCCAAAACATACTCACTTAGCTTCGCACGTGAGCCAACAATAATTACAGTCTAAAATGGCTCGTCTCTTGTTTAGCAAATTAGAAGGGACAAAAGAGAGATAGAGAAAGACTTACTGTGAATCGTTATCTTCCCACTCATCTAGTAACCGTTGAACAAGCTTGACATCAGTGAACATCTGAAAAAAAATCAATGTGTCAGTGAACATCTGAAAAAAATCAATGTCAGCAATGTAACTGCACATTACATACAGATGACACCAACTTTCATCTACATAAAGGCTTCCTCACACGGAGAAACGAAACGAAACATTTCGTCGAAATGTCCGCATTTCAGACATTTCTCCAACATTTCACCGTTTCACAAAATGCGAAACGACACATTTCACGAAATAGAACCTGCCTCTATTCGTGAAACATTTCGCCGAAACATTTCTACCCGTCGCCCAATCAGCGTCGTCCGCTCGACAGTCACCACACCTTAATTAATACTTAACTTGCGTAGTATATAACTACACACCCACTCATTTTGAAGCAATAATAATAAAACTACAACATTAAGGTGAAAAGCACGTTGTTCCTAATCCACAGTACACACATGCACACGCTGTTAAGTGTTGTAAAAAACACAGTCACTGTGTCAGGGAAGTGTCCGTCATCACATCACTCGGCTGGAATGTGGGGGCCCGAAGCCTGCCGGCACTCGCCTCGATGCACGCACGCCACTCCTCTGGTGTTGAGCGTGGCGTGGGAAGAGCCACTCCTGAGATGATTAAAAGGGGAGAAAAGCACATTGGTTCTTTGCCACAGCATAATGCGCGCTGTTCTTCTGAGATCCGATTTCCATGGTACTGCCTATCAAACTATCAGCCGGCGTGTATAAACTACCAGCATTGCACCGACGGCGGAGGAAACTACCGTTGAAAATCCAATTAAAAGCCGCAGCACAACAAATTCACAAAAGTCATCAAACAAAAACACCAGTCATGATGCAGCATTGCAGGGCCCGACATCATATATCAACGAAGGCACAATGTGTGCTAAAATACTGCGGGTGGCAACCATTTCTGCCGGAGCGGGCGGCCGGGAGGTGTTGCATGGCCGCCATCTTGTCTGGTCGGCAATTCACTTTGTGTTAAGTGAAGGCACACATGTCTTATATGTTTAGTTTTTAAGCGTCAGTAGTCAGAAATATGACCCGATGTCCACCGATACAAACCAGAGCATGTGTCAGTGAAGAGTTACTTCCCCTCTACCAATTGAAATGAATTTTCACCGCGTTTCTGCGTGTGCGAAGAAGGCATTTCGATGCAATGAAAATGTTTCGTTTCTTGTGCATTTCATTTCTCCGTGTAGGGAAGCCTTAACAGTTACCCTTGCAGTTTTAGACACATTAAGCAAAAAAGATCTGCAGTAATGCTGATGTATGTTTTGCTTGGGTCTACACTCAATGCAATACAAGAACAAACTGAACATTATGTAAACAAAATGTGAGCCTGTGTGCTTACCTGTGCAAGAAGTGGGTGTTCTGTGGCGCCGTCCATCTCTGCAGCAGGGTTGTTGAGGATCAGCACAATGCACTGCTCCACTTGGGTGTGAAGAAAGTTGTTCCACACATACCGAAAGTACAGGTCCTGTAGAATGTATTGAGCAAAAGTTCATCTCTAGTGTTACTGCTACATCAGATATGTGTGCTACAGGACTTTCAAGGCCTATCAAACAACCAATGCCCAAAGAACTTGACACGTTCTAAACACAGGTAGCTAGCCAAAGTTTTCCCTTATTTAAACAGTCTGTGCCCATTGCCATCGCTAAGATGGTTTGACTGATCCTATGGATCCATCTGTGTAAATTCCGATGTTGGCACAAGACGTGACAGACGTGACATTCTGGACCACCTTTTTAACACTGGTAGTAGTAAGTTGTACAAACGTGAAAGATGTGACACTGAAAAGAAGAAACTCACCACAAGTGCCTGCAGCGTATTGAGGTTAACGAGCTCCATGTTGACAGCAGCCATGTTGGTGGCCACCAGAGCTGTCATCAGCTTGGCCACCTGTAGCCGGGCGTTACCAAGGGGTGGGTCTAGCGAGCCGACTGATGTGGGCATAGTGCTGTACCGTTGCTGCAAGACAAAACAAGCTTTAGTCACATAATTTATGAAGTTTGAATATGATAAAACAAAATACTTTTCTGTTCTTTTTCTCCTCTGAACACAAGAAAATTCTCCCGACTTGTGTTTGGGCTAGTAGAAAACCTCTGTGACATGTGCCTTCTCACACAGGTTGAACAGAACTGAACAAGATAGAAAAGTCTTAGCTGAGGCAAGACTTTGCCCTTATGGCTGATGAGTATGAGCATGAGCAAGTATTCAAGTGTCTTAACATAAATAAAGGGCAGGCTTCCATACCAGCGAAATCCATGTTTTCTCAAAATTTATACAGATTTCACACATTTGTCAACACTCTGTGACCATTGACCTTTGTGATGGGTCGACAAAATTAGTATGCACAGAAAGGTCTTGCCATCAGCAATTTTTTATGCCAAATTTGAATTGAAAGTTTGCAAAAACTTTGATAACAAGAAAGGGAAAGCCCTTCAGGCTCACGTGCATGAACAATCCGGTTCTAACGTAAGTAAAGGGTTGGCTTTTGTACCTGCAATGTTTTCTTAAAATTATTGCACTTTTCACACTTTTGTCAATATCCAATAACCCGTGACCTCAGCGAGTAGTGAACCAAAATAATATGCATAGGTCTTATCAGCTATCTTTTCTGCCAAATTTGGTTAAAAAGTTTTGCGTAAGTGCTGATAAAAGCTAAAATCCTACTTTCTTCACATCTTTTGCTTGCTGATCTTGTGACCCCTGAACTTCCCTGAGGTCATCAAAATTAGCATGCATACAAAGGTCTTAACTCCCATTGTAACATTCTCAGCGAGTCAGTTTCCTGCAGACGTAGCAGGAAAAGGACGCGTGTTCCCTTGTGATGTACATTTTTGGGGTAGATGGAATTAATTTTCACAGCCTCCCAAGCTAACAACCATAGATAAATTGGGTATTGTTGGAAACAGCATTAAAATATATTTTTCAAAACTGCGCGTGTTTGTGCATCAGTTTAGTGGGAAGTCGAACCAATTTGACTATTATGCAACAGAACAAACATGGCGGAGCCAAAAATGAGAAACGCGGTTTTGGTAGCAACAGCGTAAGCACATGCAACGAAAAACCCAGATTTACTCACCAACATGGCAGAAAATTGTATTCCACAAGCAAAGAAATCACACAAGAGATCTGTCCCTTCTTGAATCGCAATTTTACGAGCTAAAAAGTGGATCGAACAATCTCGTCGTCAGAGACGATCCAAGGCATGTCGGCTACTTTGGTCTTGTTCCGACACCATCCGACAAGGGTATTCACTTTCACATGTTTTA